>JAWZYU010000012.1:68396000-69021000 GCA_038380435.1 Ryuthela nishihirai
GAAGTCCAATGGTGTCACATTAGAAGAGCGAGGCATGTAATCAGTGAGACCTCTCGCCAATTCCTTTCCCTTGTAGGATACAATGTAGCTAGTCTTAAACACCTGTGACATGTGTGGCTACACTACCCTTTTGAAAATAGATCTTCACTAGATCAGATAGGAGCTAAAGACAGAGATAAATGGTAGCACATTTCTAACATGTCAAGGTACGTCTGATCATTCACACTGTACCGGGTCAGCGTTGAGATTTATCTCCGCAAAATTCCCCGCCCTGCTTACGGTCAGTAGGGGACACCGATGGGCTTGAAAAGGCCGCCGTCCGTCGGATGGGACGTTATGCCGTGGCCCCGTGTGCGATAGAGCCATACCCTGTGCACGTTAAAGAACACTCTGGATGGCCTTGACGGGAGGCTACCATCTGTCTCCCAACAGCTGTTCCAGTGGGTCCCCTCACCCAACCTTCTCTGAGCCTTCGGGGTCCTTGTGGTATGGTCATTTAGCCCATGGTGTGCAAAAAAGGGCTGCTCAGAGGTAAAACAATCCAATCCAATTGTACCGAAGGAGAAACAGACAATGATGTCATCATAATGAATTCCCCACCAGATCATCATCAAGGTTTTCGAAGTGACTACTCCTACATCAGTGTGAATTCTCATCAGACCAGACGAGAATGTGTGTCGATTCACCTGGCCAAACAGATGAAAAAATGGCTCATTAAAAAAGTTGATCTGGTGAAAATCTGAAGAAACAAACTGTTAAATTGGCACTCGAATGTGAATCAACCAAACTTTGGGGCATCGTATTTTCAAGAAACAATACAGTTAAAAGAACTGTTTGAAAAAAATACATGTTATTCAACAGTTCCAATGTTCCAATTTGGTGGCCAATGTTCTGTTGAGCCAGTGCTCATTGAACAGAATTGCATACCGCAGTCATAATCATCTGATGGAGTAGTCAGACAAATCGGAGTTTATGGAAGTTCTGCTTCTTCAAACACTTCGTTTAACAGTTCTGTACTGTTTCTTGGAAATTCGATGCACCAAAGTTTTTTTGATTCACATTCCAGTGCCAATTTAAGAGTTTGCTTCTTTAGGTTTCCAGCTATGGACGTAACACATGTGATCGTAGAAGACTATTCTGTTGCTGAAGTATGGCTACCAGGTTATCGCCGAATGCTTCTTCGACTAATGCTTCCTGTTTCTTCGAAACGATTTTCTAACTTTTGACGCTGGAATTTTTCTACACCAAGGTTGGGTTGTTTTACCTCTGAGCGGCAGTTTTTTGCGCACCATGGGCTAAATGGCCAGGTCACATGGACCCCGAAGGCTCAGAGAAGGTTGGGGGAGGGGACCCACTGGAACAGCTGTTGGGAGACAGATGGTAGCCTCCCGTCAAGGCCATCCAGCGTGTTCTTTAACGTGCACAGGGTATGGCTCTCCCGCACAAGGGCCACGGCTTAACGTCCCATCCAACGGACGGCGTCCTTTCCAAGCCCATCGGTGTCCACTACTAACCGAGGGCAGGGCGGAGAATTTTGCGGAGATAAATCTCAACGCTGACCCAGCTGGGATTCGAACCTGGGAACTGCAGATTACGAGTCTGGCGCGCTACCGACTGAGCCACCCCCACCCCTCTACACCAAGGAAATATCATTTCAGCCATGCTCAGCATGCAAATAAATAATTTCAGGCGAAACTTCTATGAAAATATTAGCATCATGCACTCCATTAAGCAAAAGCAACGTCTAACACATCTTCACACAATTGCAATAAGGGATTATTTCATTCAAACAAGGAACGAAGAGAGAATTGCCACTCGGCTGTCATTTGCATAAAGCAGTGGCAGTGTGTTTTGACTTCGCTATTATTATGTTATCTGGAAACGTTACAATAGAAAAAGATTACTAGCCTTTTAGATGCTGTTATCAGTTGGTGAAAGACATTTGTTTGTCTTGGAACTCAGCTAGCTCAGCTGGAACCTTGACATTGAAAAGGTTCTCAATAAATCAGTGAATTTCAGAGAGCACGATGCAGTTGGCATCGACTATTGGGAAGAAAGTCCAAACACATTAAAAATAAACTCTTCTTTTTTAAAATTAAGATTCGATCTATTCTGGTTTTTGTTTTTTTAGTGTAGGGGAATGCATGGCAAATATAATCTTCAAATGATGCAGAACATAATTCTTCTCATTAACCCTTTCACGATTAAGGGAAACATTTTTCCCATTTTAAAATTGGTGATTGTCGTATTTAATTATAACCTTATCAGCATTTTTTATACAGAATGTCAAAATAGAACGTATGCCGAACGCAATTACGTAAACGGGAACGTTTAGAAAACAAAAACAGAACTGTCAGGACGCATAATATATGTACTATGTGCAATGTCCATCTTTGCCTCACTACCAAAAGAAATTGCTTCGCAGAATATCATAATTAGCACATCATTTTGTATAGTAATTTTATTTCATAATTTTGTATTATTTTAGTTAACATTTTGTTCTAATAAACCAATAAATAAAAGACATTGCATAATAAGCCTAACTATAATTTGTGTTACCTTTATAGTCCATTGGGAAAAACATTTCCCATAAAATTCCAAAAAAACTACACATTGTTATGTATTTTTCTTATGATTTTTATTTATTTTAGGTCTAAACAAACTAAAATAAACAGTTACATACTAATATTTACTCTTAGAAACCTTATGGTCCTGAAAGGGTTAATGATATTCGCAAAAACTTGTAGCTTGAACCCATCAGTATGAAACACAACAAGGAAGCGATCAAAGGCATAGCTACGGTGATGGTGGTGGTGGTGGGGGGTTCCATTCCAGAGTAAATCGGAGTTGGCAAATTTCGAAGAGACTTGGTAAAATCCGGGAGACTTGTAAAAATTTGAAATTTTTTTGTAAAATTAAGGGAAGTTGGCAAAATCGAGGCAGCTTGCAAAAATCTTGGGAAGTTGGCAAAATTCGAAGCCACTTTGTAAAATACAGGTGAATTGTGAAAATTAGGATTGTTTCTGTAAAATTAAGGGAGTTGGCAAAGTCGAGGCAAATTGGCAAAATCTTGGGAGAGTTGGCAAAATTCAGGTGAGGTGTAAAAATTGGAATTTTTTCTTTAAAATTATAGCGAGTTCGCAAAATTTAGGGGAGTTGGCAAAAATCGAAGTGACTTGCAAAAATTCAGGTGAGATGTGAAAATAGGGATTTTTTTTTTTTGTAAAATTATGGCGAGATAGAAAATTCGAGGTAACTTTGCAAAATCTTGGTGGGTTCCCCCCCACTTACCCCCGGAACGAAATCTTGAGTATGTCTGTGACAACAGAGACATGTAAGGACTTATTTTCTCAATTGGCAAAATTTGATTTCCGAGTTGGAAAATGGAAAATCTTCGTTCTTGGTGGTGGTGGTGGTGGGGGGGGGGCACCACCTATAGTCCCTTCCCTACTTCCCTGGAAGCGATTAATTTTAACGAATCTGTTCAATGCAGTCCAACGGAAATCACCAGATCTTTTATAAACCATGATCGTACTATAGAAGCGAAGGTCAACAGACTTCGACCTATGCACTTTAGACCAGATCCGGATCTGGAAAAAATAGGAGACGTAATTCGATCTATTGAAAAACGTGAAAAGGACGGATGGGCAGAAGACTGAAATTCCATTCATGAGTAACATTTTCTTCTCCGTTTTAGAGATCTTAAAAAAAATATGTCTAAAAACGCACAATATAAATATATGTTTAATAATTTTTTGCCTCCGTTACCTTTACTTGTATCCTCATTATCCCTAAATATAATCTTGCTCTAGACCAGTGTCTCGCAAAATGTGTGCCGCGAGAGATTTTCAAATTGACACTAGATATTCCAAAGATTTCATTTTGACTTGACTTGTGTTATCGACGTGCTTTAATATCGACGTGCTTTAATAAAAATCGTTCAGATTTTATCAACTGGGATTTAACGAAACTTCAATTTTCCTCTTTTTACGTAATCATTAAAAATTCTTTTTTAGGTGTGCCGCGGGAAAAAAAATTAGATTCAGTGTGCCGCGGAAAAAAAATTAGATTTAGTGTGCCGCAGAGTAAAAAAGTTTGCGAGACACTGCTCTAGACAATGCAAATTTTTAAATTTCAGATATCTACTAACCAAGTTGGCAATCTGAATGTGGGATTTGCTTCAATTTTTTGTCTGTTTACTCCTAATAATTTGTCCTGTTAACTCCTAAATATCTAAGCATTTTGCTTTTTATTTTTGTCCTAAAGGGGGCCTACTAAGTCCTCATTGCCATTAGACGATATTTCTTTTCACATGACGAAAGTTAGGGGAAATTTTCTTGGTACTAAAAAATATTTTTGATCTCAAATCGGATGTGTGTTACCTTCAGTAAAATACTTATTCCTTTGGGCTTTAACGCCATTTTCGCTGGATTATCTGTGACGATGACAATGCTCATAATATTCGGAACATCAAAATTGATGAGAGCTTTTTAATCCTTTCTACTGTAATTTTTATTCTTAAATTTCCCAAAATATCTTGCTACGCACTTATGATAATAAACTGATTTTCGCTGCTAACTTGAAAAAAGGCACTGGAAACATTTTGGTAAGATAAAACACCAGACAATCGCAATTGATAACATACTTGTAAAGCTACTGACACAAAGCGTAAAAGATATCATCGCGTACATTTAAAATGCCACTAAGCAATATCACAGCACTTGCTCAATACATTCTTCCAGAAAAGTTCCGGGTTGTTTTTCTGAGATAAAAGAAATATTGCACCATGTCCTTATTTTTGATTATTGAGATATATTACTGAGAACTAACAAGCAATTGTTATTCTTATAGGTCCCTTTTGCATTCACTGAAGGCCACAGTGTGGTCTCATGGCCACATTCACCAGTTACGTCCGACCCCTTACACTCGGACATCTTTTATCTGATGACTCGTTTTTAACACCTGTTTTCGAATTTTTACGTTTTACCGGATATTTTACTCCTTTATGAATTTTTACGTTTTTCCCTAGATTTTTTACCTGTGTACATGTGTTTTACCTGTGTTTGTTTTTACATGGGTCCTATACACCCTTTGTTATTATTGACTTACACAATTGTTGCTTCTTTTTATTCTTTTTTTATATTCATTGTTTTTATGCCGTTTTGTTTGCGTCCATTTTAACTTTTGGTTGTGGGTTAGATGACTTTTATCCCTTTTTGTCGTTTGTTTGGCGCAATATAGCCTTAGTTGCTCTTGCGCCAAAAATCCCCAAATAACCAACCAACCAACCATTCACCAGTGGCCCCTTCTTCTTCGAATAGCTACAAGACATGTCACCTGTCACTGGACAATGGTATCGAGAGAGATGTTCTCCTTTCAGAAATCCGTGATTTCACCTCTAAAAATACTGAATATTTTTTTTAGTCCGTGATGAAAACTTTTAAAAAACATTTTAGGATACATTAATTAGGAAAAAAAGAAGGGCATTATTACGCAAGTAATAATAAAATAAATACCCCCTCAAGCAGCTGCTTGCCACAGAGGTCTGACAGGAGCCTGTTAGTTTATATGCCATAGTAGAAGGTCTGTGAGGATGACAGGACCTCAGCAGAAAAACAACACCCCCCCCCCCCCCCCCATGCCTTATCCGGGGCTCGAACCCAGGTCCCTTAGATCAGTAGCCAAGCGCGCTAACCACTCGGCCATGGGACGACACGCAAGTAATACCTTATTTAAAATTTCGCTGTAAAAATTAATACTAAAATTTGAATATTTAATGACCATAATCTACTGTTTTTCGTCTGAGAAGTTTTTAACACTATCTTGATGTATGCTAAGAAGTGGAGTTCTATCACTGAGTGGTATCTGTACAAAAATTGACGCTCAAAAGACAGGCCGGTTAAACTAATAATCGGATAGTCGAATATCGGTTAATCGAGTTTAGGCAGCATGTTAGCAACCTGTCAATTCCCCCTGTCAACGTCTCCTCTTTTTTTCCAGATCCGGATCTGGTCTAAAGTGCATAGGTCGAAGTCTGTTGACCTTCGCTTCTATAGTACGATCATGGTTTATAAAAGATCTGGTGATTTCCGTTGGACTGCATTGAACAGATTCGTTAAAATTAATCGCTTCCAGGGAAGTAGGGAAGGGACTATAGGTGGTGCCCCCCCCCCACCACCACCACCACCAAGAACGAAGATTTTCCATTTTCCAACTCGGAAATCAAATTTTGGCAATTGAGAAAATAAGTCCTTACATGTCTTTGTTGTCACAGACATACTCAAGATTTCGTTCCGGGGGTAAGTGGGGGGAATCCCTCAAGATTTTGCAAAGTTACCTCGAATTTTCTATCTCGCCATAATTTTCCAAAAAAAAAAAATCCCTATTTTCACATCTCACCTGAATTTTTCCAAGTCACTTCGATTTTTGCCAACTCCCCTAAATTTTGCGAACTCGCTATAATTTTAAAGCAAAAATTCCAATTTTTACACCTCACCTGAATTTTGCCAACTCTCCCAAGATTTTGCCAATTTGCCTCGACTTTGCCAACTCCCTTAATTTTACAGAAACAATCCTAATTTTCCCAATTCACCCGTATTTTACAAAGTGGCTTCGAATTTAGAAATAAGAAATTTCTCTGTTTACGCCCCTGCGGGATATAGAGGATGTTTCAAAAGTTCCTTTGCAACTTCAAAAGGCTGTGCAATTATTTCGAAAAGAAGTACACGATTATGTAAGATTAGAACGGAACGTGCATCAAACCACCTTCCAAAAACAGAAAACCAAATGACCAAATTTATGACGTCAACTTACCATATAGACACTTCTCGTATTTTTGATCTAATATTATTACTGGTAGAATCTGTGCTAATCTTTATATTAATGCTTGTCTATAAATATATTTCATTTAGGAGAAAATTTATTTATATTAATTAGCATTATTATATTTGATAATAAATACGAATAATTTTCTTTCTAATTAAAATATATTTATATAAACATTAATATAAAATTAGCAAAAGAATAACCACCAGTAATAATATTAGAATAAAAAATATAAGATTTGTCTATATAGTACGACTAAATGATGTGAAAAATTTGCTCCATTGGCTTTCTGTTATAGGAGATGTTGATGAACCCATGGCAGTGATGTTATCAGAGGAATCGCAAGGAGGAAGTGGTCTTGCTCGGCTCCTCTTAAGTCATTCGTTTATCACTCATTCGTTTCTTCTTCGTTTATCTCTCATTCGTTTCTTCTTCGTTTATTACTCATTCGTTTCTTCTTCGGGCGGACGACGAACCGAAGTGCGAGTTTTGTGACCCCATTTTAACCGTTAAGCACATTTTAATCTCTTATTCAACTTTTTAACCTTGAACGTCGATTTTATTTTTTACCTTTCATTTTATGTCCGAGCCCTTTACACTCGGACATCTATTGTCTGATGCTTTTCACTTACTAACTTTGCTTTTTTACGTTTTACTGGTTATTTTAACACCTGGGTTGTGCATACCATTTGTATCTTTATATTTATCGCTTTACATCTATTTATTTTTTTTTGTATTTTTTCTATCTGTTGGATTTGTTCTTTACCTTTTACTCTTTGACTTTTAACTTTGGTTGCGGGTTCCGTGATTTAATTTTGATCTCTTTACTTTTACTGTATACCATACGTTTGGGCGGGGGGGCTCAGTCGGTAGCGCGCCAGGCTCGTAATCTGTATTTCCCAGGTTCGAGTCCCAGCTGGGTCAGCGTTGAGATTTATCTCCGCAAAATTCCCCGTCCTGCCCACGGTCAGTAGGGAACACCGATGGGCTTGGAATAGGCCGCCGTCCATAGAATAGAATGTTAAGCCGTGACTCCGTGTGCGGGAGAGCCATACCCTGTGCACGTTAAAGAACACGCTGGATGGCCTTGACGGGAGGCTACCATCTGTCTCCCAACAGCTGTTCCAGTGGGTCCCCTCCCCCAACCTTCTCTGAGCCTTCGGGGTCCATGTAACCTGGCCATTTAGCCCATGGTGTGCAAAAAAGTGCCGCTCAGAGGTAAAACAACCCAACCCAACCCTGGCCATTTAGCCCATGGTGTGCAAAAAAGTGCCGCTCAGAGGTAAAACAACCCAACCCAACCCATACGTTTGGTGTTGCCCCATCAAACCCCAATCAACCGAAGCAAACCAAACGGAACGTGAGAGTTATTTCTTAGTCCTCTATCGCATAATGCCACTATTAGCGCTCTCGTACAAAACAGACCAAAATTTTTTCATCCCCCAGTTTGGCCAAAGATTATTAAGGAGGTTGGCTGTTTTACCTCTGAGCGGCACTTTTTTTGCATACAATGGGCTAAATGGCAGGTCACAAGGATCCTTACAGCTCAGAGAAGGTTGGGGAAGGGACTCGCTGGACAGCTGTTCGGAGACAGATGGTAGCCTCCCGTCAAGGCCATCCAGCGTGTTCTTTAACGCGCACGGGTTATGGCCCTCACACAGACTATGTCTTAATGTCCCATTCGATAAACGGCGGCTTTTCCAAGCCCATTGGAGTCCCTTACTGATCGTGGGCAGGACGGGGACTTTTGTGGAGATAAATCTCAACATTGGCCCAGCTGGGACTCGAACTTGGAAACTGCAGATTACGAGACTGGCGCGCACCGACTGAGCCACCTTCGCCCCTTATCAAAAATGAAACACAGTTTTAATCAGGACGGTACTCCTCGTTTTCGTGGAGAAGTAGTGTCGTCCGACAGTCACAAGTGCAGCTTTTGTCATCTGCAAGTGCGCAGCTATCTCAATACACGTTTTCCAAATTGGTGTGTAGGCCTAGCCGGTCTGCTCTCATGGCCGTCTCGATTCCCCGATTTAACCCCATTTGTCTTCTTGTGGACATTAGGGATGAAGTGTACTTTCCGCCTTTGCCTGCAAATGTTGAGATCTACGGATAAGGGGGCGGGGGTGGCTCAGTCGGTAGCGCGCCAGGCTCGTAATCTGTAGTTCCCAGGTTCGAGTCCCAGCTGGGTCAGCGTTGAGATTTATCTCCGCAAAATTCCCCGCCCTGCCCACGGTCAGTAGGGACACCGATGGGCTTGGAAAGGACGCCGTCCGTCGGATGGGACGTTAAGCCGTGGCCCCGTGTGTGGGAGAGCCATACCCTGTGCACGTTAAAGAACACGCTTGATGGCCTTGACGGGAGGCTACCATCTGTCTCCCAACAGCTGTTCCAGTGGGTCCCCTCCCCCAACCTTCTCTGAGCCTTCGGGGTCCATGTGACCTGGCCATTTAGCCCATGGTGTGCAAAAAAAGTGCAGCTCAGAGGTAAAATAACCCAAACAACCCAATCTACGGATAAGAATTACTGGCGCAGTTTAGAAGTCTCGATAGACATGCTTACATGTCACGTGGGAAGAAATTTATTATAAGTGGACTCTTTCTCCTGTTGCATTCAGAAGCAGGCACGTACCCGGAGGGGGAACCAGGGGTCCGCCGCCCCCCTCCCAAAAATCAGGTCATCTTATATAAAATTCCAAACTTGTCTACCTGTTTTGAAAACCAAAACAGTTCTCTTTGTATAATTTTATTTTAGCCCATGGTATGTGTCCGATACTAAAAATAGATTTAAAAAGCAACTATAAAATTTTATTCCATATAAAATATCATCTTAACCTTTACTGTCCGATGGAATATTTTAGTAATTGTGAAACCCTACTCAAGTCTTATTCTCAGACCCCCCTCTTCGAAGTTAAATTCTCGGAACATCCCCGAAACTGAATTCTTTCCCCCCTCTCGAAACTAAATCCTGGTTACGTGCATGTCCAGAACACACATCGGATTGTTGCTCTGATACATCTGACAAAACTTTATTTGTTTGGCTACATTTCTCTGTATTTTTATATTTATCTGCCATTTATTAATAAATGTATACATGCTCTGAAAAAAAAAAGTTATAAACCTACTTTGGAAACCCCCTGTATTGACATCTTCGTGATCTCGGAAAATTAGCATCAGGGAGGTCTTAACAGAGGCGTGTAGAAACTCCGACCATTGAACAATTTTATCTGGTCCGCTTTTTTTACATGGTTCTACTAAAGTGAATGATGTTTTAATGAGACGAAAGATTTGAATAGCCTCCTAAAACTAGCTGTAAAGTCATTGAAGCCGAATGTTCAGCAGCTGATTTCTGAGATGCAGCCCCATTCTTCACAAATTACTTCGACAAGCCAACTTCAGTTTAGACGTTAAAATAAACTTTATTATTAATATTTATCTGCAAATATAAAACATAAATTTTTCTATTTGCAGCCAGATGCCAGATGACAAAATTTTTTCTGCACTTTAAAATGACAGTTTTCCTGAAGCATGGATCTCCTCCATTCATCACTTGCTCTGTGTACAACCATGCGACAACATTTCACTAATGACAAAATCATCAGTTGGTCTTTTAAGACACTGTTCGTTGATCTCTGGTAATTTTGGTTATAAGGCTTCTTAAAGAACTGGGTTATATCATTGAAAACATTACTGACCTCCTACAACTAAAGGAGGGCAATAGGCCTCAAAGACTTACTATCAGCCCCGATATGCTATACGCTGTAGTTGAAAACACAATCATACTTCTAGAGACGGGGGTGGCTCAGTCGGTAGCGCGCCAGGCTCGTAATCTGTAGTTCCCAGGTTCGAGTCCCAGCTGGGTCAGCGTTGAGATTTATCTCCGCAAAATTCCCCGCCCTGCCCACGGTCAGTAGGGGACACCGATGGGCTTGGAAAGGCCGCCGTCCATCGGATGGGACGTTAAGCCGTGGCCCCGTGTGCGGGAGAGCCATACCCTGTGCACGTTAAAGAACACGCTGGATGGCCTTGACGGGAGGCTACCATCTGTCTCCCAACAGCTGTTCCAGTTGGTCCCCTCACCCAACCTTCTCTGAGCCTTCGGGGTCCATGTGACCTGGCCATTTAGCCCATGGTGTGCAAAAAAGTGCTGCTCAGAGGTGAAACAACCCAAAATCTAGAGAAGATTTCTGCATGAAGGCATCCACATTCAGCAGTTGATAAACTGTATATTACTGTGACACTTCTGCCTCTGGTGGTAGAAAGCTAGATTTCGATCGATTCGGACCATTAGGTGGAGCTGCAGACAGCTCGGAACAAAAATACTTTAATTACAACCCATTGGTGTTCAAAAATCGAAATTCAGCCTCTGTTGCTGAGAAGCGAACTTCGAGGCTCTGTAACTTCCAAAATGAATTTTTATGACAATATATGACTGATGATAAAGATTTCAACCAAATCGATCTAAAATTCGAGTTTCAACTATATTCTTTTGGTATTTACACGAGTTATGGGAATTGGAGTATTTAACAGAAGCAATGCGCGTCTAAGGAATTTATATAAAATTTACGAAACGTTGTTAATTCGTGTAAACCCGATTGTTGGGACATCGAACACCAGTAAAGTAGAGAATCGTGCAGTGAGGAATTATCGTGTCAGATGAATCGATCGGACGCTTTTAAAAAACATAAAGTCACAGAGGAAATGAAGTAGTCAAGTGTGGAATCCTATATTCAAGACTTCTCGTTCCGGTTGGGTTGTTTTACCTCTGAGCGGCACTTTTTTGCACACCATGGGCTAAATGGCCAGGTCACACGGACCCCGAAGGCTCAGAGAAGGTTGGGGGAGGGGACCCACTGGAACAGCTGTTGGGAGACAGATGGTAGCCTCCCGTCAAGGCCATCCAGCGTGTTCTTTAACGTGCACAGGGTATGGCTCTCCGGCACACGGGGCCACGGCTTAACGTCCCATCCGACGGACGGCGGCCTTTCCAAGCCCATCGGTGTTCCCTACTGACCGTGGGCAGGGCGTTTTGCGGAGATAAATCTCAACGCTGACCCAGCTGAGACTCGAACCTGGGAACTACAGATTACGAGCCTGGCGCGCTACCGACTGAGCCCCCCCCCCCTCCTCCCCAAGTTACAAGCAAAGCAAACCACGCTTTATTCATTGTCCATTAAAAAATAAATTATGAAATTAAATAATCGATTATAAAGGTACACATTTATACAATTATTTATTCATGCAATTTTTTAAATAAAACCTGTGAATTATGATTATTTTGGTGAAATAAAACACATTATAATACAAAGAAAGAAAATCAAAAAGTTCAATATTAAAAAAAAACAAAGCAAATAGAAACTATCGCCATTTAGCGCAGCTCTCCCCGGAAAGTATCTCACGCCTTAAACGGGGTTATTTGAATTATAATTTTATGAAATAATATATCTAAAATAAATACCTTTAATGAATCTGAATTTAATGAAATCCTCTTAAGGGAAAGTCTCGTTCAGTTGACTTCAATCTGAAGGGTTGTTGTGATGACTCTCTGGCAGTTCGTTAGGAGCAAGTCTGGCTCTTCAGTTCATTTAAATAGCTCTCTGCTGCAGAAGAAGTGTCATTGCGCAGATAAAAGAGATAGCTGTGATTGACGTTTGGCGTCATAGTCTCCTATCAGAAGAACTCAGAAAACTGAACCTGTCAGCTCCTGATTGCTTGCATATCCATATAACGATAAAATAGTTTGGACTCTTAATTTCTTTATCGATCCTTTGAGAGAAATATGTCGAAAGCTTCCAATAAACGTGTTCATGGATTCGTTAGTAATAAATAAAAATAAAAACAAATACCCCCTCAAACAGCTGCTTGCCACAGAGGTCTGACAGGAGACTGTCAGTTTATATGCCACAGGAGGAGATCTGAAAGGATGGCAGGACCTCAGCAGAAAAACGAACACCCCCTCAAGCAGCTGCTTGCCACAGAGGTCTGACAGGAGCCTGTCAGTTTATATGCCATAGTAGAAGGTCTGAGAGGATGACAGGACCTCAGCAGAAAAACGAACACCCCCTCAAGCAGCTGCTTGCCACAGAGGTCTGACAGGAGCCTGTCAGTTTATATGCCACAGTAGGAGATCTGAGAGGATGACAGGACCTCAGCAGAAAAACGACACACACACATCCATGCCTAATCCGGGTCTCGAACCCAGGTCCCTTACCAAAACAAAACTCTAGTACAAGAAGATAAGTTAGTTAAACAAATCTAGGGTGCTTCGTTCCGTGATCAAGAAATTCATTGTTTCGAAAGGAAGTATAAAAAAACTTGAGAGTTGGTCTGTAAAATATTTCGCTACAAATGCATTAATATTTTCTTTCCACTGCACGTACAAAGTTACGGGACGTCCCTAGGCGATGGAGGTAGGAATAGAAAGAATTTTAAGTTCGAAGTTTTGCGGCCACTGATCAAAAGGACCTGGGTTCCAGCCCTGGACTGATAAGCTCCTGTCAGACCTCTGCGGCAAGCAGCTGATTGAGGAGTAATTTTTCAAATATCTTTCCTAGGGACATGCCCACTTTGGAGCGCACAACAGACATTGCCAGTATAAGTTTGGGTGCGCTTACTCTGGTTTAAAATTTGAGTAGTTTGTGATCAAGTAACAACATGATTACTAAGTGATTACAAAGTATTTTGGGGAACTGAAATATATAAACAAGTCCAGTCTAGTAGGTATAAATGGTCAGCACCAGGACCCTGTGAAGTTGACCACTCCTCAGCAGGGTTGAAAAAAAGAAAAAGGTGGCCATAGATGACCAGATCAGTAGGACATACTGAACTGGCAGCCCTCCCCTTCGGTCCCGACTGGACTTGTTTATGGATTTGAGCTTGATTATGGATCCTGGACTTGTTGCACTGGTGGGCCTCTGTTGAGGGAGAATCTGCCGCTGTATTTTCTGTTTGCTTCTGGGTTGCCAGCCCTAAGTGAACAGAGGCATAAATACCCCCTCAAGCAGCTGCTTGCCACAGAAGTCAGACAGGAGCCTGTCAGTTTATATGCCATAGTAGAAGATCTGTGAGAATGGCAGGACCTCAGCAGAAAAACGACACACACATCCATACCTTACCCGGGGCTCGAACCCGGTCATGGGATACCTTATATGAACTGGTGGATAATCCTAATCAGATGCCATCGTAGATACCTGAACCTTACTTAGCTAGTTGGGCATCGTCAAGCCTAAACTGGAGTAATGTGTCTCAAGCAGGCCATATGGCTCTTGAAAAAGTCCACTTGAAAAGGTGGTGCCTGAAGTTCCTACCAGCATCGGTGACTTCAGCCTTTAGCGGAGGAGGAACAGGTCTTTGCCCCATGCTTGCGATCAGGGGGCTGTTTGATATTGTTGACCCTAACAATCTCAAGCAGCATATTGTGCAGAGTATTGTGCAGATAGCACATTGTGCAGAGTATTGTGCAGATAGCATATTGTGCTTTAAGCAGCATATTGTGCAGATAGCATATTGTGCTTTAAGCAGCATATTGTGCAGAGAGAGACTCCGCTGGTTTGGCCATTTTGCCCTTATGAATAATTATAGATTGGCGAATAGGGTTATGAACAGTGTGCCTAAAGGTCTCAGAAAGAGGGGGAGACCTAGGATGCGGTGGGTAGACAGTGTCAAACAGGACCTTGTTAGAATTGGTGTGCAGTGGCCAGATGCAGTAGATGTATCTCAGGACAGATATGCTTGGAGAAATAAATTGCACTGTCTGGTTGGACCTCCGTAGCCCATGGCTGCTTGAGGATGATGATGATGATGAAATATATGTATATATACTTTAAATCCATTGAAGTACTAAAGAGTGGAACTCTGAAACGGTTGGCTTGATATTTGGGACACTGATTATTCATATAAAATTATGTTCGAAGATGAAACACACCCGTTGATTAAAACAAATATGATAACGGTAATCATCTGAATAGAATATAAAATTCGTAATAAAATTCGTTTAACTTCAAATTCTAAACTAGTACAGATATTTGGAAACGGTTTTCTCTATCGTACATGGGGTGGCTCAGTCTGTAGTGCGCCAGGCTCGTAATCTGTAGTTTTCAGGTTCAAGTCCAGCTGGGTCAGCATTGAGATTTATCTCCGCAAAATTCCCCGCCCTGCCCACGGTTAGTAGGAGACACCGATGGGCTTGGAAATGCCGCCGTCCGTCGGATAGGACATTAAGCCGTGGCCCCGTGTGCTGGAGAGCCATGCCCTGTGCACGTTAAAGAACACATTAGATGCTCTTGACGGGAGGCTATCATCTCTCCCAACAGCTGTTCCAATGGGTCCCCTCCCCCAACTTTCTTTGAGCCTTAGGGGTCCATGTGACCTGGCCATTTAGACTATGGTGTGCAAAAAAGTGCCGCTCAGAGGTAAAACAACCCAACTCTATCTTATATTCCGCTCTTTTCTGATTATTTGCAGTATTAGTTATCGGTATGCAGTAAGTATAATCTGCTTGCCGTATAAGGCTGTCTTATCAAACACGCGACTTAGAAAACAGGTCGAAAATTCCGTGTTGGAATTGCACTTACGTTTTGAGTTTCAAATGCATGATGCCCTATGGCGCCACCAATTTCACAGGTTATTTTAAGCCGCCAGCTCAATTGAAATTTTCATAGAAGTGATAACAGCAAGAAAGTATTTTATCTGTGATTCCTTGTCATTGAAAAATTACTGTAAATTGAATTCGCAACAGGCAATGCAGAATATACGGAAAAACAGTTGTACCAAGTAGCAAGATGATCAAAATAAGAATTCAAGATTTATTGAAAAAACAATGTACGAAAACACAATTGCAATGGCTTTTGTGGCCCAAAAGGGGCTTCTCCCTAAGAAAACAAGCTGCAATTATTTAGTTTTAGTGTAGCTTTAGTATTATTTTTTAGTTTTGATAGAGCATCTCTATATTATCCTTAACTCCTTACTTATTCTTCGCCTCCATTCAGACGCTGTCTGAGAGCAAAACAAACGAACAAAACATTATGGGTTGGGTTGGGTTGTTTTACCTCTGAGCGGCACTTTTTTGCACACCATGGGCTAAATGGCCAGGCCACAAGGACCCCGAAGGCTCAGAGAAGGTTGGGTGAGGGGACCCACTGGAACAGCTGTTGGGAGACAGATGGGAGCCTCCCGTCAAGGCCATCCAGCGTGTTCTTTAACGTGCACAGGGTATGGCTCTCCCGCACACGGGGCCACGGCTTAACGTCCCATCCGACGGACGGCGGCCTTTTCAAGCCCATCGGTGTCCCCTACTGACCGTAGGAAGGGCGGGGAATTTTTGCGGAGATAAATCTCAACGCTGACCCAGCTGGGTTGGATTGTTTTACCTCTGAGCGGCACTTTTTTGCACACCATGGGCTAAATGGCCAGGTCACATGGACCCCGAAGGCTCAGAGAAGGTTGGGGGAGGGGACCCACTGGAACAGCTGTTGGGAGACAGATGGTAGCCTCCCGTCAAGGCCATCCAGCGTGTTCTTTAACGTGCACAGGGTATGACTCTCCCGCACACGGGGCCACGGTTTAACGTCCCATCCGACGGACGGCGGCCTTTCCAAGCCCATCGGTGTCCCCTACTGACCGTGGGCAGGGCGGGGAATTTTGCGGAGATAAATCTCAACGCTGACCCAGCTGGGACTCGAACCTGGGAACTACAGATTACGAGTCTGGCGCGCTACCGACTGAGCTACCCCCGCCAAAAAATATTATGGAAAATCAAATACACAAAGAGTAACACTAAATTGACGAGTAGAAATACTATAACACTTTTATCGAATATGAGGAACGTTCAAAAGGTTCTTGGCATGCATCTGCAGAACAAAACCCGTTGCACTTACCTCAGTATAACTTTTACTACCCTTCAAAGTACTCCCCTCCAGCATCTATGCAAAGTTTCAGATTTTGGGAATACTCTGTAACTCTGAATGAAAGCATTTTGCAAGATCTTGCGCTCTTAAAAAAGGCTTCCCGGAAAGTTCTTTTTAATTTTAGGAAACAGCCAAAACTCTCGAGTTGCAAGATCGGGTGAATATACAGGATGGGATGGCAGGATAGCTGTATGATTTTCTCCTGCTCCAGATAGGTCGTAATTTGCCGGGTTTTGTGGGGAGCGGGGGTGGCTCAGTCGGTAGCGCGCCAGGCTCGTAATCTGTAGTTCCCAGGTTCGAGTCCCAGCTGGGTCAGCGTTGAGATTTATCTCCGCAAAATTCCCCCCCCCTGCCCACGGTCAGTAGGGGACACCGATGGGCTTGGAAAGGCCGCCGTCCGTCGGATGGGACGTTAAGCCGTGGCCCCGTGTGCGGGAGAGCCATACCCTGTGACGTTAAAGAACACGCTGGATGGCCTTGACGGGAGGCTACCATCTGTCTCCCAACAGCTGTTTCAATGGGTCCCCTCCCCCAACCTTCTCTGAGCCTTCGGGGTCCATGTGACCTGGCCATTTAGCCCATGGTGTGCAAAAAAAGTGCCGCTCAGAGGTAAAACAACCCAACAACCCGGGTTTTGTGAGCGCTGGCATTGTCATGACGCTGCTCCTTCATTGTTTGACGCCGCTCCTTCATCTCCTTAACAATGTTGGTGTAGTATTAGCCATTTGTACTCATTTTCTCAGGTAATGTATCCACGACTACCACTCCTTGGGGATTCAAAAAAATTGTGAACATCCTCTTCCTTGAGCGAAAGTCTTATTGGAGGTTTGGGGATGCTGTTCATCTTCCGCAACCGAAACATGGTTGTCGATCTTTCTGGGAGTAGTATAGTAATTAAACCACGTCTCATCACCTGTTGCAATGTCTGTTAACCGTTTGGGGCCACTAGGTTCAAGCATTTCCAGCATCTCTTTGCACGAGTCAACTCTAGACCTTTTTTGCTGCTCTCTCAGTTTGTGAGGTACCCATTTGACATAGATCTTTCAGAACCTTAAATGCTGATGAATAATTATTTCCACACCGCCAATCAATACTGATATCTACACTTCTTACCTGAACGGTGATATGTGGGTTTCCCTTAATCGTTTCACGAAGAGCAGCGATGGTTTTCTCGTTCACAGCCTCCTTCGGTCTTCCGCCACGAGGGAGGTCTTCGAAGCTCTGCCGTCGTTCTCTGAATTTGCACATCCATCCCGTAAGAGTGCCATATGAACTGGCATGATCTCCGTATACTTATGATAAATCGGCATGAATTTTCTTCGCCTGTTGCCAAGATGCATCTTTATGAAAATCTTTCTCGGCAAGCAAGATCGCACAGAATGCGCAGACCGAACTATACGCACCGCCAGCAAAAAGTGAAATGATTATGCGGTCTTTGTTTTCAACATGTAATGACAAGTTATAGGAGCTTTCAAACAAGTCATAGCTCGTTAACTTCGGAAGAACGAGTAGAAATCTACAGACACGTGTCTAGAACTTTCTGAAAGTCTTCCTATTTAGCGAATATCTTCATTTGATTGTGACAGGAGCAGCAAGCCTAAACTTTCGTGGTAAGATGTGTTTGAACAGTCAAGGCTGTAGAAAAAATACCAAGAAACAGTAAACGTTAGTCGTTGACAGGTGCAGGGTCGACCACGACTTACAATGGCTCAGGATGACTGCTATGTGGTACTAATAGCGAGATGTAAGAGCTCTCTGTACAGCTGTCTGCAGCCTGAGGACGAAATGTTTCGAGACAAACAATACACAGAAGGCTTCATGAACAAGGATTGCATGTGAGATGTCCTACATTTGCATTCCACTCACTCTACTAGGGAGAAGAAGCAGATTGTCATGGTGCAGACAACAGCAGGAATGGACCGCAAACCAATGGGCCAATGTTCTCTTCTGCGTCAAATTCAGATTTAGTGTACAGGGCATCAAGTTGTCCTCTGGAGAGAACCTGGAAACCTTCATCACTCCTCAAACATCAGAGAAATGCATCATTACAGAGCTGGTGGTTTACTGGTCTGGGGTGGCATTATGTCACACAGCCACATGACACTGCATGTCTTTAATAGAGGAATTTCGACAGGCCTCAGATATAAAGATGAAATCCTCTAACTCAGTGTCTCGCAAACCTTTTTACTCTGCGGCACACTGAATCTAATTTTTTTCCGCGGCACACCTAAAAAAAGAATTTTTGATGGTTACGTAAAAAGAGGAAAATTGAAGTTTCGTTAAATGCATTTCATTTAAAATAAATATAATAATAAATATAATTAATCATAACTCGGTGTTTGTTTTAAATATTTGTCCATTCTATGGCTTGAAATAATCAAAAATTAATACCAAAATTTGGAAAAAAGCTTGATAAATACTTACAAGATCCCAGTTGATAAAATCTGAAAGATTTTTATTAAAGCACGTCGATAACACAAGTCAAGTCAAAATGAAATCTTTGGAATGTCTAGTGTCAATTTGAAAATCTCTCGCGGCACACAGTTTGCGAGACACTGCTCTAACTCTACGTGAGGTTATTTTTGGGATGCTATTGACCCACAGTTACTGCTTATGGACGATAACTCGCGTCCACATATGGCTGCTTTACCAGATGATTTCCTCTGTGGAAGACATCCAACTTATTGCCATCAATTTTATGCCATCATTGGCAGCATATTTGCTGAACCTCAACATTGCAGAGCATTTATGAGATGCATTGGAGAGACGGATTTCAGCTTGTCGACCTCCTGCGAGACTCTTCTGGAGCTTTGATTTACTCTTGTACAGGAGTGGGTTTTAATGCCACAGGAACTTTTTGCTGCCTTCTTCAAGAACATGCAACGTCGACGCGACACTTGTATCACCGTAAGGGGTCATCAGACACCTTATTGAACTCTCGTGTACAAGCGAATGCGTCCTCAGGTAAATTCTCCTGTTGCCATCCTATTGACAGAAAGTGCATTGCTCAAGTTATCTTGTATTTTATGTCATTTATATCGCGCATTTGTTTCCGTCTGCATTATATCGCCCATATCATTCTATCGTCTTCTAATTTTCATTGTATCCATTTTATCAACTATGCTTAACTTTTGGACACCAGTGTAGCAAAGTTGAAATAAAGTGGACGAGCAAGAAAGGGAAAAAAAGAGACAGTGGGGACAAGGCGCTATTTCTCTTCCGGTTGGGTTGTTGGGTTGTTTTACCTCTGAGCGGCACTTTTTTGCACACCATGGGCTAAATGGCCAGGTCACATGGACCCCGAAGGCTCAGAGAAGGTTGGGGGAGGGGACCCACTGGAACAGCTGTTGGGAGACAGATGGTAGCCTCCCGTCAAGGCCATCCAGCGTGTTCTTTAACGTGCACAGGGTATGGCTCTCCCGCACACGGGGCCACGGCTTAACGTCTCATCCGACGGACGGCGGCCTTTCCAAGCCCATCGGTGTCCCCTACTGACCGTGGGCAGGGCGGGGAATTTTGCGGAGATAAATCTCAACGCTGACCCAGCTGGGACTCGAACCTGGGAACTACAGATTACGAGCCTGGCGCGCTACCGACTGAGCCACCCCCGCCCCTTCTCTTCCGGTACCTATTGTCAAATACTATAAGGGAAAAAAAGAAAACCAATCATTTAAAAAAGACACTAATTGTGCAGTTTCATTTTCTGATGATTCATTAGTGCGACGTGTTGTATGACTTTACCAATTTTTTATTTATTGTCATTAGCATATTTTGTATCCCTGACAACTATCATCGGAATATGTCCTAAGCTCAAAATACATCTTTGTTAGATGGAAGTAGACTAATCGATGTATCATTATCGTTTCTCTTTCATCATCTTGGTTATTTAACACACTGAAGTGCCATTGAATTAGGGATAGCAACCTAGTAATGTGTTGGACCCCCTCTGGCCCTGATAACGGCCGCCACACGACGAGGCAAGGATTCCACAAGCTCGCATAAATGTTCCACAGGTATGGCGACCATGCATCCTCCAGAGCTGTCCACAATTCTCTCAAAGTAGTCCCTGGTGGGACAGGCCCGAACACTCTGCTCGACGGTATCCCAAAGATTTTCAATGGGATTTTAATCTGGGCTTCTAGGTGATCAATTCATTATTTCAAAGTCAGCAGAATGCTCCTGCAACCATGCAGTAGCCAACCTGGACCTGTGAGATGAACAGTTGTCTTGATGGTAGACGCCATCTCCATTGGGATGCATGATGGCCATAAATGGGTGTAAATGGTCAACATCAATTCTACGTACCGGGATGCAATGAGAGTTGTCTGTACATACCAAAGTTCCCACAGACATCCAACTGACAACACCCCAGGCCATCACTGAGCCACCACCAACTTGTACTGTTCCGAACTGACATGCAGGATCCATGGCTTCATGGGTTGGCGCCATACCCTCAGCCCCCCATCGGCGTGATGAAGTTTTAATCGAGATTCATCACTCCAGGCTATGCGATGCCAAATTTCAATGGTCCAGTTTCGATGTTCTTTAGCCCAGGCAAGGCGTTGAGCCCAGTGTCGTGCTGTTAGAAGTGGGACTTTCGTAGTCTCCCGAAGTCGAGACAGTGAAGTGAGCATTGCACGGTCCATGCACTGCCTTCCCAGTTGGAGCCTGCATTCAGATGAGAGGTGATTTCAGATAATGTCTGGCCCCTATTGGTCCGTATGATGCGGGTCAGATGGCGAAGCTCACGATCATTCAAGGTTGGTTGTCCTTTGCAGTTTGTCCGGGTGCGTGTTTTTTTGCCGGAATTTTCATATTCCCAGAACAGTCTTGAAACTGTCATATGAGAAAATCCAAGTTCGTTGGCAATTTAGGAGATCGAGTGTCCATTCCGTCGGGCACCCACAATCTGCACTCTGTCAAATGCATCTAAATTCCGCGCCTTTCGCATTACGCTTCTCATGACGAATGTTTGGAGAAGCCAAAGCTGACAGCTATATATGACCAAAATTTCAGCCACGCATGCACACAAATGCGGGACTTGCGGTACTGAATTTGGATAACGTCTCCTATACCTAATTCAATGGCACTTAAGTCTATATAATTGCGTTCGTTACTGAAGTTGAGGAAGAATGGGACCGTTTTAAACAGGCTTTTCTTGAAAAGAAGTGTACTCTTTTGGGTAAAAATGAGCAGAGGAGGAAAAACTATTTGAGTGATAAGGTGCTGGAGATTATTTTGGAAAGAAAGAACTGCAGGAATGTCCTTAAACAATACCCTACTTGTACTAACGAAAAGCATTACAAAAAGCTTAATAAACATGTAAAGTATCAGTTAGCAGCTGATAACAATCTTTAGTTTGATGGCTTGGCTGACAAAGCCAAGGAAACAGTTAGACAGCACAACAGCAGAGAGCTGTACCAAATAGTTAATGTTTTGTGTGGTAGAAAACAGACAGGCATACAGGGATTGAAGGATAAACAATGTAAGGTTATAGAAGGTAAGGATTCTACATGGCTAGGTGAGCTGAGCATTTCAGTGATATTCTAAACAGTGTGGTTAGTTTTTAGTGTAATGATGATAGATGCATCACTGGCTTTAATGTTGGCGCTTACAAGGATTTTACCAGAGCTATTATTATCCCTATTTTTTTTAAAAAAAGTAATCGCAGTTATTGTGATAACTGTAGGAGATATCTGTAATCCCTGTAGGTGATTGATAACTGTAGGAGTATATGCAAATAACTTTACCTGCAACAGAAAGTATTCTGTGCAGGGAAGTGGTAGGTGGTAGGGAAGTGGTAGGGAATGTGTAGATCAGACCTTTTCACAGGCAGATTCTTGAGAAACGTTTAAAGTTTCAGAACTTTCGGTTGCTAGCTTTGTTGATTTCAAAAAGGCTTTCGACTCTGTTGATCGTCATAATTTGTGGTTGATTGTGAAATCATATGGTGTACCAGACAAGTTAGTTAACATAATGAAAGCTCTCTATAATAACACTGAGTCATGTATGACAGTTGATAAGGCTTGTAGCAATTGGTTTAGCATTACTTCTGGTGTTCGACAAGGGTGCATTTTGTATCCTTTCCACAGTGGCGAAGCGTGATTTTTTGAATAGGGAAAGCAATTTTCAAAGCATTGCCGAAATTCAATCGGAAAGCCGTTCCAGTACTCATGTTTCCAAATCATTGAGCCAGAACACAGTTTTGGTACTTACATTTCCAAATCATTAAAGCGGAACTCCGTTTTAGCACTTATGTTTCCAATTCATTGAGCCGATGGCTTTACGTTACTTATGTTTCGAAATCATTAAAATAAATTCCATTCTATTACTTACATTTTCAAATCATAGAACTGGAACGGCGTTTTTTGACGTTTCCGAATAAGAATTTGGAACAGAACACTGTTCCGGTACTTGATGTTTCCTAATCACTGAGTTCGCGTAATTCTGTAGTTTTTAAAGCAAATATTTCTGTCTGTGTGTGTATATATATAGGCTTACCATATTTTTATATAATCAAACCGGGACATTAAAGAAGAAAACTGAAAATCAAGATCACATATTTGCCTTCAGCAGTATAAAAAATATGGGTGTATGAATAAACAAATGATTTATTTAATATATATATTAGAGTGTTTGTCTCTCTTGCTTGTTCGCCATCTCCTCCTAGACGGTCAGAGCTAGAATCATCAAACTTCGTCTACAGCTTCATCTCACAATAACTTAGTGCATTGTATGAGTTTCAAACCCCAAAAAATTAGCCCACCTCCAAAGGTCGGCCGCGAAATGTCGATATTGGAGCGATGCGGATAATTCTGATAGTTCATCAGAAAGCACAAAAAAAAAACATTACAAAAAATACATATTTTTCATAAATATTTTATTATTCTTAATTTTTTTTATAAATTTCTAGTTAAAGAATCATCATGTTAAAGAAACAGATGTTTTCTATCGCTGCTAAGTGGAAGTACTGAGTGCATTTTAATGACTGTTGGTTTGCAGATCACATAAATATTATCTGTGACAGACATAGATATCTGTGACATCAAAGTGGTTATCTAGTCTCACTCGTGAACACTTAAAACTATTTTAGTGCATTTTTGGGTATGGCCGTTTAACAATTAAACGGATTTAAAGTTATTAATTTTAATCTCAATTAAATCATAACCTCCTATAACAGAAAGCCAGAGGACCAAATTTATGACGTCTACTTAAGTAGTCCTACTACATAGAAATTTCTTATATTTTTGATTTTAATATTATTACTGGTGGGTTTTGCGCTAATTTTTATACTAATGTTTATCCATAAATTATTTTATTTAGGAGAAACTTTATTTGTATTAATTAGCATTATTATATTTGATAATAAATAGAAATAATTTTCTTTCTAAATAAAACATATTTATAGATAAATATCAGTATAAATATTAGCAGAAGCGTCCACCAGTAATAATATTAGAATTAAAATTATAAGAATTATCTATATAAGTAGGACTACTTAGGGACGTCAAAAATTTGGTACATTGGCCTTCTGTTACAGGAAGTTTTGATTAAATCAACCCGTAGAGTATATTAATACAAGTAACACTCGTTTAAAGCGGAATTTTCATAGAAATTCCCATTTTCATATATAATTTTTCCCATTTTCATAGAAAATTCTTTTAAAAATTTTACTTTTACATTACATTTTTTACACTTCTTTTACATAGATAAATACGCGTAAATATTTTCTGTATGAGTCCGCCGTTTGTTATAGCACGTAAAAAAATATTTCATTTACCAGCATATAAAATTTTCACAAATGTTACTGTCATATTTTGCGTCCAAGAAGCATCAACTACAGTTTCTCGTATGATTCCATTCGCAACACAATTAATTACTTATATGATTAGCAAAAATAAATAAATATCTCCTCAAGCAGCTGCTTGCCACATAGGTCTGACAGGAGTCTGTCAGTTTATATGCCACAGTATCTGAGTGGATGGCAGGACCTCAGCAGAGAACAACACGAACATCCATGCCTTACCCAGGGCTCGAACCCAGGTCCCTTAGATCACTAGCCAAGAGCGCTAACCACTTGGCCACGGAACGGCACTAGTTATTCTTCTCAATTTTTTTTCTAATACAGAATGTTGTAAATATTAGGCACAAAATAGAGATAAGAAAATCACGCTAGATGGTTTTCTTATTAAGAAATAAATTACGAAATTAACCAATGGATCATATATGTACACATTTCATACAATTATTCATTTATGCTGTTTTTTAATAAAATTTGTGAATCATAATTATTTCTGCTAAAAAAACAGCAACAAAAATCCAGTATAATACAAAAAAAATTATATACAAAATTATATACAAAAATTATATATCAAAAAGAGGAATAAGATATACAAAAAAAAGCAAATGAAATTTCCCCCTTTAAGGTGAATCTCCCCGGGACGCATTTACAGTGTTAAAAGGGGATTATTTGTACGTTGAATTATTGTGGAAAATCACCTTATACGACTAATGTTAAATAAAATTATAGCAGGAAACAATAATACAAGAGCCAAAATATTTTGGGTTTTAATACAGAAAACCAAATTAATACCGAAATTACACATGTGGTTTAATAGTAAAATTTCATTGTCACCCAGTTGTCATAATTCGTTTTCAAAAGTAAACACGCATTTTTGATTTTCTGTAGTTTTAAAATTCTTCACAAGCCACAGAATATATTTCTTGGTCTTCGGGAGATTATTTTAGGGGTTTGGATGTAAGTTAAAATTTTAAATTAAGATAATATGTAGAGGGTCAGATCTAGGAGGAGGGAGCAAGAGGCCCGTGCGTCCCTTTGAAAATCATCATCATCATCCTCAAGCAGCCATGGGCTACGAAGGTCCAACCAGACAGTGCAATTTAGTTCTCAAGCAAATCTGTCCTGAGCTACATCTGCTGCATTTGGCCACTGCACACCAATTCTAATAAGGTCCTGTTTGATATTGTCTGCCCACGGCATTCTAGGTCTGTCCCTATTTCTGAGGCCTTTAAGGCACACTGTTCATAATCCTATTCAACAATTTATAATTATCCATACGGGCAACATGGCCAAACCAACGGAGTCTCTCTCTACACAATAAGCTGCTTAAAGGAGGTTGCAGACTCCTTTGCCTAACCACATCATTAGTTACAAAGTTGAACCACCTAATACCCAAGATACTGCGTAAGCATCTGGAATCAAAAGCATCTAGCTTCCTGTTATCTTGTTTACAAAGCGTCCAAGTTTCACTACCATAACTAACCCTAGAAAGAACCAAACTATTATACAGTCTAATTTTAGTCTTTAGGTGTATACGCCTATTTCTCCACACTCTCCATAGATTCGTAAAATTCCCGGCAGCAATCCTTATTCGTCTGTTAATCTCATACCGCACATCACCAGGATCTGTTGCATAGCTCCCAAGTTGATTAAACTGTGAAACCTGTTCAAGACTGCAAACCATTCAGATTAACTGAATCACAGCCTGCCTGACCAATTTTCACCACTTTAGTTTTCTCTCTGTTTATAACCGAACCTACTCTACTACCAGTCTCATCAACAGCGTGAATGAACATCATTTGCCAAAACGGCTAAATCATCAGCATAATCTAAATCAGAAATTTTCGTATCTCCAGACCATTTAAGGCCAAAATCTTTCTCTTGAAGTGAATTTCGCATAACATAATCAATAACCAAGCTAAAGAGAAAAGGAGACAAAATGCACCCTTGTCGAACACCAGAAGTAATGCTAAACCAATTGCTACAAGACTTACCAACTCTCACACACGACTCAGTGTTATTTTAGAGAGCATTCATTATGTTAACTAACTTGTCTGGTATACCATATGATCTCACAATCAACCACAAATTATGACGATCAACAGAGTCGAAAGCCTTTTTGAGAACAACAAAGCTAGCAACCAAAGGTTCTGAAACTCTAAACATTTCTCAAGAATCTGCTAAGTGAAAATATCTGATCCACACACCCCCTACCACTTCTGAATCCACATTGCTCATCACGCAATTGACTGTCAACCAGATTCTTAATTCTATTAAGCACAATCATGCAAAGAACTTTATCTGGAACAGAGAGTAGACTGATACCCCCATAGTTATCACAAGAACTGCGATCACCTTTTTTCAAAATAGGGATAACAATAGCTCTGGTAAAATCTTTAGGAACCATGCTTTTATCATAAAAGATATTTAAAATTTCAATCATCCATGTGGTAACTGAAACATTCCCAGCTCTAAGCATTTCCGTAGTAATTTCATTTACCCCTGGTGATTTATGAAGTTTAAATTTAGAATTACAAACAATGGGGTAGAACTAACCACATTGTTTAAAACATCACTGAAATGCTCATTCCACCTAGCCATGACAGAATCCTCACCTACTATAACCTTACCTTGTTTATCCTTCAATCCCTGTATACCTGTCCTTTTTCTACCACACGAAACATTAACTATCTGAGATAACACCAACTATGTACCCAAATTAAATTGATAAAAAGCCTACAACAGTATAAATAAAAATATTCATTCAAATTTAATGTTTAGGCTTGTACCAAGAATTTATTCACATGTTCAGATACCTAATACCAAAAAATCGAAACACAGTATCATGATTAAAACAGATCTGAAGAAAATTATATTCTTTTTTAACCCAGAACTCTAACCATTGTTTGTCCAAAAACAATACTCCAGGAATGCACTTGAAATACATATCACGGAAAAACATCCAAGCAAAATATCAAGGTAAGCTAAACTAGACTGCTTACAACCTCAGGAAAATTCTCGGGAAATATAATTTCCAAACAGAATACTTAGGCTTAATTTCACTGAATGCACTTGATATATATTACATGGAAAGAAATCAAACACAATATCTGAGGTATGCTGCTAAACAAGACTGCTTATAATCTGAAGGCAAATCTCAAGTGATATAATTTTAAACCAGAATACCCAAGCTTAACATAAAAGCACCAATAATTTCCAGAAATGCACTTGAAATGAATATCATGGAAAAAAATTCAAACACAATACCATGGTGTGCTAAACATAACCGCTTACAACTTCAACGCAAATCTCAGGTAATATAATTTTAAACCAGAATACTTAGCCTGATGTTGAAAGCACTAAGAATTTCCAAAAATGCACTCCTTTCATGGAAAAAAAGTCTAATCAATATCAAGGTATGCCAAACAATATCAAAGGTGTGCTGAACAAGGCTGCTTAAACCTCAATGAGAATCTCAAGAAATATAATTTTCAAGCAGAATAATTAAGTTTAATGTGAAGCACCAATAATTTCCTGAAATGTGCTTCAGATGTATATTATGGAAAGAAACGTAAACCCAATATCAAGTTTTGCTAAATAGGTCTGCCTATTTAACCTGAAGAGAAATCTCAGGAATTATAAATTTAAAACATAATATCAATCATTGTTTCTTGTAACACAACTGGAGAAGAACATCTAAGTTTTGAATGCAACCCTAGGAAACTTAACCTAGTAAATGATGAATGTGTTCAAAATCAATACTATTAATAAAGTATAACATAAGAATTAATTATGAAATAAGCATACATAGGATTAACTGAACTCCAAGGTTTTTAAAATGTGCTAAATATATATATATATCATCAAACTCAATACTAGATCACCACTAAACCTTAATACCGAAGTTGCTTGTGAGATTTTAAAGATATTAATAGTTAATCCACTAAATATAGAACTTTTAAGCAATAACCTATGTATGTAAATCTGTTAGCAAACTAAAATTACCTCAGTGGCTCAAGTATCCATCCCCAATCTTATGGTAAAGGCACCCAGTGGCGGCTCGCGTATAGGCACTGTGCAACTGCAGCACCCCCAATTTCAACTTGATATTATCGATAACATTTAATACAATGAGTCCTTTTTTCTTTAATTCTTTCTTTATACTTGTACAATATATAATCCTTAAGCTTAATGTCAATAGCCATCCCCCAGTTTATGAAAAAGATACAAAAATATTTGTATGGAACTGTGCGCTTCACAGTACTAGCGGCGAGGTGTTTGACTGTTGTGCGCATGCGCACATAGGAAGCTACACGCGAGGCTGCAAGGGAGAGAGAGCACTGTCGTTCCCGCAGTGCCGACCCTGGCGTGCTGGTTGAAGGTAGTTTTTTTTACTCCGCGTGGGTTGTGCTTAAAAACTGTGTACCATATTCTTGAATGTGATAAAGTGTAGAATTAGATTATTATCCTGCTTCCAGCTATTCTATTTGATTAATTTTTTTTGCGCAAATTAAAACAAGAAGAATGGATTTCATTTTTAAATGAATAGATTAAGCTTGAACTGTAACAATTTAGGTTAAAGTAAGTAAAAAAATGTTTGATTTTGTTCCTTTAGGATTTTATCAAGTTTGTGAATAAATTTTCTTTTTATACATGTTTGTTTCCTTTTACACAATTTTAAAACAAAGGCTAAAAATTTTCTGGAGCAGCACCCCCACTAATTTTAGCTACGAGCCGCCACTGAAGGCACCAAATGCTAAATTCCGTCACTGAAGTCAAAACTGAAGACTAACTCTTAGACAGAATCTCTAAAAATATAATTTTAAGCCAAAATCATTGTTTGACCACTATTACTCCAAATAAATACTTAATCTATAACAGTATAAAACATCAAGATCATATGCCATCAAAATATTAAGCTTAACATGAAAGCACCAAGAATTCCCTTAAATGTACTTCAGATGTGAAAAAAACAATGTTATCTAAGTCATCATTAATAGCCTTAGCATATAACTAGCTCGTGACACATTCAGGATATTATAGTTCTTCTTCCACAAAGCACAGAACCGTAATCAGTAATTAATCTACATATGTAACTCTTAGGTTTAAATTAAATCTCAGTAATGAATGGCCTGAAACAACTTCAGAAAAACAATTTAAATTTTAAATAAAACCCTAGAAAACTTAAACTGGGCAGAGATGAATCATATGTAACCATTCTGCTTTAAATATTTAAAGATTAAAGTACTCAGTTGAACTTTTTTTCTCTAGAAACACTTAAATGCAGCACTAGCAGTACTTAATATTCAAATTCCGGCCAACACTGCACGTCACACCATTAGTTACATATGTCAAACTCCGATAGAATAACAAGAACAAACAGAAAACATAGAGGCCAAAATAATACTATTGGGAACACAATAAATGTTGCCTATATAATTTCTTCAACAATTTAAAATCAACAACAAATCTCAAAGGTGAGGGTTTTTTCATACAAATACTTGCTCCAATGTCCGTAAATAATCTTTGGTCAATTGCTTTTTTTAACAGAGGAAGCTGAAAGGCATTGCTTATTCTAGTATTATAGTCCGAATATCCTTATTGTACTGTAGCAAATCGTCAAATGTTGATGACTCTAAACTCTTGTTATATGCTTTAAATACAAAATTCCTATCACAAATTCATAAATTTGATAAGTATTCAAAATACCAATGTTAGAAAACAAATGTTTTACTAATTGTCCCCATGACAAACCTAAAATATGTCTAACAATTCTTTTTTGTAATAGAAATATCCCATTTAAATTCTGTTCACTTGTTTTGCCCCATATTGAATGCTATAGGCCAAAATAGAGTATACAAAAGAATAATATGAACTCAGCATGACATCCTTACTTATCATATGTTTGATTTTATATTGTAGTCCAATATTTTTGGATAACCTTAATCTCAGTCCCTTATATTAAAGTTCCAATTTAATTTATTGTCTATCCAGATTCCAAAAATTTTTTTTATTTCTTGACATTCTTTATTATTTATTTATTCTGATCATTCCTATTATAATTTGTTTACCTTGTAATAGAATTTTAATCTCACTGAAATCAGTTCTCTTATTTACATTATAATTTGTTTTACTCTTATTTAAAAATAAATTATTATGTAATAACCAGTTGTTGATATTTTTCAAGATAGAATTAAACTGTACATTCAGTAAATTTGAGTCATCATCAAAAAATGCCAAATTTATATCATCTGCATACATTAGCAGTGTAGTTTTTCCACTATGTGATAATTTTTCAATTACATAAGCAGTGGTCCTAAAAGGGGTCTTTGCAAAACAACTATACTTGAATACTTTATATTAGAAAAAACCCCATTAACTTTAGTAATGGAAGGTCTATATAAATAATTAGATATGCAATCCATGCATTTTCCCTCTAATTGCATGGCTAATCAATTTTGTGAGAAATATTCTGGTGATTTATACATCAAATGCCTTTGGTAGGTCTAAATATAAAGCAATTCCACATTTACTTAATTCCAACGTATGAACTATATAATAATAGATTTCAACAATTGCAAGTTTTGTAAACTTTCCTTTTTGATAGCCAAACTATTCTGGAAAAAATATTTTATGTTTAAGTAAAAATGCAAACAATCTGCTATAAATCAACTGCTCAAAGATTTTATGAAACACAGACAACAGTGAGATAGGTCTATAGTTAAACACATCTTTTTTACCTTCCTTTTTTTATATTGCCGTCCCGTGGCCGAGTGGTTAGCATGCTTGGCTATTGATCTAAGGGAAGGACGTTTGTGTTGCTTTTCTGCTGAGATTCTGCCATCCTCACAGGACTTTTTATGTACTATGGCATATAAACTGTCAGACCTCTGTGGCAAGCAGTTACTTGAAGAGGGTACTTATTTTCTTTTTTAATTTTATTTTTATATATTGGGGGTAATCAAAGCTATTTTCATTTGGTTAAGAAATATCTCTCTTTCAATAGTTGGGTTGGGTTGTTTTACCTCTAAGCGGCACTTTTTTGCACACCATGGGCTAAATGGCCAGTTCACATAGACCCCGAAGGCTCAGAGAAGGTTGGGGGAGGGTACCCACTGGAACAGCTGTTGGGAGACAGATGGTAGCCTCCCGTCAAGGCTATCCAGCGTGTTCTTTAACGTGCACAGGGTATGGCTCTCCCGCACACGGGGCCACGGCTTAACGTCCCATCCGACGGACGGCGGCCTTTCCAAGCCCATCGGTGTCCCCTACTGACCGTGGGTAGGGCGGGGAATTTTCCGGAGATAAATCTCAACGCTGACCCAGCTGGGACTCGAACCTGGGAACTACAGATTACGAGCCTGGCGCGCTACCGACTGAGCCACCCCCGCCCCTCTCTTTCAATAGACATATTAAAATATATACAAATACTGATTATCAGTATTTGCTAATCTTAAAATCAGGATGATAGCAGGAAAACGGTTTCCTGCTGACTAATAATCGAAATAAAGATATGGGGCTATATTTAGTAAGAAAAAAAATCCCTTTTTTTGGCAAAATAAAATTTCTCCTTAATGACAGAGTAGACGGTGGGTTGAAGCACGGCAGATACCAGCTTTTCATTTTACATATTTTGCAGATAAGTTTTTCCTTGCTCACTAATTGCAGATGGAAAAATCTCAAGTGTCGCAATAAAGGCTTTGCAAATGAACATGCCATAAGACACTTCAAGGGTGTAGCTCTGAAACATTTATGATCACCAACTGGAGCTCAAATAGAAAACAGAAATCGTTTTCCTTTAGGTATTATTCGCAAAGTTAAAATCAAATGCAAAATTCATGAATGGGTAAAATAGGATCTTTGACCACTTTTCGGGGCGGGGGTGGCTCAGTCGGTAGCGCGCCAGGCTCGTAATCTGCAGTTCCTAGGTTCGAGTCCCAGCTGGGTCAGCGTTGAGATTTATCTCCGCAACATTCCCCGCCCTGCCCACGGTCAGTAGGGGACACCGATGGGCTTGGAAAGGCCGCCGTCCGTCGGATGGGACGTTAAGCTGTGGCCCCGTGTGCGGGAGAGCCATACCCTGTGCACGTTAAAGAACACGCTGGATGGCCTTGACGGGAGGCTACCATCTGTCTCCCAACAGCTGTTCCAGTGGGTCCCCTCCCCCAACCTTCTCTGAGCCTTCGGGGTCCATGTGACCTGACCATTTAGCCCATGGTGTGCAAAAAAGTGCCGCTCAGAGGTAAAACAACCCAACCCAACTTTGACCACTTTTCAAAATTTCAGGGTGGGCACTGCCTATGTTCGACTGTTGACCCACTGTAAGCATCTCTTTAACCTCCAGATACAAAACAGGCCCTTGATTGATGTCACGATCATGCATCCTGAATCCAAGAAATGCGAAGTCACGTCTTGTTCACCAACGAGTCAAGATTTTCTCCGGAGAGAGGTGGCAACCGAACCCAACCCTGTAACACTGCTTTTCGAGTGGGGCTGGGTTTTCATTGAGGAGTCGAAATGACCTCCATGTGTTTGATGGAGGCGATGAGAATGCTCAGATGTATCAGAATGAGACCTCGCATTTTAATAACCCGTGAGTAACTTTTGATGAGCAGTGTATATTTTACCCACAGAACAAAACTGTCGTTACACAAAAACACTGTTTCCTAATAAAAGTGTTTTAAAATTTGAGATCACTTTGAAAATCAAGAATTGGCACAGACTGACACAATACATATTTCATAGACATTAAATAAAAATCATGAAATGACTACTTTCAATATAATTTACTGTAGCAAAAATAAAAGGTGCATTTGTTTTAGTTAAGAGTTGGGTTGTTTTACTTCTGAGCGGCACTTTTTTGAACACCATGGGCTAAATGGCCAGGTCACATGGACCCCGAAGGCTCAGAGAAGGTTGGGTGAGGGGACCCACTGGAACAGCTGTTGGGAGACAGATGGTAGCCTCCCGTCAAGGCCATCCAGCGTGTTCTTTAACGTTGGGTTGTTTTACCTCTGAGCGGCACTTTTTTGCACACCATGGGCTAAATGGCCAGGTCACATGGACCCCGAAGGCTCAGAGAAGGTTGGGGGAGGGGACCCACTGGAACAGCTGTTGGGAGACAGATGGTAGCCTCCCGTCAAGGCCATCCAACGTGTTCTTTAATGTGCACAGGGTATAGCTCTCCCGCACACGGGGACACAGCTTAACGTCCCATCCGACGGACGGCGGCCTTTCCAAGCCCATCGGTGTCCCCTACTGACCGTGGGCAGGGCGGGGAATTTTGCGGAGATAAATCTCAACGCTGACCCAGCTGGGACTCGAACCTGGGAAGTACAGATTACGAGCCTGACGCACTACCGACTGAGCCACCCCCGCCCCGTTTTAGTTAAGAGAGTTCTGTTTTAGAGATATGATATAATATTGCCTAAACTTAACTTTTGTCCCATGTCCTTATCCCAAAAAGGGCGAGCCCTGTGCCATCATTTAGAATCACGAAATTGCGGATGCGATAAACTCGAAAATCATCACCCGGATATGAAGAAATTGCAGCGACGATATATTCTGCTTATGAAGGACAGGCGACCTCCTGCGGCGAGAAAATCGCCTTTGTTTTCCAATCAATGAAACGAAAAGTCAACAGAAATGAGGACGTTATCAGAAGTGTGGTGAAGGGAGCGGCTTCCACTTGAAGGGAACTCACCTCCTGGTAACGGAAGCATTCAAAGGAAACTGATAGTGTCATTCACGATCTATCAAATCAGTAACAAGAGTGGCAAGTTCTGATTCGTATTCAGATATAAATAATTGGAAATTTATAATAAAAAGAAAGTATTGGAACAAGCAAAGTATCTTAAGATAAGAGCGTTCGTCAGAAAAATGAAATAAATGTCCTTGGTAGCAATTTTACTCTGAGAAATAGGTCAAAAGCAGTGATTGCCATCAAACCGATTCGTACAGTTTGGGTTGGGTTGTTTTACCTCTGAGCGGTACTTTTTTGCACACCATGGGCTAAATGGCCAGGTCACATGGACCCCGAAGGCTCAGAGAAGGTTAGGGGAGGGGACCCACTGGAACAGCTGTTGGGAGACAGATGGTAGCCTCCCGTCAAAGCCATCCAGCGTGTTCTTTAACGTGCACAGGGTATGGCTCTCCCGCACACGGGGCCACGGCTTAACGTCCCAATCCGACGGACGGCGGACTTTCCAAGCCCATCGGTGTCCCCTACTGACCGTGGGCAGGGCGGGGAATTTTGCGGAGATAAATCTCAACGCTGACCCAGCTGGGACTCGAACCTGGGAACTACAGATTACGAGCCTCGTGCGCTACCGACTGAGCCACCCCCGCCCCAAAAAGAGTCATTTATTATTCCATAATTAAAACAATCTGTAACACTCTCTCGTACAGTTTGACCGAACCGGTTGTTACAAAAAGGAAAAAGGAATTTTAATAACGAAAAAAAGTTAACTATATTGAATGACTTACTCGAAAAACGTTAAGTCACTTGTTTTTTAAAGTTAGAATAAGGATTGACACTGGCCTTCCAATTGATACTATTTATATAGATTTCGAAGAAGTATTCGATAAGGTAAAGAGATCACCCGTCTTCGAAACACTTCTTAGATTCGGAATTCCCCACATCGTTGTAAGATTAATCAATGCATTGTTTTTTAATCGTTTTCAACAAATACGAGTTGAAGATGGTCTTTCTCCAACCAGGGATATCAGCAGTGATGTTGTTCAAGGATCTGTTCTTGGGCCTATACTTTTTACATTATTTACCTCAAAAATCTCTTCCGTTCTATTACCATTGGATTGGATTGTTTTACCTCTGAGCGGCACTTTTTTGCACACCATGGGCTAAATGGCCAGGCCACAAGGACCCCGAAGGCTAGAGAAGGTTGGGGGAGGGGACTCACTGGAACAGCTGTTGGGAGACAGATGGTAGCCTCCCGTCAAGGCCATCCGGCGTGTTCTTTAACGTGCACAGGGTATGACTCTTCCGCACACGGAGCCACGGCTTAACGTCCCATCCGACGGACGGCGGCTTTTCAAGACCATCGGTGTCCCCTACTGACCGTGGGCAGGGCGGGGAAATTTTGCGGAGATAAATCTCAACGCTGACCCAGCTGGGACTCGAACCTGGGAACTACAGATTACGAGCCTGGCGCGCTACCGACTAAGCCACCCCCGCTCCCGTTCTACTACCAATCACCTGCTAAGTATTAGCTGACGACATTCTATTTTATGCCCACTTCTGCTTGTTTAGATAACTGTTTGTTCCATTCAATTTGCATATGACAATATCGAAAAATAGAGCATATCCTCTGAATTACTAACATCTGCAGGCAAAATAACTATCATGCACTTGGGTCGTTGCAATCAGAAACAGCGTTTTCTTATCAATGGCTACCCAATCATCAGTATATCACATCATTTAGATTTGGGTGTTACCATTTCTCCCAACTTCTCCTTTTCCTTACACTGCTAAAATGTAACCAAGAAAGCCAACCTTGTCACCTTCATGATTTTGCGCTGCTCTAAAAGATACGATAAGATTATACTTTTCAAGGCATTCTCTACTTTTGCTTTGCTTATTCTTGAATATGCATCAAACGTCTGGTCTCCCCCACATGGTCTCTGACATCATTCTAGTTGAACGTCCACTCAAATGGTTTAGCAAGAGACTACTTAGACTTTCCAACTCAAGCGACGAGGAACGATTAAAAGTTTTCAACATTCACTCTTTGCAGTGGAGGAGGCAGGGGCATAGCTATGGGGAGGATTGGGGAAGGCTTCTCCCTCAAAGTAATTCGGGAGGATTGGGGAAGGCTTCTCCCTCAAAGCAATTCGGGAGGATTGGGGAAGGCTTCTCCCTCAAAGCAATTCGGGAGGATTGGGGAAGGCTTCTCCCTCAAAGCAATTTGGGAGGATTGGGGAAGGCTTCTCCCTCAAAGCAATTCGGGAGGATTGGGGAAGGCTTCTCCCTCAAAGCAATTCGGGAGGATTGGGGAAGGCTTCTCCCTCAAAGCAATTCGGGAGGATTGGGGAAGGCTTCTCCCTCAAAGCAATTCGGGAGGATTGGGGAAGGCTTCTCCCTCAAAGCAATTCGGGAGGATTGGGGAAGGCTTCTCCCTCAAAGCAATTCGGGAGGATTGGGGAAGGCTTCTCCCTCAAAGGAATTCGAGAGGATTGGAGAAGGCTTCTCCCTCAAAGCAATTCGGAGTTGGCAAAATTCGAAACGACTTTGTAAAATCCAGGTCAGTTGTGAAAATTTTGATTTTTTTGTAAAATTAAGGGAAGTTAGCAAAATTTAGGGTAGTTGTCAAAATCGAGGCAAACCTAGGGCAGTTGGAAAATTCGAAGCCACCTAGTAAGATACAGGTGAGTTGGCAAAATCGAGACAACTTGACAAAACCTTGGGGAGTTGGCAAAATTTGGAGTGACTGGCAGAATTCAGGTGAGATGTAAATATTGAGATTTTTTCTGTAAAATTATGGCGAATTGGCAAAATCAAGGCAACCTGCCATAATCTAGAGGAGTTGGAAAAATTTCAATCCACTTGGTAAAATAATGGCGATTTCTTAAAATTGGGATTGATTTTGTGAAATTAAGGATAGTTTGGCAAAATGGAGGTAACTTGGCAAATCTTGGTGATTTGGTTAAAATCGAAACCAGTTGGTAGAAATAGAGGTGAGTTGTGAAAATTGGGATAGGTTTTGTGAAATTAAGGAAAGTTGGCAAAATCTAATTGGAAAAATTCGAAACCACTTGGTGAAATAGAGGAGAGTTGTTAAAATTGGGATTGGTTTTGGGAAATTAAGGAGAGTTGGTAAAATTGAGAACCCTTGGCGAAATATTGGTGAATTGGCAAAATCTAGGAGAGATGGCAAAAATTCAAATGAGATGTAAAAATTGGGGTTTTTTTTGTGTAAAATTATGGCAACGGCAAAATTCGAAGCCACTTGGCCTGTAAAGGCCCTACTTATTCTCGAAAATGCCCCAACACACCCAAGCCAACTCATTTCTGACAACATAAAAGCCATGTTTTTGCCACCTAATGTTAGATCTTTAGTGCAACAACTGAAGAGAGAACCACTGGATCAAGGCGTGCTTGTAAATTTAAAAAGGCGATACAGGAGAAAGCGTCTTTCAGAAATTCTACAGCGAACCGAAAATGACGGAATAGGACTTTTAAATGCTTTGAAAACATAAATATCAAGGATGTAATCTACATGTTGGATAGAACTTTTGAAGAAATGCCTCGTACAACGTTTGTAAGTCATGGAGAAAACTTTGGCCAGAGTTGAAAACTGTGTAGAAAGTACCAAAGATGACAACACGAGAGTATCAAATGACCCTGCGCCTGCCCAAGATATGAAGGATAATGAAAATATTTCGCTGCTTAATGACTTTAAATTGTTGTCTGGATGTGACACACTTGAAGATGACATTAAAAAATGGTTAAAAGGTGACGAACAGTTGGAAAATGAAACACTTAATGATGACGAAATTATCAATGCAGTCTGCCAAGAAGGGAACAGAGAAGCGGGTTGGGTTGGGTTGTTTTACCTCTGAGCGGCACTTTTTTGCACACCATGGGCTAAATGGCCAGGTCACATGGACCCCGAAGGCTCAGAGAAGGTTGGGGGAGGGTACCCACTGGAACAGCTGTTAGGAGACAGATGTTAGCCTCCCGTCAAGGCCATCCAGCGTGTTCTTTAACGTGCACAGAGTATAACTCTCTCCCGTATACGGGGCCACGGCTTAACGTCCCATCCGACGGACGGCGGCCTTTCCAAGCCCATCGGTGTCCCCTACTGACCGTGGGCAAGGCGGGGAATTTTTGCGGAGATAAATCTCAACGCTGACCCAGCTGGGACTCGAACCTGGGAACTACAGATTACGAGCCTGGCGCTCTACCGCCTAAGCCACCCCCGCCCCACGGAGAATGAAGAAGAGAAAGAAGGAAAGTTAGCCATATTGAAGGAAAAGAAGCTTTTGATGTTGCAGTAAGATACATTGAACAACAACAGGCCTCATCTGCGATTATTGCGATGTTTATTAAAAAATGGCAAGACTTTGCAGGTAAAAAAGTGTTAAGTTCAAAGAAACAAAAGAAAAACACGGATTTTTTTCAAGTGAGTGTGAGCAAATTCTTAATATTGTACAACAAATTATTAATTAAAATACAGTACAGTTAGTATTTTTGTCATTTACCTTTTTTTTTTATTATCTGACACAATTTTCGGATTAACCGTCCTTTTGTTAATCCCGCCATAGGTCCGGTACCTTGAGGACCGGATAAGAGGGAGTCTACTCTATCAACTTTCAAAAAGGAAATGATTGACTTAATGAAAAGCAATGTTCAGAATTGAATAACACTGTTCAAGACTGTGTTAAAAGCGCAGAACTTAATTCCAAAAATATAGCAATTTTATCAAAATAATGGCCGATACAACTAGAGAATTAAAAGAGGTTAAGGAGAGAAATCTGAAATTAGAGACTTAAAATACACAAATCAAAAAGGATGTAATGGAATTACAACAGCAAAGGAGTAGAGCAGAAAATATTGAGATAAGCGAACTTGAGGAAATTTTCGACGAAAATATACATGAGACTGTGACCAATGTTGGTTTAGCCCTAAAAATGTGAAAAGAAGAAATAATTCTCAACAAGAAATGCGAATATATCGAAATCAGTTATTGTGAAGATGAATAGCAGAGAAGAAAGAGATATATGAATAACTAAATGGCGATCGCTAAAAGGTCTGAGGAACAAGGACTTGGAAATAGCTGGAAATAATAATTACATATATATATATTGGAGAGCACCTCATTCCTGAATAAAAGTCATCGCTCTTTGAAATTAAGATCAAAAGCGAAAAAAATTATATGTGCTCCTGGGTGAAGGAGGGAAAGCTATACTTAAGAAAGGACGGAAACTGTAAAGTAATAAATATAAAATCAGTAGAAGACTTGAAACTGTTGTAATATGGAAGTTGTGGTCGATAAATTGGTTATTGATGAAATTGGAAGAAATCAACAAGTAACAAAGGACGATAATATTAATGACGTTATCGTCCATAATATCATTCATATTAATATACGATATATCATTAATAATAATTATACGATAATATTTGCAATGTATAACTCATATGAATATTAGATCCATTAGAAAAAGACTTTGATTATTTTATTTTGTGATGTAGGGGACACCGATGGTTACTAAATAAATTAGAGATTATTGGTATAAGGGGGCTGTCACTGAGATGGTTTGATTCGTAATAGAATTTTTCATCAGATATAATTGTATTGTCAGAGACATGGATCAAAGAACACGAACTAATGCTTTATAATATTGAAGGTTTTAACAAATTTTACCAGTGCGGATGTGTAAATAGATCAGGTGGGGTATTAGTTTTTTGTTAATTCCACGTTAAGAGCAACTCAAGTAGATTTCAATTGTAATAATGCAAATGCAGTGTCCTTAAAAGTTAAGATTAGTAATGTGGACTATAATATTATTTCAGTATATAGAGCCCCTAGCCTAGATAAGCAATGTTTTATTGATGAATTTTCCTCTCAATTATTACGAAATAACTATAAAAATGTCATATTGATCGGAGATTTTAATATTACTATTTTAGTTAATAAAAATATTAATTCTAGTTACTGTGCTATGTTAGTAACGTTAGAATTTATCCAGTGTATTACGCAACCAACTAGGTTTTTAAGGTAATGCTTGGTTTGATCATATTCCTGTAAGGTAATCTGGTATTAAGAAATTTACATCGATAATTATTAAAACGACCGTGAGGGATCGTTATTTGCAATATTTCAACTAAAAAAGAGACGTAGTAGAAAAATATACCGAGGAAAATAGAAAATATGTTACTAATTTTAAAGAATTTGAATTAAAATTAAAGAATTTAAAGTTGGATACAGATATTATTAATGATCATCAAATATATTGCGAGTCTGTTTTTGATCAAATTAATTTGTGTGTTAGAGAATGTACAAAGTATTTGCCAAGCACCCAAAAGAAAATATTAAAACCATGGGTTGTTGGGTTGTGTTGTTTTACCTCTGAACGGCACTTTTTTGCACACCATGGGCTAAATGGCCAGGTCACATGGACCCCGAAGGCTCAGAGAAGGTTGGGGACCCACTGGAACAGCTGTTGGGAGACAGATGGTAGCCTCCCGTCAAGGCCATCCAGCGTGTTCTTTAACGTGCATAGGGTATGGCTCTCCCACACACGGGGCCACGGCTTAACGTCCCATCCGACGGACGGCGGCCTTTCCAAGCCCATCGGTGTCCCCTACTGACCGTGGGCAAGGCGGGGAATTTTGCGGAGATAAATCTCAACGCTGACCCAGCTGGGACTCGAACCTGGGAACTACAGATTACGAGCCTGGCGCGCTACCGACTGAGCCACCCCTGCCCAAAACCATGGGTCACAGATGAAACATTTCAATTAATTACCGAAAAGAACAAATTATATAAAAGGCTTAAAAACTGTCCAGGTAATAATGAGGAATACAAGGAAATTAAGGATAGATTCACTCTTCTCTGTAACAGCTTAACTAACAAATTAAGAATTGCTAAAAAAAACTATTACAAATGCAAGATTCTTGCGGCATGTAATGACTCTAAACAGCAGTGGGAGATTATTAACGAATTAACTGGTAAATATAATTATAAAAATCTGTTCAAAGATATTCAAATTGGTGAAAGAATATACGATACCTTTAATGATAAAAAGAAATTGCCGATGCCTTTAATGATTATTACATCAATGTGGTAGATGATCTAATAAAAAATGTTAGAGAGGAAGATACCTGTGCAAACACATCAGATGATATGAAATATTACAGAGTAAATTCAATCGCCTTGTTACCGGTTAGTGAAAGTGAATTTATTCAGAGAGCCTGGGCCAAAGAATGTAGAGGGAGAAGAAGTTAAGCTTCCATAGAGATTAATGTAAAATCTAGTATCGTGCATTTGGCGTAGAGGTGAAACGAACATTACAGGGGACGAACGCTTTTGTAATTACATGCTGCTGTCAACTTCCATTCTCTTCGCTTTTCCTATGTAATAATTTTCCATTGATATCCTACAGAGTATATTAATATCAGTTCTGGCCCCTGTTTCTATGCAACCAAGAAAGCTCGTAATTATAATAATTTATTTTATAAATTAACTTCAGGCTAATTTCAAATCTTCTCTTTCCGTTCAATTTATAATAGTTGGTTCAACGAAAAATAATTCCAATGGAGAAAATAAACCTTTATTAAAATCATGATATTATTTTTTTCAAATACAAAGTGTAGTTATTTTTTTTCCTTTTTTAAAATATAAATTTTTTTATGCATAATTCCTTTGCCCCTTATTGTTTGCTTCCCAGCTTAAATAAATGCACGATACGAATCGAAACACCACTTGAGGTCGCCACTTACGCTTTGTCAAAGTTGAACTTCTTTTCCTTATACGTTCTTTGCCTGGGCTTAAACTAAACAAATATTCAGATGATGATAACTTCTCAGTCTGTATGTTACAGGGATTGATCAGTGTAATATCTGGAATTTTACTGAAATGTTACAATTTGTTCCATCTTCGCTTAAGAATTCGTTGGTTATCCCAATTTATAGAAAAAAGGTAATGAAAAACTTGTAGAGAATTATAGGCCTATTTCAATACAAACTGTCTTTTCAAAATTATTTCAAAAGTTAATGCATTTAAGGTTAACTAATTACCTTACTAAATATACCTTACTTTCGGAACAAGTATGGGTTTGGAAAAAATAATATTACAGCTGATGCTACAGCTGAAGTAATAAAATTTATTTATAATGGTCTCAATCAAAATGAAAGAGTGGTGCTTTTGTTTCTGTATATGCCTAATACTTTTGATTCTCTATCTATTGATACTTTACTAAATAAATCAGAGATTATTGGTATAAAGGGGCTGTCACTGAGATGGTTTGATTCGTAATTGAAGGGTAGAACACAACAAGTCTAAATAGGAAACATTTTGAGTGGAAAAAAAATCAGTTCGTTATGGTGTTCCACAGGGTTCAGTTTGGGGACCACAGTTATTATCAATATACGTGAACGATCTATTACACACTAAATTCAAAGGTAAGATTATTTCGTTTGCAGATGACACCTCCCTGGTTTACTATGATAAAATTGATGAAGAAGTATTAAGCAATTTTGCTTCAGATTTAAAAATACTTCAAATTTGGTTCCAAGAAATAAATTATTAATAAATATAAATGAAATGATATACATATTATTTTAATACTATTAGGGGAAAGTATAGAGATCTTGGAGATTTATTCTATTATATGAATGATTGTAAGTTTTTCGAAAAAGGTAAAATTGGGTCTCTAAACTGTGCTTGCCCAAGAATTAAAAGTACTAAAACAATAAAAAATTTAGGAATTAATTTCGACTGTTATGTAACCTGGCATGATCATGTTCAAAAAGTAATGTTAAAAATCAAACAAATAATTCCCTTTTAAGAGATATGATGAATATAAAATTTTTAAAAAGCATATATTATGCATTAATCTATTCCAGAATACAGTAGGCAATTCTAATTCGGGAAGGAGCATTTTCATGTTGTTTAAATCAATTGCAGCAATTTAAAAAATAAATTGTCTGAACAAAGTTTAAAAAAACTTGAAATACTCAATTTAAAACAAATACACCATATGACTTTAGCAAAGCATGTAACTAATAATAAGGACAAATTTGATGTAGTGGTTAATAAAATTTTACAAGAGCGGTAGTGGCTAAGGATTTTTGCATTTCGAAACCTAACAAAGAGTTATTCAAAAAATATTATGTATATAGTGGCTTAAAACTATTCAACTCACTGCCAGATAACCCGAAAATTTTAAAAAATAAACTACATTTCTGTAAATAACTGAAAAAAATGGTTGTTGAACGGTGGAGATTGCAACTGTTTTATTTACTCTATTAATAGTTTGCATTGAAATGAGAAGTGAGTAGTAGGAGATAAATTTACATATTACAGAGGCTAAAACTGCTATTTTTATGTTTACATACACCTATCCCTCGATTTACACGGTACTCAGTTTACACAATTTTGGCTTTGCACGGTCAAAAAATGCAACCAGTTTCGATTTACACGGTACTGACTGAGACGTACATAGAAAGAAAATCTCAGTCAGTACCGTGAAAATCGAAACTGGTTGCATTTTTTGACTGTGCAAAGCCAAAATTGTGTGAACTGAGTTCCGTGTAAATCGAAGGATAGGTGTATTTATATATTGATGTACTCAAGACTGCAGGTTATATATGTTTTGTAAATATCCACTTGCAAGTTAAACCTTAATTCTTGTGTAACTTGACTATGCATCGGCTATGGATTTAAATATTGTAGAAATAAAATTCAATTATTATTTAAAATAAAAACGTTGTCAATACATCAGTTGACAGCGAGTGAAGAAACACGTGCTGTTCTCACCTTTTTCCTCGAGTCTTCATGGGAGTTACTCCTTACTCTTCTGGAAGAAGAATTGACCTCGAAATATAGCATTAAATGGTACCTTGTGGTACAAGTGCGCTTCAGGAGAAAAATTTCGCCTTCTACCTTCGAATACTGTTCCCCAGTTTTTCCGAAGTAACTGTTTCACAAGTCTTCCTACCTCGTCACTAAAGAAAGAATGGATTCTCCGTGCAAGAAGATCAAGACTTCATTTGAAGAATTTGAAGGACCTCATAGTGTTTTAAGGGGCGTACCTAGGGGAGAAGACTTCCCCTAAAATTAGTCGGACTTGGCAAAATTCAAAGCGACTTTGTAAAATCCAGGTGAATTCTGAAAATTGGGATTCTGTTTCTTTTTTTTTTTTGTAAAATTAAGGGGAATTAGCAAACTAGGAACTTGGGAAAATCTAGGGTGGTTGACAAAATCGAGGCAACTTGGGAAAATCTAGGAGAGTTGGTAAAATCGAGGCAACTGGCAAAATCTAGGGTAGTTGACAAAATCGAGGCAACTTGGGAAAATCTAGGGCAGTTAGCGAAATTCGAAGCCATTAGTAAAATACAGGGGAGTTGTGAAAATTGGGATGGTTTTGTAAAATTAAGGAGTATTGGCAAAATCGGGACAACGTGTCAAAATCTTGGGAGTTGGAAAAAATTCAGGTGAGATGTAAAAATTGCGATTCTTTTCTGCAAAATTTCGGTGAGTTAGCAAAGTCGAGGAAAATTGGAAAAATCTAGGGGAGTTTGCCAAATCGAGGTATAAAAGTATCAAAGGCCATCGACCTCAGAGGAGAATGTCGCTTCTGTCGACTGGTAAAAGGTAATCGACGCTCAACAGTGCAGTAATTGACCACTCAAATGAACACTGGGGCACCCAGTTATGTGTCCCTGATAACAGTTGAACGAACCCTGTTATACATGGGTCTCCAGAGTCGACGCTGCGTAAAGGCGCCCATGTTAACCAAGGTCCATTGGCAACGACACCTGCAGTTCTCACTGGACTACCGTCATTGGACAGTGAGAAAAGGTTGCCTTCTCCGATGAAGTTTCTACTCCACAGAAGTGATGGGCTGTGGCGGATACAACGTCAGACACACGAGAACCAACACCGGGACATGCTTGTCGGTCAACTACAGGCAGGCGGTGATAGTGTGCATGTCTGGGGGATGTTTTCCTAGTATGACCTGGGACTGTTGGACGGGTCCCTGAACGCCAATGGCTACCTGTACATCCTCGCTCCACCCTGATGGTTCTTCCTAATTTCAAACTCCAGTCAACTGGAGTTAAAGTATGGCGGAAGTATGGGACTCTTTGACCCACATTTCTATTTAATTCTTTTTTATATATCCCACCCTCTCCCCCCTTAAGTATACTTCCAGCTCAATACTATTATTATTTTCATAACTTTATTTTTTTTACCACCCCTTTAATATTATTTCTACTTAACTACATTTATTATTATAAACTTCTATACCTCCGCTTTTCATGACTATCCTCCACCTCTCTATCTTTACCCCCTACTTTTTATATAAATATTTTAATTCATTTTTTTTCCTATTTTCATATATATATATATCATCATCATTATCCTCAAGCAACCATGGGCTACGAATGTTCAACCAGACAATGTAGTTTAGTTCTCCAAGCTTATCTGTCCTGAGCTACATCTGCCCACTGCACACCAATCCTAACAGGGTCCTGTTTGACATTGTCTGCCCACTGCAGCCTAGGTCTCCCCCTCTCTCTGAGGCCTTTAGACACACTGTTCATAACCCTATTCGCCAATCTATAATTATCCATTCGGGCAACATGGCCAAACCAACGGAGTCTCTCTCTGCACAATATGCTGCTTAAAGGAGGTTGCACTCCTTTGCTTAACCTCATCATTAGTTACAAAGTTAAACCACCAAATGCCCAAGATACTGCGTAAAAAGCATCTAGTTTCCTGTTATCTTGTTTACACAGCATCCAAGTTCCACTACCATAACTAACCCTAGAAAGAACCAAACTATTATTACCGAAACATTCCCAGCAAGCATTTCAGTGGTGATTTCGTCCACCCCTGGAGATTTATTAAGTTTAAGTAGAGGAATAGCCAAAATAATTTCAGAATGTGTTATAGGGCCAACATTAAGCCACATCTGACGAATACCGACATTTTTCAATCCATCGGTGTCCTCTTCCTTACCATGAGCAGGAATTTAGTGGTGAAAAATCTTAGTGCAGACACAGTGGGGACTCGAATCTGGGAACCGTAAGCAGGGCCTGACTTATGCATCAGCTAACTAAGCTACAGCTTAGTTATCTGATGAATAATTAGAATTATTATTAGATCATATGAGGGGCCTCAAAGAAATGTATTTTAAGTTTTACTACATTACAATTTTTTTTTAATATTTAATCTATTTTGCAAACTTTTGTTAGCAATGATAGAATAATGTTTCCATTGTTTCCCTCAATCAGATTAATTATAAATATATTTCGAATTTTTTGGGCCCCTTAAATTTGAATCACTTAGCGCCTCAGAAGGTCAAAGTCCGGTCCTGGGTTTGTTCTACTCCCATTCTTTGTAATGATGATAGATGCATTACGGCTCTTAATGTGGCCAGAATATCATAGTCTTAAGTTATTTTGGCTAGTTCTAAATTTAAACTACATATATATACTGGGTTGGGTTGTTTTACCTCTGAGCGCCACTTTTTTGCACACCATGGGCTAAATGGTCAGGTCACAAGGACCATGAAGGCTCAGAGAAGGTTGGTGGAGGGGACCCACTGGAACAGCTGTTGGGAGACAGATGGTGGCTCCCGTCAAAGCCATCCAGCGTGTTCTTTAACGTGCACAGGGTATGGCTCTCCCACACACGGGGCCACAGCTTAATATTCCATACGACGGACGGCGGCCTCTCGAAGCCCATCGGTGTCTCCTACTGACCGTGAATTTTGCGGAGATAAATCTCAACGCTAACCCAGCTTGGACTCGAACCTGGGAACTACAGATTACGAGCCTGGAGCGCTACCGACTGAGCCCCCCCCCCCCCCCCCGCCCCGCGGGGGTTGATGAAATTGCTACTGAAATGATTCTATATCCTGCAGATAAGCTTTAAGTTTTGTGGATCACCTGTAAGTGATAAAATTTACTTGCATTTATTGAAATTATCAAAGAATAATAATTTAAAAAATGCTTAGTGATGGGAACACATGGTTTCTGTTATCACGTGACTGAAGGCAATTTTGAACATCTTTTATGACACAGGCATTGTGCCTAAGAATTTTACCAGAACTATTATTATCCCAATATTTAAAAAGGTGATCGCAGTTTTTGTGATAACTATAGAGGTATCAGCCTACTCTCTGTTCCAGGTAACGTACTTTGCATGATTGTGCTTAATAGAATTAAGAATCTGGTTGACAGTCAATTGCGTGATGAGCAATGTGGATTCAGAAATGGTAGGGGATGTATTAAGATATGAATTATTATTTTCCTGGGAATTAAATTGAAAAATATGATACATAATTTTAAAATTCTTTTATTATCGAGAATAATCAGAAACTTGGGTACAGCAAATTTGCAAAAACAAATGCAGCAATTTTGGATTATTTTATTAAGTGTCAATTGAACAGATCCACAAATACCACATTTCTATTCTGAGAAAATCACATTTATCATTGAGTTTGAAGTGCTGTTTGACATTATGTTTGCGAATGTAAGAATACTATATCCTTACATAGTTATAATTCATCAGTAGATATTTTACTGTGATTTTTATGTTACAGTGCATTGTACTGTATATTATGTAGTAAGGAATGCAATGTGTAAAATTCTTTTGTGATTCTTTATAACGATAAGAAAGCAATGTCTTAATATTAATCGAGTTATATTAATCAAGATTTAAGTAGTAATTTAACAAAATTGAAGAGTGCGCCCTGTTTGCCTTGCTCATAACGTTCTGTATCACAATTACACTTTGTTTTGTAATATATTATTATATAACGAAAGTGTAATATATATATATACACCGAAGACCCAAAACATTATGACCAGCGAGTTTTTATGCAAATCGAAGCAACTGCAGGTAAATGACAGTGCGTGTGAAGGTCATGAAACGGTATAAATAACACCTGGTACTGAGATCTGTTAATAAGTGTTTTCTTGCTTTTCAGATGAGAAAAGCAGTGACTTCAGTGAGTTTGACAAAGGCCATATTGTAATGGTCAGACTTCTGGATCAGAGCATTACCGAGATGGCAAGGCTTGTGGGGTACTCACGGACAGCCGTGGTTAGTACCTTCAAAAAGTGGTCCGAGGAGAGAAAACCCACGAACTGCCAGCAAGGTTTGGGCCGACGGTTCATCGATGCTAGAGGTGAGCGAAGGCTATCCTGTATGGTACGAGCCAACAGAAGGGATACTGTGTCGTAACTCGCCCGTAATTTGAATGCTGGTGATGGGAGTAATGTGTCGCAACACACAATACCTCGAACCCTGCTGAAAATTGGACTGCGTAGCCGCATGCCTCTACGAGTGTTCATGCTAACCTCGTTTCACCATCGAAAGCGCCTACAATGGGAACGCGAGCATCAAAACTGGACCTTGAATGCTTGGAAGAAGATCGTCTGGTCTGATGAATCTCCTTTCCTGTTGCAGCATATGGATGGCCCGGAAAGTGTGTGTCATTTACCTGGGGAAGTGTTGGCACCAGGATGCACCATGGGACGAAAAGAAGCCGCTGGAGATAGTATAATGGTTTGGGCAATGTTCTGCTGGAAAACCCTGGCTCCAGTCATTCGTGTGCAGGAAACTATGACGCCTACTATCTACCAAAACATCATTGCAGACCAGGTATAACCCTTCTAGTAGTAGCAACGGTATAACCCTTCTAGTAGTGCCTGCTTTCAGCAGTATAATGTGCCATGCCACATTGCCCAGATTGTTCGAGAATGGTTCTCGGAACATGAAGACTTCCAGGTATTGCCCTAGCCTCCAAATTCTCCAGATATCAATCCAATCGAGCATCTGAGGTTTGTGTTGAAACAGTAATAAGCGATCTGCGGCGGCTCAACCACGCATCTTAAGGAGTTAAAGAATCTGCTGGTAACGTATTGGTACCTGATACCACAAGACACTTTTAGAAATCTTGTAGTGTCCATGCGTCGCCGGGTAAGAGCTGTTTTGGCTGCACGTGGAGGACTAACATATTAGGCAGGTGGCCATAATGTTTTGGCTCTTCGGTGTATTTTGTGTTTTTAAATTTTCTTCACATTGTTTAAAAAATATAAGTATGGTTAAGATTGTGAAATTTTTTTAACATTCACCTAGAATAAAAAGATATACTAAATTTTGCGGTAGTCACGTTATTTAGCTCTTGCACAAAATGATACTCTTAATTTTCCTTAAAAGTTAATTTCAAAGCTCTGTTTCTAATAATTTTGAGGAGAAAAGTGACCATAAAAGTTACTGATTCAGTTCCTTGCTAGAAATATTCACATCGTATTCTTCCATATGATTATAAAACTGCAAATGGTTCTCAAAAATACGAAAAATAAAAATAAGATTTTAAAAAAATATTTGTTCTGAAGAAAACTAAAGGAACAGCTCAAAAATGAGAAAAAAATATTTGACGAAGTGCGAGCTAAGAACTAACTATGGTGACGTCATGGTTCGGTCCACTTGCCTTCCGTTATAGGAAGTGATGACTGACCAATTGGTCTCCTTCGCCAACCTTCTTTGAGCCCTCGTGGTCCTTATGACCTGCACAATTCAGCCTGTTGTGTGTAAAAAATTTCCGCTCAGAGTTAAAACAACCCATCGAACCAGGGAAGTGTATATTACGAGCCTGGAGCAATACCGGCTGAGCAACCCCGGCCACGAAACTGGAGAATCCCACAATGACATAATGAACAACGAACACAGAATAACACTTGAGATAGTATCTATAAAACAATGTTCAATGTTTATTAAATTAATACAAATATTTTACGCCAATTAATGACATTGACATTATTTACACAAATATTAAACTCTTTAACCAGAATTCCTTCCAGCCTTCTTGCCCTAAAATTCGTACAGAAGCAATCGTCCTTTATATCTGATAAAACTCAAAAGTAAACGTAGTGGCCTTCGAAGTCGTAGTGCTCAGTGCACCGGCACGATAGATCTGCAGATTCTGTCTCTGTATGTAGAGAGTTGAAGGATTCGTGATGTTCCGTGGATAGATGTGTTTGTAGTTCATTAGAATAAAAGTCCCCTCTCATCTTCAGCTCACCAATTGCGTTCGTGGATGTCTCCACGTGGAACAAAAAGAGTAATTTCGCAGCTTCTGCAACTGCAAAAATACATTATAATACGATAAAAAAAACTATATCTTAATCGAAAACTGCATTTTGCCCACTACTAGCCATTCCAGCGTAGAAGTATAGAGGGGTCCCATCAAGAAATTGACCCTTCCAATGCTGGGGGAGGGGGCTGTTTTCCGAGCCAACAGAATCCTCGCTTCTGGGACCATATTCAAGGAGATCAATGATGGGACGATCAATGATGATCAATGATGGGACGTTTTTATTAGAATACCAAGAAAAATTAATAAAAAAATTAAAAAATTATCAAAGTCGAATTAAAACAGTGGTAGCTACGAGACTTATTTGCAAGAAAACAACTAGAGAACTTATTACCAGCTCTAAGAGATGAGGAGAATAAATAAATCTAAAGAAACAAAAAATTATATTTTTATTACAAATCCTACTAAACGAGTTACTTGTGCTTAACCATAAAAATCACTCGTATTTTGGCTACGCTCAAAGTGATGTGCAAGAGCCCTGTTTTTCTTAATCATTCTATAACTTTTACTTATTTTCCCCTGGAGTAGCTGTTACTACCGTCTACTAAATTAGACTTAACTGGAAGAGTATCTGGTAGCCAAATTATTGTTCCAGAGAGCAAACGTTCTGTACTGAGTCAGTGATCAAATGTATCGGATCTAGAGGTCCAGGGACCTGACGCGGAAAAAAAAATAAAGGAGTCCTATGGTATTCAAACGGCCTCAAATATTACGAAAGCAATTCCTTAACAATTGGGCGCCAAGGGGCCACCTAGTACACTTAAAAATAAATCTACTCAGCAAAAATTTCGATATTACAATGACAGATGCTCATAACAGAAGGCATGCTGAAATAGAAACAGCTTCCAGGATTCTTCTCTATCTTATTCATTGAAAGGAACAAAAGAAATTATTACAAATTCATTGAAATGAAGGATGGTCCAGTAATATTTCGACTCCTGAAATGAGCTACAGAAATTTCCCAGAAGTATTTCTATTAAGATTATATCTTCCCAATTACATTGTCCATACTACTCAAGTTTTCATCCGGAATTACCAGGTACAACGCACAAATCGGTGGAGATATATAAAAATTTAATTTTTTCATTGTTTGTTCATTTGGTTTTAGTTTACTTTAAAAAAAATATTTTATCCCTACATTAAACCTCCAAACCTGCAATTCGAATTCTGTAAGAAATAACCTTATAGTCATTGACTAACAGTTTATGTTATTTCAAACAGCCCCGTAATCTCGATCCCATTTACACATTATTTATTTACATAAAAAACCTATTTCTGGAATCACATAATCTTGATCCCCTTGCACGCGTTGCTTTGTGTCCATACTTGTTTTATATATGACAGGTTTCTGGAGTGTGGCCCCATATTCTCAGTTGTTTTGGTAATTTTTTCCTCTTTCACTTTTCAGAGGACCGATTTCTGAAGCCCTGTAATCTCGATCTCTTTCTAGCCATTATTTTGTTTGTTTTTTTCACTATATATACATTTTTTTTAAAGGACCGATTTCTGGAGCATCATAATCTCGATCCCCTAGCACGCGTTACTTTGTGTCCATACTTGTTTTATATAGGACAGGTTTATGGAGTGTGGCCTCACATTCTCAGTCGCTTTTGGTAATTTTTTCCTCTTTCACTTTTCAGAGGACCGATTTCTGAAGCCCCGTAATCTCGATCCCTTTCTAGCCATTTTTTTGTTTTCTTTTTTTTCACTATTTGTACATTTTTTTTAAAGGACCGATTTCTGGAGCCTCATAATCTCGATCCCCTAGCACGCGTTGCTTTGTGTTCATACTTGTTTATATAGGACAGGATTATGGAGTGTGGCCCCACATTCTCAGTCGCTTTTGGTAATTTTTTCCTCTTTCACTTTTCAGAGGACCGATTTCTGAAGCCCCGTAATCTCGATCCCTTTCTAGCCATTTTTTTGTTTTCTTTTTTTTCACTATTTGTACATTTTTTTTAAAGGACCGATTTCTGGAGCCTCATAATCTCGATCCCCTAGCACGCGTTGCTTTGTGTTCATACTTGTTTATATAGGACAGGTTTATGGAGTGTGGCCCCACATTCTCAGTCGCTTTTGGTAATTTTTTCCTCTTTCACTTTTCAGAGGACCGATTTCTGAAGCCCCGTAATCTCGATCCCTTTCTAGCCATTTTTTTGTTTTCTTTTTTTTCACTATTTGTACATTTTTTTAAAGGACCGATTTCTGGAGCCTCATAATCTCGATCCCCTAGCACGCATTGCTTTGTGTTCATACTTGTTTATATAGGACAGGTTTATGGAGTGTGGCCCCACATTCTCAGTCGCTTTTGGTAATTTTTTCCTCTTTCACTTTTCAGAGGACCGATTTCTGAAGCCCCGTAATCTCGATCCCTTTCTAGCCATTTTTTTGTTTTCTTTTTTTTCACTATTTGTACATTTTTTTTAAAGGACCGATTTCTGGAGCCTCATAATCTCGATCCCCTAGCACGCGTTGCTTTGTGTTCATACTTGTTTATATAGGACAGGATTATGGAGTGTGGCCCCACATTCTCAGTCGCTTTTGCTAATTTTTTCCTCTTTCACTTTTCAGAGGACCGATTTCTGAAGCCCCGTAATCTCGATCCCTTTCTAGCCATTTTTTTGTTTTCTTTTTTTCACTATTTGTACATTTTTTTTAAAGGACCGATTTCTGGAGCCTCATAATCTCGATCCCCTAGCACGCGTTGCTTTGTGTTCATACTTGTTTATATAGGACAGGTTTATGGAGTGTGGCTTCACATTCTCTGTCGCTTTTGGTAATTTTTTCCTCTTTCACTTTTCAGAGGACCGATTTCTGAAGCCCCGTAATCTCGATCCCTTTCTAGCCATTTTTTTGTTTTCTTTTTTTTCACTATTTGTACATTTTTTTTAAAGGACCGATTTCTGGAGCCTCATAATCTCGATCCCCTAGCACGCGTTGCTTTGTGTTCATACTTGTTTATATAGGACAGGTTTATGGAGTGTGGCTTCACATTCTCAGTCGCTTTTGGTAATTTTTTCCTCTTTCACTTTTCAGAGGACCGATTTCTGAAGCCCCGTATTCTCGATCCCTTTCTAGCCATTTTTTTGTTTTCTTTTTTTTCACTATTTGTACATTTTTTTTAAAGGACCGATTTCTGGAGCCTCATAATCTCGATCCCCTAGCACGCGTTGCTTTGTGTTCATACTTGTTTATATAGGACAGGTTTATGGAGTGTGGCCCCACATTCTCAGTCGCTTTTGGTAATTTTTTCCTCTTTCACTTTTCAGAGGACCGATTTCTGAAGCCCCGTAATCTCGATCCCTTTCTAGCCATTTTTTTGTTTTCTTTTTTTTTCACTATTTGTACATTTTTTTAAAGGACCGATTTCTGGAGCCTCATAATCTCGATCCCCTAGCACGCATTGCTTTGTGTTCATACTTGTTTATATAGGACAGGTTTATGGAGTGTGGCCCCACATTCTCAGTCGCTTTTGGTAATTTTTTCCTCTTTCACTTTTCAGAGGACCGATTTCTGAAGCCCCGTAATCTCGATCCCTTTCTAGCCATTTTTTTGTTTTCTTTTTTTTCACTATTTGTACATTTTTTTTAAAGGACCGATTTCTGGAGCCTCATAATCTCGATCCCCTAGCACGCGTTGCTTTGTGTCCATACTTGTTTTATATAGGACAGGTTTATGGAGTGTGGCCTCACATTCTCAGTCGCTTTTGGTAATTTTTTCCTCTTTCACTTTTCAGAGGACCGATTTCTGAAGCCCCGTAATCTCGATCCCTTTCTAGCCATTTTTTTGTTTTCTTTTTTTTCACTATTTGTACATTTTTTTTAAAGGACCGATTTCTGGAGCCTCATAATCTCGATCCCCTAGCACGCGTTGCTTTGTGTTCATACTTGTTTATATAGGACAGGTTTATGGAGTGTGGCCCCACATTCTCAGTCGCTTTTGGTAATTTTTTTCTCTTTCACTTTTCAGAGGACCGATTTCTGAAGCCCCGTAATCTCGATCCCTTTCTAGCCATTTTTTTGTTTTCTTTTTTTTCACTATTTGTACATTTTTTTTAAAGGACCGATTTCTGGAGCCTCATAATCTCGATCCCCTAGCACGCGTTGCTTTGTGTTCATACTTGTTTATATAGGACAGGTTTATGGAGTGTGGCCCCACATTCTCAGTCGCTTTTGGTAATTTTTTCCTCTTTCACTTTTCAGAGGACCGATTTCTGAAGCCCCGTAATCTCGATCCCTTTCTAGCCATTTTTTTGTTTTCTTTTTTTTCACTATTTGTACATTTTTTTTAAAGGACCGATTTCTGGAGCCTCATAATATCGATCCCCTAGCACGCGTTGCTTTGTGTCCATACTTGTTTTATATAGGACAGGTTTATGGAGTGTGGCCTCACATTCTCAGTCGCTTTTGGCAATTTTTTCCTCTTTCACTTTTCAGAGGACCGATTTCTGAAGCCCCGTAATCTCGATCCCTTTCTAGCCATTTTTTTGTTTTCTTTTTTTTCACTATTTGTACATTTTTTTTAAAGGACCGATTTCTGGAGCCTCATAATCTCGATCCCCTAGCACGCGTTGCTTTGTGTTCATACTTGTTTATATAGGACAGGTTTATGGAGTGTGGCCCCACATTCTCAGTCGCTTTTGGTAATTTTTTCCTCTTTCACTTTTCAGAGGACCGATTTCTGAAGCCCCGTAATCTCGATCCCTTTCTAGCCATTTTTTTGTTTTCTTTTTTTTCACTATTTGTACATTTTTTTTAAAGGACCGATTTCTGGAGCCTCATAATCTCGATCCCCTAGCACGCGTTGCTTTGTGTCCATACTTGTTTTATATAGGACAGGTTTATGGAGTGTGGCCTCACATTCTCAGTCGCTTTTGGCAATTTTTTCCTCTTTCACTTTTCAGAGGACCGATTTCTGAAGCCCCGTAATCTCGATCCCTTTCTAGCCATTTTTTTGTTTTCTTTTTTTTCACTATTTGTACATTTTTTTTAAAGGACCGATTTCTGGAGCCTCATAATCTCGATCCCCTAGCACGCGTTGCTTTGTGTTCATACTTGTTTATATAGGACAGGTTTATGGAGTGTGGCCCCACATTCTCAGTCGCTTTTGGTAATTTTTTCCTCTTTCACTTTTCAGAGGACCGATTTCTGAAGCCCCGTAATCTCGATCCCTTTCTAGCCATTTTTTTGTTTTCTTTTTTTTCACTATTTGTACATTTTTTTTAAAGGACCGATTTCTGGAGCCTCATAATCTCGATCCCCTAGCACGCGTTGCTTTGTGTTCATACTTGTTTATATAGGACAGGTTTATGGAGTGTGGCTTCACATTCTCTGTCGCTTTTGGTAATTTTTTCCTCTTTCACTTTTCAGAGGACCGATTTCTGAAGCCCCGTAATCTCGATCCCTTTCTAGCCATTTTTTTGTTTTCTTTTTTTTCACTATTTGTACATTTTTTTTAAAGGACCGATTTCTGGAGCCTCATAATCTCGATCCCCTAGCACGCGTTGCTTTGTGTTCATACTTGTTTATATAGGACAGGTTTATGGAGTGTGGCCCCACATTCTCAGTCGCTTTTGGTAATTTTTTCCTCTTTCACTTTTCAGAGGACCGATTTCTGAAGCCCCGTAATCTCGATCCCTTTCTAGCCATTTTTTTGTTTTCTTTTTTTTCACTATTTGTACATTTTTTTTAAAGGACCGATTTCTGGAGCCTCATAATCTCGATCCCCTAGCACGCGTTGCTTTGTGTTCATACTTGTTTATATAGGACAGGTTTATGGAGTGTGGCCCCACATTCTCAGTCGCTTTTGGTAATTTTTTCCTCTTTCACTTTTCAGAGGACCGATTTCTGAAGCCCCGTAATCTCGATCCCTTTCTAGCCATTTTTTTGTTTTCTTTTTTTTCACTATTTGTACATTTTTTTTAAAGGACCGATTTCTGGAGCCTCATAATCTCGATCCCCTAGCACGCGTTGCTTTGTGTTCATACTTGTTTATATAGGACAGGTTTATGGAGTGTGGCCCCACATTCTCAGTCGCTTTTGGTAATTTTTTCCTCTTTCACTTTTCAGAGGACCGATTTCTGAAGCCCCGTAATCTCGATCCCTTTCTAGCCATTTTTTTGTTTTCTTTTTTTTCACTATTTGTACATTTTTTTAAAGGACCGATTTCTGGAGCCTCATAATCTCGATCCCCTAGCACGCATTGCTTTGTGTTCATACTTGTTTATATAGGACAGGTTTATGGAGTGTGGCCCCACATTCTCAGTCGCTTTTGGTAATTTTTTCCTCTTTCACTTTTCAGAGGACCGATTTCTGAAGCCCCGTAATCTCGATCCCTTTCTAGCCATTTTTTTGTTTTCTTTTTTTTCACTATTTGTACATTTTTTTAAAGGACCGATTTCTGGAGCCTCATAATCTCGATCCCCTAGCACGCATTGCTTTGTGTTCATACTTGTTTATATAGGACAGGTTTATGGAGTGTGGCCCCACATTCTCAGTCGCTTTTGGTAATTTTTTCCTCTTTCACTTTTCAGAGGACCGATTTCTGAAGCCCCGTAATCTCGATCCCTTTCTAGCCATTTTTTTGTTTTCTTTTTTTTCACTATTTGTACATTTTTTTTAAAGGACCGATTTCTGGAGCCTCATAATCTCGATCCCCTAGCACGCGTTGCTTTGTGTTCATACTTGTTTATATAGGACAGGTTTATGGAGTGTGGCCCCACATTCTCAGTCGCTTTTGGTAATTTTTTCCTCTTTCACTTTTCAGAGGACCGATTTCTGAAGCCCCGTAATCTCGATCCCTTTCTAGCCATTTTTTTGTTTTCTTTTTTTTCACTATTTGTACATTTTTTTAAAGGACCGATTTCTGGAGCCTCATAATCTCGATCCCCTAGCACGCATTGCTTTGTGTTCATACTTGTTTATATAGGACAGGTTTATGGAGTGTGGCCCCACATTCTCAGTCGCTTTTGGTAATTTTTTCCTCTTTCACTTTTCAGAGGACCGATTTCTGAAGCCCCGTAATCTCGATCCCTTTCTAGCCATTTTTTTGTTTTCTTTTTTTTCACTATTTGTACATTTTTTTTAAAGGACCGATTTCTGGAGCCTCATAATCTCGATCCCCTAGCACGCATTGCTTTGTGTTCATACTTGTTTATATAGGACAGGTTTATGGAGTGTGGCCCCACATTCTCAGTCGCTTTTGGTAATTTTTTCCTCTTTCACTTTTCAGAGGACCGATTTCTGAAGCCCCGTAATCTCGATCCCTTTCTAGCCATTTTTTTGTTTTCTTTTTTTTCACTATTTGTACATTTTTTTAAAGGACCGATTTCTGGAGCCTCATAATCTCGATCCCCTAGCACGCATTGCTTTGTGTTCATACTTGTTTATATAGGACAGGTTTATGGAGTGTGGCCCCACATTCTCAGTCGCTTTTGGTAATTTTTTCCTTTCACTAACTACGAATAAATGTGATGAGAACAACTAGATAAAAAAAAACCTCCCAGAAGAATTAGTAATAAGGCCAACAAGAAAAATTTTGAATAAAGTTGACAGGAACGAATGCATTAAACAGGTCAAGAAGATCTACTGATAAAGTTGACAAAAAAAAACTAGCAATAAATCTGACAAACACAACAAAGACGTTTTTCAACTAAAACGATCATGACTAGCTAAGCGTCATGTGCTCTATAGATGTGCATGTGAGAAATTTTAATTGTCTTTCCTCAGCATAACGCCGTTTACGCCAATTTTTGTCAACATTAAAATGACTAATGATAATACACAGGAACTACCTTGAAGACAAGAAATATTAAACGCGGCGACGTTAACTATTGTGCTCGTAGTAGTAGTAGTATGTTGCAGTGTTGTTATGGTCGCGTGCTCCACCTGTAATTCAATTACCTAACATGGCGTAACACAATCTCTCAAACCCTTTGATGATATTCCGATTTACAAATACCAGCGGAAAATTAATACTTGCTAAAGAAATAATTCGCTCGAGTCAAACCCGACTTAGCAAGTGATGGATAGAAGTGGTGCCATTTTGGTACTATATCTAAATACAAATTAAAATAATTATGAGAGCCTATTGCTATTAAGTAATAATTAATGTGCAGCATGTTTAAATTGATCTTTTCAACATTCTTTAAGCTGACGACTAAATATTGATAAACCATCTTGTTTGACAAATTGTAATAATTAACTGGATTCAATTAGAACATTCTAAATATTTTACAATTTATTCAAATATTCTAGCTACCATCAGAACTGCTTTGAAAAAAAAAAGCCTTCACTTCTCAAATAATAATGGCGAAAAATAACTAGCAATGTACCATTAATACTAATAATTAGTCAAATCAGCATTATAATTCTAAATTTTTTAAAGTGTTTTTCGTAAATCTATTCGTACCTCTTAACTCCTAGTGTTCATGCCGTCCTCCAATCATTAAATAAGTTCTATCTGAGGAAACGCTCACATGTCTGCCGTCAGCAATGGCTGGATCAGAAAGGAAATGTTTAGGAGAAATGCTGGACAATGTTTCTTTCGATAATAACGGATACTGTTACGTGAAACAGATATTGTTTGGTAGTTTTCTTCTAATGTGATTTCACTCTTTGTTCATCATTCAAAAAATTGCGTTTAAAATTTAACTATTGACTTTTGGTACTCAGATTATTCTTTAAAATATTTACAAGTAACCTACTTGAATAAAAATATTTATTTTCCAATCACCAATAATAAAAATATATCTTTTCCAATCAGCATGAATAAAAATATTTTTTTTCAATCACCATGAATAAAAAATTAATTGCATATGGTATGTATGGGGCGGGGGTGGCTCAGTCGGTAGCGCGCCAGGCTCGTAATCTGTAGTTCCCAGGTTCGAGTCCCAGCTGGGTCAGCGTTGAGATTTATCTCCGCAAAATTCTCCGCCCTGCCCACGGTCAGTAGGGGACACCGATGGGCTTGGAAAGGCCGCCGTCCGTCGGATGGGACGTTAAGCTGTGGCCCCGTGTGCGGGAGAGCCATACCCAGTGCACGTTAAAGAACACGCTGGATGGCCTTGACGGGAGGCTACCATCTGTCTCCCAACAGCTGTTCCAGTGGGTCCCCTCCCCCAACCATCTCTGAGCCTTCGGGGTTCATGTGACCTGGCCATTTAGCCCACAGTGTGCAAAAAAGTGCCGCTCAGAGGTAAAACAACAACCCAACCCACTGGTGTATTGAAGGTGCGGGGAAGTGATTCCCCTCTCACCCATGACCCCCTCTTCGTGAAAAGAATAAACCTTGTTATCCGAATATTTTTTTTATTTTTTTATTTGCGACATATAGGACAGAGAAGAATCCTAGAAGCTACTCCTAGCTTTTACAGGCCTTCTCATACAAGGACATGCCCTACTAAGACCGAAGTCACTGCTGACCACTGCCTCAGTTAGAGCTAACACAACACACAAAGTTTGCCTTGCTGGAACAGTCGCTAGCTGCCTAACCACTGTGGCAGTTAAGGCTACATATTACATAAATATTATTACATATATAAAATATATAGGAATATACGGAATATCGCCACTGCTTCAGGAAGAGTTCATTTTTTCGTGGGTGTGTGTTGTGTAAGCCTGTGATTTACACAATTTCAATTTATTTACAGAGTAACAGAGTAAATATATTTTACAATGTATATTCAACTGTGAAGAAATGTTTTGGGGTTTTTTTTTCTAATACAGTCACCAAAACCTGTTTATCAAATTATTCTTTTACTCAGTTTCAATTCCGATTTTGAGAATTTAACGTTTTTGGTTGTTTAAGCAGAAAATCCCTGAACAATGGGTGTTGTACTAAGGAAATTCAAAGAATGTTGGGTAACGATTTTAATATGCTAAAATTGTAAGCATAAATTTATCAAGGTTAAACAAATAAGGAAATTCCAACTGAAAAGTCCATTAAGAATTTTTTATTAAATTAAAAGTTCAAAAAGAAGGTAATATTTCTTAAATCAACCGCAACAATTTATTTTTTACTCGTTTTTGAAAAAATACCAATTGTTTTCACCTCATCATCAATCTCTAGACGTCTCGCAACGTCTTTGTTTATAGTGATAAACGAAAAATCGTTTTTCATTTGGATATGCATTGGGGTTGGGTTGTTTTACCTCTGAGCGGCACTTTTTTGCACACCATAGGTTAAATGGCCAGGTCACATGGACCCCGATGACTCAGAGAAGGTTGGGGGAGGGGACCAAGCGTAACAAGTGTGGGGAGACAGATGGTAGCCTCCGGTCAAGGCCATCCAGAGTGTTCTTCAACGTGCACAGGGTATGACTCTCCCGAACACGGTGCCACGGCATAACGTCTCATCCGACGGACGGCGGCCTTTACAAGCCCATCGGTGTCCCATACTGACCGTAGGCATGGTGGAGAGTTTTGCGGAGATAAATCTCGACGCTGACCCAGCTGGGACTCGAACCTAGGAACTACAGATTACGAGCCTGGTGCGCTACCGACTGAGCCGCCCCCATGGATATGAGTTAAAGAAATATTAAATTTCGTGCTTCCCTAATTTCTCAGTTTTAATGTCATTCTTTAACGGACGGTGGAAATTTTGTAAAATGATAAAATTTTAAAAGGTATTGGAAACAATCTGTGTGTGCGAGGAATTAAGAATTTGGATCGCGAAATGTGAACATCAAGAACTACGTCTCAACTCCAGGTAGAGGAAATGCAAAATTTTTAAGATATGAATCAATTTTTTTCGCATTTTACAGGTGCTAATATAATTGCCATTTGGATCCTCCTAATCATTTCTTAGTTCGAATTCTCATTATTAGAGTGTGAATAATTCAAAAACTATAAATTAAAATTTTTAAAAATTACCTGTCTTTCTATAGGGCTCTAAAAAGCAGAAAATATAATAATATTTATTTAATACATATGGCTGAGGACCGTAACCATTACACGGGTCCGAATCTTTACTCATATGTAAGCGTTGGGTTGTTTTACCACTAGCGGGACTTTTTTGCACACCATGGGCTAAATGGCCAGGTCACAAGGACCCCGAAGGCTCAGAGAAGGTTGGGGGAGGGGACCCATTGGAACAGCTGTTGGGAGACAGCTCGTAGCCTCCGGTCAAGGCCATCAGGCGTGTTCTTTAACGTGCACAGGGTATGGCTCTCCCGCACACGGCGCCACGGCTTAACGTCCCATCCGACGGACGGCGGTCTTTCCAAGTCCATCGGTGTCCCCTACTGACCGTGGGCAGGGCGGAGAGTTTTGCGGAGATATTGTTAATGCGGATAATACCTTTGTTAACACGATTAGCGGATAAAATCTGCAACGATATGAGCAAACGTTACTGCATTTATTAATGGCAGATCTGAATAGAAAAATGGCTTCCAGAACTTAGCGTCGTTGAATTTTCAAATCGGTTTATACACTTTAAAATGCATTAGGATTAATATAAAATCTTAAAATTTGAGCTCTAAAACTCTTGGTTGGCATAGCAAGAGTCAAGTCGTTTAGTGTTTCACAGAAAAACCTAAATCCGAATTTCAGGCCGGAGATTACGAAGTGTGCATAATGAAATGTAGAGGGGAGTTTGTGGGGAACAAAAAGTAAACTCTTCACTAAAAGAACTGTTTTCAATAATCGAGGATAACTAAATTAAAAAATCAGTTTACTGTGAAGAAGTTGCAAAATTAGATTTAAGTAAAGCTTTTAGTAGGCTAATATATATATAAGACATAAGCTTCTGAAATAAAAAAAGATGAGATGGAAACTGATCAATAGATTACGAGCCTATTACTGCTACTAATTGGCCGGGGTGGGGATTCACGCCCCCTTAAGAATGTTATTAAAGGTAATAGAGTAAAAAATGTATTTCGTGCATTGTTTTAAGCATCTAAAACTGATGGGGAAAATTTTCGCACTGCAATGGAAACCGTCTCTTGGCCCCACACCCCCTATTTATGTTCAGGTCTGAGCCTGCTACCATTTAATAATTGCTCTCCCAAGTTGTTGTTGTACTCCGAGAGGCACTTTTTTGCACACCATGAGCTAAATGGCCAGGTCACAAGGACCCCGAAGGCTCAGAGAAGGTTGGGGGAGGGGACCCACTGGAACAGCTGTTGGGAGACAGATGGTAGCCTCCCGTCAAGGTCATCCAGTGTGTTCTTTAATTTGCACAGGGTATGGCTCTCCAGCACACGGGGCCACGGCTTAACGTCCCATCCGACGGACGGCGGTCTTTCCAAGCCCCTACTGACCGTGGGCAGGGCGGAGAATTTTGCGGAGATAAATCTCAACGCTGACATAGCTGGGACTCAAACCTGGGAACTACAGATTACGAGCCTGGCGCGCTACCGACTGAGCCACCCCGCCCCTCCTCTCCCAGGCATCGATATCCAATACGACTATATGGGCTTTTAATGGCCTAATTCAGTCACTAATTCTTAATGGACACTCGCTTCGAGAACTAGTTTGGTTTAACCTCCCATACCTGTTAGAGAATTCGTGGCAAATAAAACGGTTTTAACAAATGCAATAGCAAAAAAGTTTCCTTAAACTCTATTGCAATAATATGAATGCTTTCCTTAAATAGGAGCAATACGATGGAAATTCTCATTTGCTTCCAATAATCTTTTAGTCACAATACCTTTAACAGTTTTAATAAAAATCTAACATTTACTGTTAAAATGTTCGGGGGGAAAAAGACACGAAGTAAGTATTCTTACTAAACGTTCGAAATTATGGTAGAAAATTTTCATGTTCTAAAGAACCATTTCCAATTTCGAGGTATAAAAAATCCATTTCAAGAATAAAATATCCAGTCGTTTTTAGTTATGAAAATTTCGTGTATAGGATATAAAAATATGAAGGGGCCGAGGATTAAATTTCATTAATATAAAATAAAAAAAATAAATACACCCTCAAGTAGCTGCTTGCCATACAGGTCTGACAGGAGCCTGTCAGTTTATATGACACAGTTGAAGATCTGATGGGATGGCAGGACCTCAGCAGAAAAACGACACAGACATCCATGCCTTACCCGGAGCTCGAACCCAGGAACCAATACTTATAAAATTATATTCATGGTGGAATAAAGATTCTAATATTTATAATCTATCAAGATAAAAGCGAACACAGGAATCAGTTTTTTTTTACTCTTTTCCAGCATGGTATATTCCACTCAGAGTACATTAATCTTCTGATAGTGGTGAGCGCCCATAGTACCTGTATTCATTCACACAACATTGCATCATGACAAACGCAAGAATACTACGTCATTTTTTCAGTACTACTCGGTTCATTCGTATACTTCGTTCGAAAATTAATATTTTTCAAACATCGTTTTATTTAGCAAATCTATGCTTTCCAAATTCCATATTTACCAGTTACTGATAAAAACAAATGCTCGATATTTGGAATTGTGGTAGAAATAAATGTGAACGAGTACTGTATTTCAAAGATTAATATAAAGAAATGAGATTACCTCGAATATTATTCATCATATCGTTCCACCTTATGGCTGAATAAAATTCCAATTCCGGAAGCATTTTTTGAGATACTCTAAGAGATTGAAAACACGATTCAGATGTTTCACCCTCGTGCTTTAAAGGAGGTTGCAAACTCCTTTGCCTAACCTCATCATTAGTTACAAAGTTGAACCACCTAATGCCCAAGATACTGCGTAAGCATCTGGAATCAAAAGCATCTACTTTCCTGTTATCTTGTTTACAAAGTGTCCAAGTTTCACTACCATAACTAACCCTAGAAAGAACCAAACTATTATACAGCCTAATTTTAGTCTTTAGGTGTATACGCCTATTTCTCCACACTCTCCATAGATTCTTAAAAGTCCCGGCAGCAATCCCTATTCGTCTGTTAATCTCATGCCGCACATCACCATTATCTGTTATATAGCTCCCAAGATAATTAAACTGTGACACCTGCTCAAGACTGCAACCATTCAGATTAACTGAATCACAGCCTGCCTGACCAATTTTCATCACTTTAGTTTTCTCTCTGTTTATAACCAAACCTACTCTACTACCAGTCTCATCAACAACTAGAATGAAAGAGTTCATCTCATCAACATCATTTGCCAAAAGGGCTAAATCATCAGCATAATCTAAATCAGAAAGTTTCGTATCTCCAGCCCATTTAAGGCCAAAATCTTTCCCTTGAAGTGAATTTCGCATAACATAATCAATAACCAAACTAAAGAGAAAAGGAGACAAAATGCACCCTTGTCGAACACCAGAAGTAATGCTAAACCAATTGCTACAAGCCTTACCAACTCTCACACACGACTCAGTGTTATTATAGAGAGCTTTCATAACGTTAACTAACTTGTCTGGTATACCATATGATTTCACAATCAACCACAAATTATGACGATCAACAGAGTCGAAAGCCTTTTTGAAATCAACAAAGCTAGCAACCAAAGGTTTCTGAAACTCTAAACATTTCTCAAGAATCTGCCTAAGTGAAAATATTTGATCCACACATCCCCTACCACTTCTGAATCCACATTGCTCATCACGCAATTGCCTGTCAACCAGATTCTTAATTCTATTAAGCACAATCATGGAAAGAACTTTACCTGGAACAGAGAGAAGGCTGATACCCCTATAGTTATCACAAGAACTGCGATCACCTTTTTTGAAAATAGGGATAACAATAGCTCTGGTAAAATCTTTAGGAACCATGCCTTTTTCATAAAAGATATTCAGAATTTCAGTCATCCAAGTGGTAACCGAAACATTTCCAGCTCTAAGCATTTCTGTAGTAATTTCAGCTACCCCTGGGGATTTATGAAGTTTAAGTTTAGAAACAGCCAAAATGACTTCCGATTGTGTTGTAGGGCCAACATTAAAGCCACCAATGCATCTATCATCATTGCAAACAATGATAATAGAACTAACCGCATTGTTTAGAATATCACTGAAATGTTCAGCCCACCTAGTCATGACAGAATCCTCAACTTCTATAACCTTACCTTGTTTATCCTTCAATCCCTGTATACCTGTCCGTTTTCTACCACACAAAACATTAACTATCTGGTACAGCTGTCTGCTGTTGTGTTGTCTAACTCCTTCCTCGGCTTTGTCAGCCAAACCATCAAGCCAAAGATTCTTATCAGCAGCTAACTGATCTGTTACACGTTTATTAAGTTCTCTGTAATGCTTTCTATTAGTACTAGTAGGGTATTGATTAAGGACATTCCTGCAGTTCTTTCTTTCCGAAATAAGCTCAAGTGCCTTATCACTAAGATAATTCTGTCTCTTCTGCTCCTTTTTTCCTAAAAGAGTACTGTTAGTGTCCAAAAAAGCCTGTTTAAAATGATCCCATTCTTCCTCAACTTCAGTAGTAAGCATACCATGACTGTCATAATGACTAAGTAAGCTATCATGGTAAGCTTTGGCTATAACTGGGTCTTTCATAGCTTCAGAATTAAAAACAAATTTTTTAACCCTAGCACAACACTTTTTAAGTTAAAGTTGCAAGACAGTTTTAACAAGGTAATGGTCAGATCCAGTTTCAGCTCCCCTATATTCCCTGGTATTTCTAACAGAACTAGCCCATTTGCTGTTAATTAATAAATAATCAATCATATTCCTATGCAGCCCATCAGGTGAAACCCATGTGTACTTAAGTAGTCTAGGGTACCCTTCAGAAGTTAGGTTCCTCCCCGCACGCCCCCACCCCCCTACGCCAGCAGCTGATACTGAAGTCGAATGGGTTGACATTTATGCCCGCTTAAAAATTATTTATTAGCCTTCTCACTGTTGTGGGAAGCCCTATTCATTATAATGTGCGGCTGCAGTCACGATTGAACCGTGAGAAAAAATTTTAAGCCCCCTCTGGCATTCAGCAGATTCGTTTGAAACAGCCGAACGGGTTGACATTTATGCCCGCTTAAAAATTATTTATTAGCCATCTCATTGATGTGGAAAGCCCCCACTGGCATTTAGCAGTCCCGATTGACCCGTGAGAAAAAAAAATTAAGCCCCTCTGGCATTCATTAGAAATGTATGCAAACAGCCAAACTGGTTGACATTTATGACCGCTTAAAAATTATTTATTAACCTTCTCATTGGTGTGGTAAGCCCTATTCATTATAATGTGCGCCTGCAGATCCGATTGAACCGTGAGAAAAGTTTTTAGTCCCTCTGGCATTCACCAGGTCCGTTTCAAACAGCCGAACGGGTTGACATTTATGCCCGCTTTAAAATTATTTATTAACCATCTCATTGATGTGGAAAGCCCCCTCTGGCATTCAGCAATCCCGATTGAACCGTGAGAAAAGTTTTTATCAGAATGTCCAACGACAGTATTTTGTTATCATGAGAGTGCTATGATTGGCTGGCGTTTTTTATAGCGTTCTGCAACTTTATTGGTAGAGTATTGTATAAAAAAGCTTGGACATCAGGTTGGATCAGCAGTCATGACTTTCGCAGACGCCGTTTTGGATTCTGTGTTTCGTTTTTGGTGTGCACAACCTTCCGAACCATTAGTGAAAATATTTCCTGGTCTTTTAGAACAATTACTTGTTGGTATTATTGCAGATCAATTACCTGAGCCGACCCTCGAGAAAGTGGCGTATGCTTTCACCTTGGAGGCCTACAAATACGATTTTCCTGTGCTTGATGGACTGGAGACAATAGATTTTAACGAATTGGTGGAAATAGCGAAAGTGTCATATGCCATCGGCCAGTAGACTCTACGACTTAGTCATCGATCTGCTGACAGATCCTAGATAAGTTCAGGTGACGAACCCGTGCCATCGCATATACCCAGGTCTCCTAGAACACCTTCTCTTCGACATCATGGTCCGACGTCTCCCCAACCCGAACTTGGAAATTGTGGGATCTGTATTTGCGCTTCAACATCACGACTGTGCCCTACTGGACGATCTTTAACGATTTAGTAGAAACTGTAAAAGCTGCCAGTACTCTATAAAAATGACCGGGTGAAGGGATTTTATTATGAACCATGTATGCTGCGTTATAGATTTAGACGGCTTCACAGTAAACGGGAAATTTCTAACATGTGAGCTTGGTTATTCGGACTGTAGAGGTCTTATAGGCGTTTACAGATTCAACCTCTCCTTCGTCACGGACATTTCTCCCTACGACTGGAAAAGCATTCGTTACGTAACCAAGCACATAACAGGCCTTCCTTTTTACCCTCGAACCGGTGAAGTGGTTTGGGAATATGATTGTTTAGACGATATCGTTCGCCAATTCCATGAAAAGTGTCGTAAGCCTTTTGCATCTACCGTCGCCTACAAGGGAGGATTCCACGAAAAACGTTTATTAGAGAGACTCTGCATAGAATCTCGGGATCTAGAGAAGTTTGGATGTCCGCGCTTTAAAGATTTAACAAAAATACCAGGAACTGAATGTGGTTATCACATGGGGAAAGAGATACATTGCTCTCAAGCCGAAGTTGCATCGTTTAGTACATGGTTGAACGACTATATAGAGAAAAATGTATCACTCATTAATCGGTGAACCGCACAATCAATTAGCGGCTTGTTCTTGGAGTTTTTATGAAGAATATTTTTTCGGACATTGGTTAGACGAAGATCATCCAAATAATGAAAAGTCTTTATTAGTCGAAGATCCTCCACATAATGAAAAGTCTTTATTAGTCGAAGATCATCCAAATAATGAAAAATCTTTATTAACCGAAGATCCTCTACATAATGAAAAGTCTTTATTAGTCGAAGATCATCCACATAATGAAAAGTCTTTATTAGTCGAAGATCATCCACATAATGAAAAGTCTTTATTAGTCGAAGATCATCCACATAATGAAAAGTCTTTATTAGTCGAAGATCCTCCTGAACGACGGAAACCGTTCCCTGTAAAACGCATGTTACCCGAAGAGGCCTCTCCAAAACGGAGGTTCATAAGAAAGTGGAAACCTGAATCTTTGAAGTATGAAGATTCTCCGATAGAGGAGCTGACAACACCTCCCAGGGGGGTGAAACGGGTGCCATCCGCCGCTGAGCTTAGAATTAAACGCCTGAAATGCTTGTAACAGTTCAGTTTTCACCATGCATCCTGGTAGTGAACATACTTATCCCCTGGGGGGCCATATTTTCATCGTTCCCGCACTTTTTCGAGAGAAACTCCACGTACATCTCCGTCGCTATCAAAGGTTTTCGGTCGGAGGGACACTTTATCTGCATCGGACAGAATCGACGTGGCAAATTCTACTGAAAGAGAAACGTGGTTTGTGACGCGATCTGCAACTATGTGCCTATTGTGTCAGCGATGGAAGGCGTTTCATAGACGTCATCAAATCGACCTGTGCCAAAAAAAAATTCACATGTCACCCTAGCCCAATGGAACGAGGTCCGCATCCGCCGTGACGACATTAAGAAAAGTCTGGACCACCACCGCAGATCTGATGCTAATTTCCACCTTCGTCATTTTTTTGATCCGTGAGACTTTCATTCCTTCTGAAGCGTCCATCTTCGCCGATCGTGGCATAGAATTCCTTTTCGTCTCTAAGCGTAATTTTTTTTTTCAGAGCTGAACGCGCATACCTGGGAATCTTTAACAATGCAGTCGACGGGGGTTATATTCTGCTGACACACTTTCTAGTGAATACCTACGTTAGAGTACGGCTAAAAAACTTTTCTCACCAGCGAATTCAGTCATAAATGTTAACCTAGCTGTAGGCTCTTTCAGCCGGTGGCCAATCCTTTATTCTTATGAATGTCAGAGGGGGGGGGGGGGGGCTTCCCTCACAAATGAGAAGGATAATTTAAAAGCGATGTCAGCCTTTCGACATCAGGTGATGGTGAAGGGTGGGTGGGGGACCTCACTCTTGCAATAACAAAACATTCTGATAAAATTTTTTCTCACCGTTAAATTGGATCTACTGACCCACATTCTAACGGATAGGGCTTATCACACCAATGAGAAGGCTAATAAATAATTTTAAAGCGGGCATAAATGTCAACCCGTTCGGCTTTTTCAAATGGATCTGCCGAATGCCAGAGGGACTTAAAAACTTTTCTCACGGTTCAATCGGATCTGCAGGCGCACATTATAATGAATAGGGCTTCCCACGACAGTGAGAAGGCTAATAAATAATTTTTAAGCGGGCATGGCATAAATGTCAACCCGTTCGGCTGTTTCAAACGAATCTGCTGAATGCCAGAGGGGGGGTTCAATTTTTTTTCTAACGGTTCAATCTGATCTGCAGTTGTGCATTATAATAAATAGGGCTTCCCACAACAGTGAAAAGGCTAATAAATAATTTTTAAGCGGGAATAAATATCAACCCATTCGAATTCAGCATCAGCTGCTGGCGTAGGGGGGGGGGGCGTGCGGGGAGGAACCTAACTTCTGAAGGGTACCCTAGACTACTTACTAATGTATGTCGCGGTGTTTGTAATATGTGTTAGTTATTCTGAAACCATTGAGTTTACTTACCTGTAGGAGACGCTGCCCATTGCCATTGCAGCTACCAATACTGAAAGGGCCAATCACCCCTCCCCAAAAGTCAGAGTCAGTACCAACTTTGGCATTGAAGTCACCAAGAACAAGGGTAATATCTCCTTTCTTGACAGAATTCAAAATATCCTGAAGTTGTTCATAAAACCTATCCTTCTCATCCTCATCAGCATCCTCAGTGGGGGCATAACAGCAGATAACATTCAGATCTTTAACGCTTGTCTGAAATTTTGCTGTAAGAAACCTTTCATTAATGCACTCATATCCTAGAAGAGCATCACTAGCATGTCTGCTGAGAAGCAGACCCACGCCTTGGTGATGCTTATTGTCGTCCCTCCCTGAAAAGAGAAATTTAAGATTATTTTTAAGAATCTGACCTTTATCTGTCCATCTGGTCTCTTGCAAGCCGAGAATATCTAAATTATAATGGTGGAATTCTTGTGTGAGGACATCAAGAGAAAAAGCTCTGTGCAGAGTCCTCACATTCCAACTACCTATGGAGAGAAAATGGTTAGTAGGATGTTTAAAGAAACTATGTTTATTGAGAGAGGGAATGCCGACAATATCAAACAGCCCCCTAATCGCAGACATGGGGCAAAGACCCGTTCCCCCACCACTAAAGGCTGAAGCCATCTACACTGGAAGTCTTCCTCCAATGTAGAATTTGACGATGCCAATAGAAGCAAAGAGTTCAGGTGCCTGCGATGACCTCTGCTCATCCACCAGCTGATAAACATATCCTGTGAATCTATTCACTTGGGGCTGTCAACCCACAAACAAACAGAAAACACAGCGGAAGATTTTCCCTCCACAGAAGCCCACCAGTGCAGCAAAATCAGGATCCATAATCAAGCTCAGAGCCATATATATATATATCTATCCAGTCCAGTGGGTTTATATGGTCAGCATCAGGACCCTGTGTGGTTTACCACTCCTCAGCAGGGTAGAAAAAGAAAGAAAAGTAGCCATAGTTTCCAGATTAGTAGGCCACACTAATCCGGCAGCCCTCCACTTCCGTTCACTTCCACAAGAGAGTATCTCTTTTGAAAGGTACTAACGGTCTGCACCACGAGAAGGCGGGGTCGGACATTAGGTGCTAGGCCTGGCCGGTTCTATGCATCATCACAGGGGATTGGTGCATAGCTCTCCTTCCAGTGACTACCTAGCTACCATTTACAGACCGAAATTTATTATTTATTACTATATATACTAGAAATCATTTGGTGCCTTCAACCCCTCTTGAGTTCTCTCCCGTCATTCTGACCTTTACTTGATCTTGAATGCGACCCGAATCTGAAAATTCCACTTATTTCTCAGTTCTACTGCCTGAAATATCCCTATTCACCAATTGTTAACTCTACAGCACCGGTATGTCGAAACCTTTGGCCTCGAAGGACTCATCGGATTCAAAATTGACAATATTACTGAGATCTACGACTCAAAATACCCCCAGCAACCAATTTTTACCTCTCTAGCACCGAAAGATTAAATTTGGTTTTTGACCTCGGAAGGACCCTCCAGATCAGAAATTTCGTAACGTTACAGGTATCTACAACCCGAAACACCCCCAGACATAAATTTTCCAATTTCTAGCACTGGTAAATATAGATTTGGCCTGTACGTGATCGTTATTTGACCTAGAAGGTGCAAATTTTCAGAGCTCCACATCATATTCAGAATTAGCATAATCCTCTGCCAGTCATCAGTCAGTCGATCACTCACAATCGTCTATATATATATTAGATATAGTATTGTTAATAATTTTACGAATTAACCTTTTGGATGCCAAGCTGTCTGAATACTCCTGTCGCCAGGATCCAGCCGAGAGTTTTCAGTAATGCTTTCCCCCTCTGAACGATTAGCAATGAGAATGGCAATAAGGGATTAACGAGGGTGGCAAAAAGGGGTGTCGTCAACCCTTCCCTCAAGGGAGCGGCAAGTGTCACTGACAAAATTCGCTTGCATCCCGTTGTACAGTGTGAGTTCGGTAGTAATTACCATCAGGAGCAAAGCTAGGTAGGGGAGTGAGAGCGAAGCTTGTAGGAAAGTTGGGTCAAAACTGCAAAATATTTCTGCCAGTGAATTCTTGATCTTTGTGATTTCCAGATTATTATTTTAACGCTTACTATATCTTTTTCAGAAGAGAAATGGCATTCAGATTTTCTTAACATTTATTTTATTTTCTCTTAAAATATTTTTTTAAATTTTAAATTGTGATAATTTTAAGAATTATATGTTTTAATTTCATGGCGATAGAGACCTTCACAAGTTTCCCAAATGAGTGTGGTAGTGCGGAGAGGAAATAGGGAAGTGAAATATTTAGTAACACTCCTGTTAACATAAACTAATGGCCAAATTATATCTTTAGAAATTAATATTTTAAAAGCTTTTCAAACGTTACTTGTCCTACACTATTTCCGATTAGTATAATAGATAATATAAAAAAGAAAATACATTTTTTCCCTTTTTGCTCCTCACAAAATTTCAATCTTAGTTTTTTAGACAACTTAATTTTTGGTCAGCATTGCAAACAAAATATTTAATCCACTTGCAAATTGCTCTGACATTTGGGAAAAATCATAATACCATGGAATAGATAAGTATTTATAAACTTTTTCTAAGCCAAAGACAAAGGCAAAACAGAAAAATATTGGAGCAAAAGTTTAAAATCGAGTGCTATGTTTTTTTTTAAACCAATATGAGCCTCATTTATTTTCCATAAAGTTGGATTATTGAAAAATTAAGGTTTTTAAGACTAAAAGTCTTTCCCAGATTAATTTCATACCTTTATATCAATTATGTGAAATTATTTTATGAAGATTTCAAATTTATTTTTTTCCGCTGTATACAATGGAGTAAAACATAATAAAATTTTTGTGGCCAGGATTTATTTTCTGCATCTTTTTGTGGTTTAATAAAAATGAAAAAAAAAAAAAAAATCTGCATCTTTTTGTGGTATAATAAAAATGAAAAATAAATTTAAAATACTGGCCTTCCTATAAACACCTTAAAACTTAGACAATAAACCTGAAATATATGGATGGTGCAATCAGTCACTGAGTTCGTATTCACTTCAAAAGAAGATAATTAACCCTCAAGGCACGTACCGAAGATTTAGCTTCAGGACGATCCGAGAATTTCGTTTCAGTGGGAGGGAGATTGTTTTGGGGAGGTCCGAGATTTTGGTTTTGAGAGGAGTCCGAAAATTCAGTTTCCAGAAATCTCACTTGTGTGTGATTTCTCATTTACCAAACTAAATAGTATGAGATTTTATATTTTTTTTTAATTTAATTTTTTGGTGCCGGACATGAAATTAAAGACTGAAATAAAATTATGTAAAGACAAGTGTTTTGGATTTCAAAGTAGTAATGAAGTTTGAGATTTAGTATGACAGCTGGAGGTTCGCAGGGGGGGAGGGGCGAACTTTTCGGGAGCGTGAGTTTCTAGGTACTTCTTTGGAATTACTCTTGTTGAGTAGGTAAATTGGCGCTTTATCTCACATTGTAGTAAATGCGAATTCAATGACTGATTACAACATCAATATTCTTTAGGTTTATTTTGTATGTTTTGGGCGTATGTAGGAAGTAGGTACTTTAACGAAAGCCATCTCAAACAATAAAATCAAATATAAAAATTTAACTCAACTCTAATATTATATCAAAGAATTTTTAACAGCTGCAGAAGCTCCAATCTCCAAAATACTCTAAAAAAATAAGTGCGTGTTTTCTATTCTTCATTTCCTTTTCGTTTAGCGCAAACATCTGAGTCATACCAGATGAAGTTAGAACTGAAAGGTCCAGGATCAAAGCTACCTCACCGTGCTGCAATTTTGCCAATATGCTAATAGTAGTGTATTCGCAGGATAGTACCCCCCCCCCCCACAGGCAGTACTTTGCCCCTATGATGTCACACATCCGCTTACGTCATAGGTACATTATAAGCAATTAATTTTTTAATTCGTTATAGGCAAAATATTTACCTCATCACAATTGCTTCTTACACGTTTTTGTTTTTTTTAATTCATTTAATTATATGACTTTGTAACAATATCAAAGGCTTTATGTTATTTCGATATGCCCTTCCTATCCCAAGAGAGTACCGTATTTCTTCGATTCTAAGACGCCCTTTTTTTCCTACATAAACGTCTCTGAAAACGGGGTGCGTCTTAGAAGCGATGGCGTCTTAGAAACGCAGAAAAAGATGGCTCAGAAGAATCAGACTCTGATATTGATTCAGAAGGAAGTGATGAATAGCATACTTACTGATAACTAAGTACTATTGTTAGTAAATTGAATTCTATTATAATAAAAATATTTGTTAGATATATTTTAGCAATTTATTTTATTTTTTTTTCTTAGAATCAAAACTTTTTGTCTGTTGGTGGTGCTGAGTTGGGTTGGGTTGTTTTACCTCTGAGCGGCACTTTTTTGCACACCATGGGCTAAATGGCCAGATCACATGGACCCTGAAGGCTCAGAGAAGGTTGGGGGAGGGGACCCACTGGAACAGCTGTTGGGAGAGAGATGGTAGCCTCCCGTCAAGGCCATCCAGCGTGTTCTTTAACGTGCACAGGGTATGTCTCTCCCGCACACGGGGCCACGGTTTAACGTCCCATCCGACGGACGGCGGCCTTTCCAAGCCCATCGGTGTCCCCTACTGACCGTGGGCAGGGCGGGGAATTTTGCGGAGATAAATCTCAACGCTGACCCAGCTGGGACTCGAACCTGGGAACTGCAGATTATGAGCCTGGCGCGCTACCGACTGAGTCCCCCCCGCCCCCTGGTGGTGCTGAAATTAAGGTGCGTCTTAGAATCGAAGAAATACGGCAATATAAAGGTAGAATTTAACCATAAACTTTAATCTAAACATTTCGGTTCCACTGAAGTTAAACTGAATCCCGGTTCCCCCAAACTGAATTCTCGGACCCCCCAAAACAAAATCTCGGACCCCCCTACCGAAACTTAATCCTGCGCACGTGCCTGGTTGGACTATCCATCTCTCCCCTCCCTCCTCCGCAGTCTCATAGATCCGGCCTGGGGCCCGGTATACTTAATATAAAGTAATAATAATGTAAAATGGTTTAGAATATATTTTTACCACAAATTTCCAAAAATTGCAAAGACCTTCATTTTTTATTAATATTTTCCCATCCATATCAATAGTATGTTGAGCATTGTTCTCAAAAATGCAAAATTCCACAAATGGCTTATCACCATTCAATTTTTCCATTCAAATTCAATATATCAATTATAATTTCCAGGTCAGAATATCATATCTTTGTGATAAGAGTTTTGAGTCGGGCACATGCTGCTTATGAGTAAGCAGCAAAAATCACTCTTTGAGCAGTTGACCAAAATTGGTTGGATGATTCTTCATCTGAATTTCGAGAGTCTCAGCTATTTAAAGAGTGGGGTTGCAGAGATAAGTGGAGTTTGAACTGTCCCTAAGGCTCGTTTCTTATATTCGATCTAATGCACGTCATGTGATCGACAGTATTCTCGGATCAATCAATGCGGAGTCCCATATGGCTTTGGTACGGCAAGCAGGATAAATATTGATGATGCGGGACAGTTGGCAACCCTAGGCGTACCCAAGTGTGCTTATGTTGGGGGGTGGGGGTGGGAGAAGGTTGTGGATCTGAGTACCATACGTTTTTTAATGAAGTCTCCAGAAATGAAACACTCAAGCATACAATAAAAGAAATTACAAATAGACCAAAACATGACAATTCCCATTGAAAGTTTCTGAGTATACCTTTGGCAACGGAGATAAGACTTGTAAATAACTAAGATATTAATTGCGTTGACTTCACTATTGTTATACGTAACAAACCAAGTCGTACAATGGTGTTGTACGCAACAGAATAATTCATTACGAAACAATGAAAAATGCGTTAACGTTGGAGAAGAGCCCATGTCTCTCTCATTTAGAATTGCCTCTAATTCTTCGTCGTCGAGGTCATGCTCCTTCGCATCCTCATCTAATTAAGGTAGGTCTGAATTTCAATATCCCATTTATCTAGTTAGGGAACTTATGTGTTTATGCCGTAGTGAATATATGTTAGTGCATACTTGTTGTATTTGTTTTAGCCAATATCCTTGCTGTTTGTCGAGCGTTGGACGCTCAGAAGATTGGTTGCACCGCATTAAGTGCGGACGTCTGTAAAATCGCGGTAGTAAGAAATCGTAAAATATTGGGGAATATTTAATGTATTGGGAGGTAAATGGGGAATAAGATTTCTGTTATTGTTTAGTATACTTTAGCTCAGGAGTTATTTGTTATATGTTGAGTTACATATTATATCTATGTGTTAACCGAGTAGACGGAGACGTGCAAGGCGTACACCCTTGGTAATCCAACCTTCGTTTAGCCGGCTAACAAGAAGTTCAATATACGGAATAGTAAGTAAATATATTAGGATCGATTTATAGTAACCCAAATGGATCTGATTTATACTCTTCATTCACAGAAATCGATATTTCATTACATCTGGTCTGGAAATCGGGTTTCAATTATTTTAAACATCTTTCTGTTGTTTTTCATTTAACAACAGATAAAAAATGTCCAATTACTTTTACCAAATGTTTCGAAATATATTCAATTACAGCAAATTACATTAATAACAATTGCATTAATATTAATAATATTTAGATTAATATTAATAAAAATGAATTAACCTGTAAATAATGCTTTTTCTTTTCATTGTATATTACATTATTAGTACGTACAAATTTTCTGCACAACTTAAACCCACTATAGCACAATTTGTCCATATTTAATTTTATTTCGTTATAGAATTTTCTATGACTGATAAATTATATCCAAGTGCTGCAACTTGAATTGAAATACGAATACGAAATGATTTGAAAATTTCCATTTTGTGAAAGAGACAATATTGTTTTTTCGGGTTTAGAAACTTCTGACGTGGAGACTATCGTTCGGAATCCCAAAATACAGCCACTTCTTCCCTCCCCAAAAAGAGGGGGAGCGAAATTTTATTAGTAGAGGAGAATCAATCGTAAGCGTTTTATGCGAAATGAAAGCTTGCGACGTGGAGAGTTAAATCTCATATACTTTAGAGCAGTGGTTCTCAAAGGATGTGCCGAGAAATTTCGGATGGAACTGTAGATAAAAGGAAATTTAGAAACCATTTTGTTGCCTTTCTGAAACTGATTCTTCATTTAACTTTTTCCTTTTAATAAAAAACTTATCCATATGAAAATGGGATAACAAGCAGGGCACAAAGCGGGGACGATCTAGGGGGTGCAAAGGGACCATGCCCCCCCCCCCCCCCCCCCCTTCATTTCAGAATGCGATAAGGGTAAAAGAGGGAAAAAACTTATTAAATTTATTTATATTTTATGCATTTTTGAAGATTTTTTTAAAAAACTGTCAAGTAGAGGATGAAATGTTATAGTGCATTGGAAATTAAGTCTTTTGGCCTCCCCTTTGACATTTTTTTTGACTCGATTGTGTTTCTTGGGACCTGCCTCGATTTCTTTCGAGATCCGGGCCTTACACAAAGCATACCGATAATACATACAGCGTACGTACTAACCTTAATACACGTCAGAACTTGAACAAAAACAAAGTTCTATGCGTTTACAAACGACTCCACACAAATGGCCATTATTGAAGACAAATTGCGCATGTGCGAATTTCCCGTAGTATTACCACCGAATTTTTAATATGCCATCAGTATTCACGGCGAAATATACGATGTGCCGTGAGCAAAAAATAAAGGTTGAGTATCACTGCTTCAAAGAGAGGTTGGGTTGGGTTGTTTTACCTCTGAGCGGCACTTTTTTGCCCACCATGGGCTAAATGGCCAGGTCACATGGACCCCGAAGGCTCAGAGAAGGTTGGGGGAGGGGACCCACTGGAACAGCTGTTGGGAGACAGATCGTAGCCTCCCGTCAAGGCCATCCAGTGTGTTCTTTAACGTGCACAGGGTATGGCTCTCCCGCACACGGGGCCACGGCTTAACGTCCCATCCGACGGATGGCGGCCTTTCCAAGCCCATCGGTGCCCCCTACTGACACTTTAAAGAGAGAGAAAAACCCGAGCAACAGAAGATAAATTTGCTTGTTAATCATAATACACGAAAATATGAAGTTGTACAATAAACAAAAGGTTATATATAAATAAATAAGTCAGAGGACCTAAAGATATCCTAACTTTGGGTCTCAAGTAAAAGTCACCTGCCCCTCACTCAAAGGTTAAAGTAGCGTCCAAAGGATAATTTGCTTTTGAGAGAGTCACAAGCGAAAGCCTTCCTCTGGGGGACTTTTTTTGGCTCCTTTTCAGAAACAAAAGAGCGAATGCTTCACTTTGTCGTCTGTCTGTCAAATTCTTCGTTTTTAGAAACAGATCAAAAATTCTTTTGTGTTGGTTAGGAATTGTGAAATAGTACGATTCGCACTTTCGAAATCTTAATGTAACTAATTGCGCCATCAAACAGTGAAGAAAGTTGAAAATGGCAAACATTTCAATATTGTAATCGATGTAATTATGTTAGAAATTTGAAATGTTGATGGTAACATTTCACCATCAGCAGAAGCACAATTTTTTTTTTGTTTTTAGAGATAATTCTTTGCTTTTGGAAATAAATATTATTTTTTCGTTGAATAGATATTGATAAACTATTATGATTCATAGTTTTCGAATCTCCCAAAAGTTTTAATTGCAATCTCTGACGGGGAATAATTCCAAAATTTCAAACATTTAACATGTATTGCATTAGATATGATGTTTTACTGATAAAATATCACGATCAAGGACTTAACATTTGCAGCAACAATTTGTCCCTTCACTTCGGGAGGAGGGAGCAGGGAGTGACCAAACGTTTTGTTTTAGGAGATTAATGAAAGCTGTTTTTGAGTTGAACAGGTACTAACGAAATAGTTCAAACCTCTCAAAAGGCTTTAATTTACATCGTTAGAGGGCTCTAAACGTAGATGTAACATTGTAAACGATATATTTGTGCTAGAAATTCTGGTGATAGAATGTTTCATCAAGAACAGATACCCAGATACCAGGTTGGGTTGGGTTGTTTTACCTCTGAGTGGCACTTTTTTGCACACATTGGGCTAAATGGCCAGGTCACAAGGACCCCGAAGGCTCAGAGAAGGTTGGGGGAGGGGACCCACTGGAACAGCTGTTGGATGGTAGTCTTCCGTGAAGACAATCCAGCGTACAAGAACAGATACCCAGATTCAAGGAATGAGATAGAACTGAGAAAGGAGTTCATCTAGAGTCCTTTTAATACACCGGGCTTGGACAGCCATTGAACATAAGAAGGGAAATTAAATATGCATAAAAGATTTAAGTCATTTAATTTGTCTAAACTTCAATTACAAGCAACTCATTTTTAAACAGCATGAAGTATAATAATTTGTTAATCATTAATTTAATTGAAATATTTATAAATATTTTAAAATTAATTACGAATATTTAAAAATATAACGCTGCCATATAAATTTGAAAAGATACAGCTTTAATTTAAAACTCTAATTTATTTACAAATTAATTCTCCCCTTAGTGCACTCTTCAGACCCGGTATGGTATAAGTGGCTATGATTTACCCAACCCTTAGGTAGCTAGGTAGTCACTGGAAGGAGAGCTGTGCACCAATCCCCTGTGATGATGCATAGAACCGGCCAGGCCTAGCACCTAATGTCGACCCCGCCTTCTCGTGGTGCAGACCGTTAGTACCTTTCAAAAGAGATACTCTCTTGTGGAAGTGAACGGAAGGGGAGGGCTGCCAGATTAGTGTGGCCTACTGATCTGGACAACTATGGCTACTTTTCTTTTTTTTCTACCCTGCTGAGGAGTGGTCAACCACACAGGGTCCTTGTGCTGACCATATAAACCCACTGGACTAGACAGATATATGGCTCTGAGCTTGACTATGGATCCTGATTTTGCTGCACTGGTGGGCTTCTGTGGAGGGAAAATCTTCCGCTGTGTTTTCTGTTTGTTTGTGGGTTGACAGCCCCAAGTGAATAGATTCACAGGATATGTTTATCAGCTGGTGGATAATCCTGAGCAGAGGTCATCGCAGGCAACTGAACTCTTTGTTTCTATTGGCATCGTCAAATTCTACATTGGAGGAAGTCTTCCAGTGTAGATGGCTTCAGGCTTTAGTGGTGGGGGAACGGGTCTTTGCCCCATGTCTGCGATTAGGAGGCTGTTTGATATTGTCGGCATTCCCTCTCTCAATAAACATAGTTTCTTTAAACATCCCACTAACCATTTTCTCTCCATAGGTAGTTGGAATGTGAGGACTCTGCACAGAGCTTTTTCTCTTGATGTCCTCACACAAGAATTCCACCATTATAATTTAGATATTCTCGGCTTGCAAGAGACCAGATGGACAGATAAAGGTCAGATTCTTAAAAATAATCTTAAGTTTCTCTTTTCAGGGAGGGACGACAATAAGCATCAACAAGGCGTGGGTCTGCCTCTCAGCAGACACGCTAGTGATGCTCTTCTAGGATATGAGTGCATTAATGAAAGGTTTCTTACAGCAAAATTTCAGATAAGCGTTAAAGACCTGAACGTTATCTGCTGTTATGCCCCCACTGAGGATGCCGATGAGGATGAGAAGGATAGGTTTTATGAACAACTTCAGGATATTTTGAATTCCGTCAAGAAAGGAGATATTACCCTTGTTCTTGGTGACTTCAAGGCCAAAGTTGGTACTGACTCTGACCTTTGGGGAGGGGTGATTGGCCCTTTTGGTATTGGTAGCTGCAATGGCAATGGGCAACGTCTCCTACAGGTAAGTAAACTCAATGGTTTCAGAATAACTAACACATATTACAAACATCGCGACATACATAAGTACACATGGGTTTCACCTGATGGGCTGCATAGGAATATGATTGATTATATATTAATTAACAGCAAATGGGCTAGTTCTGTTAGAAATACCAGGGCATATAGGGGAGCTGAAATTGGATCTGACCATTACCTAGTTAAATGTGTCTTGCAACTTAAACTTAAAAAGTGTTGTCCTAGGGTTAAAAAATTTGCTTTTAATACTGAAGCTCTGAAAGACCCAGTTATAGCCAAAGCTTACCATGATAGGTTACTTAGTCATTATGACAGTCATGGTTTGCTTACTACTGAAGTTGAGGAAGAATGGGATCATTTTAAACAGGCTTTTTTGGACACTAACAGTACTCTTTTAGGAAAAAAGGAGCAGAAGAGAGAGAATTTTTTGAGTGATAAGACACTTGAGCTTATTTCGGAAAGAAAGAACTGCAGGAATGTCCTTAATCAATACCCTACTAGTCCTAATAGAAAGCATTACAGAGAACTTAATAAACGTGTAAAAGATCAGTTAGCTGCTGATAAGAATCTTTGGCTTGATGGTTTGGCTGACAAAGCCGAGGAAGCAGTTAGACAGCACAACAGCAGAGAGCTGTACCAGAGAGTTAATGTTTTGTGTGGTAGAAAATGGACAGGTATACAGGGATTGAAGGATAAACAAGGTAAGGTTATAGAAGGTGAGGATTCTGTCATGGCTAGGTGGGCTGAGCATTTCACTGATGTTCTAAACAATGCGGTTAGTTCTATTCCCATTGTTTGCAATGATGATAGATGCATTGGTGGCTTTAATGTTGGCCCTATAACACAATCTGAAGTTATTTTGGCTATCTCTAAACTTAAACTTCATAAATCCCCAGGGGTAGATGAAATTACTACAGAAATGCTTAGAGCAGGAAATGTTTCGGTTACCACTTGGATGACTGAAATTCTGAATATCTTTTATGATAAAGGCATGGTTCCAAAGGATTTTACCAGAGCTATTTTTATCCCTATTTTCAAAAAAAGGTGATCGCAGTTCTTGTGATAACTATAGGGGTATTAGCCTACTCTCTGTTCCAGGTAAAGTTCTTTCCATGATTGTGCTTAATAGAATTAAGAATCTGGTTGACAGTCAATTGCGTGATGAGCAATGTGGATTCAGAAGTGGTAGGGGATGTGTGGATCAGATATTTTCACTTAGGCAGATTCTTGAGAAATGTTTAGAGTTTCAGAAACCTTTGGTTGCTAGCTTTGTTGATTTCAAAAAGGCTTTCGACTCTGTTGATCGTCATAATTTGTGGTTGATTGTGAAATCATATGGTATACCAGACAAGTTAGTTAACATAATGAAAGCTCTCTATAATAACACTGAGTCGTGTGTGAGAGTTGGTAAGGCTTGTAGCAATTGGTTTAGCATTACTTCTGGTGTTCGACAAGGGTGCATTTTGTCTCCTTTTCTCTTTAGTTTGGTTATTGATTATGTTATGCGAAATTCACTTCAAGGGAAAGATTTTGGCCTTAAATGGGCTGGAGATACGAAACTTTCTGATTTAGATTATGCTGATGATTTAGCCCTTTTGGCAAATGATGTTGATGAGATGAACTCTTTCATTCGAGCTGTTGATGAGACTGGTAGTAGAGTAGGTTTGGTTATAAACAGAGAGAAAACTAAAATGATGAAAATTGGTCAGGCAAGCTGTGATTCAGTTAATCAGAATGGTTGCAGTCTTGAGCAGGTGTCACAGTTTAATTATCTTGGGAGCTATGTAACGGATAATGGTGATGTGCGGCATGAGATCAACAGACGAATAGGGATTGCTGCCGGGACTTTTAAGAATCTATGGAGAGTGTGGAGAAATAGGCGTATACACCTAAAGACTAAAATTAGACTGTATAATAGTTTGGTTCTTTCTAGGGTTAGTTATGGTAGTGAAACTTGAACACTTTGTAAACAAGATAACAGGAAACTAGATGCTTTTGATTCCAGATGCTTACGCAGTATCTTGGGCATTAGGTGGTTCAACTTTGTAACTAATGATGAGGTTAGGCAAAGGAGTTTGCAACCTCCTTTAAGCAGCGTATTGTGCAGAGAGAGACTCCGTTGGTTTGGCCATGTTGCCCCTATGAATAATTATAGATTGGCGAATAGGGTTATGAACAGTGTGCCTAAAGACCTCAGAAAGAAGGGGAGACCTAGGATGCGGTGGGCAGACAATGTCAAACAGGACCTTGTTAGAATTGGTGCGCAGTGGCCAGATGCAGTAGATGTAGCTCAGGATAGACTTGCTTGGAGAACTAAATTGCACAGTCTGGTCGGACCTCCGTAGCCCATGGCTGCTTGATGATGATGATGATGATGATGATGATGATGATGATGATGATGATGATGATGATGATGATGATGACGACGACGACGACGACGACGACGACGACGACGACGATGATGATGATGATGATGATGATGATGATGATGATGATGATGATGATGATGATGATGATGATGATCTAATCGATCTTACGTCACCCTCTTTAGATTTTTGGTTGTGTCATGAATGACAGCTGGCTAAACCACATTTCTGTGGATGTTGAGGCTGTTTAATTTACATGTGCTTTAATTAAATTATATTGGTTAAGATTCAACAGGTTTCCAGAGGCGTATTGAGAGTCCACGCGATGCGGGATAGGGAGTGGGGCATGGTTAGGAGAGCTTTTGCAAAAGCGTTTTACAAATTTGTGTGGAAAATTGATACAGAACTATCTAAAGGAATAGTCCAGATTTTTCTATAGCTTTGAACGAAGAATAATGATCGCGAAAAATCAGCTTCGTTTTCCATTCTAGAATTTTCTTTCTTTGCTGCGTGTGGATCAGAACTCATTGTCTCAAAGCCTTTCCTTAAGGAATGAAATTTACGCGATATGTTTAGCTTTTGGATAAATTTTTATTTAGGTATTTAGTGCAATTATAACATTAAGATATCGTTTTACTCAAACGCATGCATTTGTATTTTATGCACCAAAATATAATAATATTGGTTTACCTTTTATTTTGGAATCTAAAAATTTTAATTATTAAAAACCATATCGCTAGAAGAAAGACTACTGTAAGTCTATTACGAAAATGATTGTTAGAAGTGATATTGGCTAAACAAATGCTCGCATTTTTAGGAGTTGTTCTAAATCTGCTGTCCAGTTTGTAGTCGAGGGGTGCGGGAAGGGGGAGGGAAGTGTAAAAATGCAATAAAACCAATGGCATGATGTTCTTGAGAACTGGAGAGACTATGAGATTGCGCAGTGGAAACCTGTTGGGACTTGTTGAAGAACCGACTGCAGTCTCCCAGGTTGCAACTGACGTTTCGCTTCTGGACTAATATTTTGAGAAGATGGATTGTTTTACCTCTGAGGGGCACTTTGGCTAAATGGCCAGATCATGAAGATCCCAAGGATCGGAGCAGGTTGGGGGAAGGGATTGAATCAACTGGTTAGCTGTTAGGATACAGATGATAGCTTCCCTTCAAGATCATTCAGTATGTTGTTTAACGTGCACAGGGTATGGATCTCCTGCAACGGCTTCACGTCCCATCTGCCTGGCGGCCTCCTTTACCAGCTCAATGTTGTCCAGCAGTTAACTGGAGAAACTTCTCAACTCAGAAAAGGATGCGATTCGAACCTGGGGACTGCAGATTATGAGCCTGTTGTGCTAACCAGAGACCCAACCCCAACCCCTGGGAATAAGGTAAGTCCATTAAGGAATCAGGTAAGTTAATATCTTTCATTTTTAGTAATATTATTTTAGAAACAACCCCTGATATTTCGGAAATCACGAAGATTTTCCGTCACTTCGTCAGTAAACTTTGTGGAAACCCTACACTTATCGTACCATCTTACGATCAGCTGTGGCAGCTTCCTAGTTCGTAGCTATTCAGTTATTCCAAGTGATACCCAAATTCTGCTGATGAAACACACAATTAACAGTTAGGCTTAAAAACTCTTTAGAGATGCAGCTAAGCATCCGAATGAACTCATCCAGTACACAATTAACTATGATATATCCCATGGCATGAAACACAAACGATACAAATCAATCATCACTTCTGCTTTCTGTCCTTGTTATCTAAAAAGTAAATTATCAACCCAATAACTTCAGATTTCAAATATTGATCAATCTTGCTACATAATTACATATTAGTAGAACGGGCCCCCCGACTGACCAGATTCAAGAATTTGCTGAGAGGATTTTCTCTCTGCCGACTCCTTCAATTACATACGCGTGTAAGAAATTTTTATCCACAACGGAAGTCTATGACTCGGCGAATCCAGTCGATTTACTCTGTATTATATCATGTAGCAAACGTATTCAATGAAGTCTTTTGATCTCTGAACTCTGAGAGAAATCTCCCAGTGCTGTTTACAATGCCCTTGCTTTGCGAGCGTACCGAAGATCGCATTCTTAACAGTACAATCGAGATATTGGCAAGCATCGTAGTCGCCAGTGATTCGATTTCTTTTCGAACTTCTGAATTTTTTTTCTAAAAGGAAGAGGAAGGAGCCACAGAATGATATGTGCAGTGATTGGATGGTTTCAACGAATAGCAGGTGTAGGCCTTTCTAAGAGAACTAGTGCCTCACTCAAGAATTAAATGTAGCTTAATATGTACCTAGATTTAGAAGTAGCTTATTCGTACTTTAGTTTAAATAAACTCTCATTAAGCGTAATTGCCAGACTTGAGTAGTTTATGGAGTTGAGTGCATTTTTGGCTGATGCCGAATTACTCTGACGAGAAGCCACTCGCCAAGTGGTCGTTGCTGGTTTTGATAAATAAAATCTTAACATTAACATGCAGTTAAGTGCAGTATTCTCACAAAATTCAGTTTGGTGACGACAAATACGGTCTCTAGCCATATCCAAATATATGATCAAATCAGTTCAAGTAAGAAGAAAACAATACAAGAAACAAATATTTCTCAGATACGGAACTGCATAGTAAAGTAATGACTGCAACACAAGTACTTCTACACATTTTGAAAGACGGCGGGAAAATGAGAATTTCGACTGATTGCCACAGATGGCGCAGCAAGCAGTGATGCTTTAGGATCAGTCATCTATCTGTGCTAGCCAGTTATTCTGTGATTCGTCCACACATCTATCCAAACTATGTTTCCGAGATCAGACAGAGACATGAAGTTTTCAGAATACATTTCTACACGATAAGCTAGATCATATTTCCGTCCCATTTCAAATAAAATATTTTTATAATTTATATTTTTAAGAATCGAAAATTACTTTTATGCTGTCTTGCTTTAAATGCCAATACTAGCACGCCCAATATAAGAAGTAAGAAACCTCAAACGTTAGCCTGTACTTGCAAACATAATGGCAAAAAGGAGTGAATTACAATTTTAATCAGAGTATATTTAAGTACCTTTAAAGCACTCTGAATTCTTAAAGCATGATTTTTCTTACCTTAAGTCTTGGTGCATGACTTTTATCTGTTTATTTCTCTTATTGTATATTTTGTTTAGCGCACCATGGCTTTAGTTGTCTTTATGCCATAAAACCTCAAACAACCAACGAAACTCTAAGTTTTCGTTTTCATTGCTTAATTTGCATATTTTCAACTTTTTCATTTCATTTATTTTAAACTTGAACCCATTTAACTTGTCGGCCTATTTCGCTTATATGAGAGGGTCTAACGAACCTTCCCCCCATAAAGGAGTTGGATTTTGTTTCGTCAGTAGTGTGCTAGGTTCATAATCTTTAGTTCCCAGGTTCGAGTCCCAGTTGTGCCGCCATTAAGATTTATCTCCGGTATCCCTACCTCCAGTAGGAATGGGGACACCATTTCGCTTGGAAGGCCACTGTCCATTGAATGGAACATTAAACTGTGTCCTCGTGTGCCGAATAGCCATAACCTGTGCACATTAAAGAATAAGTTGAATGATTTTGAGGGGAGGATCCCATCTGCCACCTAACAGCTATTCAGTAATCCCCTACCCAACTCTGAGCCGTTTAGGTTGTTGTGACCTGCCCATTTTGTTCAATGTGTGCAGAAAAAGTGCCTCTGGAAACTAATTTTGTCTTTAATATTATGCAAATCTCCACTCTCCAACGGATAAAGGAGTCCTAACAGGATATCCTCCTATCTCTGGGGAATATTGCAAATTCCAATCTCTCTATATCGAAAAGTGGTGTGGCTATTCAGTGAAAGGGTGAATAATCAGGTCTCACAAGTTAAAAACATCTGTGTGAAAGCAATACTCAAAAGTCGAGAAATTATGGCTATCCATACTAATTTAAAAGTACATAAGCAAAATACTGAATTCGTTCACTCTATAAGATGATTTTTATATAAGAATTTGAAGTATACTGTTTTTATCCAATTTTTTTTATATAATGTGTACTTGCAAAATAATATTTGTGTATTTTATTCTATATGTAATATCATTTTTGTGCATACTATATTCTCTGTGTCTATGTTATTTTTGTAATAAGCACACATTCTATTGCGAAGAGTTTTATTACTTCATAAATCGAAAATGGTTAATAAGCGTAACTATATCGCATATTACTAACGAAATGTAATAAAGTGACAAATGATTTCCCCGCAGCAAACAACAAATGAGTTGTTGCTATGGGAACAATTGTATCATTAGTGCTCATCGTTCAGATCAGTCATGAACATATCCGGTTATTTAAACTATTTTATCCTGCAATGCAAAAATTTGAAAATACAAAAATATTTCTTTTTTGAATCTGGTGTTACTAAAGTGAATAGTTTTTAATAAGAAGAGGAAAATTTGAATCATATCATACAACGTCATTGAGGTCGTTCGTTGAATGTTCAGCAATTCGTTTTAGGGACAGAGTGGCATCTTTTCACATTGTTTCGACAAGCCAACTGAGTTTTAATGTTAAAATGAATTTTATATTAATATTTGAATTTTTATTGATTATTTTGCACCCATAAACATGATAAGTAAAATGCAATAAAGTTGAACTTATTGGTTCGTTATATTGCACCCCGGATCAACTATTATTATCCAAGAGCATAGCCTAAACTGGCCTAGTGGTTGTTAGGAAGCTAGCCATTGTTCCAGCAAGGCAAACTTTGTGCTAGCTCTAACTGAGGCAGTGGTCAGCAGTGACTTCGGTCTTAGTAGAGCATGTCCTTCTATGAGATGGCCTGTAAAAGCTAGGAGTAGCTTTTTGGATTCTTCTCTGTCCCAAATGTTGCAAAGCAAAAAAAATATAATGGCACAATTCAATTTCAAATCAGGCAGAGTGTGTCAGGTGACATTTAGCGGATTCTATAGAAAAGTATATGTAGGAATAGTCTTCATAAGAACATCGGAATGGTATCTTGTTTCGATCAAAAAAATTTTAAAAAATGTCATTTATAAATGGCCACTCGAAAATAATGGTTCTAAAATGGTATGTTATCTATTCCTAATGTAACAAAAGTTAGTTATGAATGCTTTTGATTTACTTTTATTTAAATGGCTCTATCTGACAAATATATATGAAAGTCATTGGTTCGTTATCATCAATAGAAAGTTTTTAAAAAATCGTCAAAATAAGGTTGAAATTTGAATTTTTCTTGAGTTCTTGTTTACATTACAGTTTCAAATCTTAAAAATGATTATATTACTTGGTAGTAAACGTAGTCATTTCTCCACACAAACCCATACATATATTTTTCATCAGTTTGATTTTTCACGATTTTGTCCTACTTTTCCATCTAGTAAACTTTTAATGCTTTCTAAGCTTTAAACGTGAGATATTGATTCTTATTACTACGGGAAGATGCATCATCTAGAAACTATATCCATAACTGTGCTGCATCTAGAATTAATTTTTACTTCCCCTCAAATATATACTGCGATATACGAGAAATTAATTTTTTAAAACTGTATTCCGTTATTCGACAGAATTGCTGACCTCGAAATGCGGCTGTGTCAAGTAACATCGATTAAGGATTACGTTATAAAACACGTTTTTTATTTTGTCTTCCTATTGCTTTTCATGCATCAATTGTGTGCTTGTCAAAACAGTTGTTCCTCCATATCTTTTGAACACGAAGGAAAGTTTGTGCTTCGAGAAATGCGATAGGCTATAAAATATTTAACCCCATGATTACCCCCCTAAAAAAGGGGTAATATTAAAATGATTGTTTTGCTATATTTCTTGGAACGCGAGGGCCGAACGTAATAAGTTGTATGTCAAATGAAAGCTTGTGACGTGGGATGTTGCGCCATTTTTGAGTATCCATTCAAGATTTATATATTTATTTTAAAAAAATATTTTTTTCATCTCTTAAAAATTGTTTGTTTTTTGGGGGGGGGAGGGGGGCTCTTTATTTGTTAGAATTGTATGTATTTATTTTTTTAATAGATAATATTTCCTGCAGCTCTTTAAGAACATAGCTTTTTCTTCGCTGCTCTTAACTAAATTCGGTTTGGACGGGGCTGCCTTAAACTGCCCTGCAGCCAAAAGCACGAAAGTCAGATATCAATACCAAACGATGGAGTACACTTTTCACTATTCCCTGATAAATTAAAAGGTAGAGTGTCAAAAACAGACTTACCCCAAGCCAGCTAGGTAAAGCTATAGTCCAGAAAAGTGAGATGTCAGTACCAAAGGATGGAGTTATTTTTAGTACGAAAAAATTACCCTCCCCACACGCGCCCCCAGTCTCATCTCTAATCGTAGAGCACGGAGATCAGATTACCATACTAAGGAATCGAGCTAAATTTTCGTATCGAACAATACATGTATAACTTAAAAGCACACTTTCCAGAGCTTTCCCCCCGTGCCACCTGTGTAGTGCTATAGCAGGGTCAGATATCAATACTAGTGTAAGGGGTCCAATTTCAGGTTAAACAATCCCCTGACAATTCTGACAATCAAAGGCACAGTGTCTAAATATAAAACCCTCTCCATGCAACCTGTGTAATGGTACAGATATCAATCAATAGATGGTGTCCAGGTATAGTTTCAAACAATTCCCGATAGGGAATGAAGAAACAATGCCGATGTATAGAATCTTCCCCATACAACCTGTGTAATGGTTTAGCATGGAAGTGAGACATCAATATCGATGGATGGCATGTATTTTTAGTGTCAAATGATCCCCGGAAAATTGTACAAAGATATAGAGCACAAGTGATGAAATTGTGAACAGAAAAAGAATGTCATAAATATCACAGATTTACACTACAAATAATAAGTAATATTAACAACTAAAAATAACTGCATGATGTATGTATTATAGCAATATTTCTTTTAATAATACAAATCATTGTTTAAATCTGCACGGCATACGACATTAATGACACAGTCAAGTATGAAATGGGTTAAGCTAAAAATAAACTATAACTGGTAAAGTACAAGATTACAGGACTGCGAAAAATTCCTCAAATGTATGATAACAAAGCGCCTTTTCTCTTCATTCTTTTACATAAACAACTTCAATCATATCTATAACAGATTCCATTCCCCAACATTCCCTCAGGAGTGCTTGTGACTTCGCTATTTAACCCATTGTGCGCAAAATTTAATAGAATGCGAAGTAAAAGTTCTCAAATTTTGGCCAATATATTTTCTGACTTCGAACTGATTTAACAATTGCTGAGGCTTTAAAATGTAGTTTCCATCATCATCATTTCTCATCAGTAATCGATAAGGGTAAAATCTCTTTGGAGAAAGTTTATTTGGAAAAATGAAAACCTAATTTTAAGGTTTATGAGGAAATAATTAAATCTCCGATTTTTCAATATTTTTATTCCTCTTTCCGTTCCTCTTTTTGTTCAGATCCCATCACTACCCTCACGTCAACACGTCACCACTGCCCTCAAGAAGTGGATAGATGTACCCCGTGAAGGGAAGAAGGCGAAAACGGGTGACAACAACGGTACTTATTTAAATATTTTTATATTCAATCAGAAATTCAAATTTTCTTCGCAAAATCTAGTATAGAAATATCTTTCTCTATATGTGCGTTTACATGTGTTCATAGATGTGCATTTTGTGAATTGAATTCTCATACGAACTTTTTCCTTTTTACCAGATATAAAGTTGCACTCGTACGAGCCTCCAAAGAGGCATGAACAAGAACAAATTCCATAACGAAGGTAGGCTTTTCTCATTCTCAATTACTTGACTAGAAATGTAATTTTTCATTTTCTATTGAAATTGCTGTTTCATGTCTATCTTTTTCAAGTAAATTAGACATTCTGATTTGTGGTGTTCTGAGAACACAGGAATCGGGTTTCGGCCACGTCTGAAAAAATTGGTAAAAATTTGATTAAAAATTCACTGTTTCATTACAGGGGGATTGGTACACAGCTCTCCTTCTAGCCTTTTATGTATAGCCCCATTTGCTGTCAGATTATATTAAGTACTCTTTCTTAATCAAAATGTTACTCGTTGAGATTTATCTCTTTTAATCCCCACCCAGCACTCAATGAGAAAGTGGACACCAATGGACTGGAGATGCTGACGTCCTTTGGATACGTCGTCAAGTTGTAGCCCCGTGTGTAGGATAACACACTGGATAGCCTTAAAGGGATCCCTTGTCTCCGCCTTATTCTCAGCCCATGGAATCCTTTCGACCTGGTCATTTAGCAGTGGCCTTGAATGGGTTTCAAAGTTGAGGAGACAACTTTCCATAGGCAAATTCTTTTGTTACCTTAGATGGCGCGCATTGGTCTTTTCGCCCTTACTGACGCAATTTTGATTTTTTAAACATTCCTTTTTTCACTTTATTTGTTGGAAAAAGACACAAATATATTATCACGGCGTAAAATGGAGCTGAACATTTCGAAAGCGAAAAGCCAGGATGTTGCTTCTAAGCTCCTTTATGCTTTCTGGTAACATAAAAACACTTCCGTTCTAATTACACAAAAGATATTATATTAGCTTATTATATGAAAGCCATTTATTACCTTGATATTCAGTAATAGTTTTCTCTATTAATAAAAGCAACAGTGTCCTCTCTGATATACTATCCATTTTTTGTAAATCATCTTTTTTTAATAAATATGACGAAATGCTATAGAGCAATCTCCTGATTATCAGTGATTAAGTGGCGTAAGAATAACCTGAAGGGTTGACAAATGTCATACATTTTTACATATTTTGAATAAATATAAAAAATTTACATGCATTTAGTTTCTACTCTTGAAACTCTCACTTTAATTAACACGAAAAAGGATTTTAATTTACCAGTTCTTACTACTTCAATCTTCTTACAATTACATTCAAGTGATTGTAATCAGTTCGTAGTTCGTTTCATATCAATTGCTCTGCGTTAGAACTGCAAACGTTCTATGTAAGTTGATTGACAGAGTAATTGAGTACTAATTCGATAAATGAAGTAGGTCTTTTGTTTTTGATATTACACTACTTTATATGCATAACGTAGAAAATACGGATACACACATTTCTGTCATAACTATTACAGAAACGCAAAAATGGCAATGCAATTAAAAAGTACCAAAATATCAAAAATAGTTCAGATTGCACGGTATGATAATAATAAATTTCAAATATGCAAATGAGTCCCGATTCTAAGAATTTAAGCGGTTAACGGTTTACAAACTGAATACAAAGTTTAGCATCCCTCTTTTATTAAAGATTGCTTTGAACGTAAATCAAATGCTTCTATTTCTCATAGCAATCTCCTTTGCTAAAGATGCTATAATATCATATCACGTGACACTTCTCCTTGTCGAACTTCTTATGAGAGTGTAATGCTTCAGTTTCGTTGCCAGATTCAGTAGACCGGGGAGTGCGCAAACTCGTGTCCGCTGGCCAATCCCGGGCTTTTAAACAATTTTATCCTGCCCGTGCGAAAAATGTCAAATAAGTTTTCCTTCATCTGGCACAGTTAGATTGAACGATGATTTAATTTAGACGAAAAATGAAAATTTTAGTAACATTATAAAAATAGCAACAACATCATTGAAACCGAATATTATTCAGCAGTTCCTTTCTGGGATCCAGTCCCATTCTTCACATACTGCTTCGACAAATCTACTTCAGTTTTCACGTTAAAACGAATTTTGTATTAATGTTTACTTTCATTTATTGTATTGTACTTATGTATATATGACATAAAATGCAATAAACAAAAATAAACATTTTTGTTCTTTTAGTACCACCCTGATTATTGGGCTCACAGCAAACGTAATATTTTTCTTTCTGCTGAATGCCAAAAAACGTTTGTATATCCTAGACATTGTTAATTTGTTAATATGTCGGGAGAGAAGGGTATTATACACTAAAAAAGGCAATTTCAGTGAAAAAATGTCAATATAATTGTCATATATGAGCAATGTTTCTTTCAACATTGTAATATATTATCACTAATAAAAATAAAGCTTGTTAACTTAATTATTGTAGTTAATTATCCTTAGGAAGTCTTGGCTTCATATTGTCCCATGATTCTACGATAATGCCATTTAGACCATTGTCGGCAAAACTTACTCAAATGTAGAAAAAAAACGTTCTTTTCAAATTTTGGGCATTACATCTAAATTCGAAATGATTTAATAACTGGTGATACTTTAAAATGCAGTTTCCATCACCACTTCTCGTCATTAATCGATAAGGGTAAAATCTCTTTGGAGAAAGTATATTTTTCTATGACCGTCCTTTCTGCTTTTACTTGATTGTTATCTACTATCAAATAAAAATAATAAATAATATTTAACCAGCTCTATCAAACACCTAAATCGCTTTTCACACTTTATTAATAAGAACTTCTCGTTTTGCGTTTTCGAAGACTAAAAATCGATTGCATAAAGCATGTATATTTTAATGTTTGTTTTTATTTTTAAAAAATGAGGACTTAATTTTAATGTCTCTAAAGAGTCCAGAAAATCTATTTCTTATTATTTTATGTTCCTCTTTTTGTTCAGATCATCACCGCCCTCAAGACGTGGACATATGTACCAAGTATTAAGGGCAGTACCCTTGAGGGCAGTGCCCTCAAGACGTGGACATATGTACCAAGTATTAAGGGCAGTACCCTTGAGGGCAGTGCCAATGAAGACCTGGACCTGGACAGATGTACCCCATGAAGACCTGGATAGATGTACCCCATGAAACCTGGACAGATGTACCCCATGAAGACCTGGACAGATGTACCCCATGAAGACCTGGACCTGGACAGAATTACTCTTACAGATGTGCCCCGTGAAGGGAAGAAGGCGAAAACGGGTGACAACAACGGTACTTATTTAAATATTTTTATATTCAATCAGAAATTGAAATTGTCTTTGTTGAATTGAGTTTAGAAATACCTTCCTCTATATGTGCGTGTACATGTGTTCATACATGTGCATTTTGTGAATTGAATTCTCATGCGAACTTTCGTTTTCTTTCCAGATATAAAGTTGCACCCGTACGAGCCTCCAAAGAGGCTGATGTCAATGAAGCACGAGCACAATGTCCTCCTAACGAAGGTAAACTTTTTTTTTGAGTATTGCATTTCATATATTTGTATTGAATATTCCATTCGATATCTCAATTACTTGGCTAGCAGTGTAATTTTTCATTTTATATTGAAATTGCTGTTTCATGTCTATCTTTCTCAAGTAAATTAGACTTTCTGATTTGTCGTGATCTGAGAACACAGAACAGAAATCGGGCTTCGGGCCACGTTTGTAAAAATTTGTAAAATGGTTTCATAATGTGAACAAATTTAGTGTTTTAATTTTGTGCTTTTAAATTAGTGTGGATAGCCATAATTTCGCGAGTTTTGAGTATTGCTTTCACATAGACCTTTTCTCGCTGAATAGTATGTTAAGTTCAATAGTTTGTGAGGCCTGATCTTGCTCGGCCTTTAGCTGCATAGCCTCTCCACTTTTGTATACAGTGAGATTGAAATTTCGAATATTTCCCATGGATACGGGGATATTCTGTTTGGGATCCTTTATCCGTTGGATAGCGGAGATTTCCATAATACAACAGTTAACCGACTGAAGACTATAAAAATTCTATTGTTGGTAATCAGTTTTCAAACCAAATATTTGCCAATGAGATTTACTTAACTATCAGTAAAGTGTTTGGAGAGTGTTATTTCAGTGCATCAAGTGGGAAATCAGTAATCCACACTCTTCATTTGCTGTTCAAATAAAGCTACCATAAAAGTGGCTCCCTGGGACTGAGGAATCACAACTTCTATATAAAGAATCTAAAGAAACGAAAATTGCCTAGAATAAGAATATAATGATTGTCTAAGGATATGTTTTCTAACACACACTGAGCTGTCTCCAATGGCTTACTGGATGTCGTTGGATTGGTGGGAGGTGTGATTTATAGGGTTAAGGGGTCACCTGGGTCAGATGACTGAGTAAATGAAGGTGTAGATTGCCTCCTGCATCAAGTGGAACCTGTTAATTTCAGATAGAGGGTTCAGGTTTTTCTTCCATTTTTAAAGTGAACAAATGCTCACTTCGGGACCAATCATTCTGGTGAAACATTATTGTACCTTTCCTGATCACCAGCCATTAGTGGCGAAAGCTCTAGTGGAGAGTCGCTTGTCGAGAAGCGAAGGGTGCATCATTCGAGCGAGGTTTCTGCTGATGAGAACAAGATCTAACCGTTTTTAATTTGATGTTGTCCAAGATACCATAAAATATTTTCATTAAATTCACTCAATCATTCAACAGGAAATGAATTCTGATTGAGGCTTTAATAAAAGTTTTATGGTAATAATGCATTCATGGCTGTCTTAGAATGGGTAGTGTATTATACGTTAAAACTTAAGACTAATGGATTCACTTACTTGTGAGTAACTTTCCTAATATTTCGACCCCTGACTGTGGTCGTCCTCCAAGGAGTTAATCCCTCTTTTTCCTTCCACACTAACTGCCTATGTGTGGAAGGGTTTTCTCCAGGTTAGAGCAAAACACTCTGACATGGATGGTGCCTTGACGTGGCGTCAGAGCTTTTCACTAAACCATCTGGCAGACATCTTTTTTTATGTCATCGTACTTATATTAATCTTTGTAAACCTTCAATTTATTCCACAGTAGAGTTGAACAGATGTATTTTCTAGTAATTCATTTTTATTTTACATTTTGCACACATATAACTTTATGAAGAACTAGCAGATGTACGCGGCGTTGCTCGGGTCTGAAACTTTCTAAAATGTAGAGTAGATGGTCCTCCCCACGTCGCAAGCTCTCATTTGGCATAAATATCATTATACTCCATCTCTTCCCCACTCCGGGAGGTGGGGGCTCAGTTGGTAGCGTCGCAGTCACGTAATCTCTAGTTCCCAGGTTCGAGTCCCATCTGGTTCAGCGTTAAGATTTACCTCCGCAAAAATCCCCGCCCTGCTCGCAGTCAGTAGGGGACACCGATGGCTGCCGCTAAATCGAATGGAACGTTAAGCAGTGGCTCCGTGTGCGGGAGAGCCATACCCTGTGCATGTTACAGAACCCACTGGATGACCACGATGGCAGACTACCATCTGTCTCCCAACAGCTGTTCCAATGGGTCCCCTCCCCCAATCTTCTCTAAGCCTTCAGAGGCCTTGTGACCTGCCATTTATCCTATTGTGTAAAAAAAAAGTGCAGCTCAAAGGTAAACAACCCAACTTCCCCCTCCGTTAAAATTTTATCCTTCTCTTTTAGGGGAGAAAAGAAATGGACGTAGTTCGAGGTACCCATAATCCTTCCCACGTCAGAAGTTTCTAAACCAGAAAACGAAATTTCCTCGCTCAGATAATCGAACTTTTCAAATCACTTCTTACCCACCAGATTCCTCGGATACAATTTACCAGGCATACGTAACTTTATATCAATAGAAAATTAACTGTGATACTTTTATGAAACAAAATTATTTATTAGCTTAATATTTAAAACATTTATTAATGATAGGTACTTACTTTTATTAGCTTTTGCATATTTTTTAACTTTCGATACGAATTTAGTTTTTGAAGCTTTCATTTCAACAAAGAATCTCGTGTCCGCTCGTGCTTAATTAGAACGACTTCGATATCCACGGACGCTAGGACTCCTGACCCAGCAAACTGAACAATGAATTTATCGCCCGAAATCGGAAAAAAATTAATTTGATGCCCTTCATTATTTCAAATTTAATGGTGGCAACAGTTATTTTGAATAATTTTCAACGGTTAATGTTTAATCACGGGAAATCAGATATTAGTTTACTCTGATGTATTCCTTTTTTCAAAATTATTGGTGGCAATATTTATTTTGAATAAATTTCATGCTTTAATGTTAAGTCTTTGACAGGGGTTCTCAACGTGGGGTACGGGATAAAATTTTTTAGGGTACGCCGTGAGAGCTCAAAAGTCGCTAGATCTAGCAACAAAGTAAAAATAACCATTGTTATATTATAACTATAGTTTTACCTATCTATACAAGTGGGTACGTGTGGCGTAGACCATCCTGTTTCATATAGACCATGATGCGACTTTGCTGAAATTCGCTGATTTGATTAAACATCCGTTTACGACGTACAAACGGCATTACCCTTCAACGGTAACCAGATTTACAGCTCAGGTTAGTTTTCTTCAATTTGCATTGTCCACTTTTCCCAAATGACAACCTTCCCTATGACGAATGGAATCATCCGCAACATTTTTAATGTAGCCAGACTCGTGATTTTCCCTTCGTTTGCATATATTAGTGTCCGGCACTTCCATCCTATTTTGCATAAACATAGCTCTATTTATTCTGGGTAGATGAATTTTTACGATGAGGAGTGTATTTTAAAATATGTGTTCAGAATTTCAAAATATTGAAGTAAGATTTACCATAGAAATTCTGTATCATTGGTTGCCAACAATTTGGCTATGAAGTGCCACCCGTTGGGCTGTGAACTTATTCCAAAAAATATAGTCGGAATTAGTACTTAGAGAATATATATTGTCTTTAAATTTTCTTGGATACACTTGCATTAACTATTTTAAATAATATTATTTTGTAGCAAAAGTATATCCATACTAAGCCATTTGATCCACTGTCAAACACAATTAACACTCAGATATTACTACTACCCAGGTATCAAAACTTTCATTGAATTCATGAGTTATTTGCACTTTAAATCGAATATTCTTTCTTAAATAGGCTAAAAAATTAATACTCATTCACTTGATACTCTACATCAGGGGTTCTCAACGTTGGGTACGGAATAAATTTTTTGGGGTATGCCGTGAGAGCTCAAAAGTCGCTAAATCTAGTAACAAAGTCGCTAAATTGGCAACACTGCTGTGCAAAAATGTCATTTTTTGTGTTTTTCGATATATGTAATTTATGAATACAAAATGTAATGTGTAAATATATATTTTTTATTTTATTCTCATTGTTATACTATAACTATAGTTTCATCTATCTATACAAGGGATACGCCAGTTACATACACATTCCCGGGGGTACGTGAAGCATAAAAGGTTGAGAGCCACTGCTATAATCAATTCTGAAATTATTAAGCAGTATTTTTATGTGTAAGAAATCAAATATTTTTGCAAATTGTATATTAAAAGTAAATTGAAAATAATGTGACAGCAGTGACTTCACATTTACATGTCAAAGAACGTACGTTACAGTGCAAAAAAAAAAAAACTATGAGTTGGGCCTTTTTTCCTCTGAGCGCATTTTTTGCAAACAATTGTCTAAGTGGTCAACTCATAAGGACCCTAAAGGCTCGGAGAAGGCTGGAGGAAGGGGACCTCATGGATAGCTGTTAAGGGACAGATGGGAGCCTCACATCAAGCCATGCAGAGTATTCTTTGATGTACAGTCGCTCAAAAAAGCATCCAAACACCACGGTTGATTACAAAATTCAGAAAAAATATCTGGCAACGATTTTTTTAGAAATTAGTGACACTTTTTTTAGATTTTAGAACACGTGACACGAAGGTTGCCAGATCACTAATTTCTAAAAAAATCGTTGCCAGATATTTTTTCTGAATTTTGTAATCAACCGTGGTGTTCGGATACTTTTTTGAGCGACTGTACACAGGGTGTAGCTCTCCTGCACAAGAGGCCACGGATTTAAATTCCATCTGACAGAAGGCTGGCTTCCCAAACCGATGGGGTCCCCTACTTACCGAGGGCAAGGTGGGAGTATTGCGAAGATAAATCTCAACGCTGGCCAGGTGGGGACTCGAACCTTAGGGGATTAGAAAGTGCGGATTACTAGTCTAGCCCGCTAGCGACTGAGACACCCCCGTCGCGAAATTCTAAAAGATACCACAGTGTAAAATAAACCGAATGTCTCAATATATGTGAAATCTACGCTTATTTTAAACTGACCCCATTTTAAACTTATTTTAACTGATCCAGCTAAGAGTACGCATTTTTTAAGCCCAAATTAGGATTGCTATTAGTACCATCAAGTGGTGCTGAGTGGAAGCGTACACACATTCGTCTCAACTTTCTCCGGTAAAACAATCTTTTCTGGATAACTCTTTGAACCGTCAAGTATGAGGGCCCATTGAACGCGTGTCTTAGATTACCTCTTGGAGCCGTCCCTTTCTTATTCCTATTACTTTTTTTTTGGTCAGGTTCCAGTTATTTCTTTGAAATTTCGTCTTCCCTTCGATGGCCTTCGAGCTCCATTAAATTTTCATTGTTCATTTCCTTTGCCTGACATTGTAACAATTCAAATAAAATAATTTTTCTCGAGATTTAATTCTAATCCCCCTGCTTGTTTCCATGAGATTATTAATTATATTTTGTTTTTCAAATCCGGTACAGCCTTGAACAAAGTGGAGATGAGATTTTTTCAGATATTAGAAGATAATATATGTTTTTCCCTGTATATTCGATACTAATGACCGCAGAAGTCGAAGTACCTAAACTGTTTAAATTAAAAAAAAGCCTAATCGCGTAATATTCATATCTTTCACTTGAAGAAACAAAGAGTTTTATGAAGTAATTAATTGATTATACTCGTAGCATACATTGCCATCTTCTTCAGGAAGCTGTTTCTAAGCAGAGAAGACACTCTTCAAGTGCTACATATATTTCAGTTGTGATCTGCAAGTAGAATGATTTATATCATTAAATATAGGAGATCTTGATCGGCGACCTATAGCTCAGTGATCAGAACACCTGACATGATTTCAGGAGGTTGTGGGTTCCTATCCCATCTGTATAGACAATATTTCCTTTAAATTTGATAACGAGGCTAAAAATGCAATTCAGAACGTCTCAGAAATTGCCAAAACTTTATGAATCTGAGGCTTAACAAATAATTACAGAAATCTGAATGTTTTTCCTTCAGAGCATTTTCAAATGGAACTCTATAGAGTAAATAAGAAGAAATCCTTAAGAAACATACAGAATAACAAACTATTCTCATTTCTGCTCTTTCTGAAAAAGGTCAAAATCTGTGATAGAAATCATCCAGTGCATAACTTACATCTCTGGCAGAAACAATAGTTCCAAAGGATGAGGAATCCCTTTATTTGCCGAGTGGTCAGAGCGCTTGTCTACTGATCTAAGGGACCTGGTTCCGACTCCCGGATAAGTCATGGTTGTTCGTGTTGTTTATCTGCTGAGGTTCCTGTCAGACCTCTGTGGCAAGCAGCTGCTTGAGGGGGTATTTTTTTTTTATTTCTGGGAAATAGATTTCCCAGAAATAAAACTTTCCATCCTTTAAAGATACACGATTAAGTTATGTTTTCTTCAAGGATGAATATAAACAGAACGATATTTCCTCATTCATGTCTTTTTATAATCCAGGAGCTATTATAGAAGGACAGGAAGTTTTTGGTATCACTTACCGTTTCCTCGTTTGAGGATATTTCAAGTCCCCTAACCAATTTGCGAATGCCAGTCTACTGACTCCAAAGCTATCGAAGACCTCGGGAACTAACTAAACCTCTCCTCTTTCAACAGAATACCTAAATCTACCCTTTCTCAAAAATAGATCTCCTAGTTTTGACCGAAAATTCGGTCTTGAAATTTCCCACTTCAATTTGTACCCCTTCCGTGATACTTTGGGCAGCTACTATTTCTCAATTGCTATTACCCCACCTCAATATCCAAACAAATACACTTACAAGCTAAAGCCCAAAATTAGCAAGAACATCCGTGTTTGGAGAACATATCTGTGTCATTGCACATTCTGAAATAATTTCAGCTCTACTATTGAGGATACAATACAAAAAATATCAAAAACTACACTGGTACTCGATATTAAAGTATAATAAACAAAAGTACACATAAGTCAAACTGGATTTCTCCCAAATACAAAAGGCGGGGGTGGCTCAGTCGGTAGCGCGCCAGGCTCGCAATCTGCAGTTCCCAGGTTCGAGTCCCAGCTGACCCAGCTGGGACTCGAACCTGGGAACTGCAGATTATCTCCGCAAAATTCCCCGCCCTGTCCACGGTCACTAGAGGACACTGATGGGCTTGGCAAAGACCGCAGCCTGTCTGATGGGACCTTAAGCCATCGTCCCATACTATGGGAGAGCCATGCCCTGTGCACGTTAAAGAACAGGCTGGATGGCCTTGATGGGAGACTACCATCTGTCTCCCAGCAGCTGTTCTAGTGGGTCCCCTCCCCCAACCTTCTCTGAGCCTTCAGGGTCCTTGTGACCTGGACATTTAGCCCTTTGTGTGCAAAAAAGTGCCGCTCAGAGGTAAAACAACCAACAACCAAAAAATCCCAAATACAAATAAATTTCGTTTGGAAAGGTATTGTGATATGACTGAGTAACAGGAAGTTGAATAACGATGAAATAGAGTAATATGAATGATTTTTACATATGAGAGCATGATTTCCCATTATGGTGTGGCTGGATATATAGAACAAGAAATATTACTAAAGGCATATGAAAAACCCTTACAGTAAGGACTCCCCCCAATACGTCCTGTTTTGATGATGTTGACGAGGTTTCTAATTTGGTTTTGTGGTAATAAAACCCATTATCTCGCAAGAGCAAATCTGAACTCATGAAAGGCTCTAAGAGGGGACTAGTATCCTGCAATTTGCATCCCCAGGACGTCTCCAAAACATTCGCAAATAATTCAGTTCCAGAAATCTGGCTGCCCATTCTATTCTTTTAATATCTTCACTCTCAAGTAAATCGTCGATCACGTGATCCCTACAACATTACAATCCATTAAGATGAAATCAAGACCGAGAACATTCTTGAAATGCCTCATATGGGTGTAAGAATCTCGTTTCTACACTAAATGGACAAATTATTATATACACCTCGATAACAATATGGAAAGCAATCGCGTCCACTCACGTGGAACGCTGAAACGAAATAGAACAGGCCTCTACGCGTTGGAAACCAGTCACGGAAAGCAGCCACGCTGATGTTAAAATGACTGCGGTGAATACTTTGTTCTCTCTAGATGAGCATGAGATTAGATTCGATATTCAAACTGAATCTGAACTCATCTTATGAAAAACACATTTGCCACTAACCAGGGCTCCCCAAGAAGGATGTTGTCCGATACGTTAAGCGGTATCTCCTGTTGAAGCGGATGAGGTGGGCACAAATTATTTGCCTTCGTGCATATAAACCTAGTTCATGTGATTCTCTATGCACAATATGTTTTGAAACTGTCATCCTTAATGACGTCCAGATAATGGTTATCCTGAGCACTTGTGGCACTGGAAAGATCTTGTCCTAGACTATGATTAACCTCTCCTGTTTCTTGAAACTGTCTCAAAACATATGAACGAACAGTTTTTGGTATATTTAAGATCCTGGATATCTGGGTTTGGAACTGAACAGCTTCTGTTCTACCTATCGCTCTCAACCGCACACAATCATCCATACGTCGTCTTTATGATGTGATAAAATCAAATTCCTTCCGAAGTTAGCACCAAGCTGATGAAAAGAAAATGAATGACGATCATTCACAGCAACACAAATGTGTACGATTTTGATACATTTAATGCCCTGGAAAATTTCTCTAATCCAAGTTTCAAGAAGTTACGGATTACTAAGTTTAAACTCTTATTTCCGCACCACCAAACATGATATACATAATATACCACCCACAATATAATATACAGGGTGATTCAAAAAGAATTGAACACTTTCAAAACTAACTAGGTGACTCACACCATGTGACTTCTTCTTGTAGGTATACATCAAGAGCCTCGTGTCTGTACAGTCGCTCAAAAAACTATGCGAACGCCATGATTAATTACAGAATTCGGAAAAAATATCTGGCAGCGTTTTTTTTTAGAAATTAATGATCTGGCAACCTTCGTGTCACTTGACAAAACAACCCGACCCATGGGTAACGTTTGTTACGTTACCCATGATTATACATGTTACAGGGGTTGGGGTTTGTGGAGTAATTCGAATATTAAAGTCATGCTAAAGAGGAATTTTAACATTATTGTTTCTACCCCTCAAAATCAAATGATATTCATTTCACAGTGAGAGCTGATGTTTCCTATCTGAACGGATCTCCCTTCTGCACAATTTCGAGAAATATGACATGTTTTTCCTCTCTCATTCTCAAACTCACATTGACGATAATGTCATTTAAATATGAATAATAAAACGCATATTATTCAATGTTGTGGAGACTATATTGAACCATATAAAGGTAAGTCCTTATTATTCCAATTCAGGGCCAGATCAAGGGGTAGGACATTATTAGCATATCCCCTCTTATAATGCTAATAATAAGATAAGGTTTACGAATTATGTTACATAAATAAGAATTCTAGGCATATTCCACCAGCTAGTAACTTCGATGTTGCCAATATTATAGATTACTTAAAACGTAACTCATCTCCTGGATTTGACAATATTAAACCAAAATACATAAAGGAAAGTAAATGCAATTTTGTTCTTGTATAATAGCAATTATTATAAATAAAATGTTTGAGAACTCGTAAATCCCAATAGCTATGAAAATTGGAATTATTCGTCCGGAATATAAAGGTAGATCAAAAAGGAGTTTTAATAATTATAGACCAATCACTCTTAACAATTTTTGATAAGATAATGGAATAATATGTTGGACATCGCCTGCAATATTTTTTGAATAGAACAAATTTTCTGTCAAGTCAGCAATTCGTATTCCGTAAAGGTATGGGAACGCAAAGCCTTTTGGAAGATGTTATAAATAATACAAATATTGATTTAAATATTGAAAGGAAATGCGTTGCGGTATTTATGGACTTAAAAAAAGCATTTTATTCCGTTCACATTGATATCTTGCTACAGAAATTATATTTACTTGGTATTAGAGGGAATATTTTTGAATGGTTTAAAAGCTACTCATTACGTAGAGAAATAGTTATAAAAATAAATGATAATTATATTGATAAATTTCGGATCAATTTTGGAGTTCTACAAGGAACTATTTTCGGCCCTATGCTATTTCAAATGTACATAAAACATTTGCTTAATATTAATTTTAATAGCAAATTATGTATGTATGCTAATGATACGTGACTAATCAACTTCCATTCAGATTTAGAACACGCTATTTGCTATCTAGAAAATGATTTTAATAAAACCGTAAATGGTTCTTAACACAATGAGTGTAAACGAGAAAAAAACTATATTTATGTGTATTGGTTTTCAACAACCTACACTTAATAGAAGCGTTACTAAACATCTAATCAGTTGTTCTATATTTGATCGTTTATTATCTGATAAATGCAATTGTCCTAAAATAGAAGAGGTAAACGAAATAATTTACCTAGGCTTGAAAATGAAACGAATAAACACTGGATGTGTTCAAGACTCCGATTTGTAGCATTTCAAATTAAGAAATTAACTTTTATGTTGATATACATTTTAACTCTTTTAGTACATAAAGCATTTTTAAAAATGTAATTAGATATGGAATAGCAGTTTATGGGACAGCCTAAAAGATAGAATTAAATAAAATTAAAAGAATACATTAATCTACTAAAAGAATTGTGTAATTAAGAAGTTAAAAATTCCCTTACAACAAAAGATGATAATATTAGTTTGTTCAAAATTTTACCCATTGAAAGTATATATGCGTTTGTTTGTATTATCAATATCTTCTTTAATAATAGCTGTAGGCAAAATATTTGCCACAATATGATTACTAGAAAAAAGACTAGGGTTTTTTGAAACAACCAAAATTTTATGATAATTACTGGCGAAATTTCAAATAATATCAAATTCCCTACCTATTTACCTTGCTTCCTAGAGAAATTGTTAACTTAAGTAAAATTTGTGATGTTAAAGAAAAATAATTTCAGTGGTTGATGAGAAAGTGATATTTTTAAAACGAAACATTTATCATTTTATAGGTTTTTCTCTTTTATTTATACTTTTTTTTCTCCTTCATTTTACGTAAAGATATTGATGTAATCTAGATCATATTTGCCAAAACGATATGCATTCTCGCTGATTAGCTTCGGCTTAGTAGGTTTTTTTATATAAAATAGTTAAAGAAAACAGTTTCTGAAAAAAAATTTGAATTTGAATTGCAAAGTGTTCCACCATCGAAAAAAGTTTGAAAAACTAGAGATATAATGATTAAAGAACATCTTAACAAATGAATTTCGTAAGAATACCATAATCTAGAGGTTCTCAACGTGGGGTACGCAGTAAACCTTTTGGGGCATGCCGTGAGAGCTCAAAAGTCGCTATGTGCATGTTATACATATATCTAGCGACTATTGAGCTTTTGATATATGTTTTATTTCATTCCCATTGTTATACTATAGCTCCGTGTTTCCCAACGTGGGGCCAACGCCCCACAGGGGGGGAATTCGAAAATGGAATCATTAAGAGTTTAACCGTATGGCGGTTAAATTTTACATAGCGGGGGACATAAGAATTTTAGAAAGGCTTAAGTGGGGCATGGCAAAAAAAAGCTTGGGAAACACTGCTATAACTATAGTTTTATCTATCTATACAAAGGGTACGCAAGTTAGATACACATTTCCAGGGGGTACGTGAAGCATAAAAGGTTGAGAAGCACTGATATATATATATGTTTTATTTTATTCCCATTGTCATACTATAATTATAGTTTTATCTCTCTGTACAAGGGGTACGCCAGTTACATACACATTTCCAGGGGGTACGTGAAGCATAAAAGGTTGAGAAGCACTGTTATATATATATGTGTGTTTTATTTTATTCCAATTGTTATATTATAACTATGGGAATTGTTATATTATAACTATGGGGTATAGATATATTGTATAGATAGATACAACCCCATTGTTATATTATAACTATGGGGTTGTATCTATCTATACAAGGGGTACGCCAGTTACATACATATTTCCAGGGGGTACGTGATACATAAAAGATTGAGAACCACTGTTATTTATGTATAGGTTTTATTTTATTCCCATTGTTATACTATAACTATAGTTTTATCTATCTATACAAGAGGTACGCCAGTTACATACACATTTCCAGGGGGTACGTGAAGCATAAAAGGTTGAGAACCACTGATATATATGTTTTATTTTATTCCCATTGTTATACTATAACTATAGTTTTATCTATCTATACAAGGGGTACGCCAGTTACATACACATTTCCAGGGGGTACGTGAAGCATAAAAGGTTGAGAACCACTGATATATATGTTTTATTTTATTCCCATTGTTATCCTATAACTATAGTTTTATCTATCTATACAAGGGATACGCCAGTTACATGCACATTTCCAGGGGGTACGAGAAGCATAAAAGGTTGAGAACCACTGATATATATGTTTTATTTTATTCCCATTGTTATACTATAACTATAGTTTTATCTATCTATACAAGAGGTACGCCAGTTGCATACACATTTCCACGGGGTACGTGAAGCATAAAAGGTTGAGAACCACTGATATATATGTTTTATTTTATTCCCATTGTTATAATATGAATATAGGTTTATCTATCTATACAAGGGGTACGCCAGTTACATACACATTTCCAGGGGGTACGTGAAGCATAAAAGTTTGAGAACCACTGATACATATGTTTTATTTTATTCCCATTGTTATACTATAACTATAGTCTTATCTATCTATACAAGGGGTACGCCAGTTACATACACATTTCCAGGGGGTACGAGAAGCATAAAAGGTTGAGAACCACTGATATATATGTTTCATTTTATTCCCATTGTTATACTATCACTATAGTTTTATCTATCTATACAAGGGGTACGCCAGTTACATACACATTTTCAGGGGGTACGTGAAGCATAAAAGGTTGAGAACCACTGATATATATGTTTTATTTTATTCCCATTGTTTTACTATAACTATTGTTTTATCTATCTATACAAGAGGTACGCCAGTTACATACACATTTCCAGGGGGTACGTGAAGCATAAAAGGTTGAGAACCACTGATATATATGTTTTATTCCCATTGTTATACTATAACTATAGTTTTATCTATCTATACAAGGGGTACGCCAGTTACATACACATTTCCAGGGGGTACCAGAAGCATAAAAGGTTGAGAACCACTGATATATATCTTTTATTTTATTCCCATTGTTATACTATAACTATAGTTTTATCTATCTATACAAGGGGTACGCCAGTTACATACACATTTCCAAGGGGTACGAGAAACATAAAAGGTTGAGAACCACTGATATATATGTTTTATTTTATTCCCATTGTTATACTATAACTATAGATTTATCTATCTATACAAGGGGTACGCCAGTTACATACACATTTCCAGGGGGTACGAGAAGCATAAAAGGTAGAGAACCACTGATATATATGTTTTATTTTATTCCCATTGTTATACTATCACTATAGTTTTATCTATCTATACAAGGGGTACGCCAGTTACATACACATTTTCAGGGGGTACGTGAAGCATAAAAGGTTGAGAACCACTGATATATATGTTTTATTTTATTCCCATTGTTTTACTATAACTATTGTTTTATCTATCTATACAAGAGGTACGCCAGTTACATACACATTTCCAGGGGGTACGTGAAGCATAAAAGGTTGAGAACCACTGATATATATGTTTTATTCCCATTGTTATACTATAACTATAGTTTTATCTATCTATACAAGGGGTACGCCAGTTACATACACATTTTCAGGGGGTACGTGAAGCATAAAAGGTTGAGAACCACTGATATATATGTTTTATTTTATTCCCATTGTTATCCTATAACTATAGTTTTATCTATCTATACAAGGGGTACGCCAGTTACATACACATTTCCAGGGGGTACGTGAAGCATAAAAGGTTGAGAACCACTGATATATATGTTTTATTTTATTCCCATTGTTTTACTATAACTATTGTTTTATCTATCTATACAAGGGGTAGGCCAGTTACATACACATTTCCAGGGGGTACGTGAAGCATAAAAGCTTTAGAACCACTGATACATATGTTTTATTTTATTCCCATTGTTATACTATAACTATAGTTTTATCTATCTATACAAGAGGTACGCCAGTTACATACACATTTCCACGGGGTACGTGAAGCATAAAAGGTTGAGAACCACTGATATATATGTTTTATTTTATTCCCATTGTTATAATATGAATATAGGTTTATCTATCTATACAAGGGGTACACCAGTTACATACACATTTCCAGGGGGTACGTGAAGCATAAAAGTTTGAGAACCACTGATACATATGTTTTATTTTATTCCCATTGTTATACTATAACTATAGTCTTATCTATCTATACAAGGGGTACGCCAATTACATACACATTTCCAGGGGGTACGAGAAGCATAAAAGGTTGACAACCACTGATATATATGTTTTATTTTATTCCCATTGTTATACTATAACTATAGTTTTATCTATCTATACAAGGGGTACGCCAGTTGCATACACATTTCCAGGGGGTACGGGAAGCATAAAAGGTTGAGAACCACTGATATATATGCTTTATTTTATTCCCATTGTTATACTATAACTATAGTTCTATCTATCTATACAAGGGGTACGCCAGTTACATACACATTTCCAGGGGGTACGTGAAGCATAAAAGGTTGAGAATCACTGATATATATGTTTTATTTTATTCCCATTGTTATATATAACTATAGTTTTATCTATCTATACAAGGGGTACGCCAGTTACATACACATTTCCAGGGGGTACGTGAAGCATAAAAGGTTGAGAACCACTGATATATATGTTTCATTTTATTCCCATTGTTATACTATAACTATTGTTTTATCTATCTATACAAGGGGTAGGCCAGTTACATACACATTTCCAGGGGGTACGTGAAGCATAAAAGCTTTAGAACCACTGATATATATGTTTTATTTTATTCCCATTGTTTTACTATAACTATTGTTTTATCTATCTATACAAGGGGTAGGCCAGTTACATACACATTTCCAGGGGGTACGTGAAGCATAAAAAGCTTTAGAACCACTGATACATATGTTTTATTTTATTCCCATTGTTATACTATAACTATAGTTTTATCTATCTATACAAGAGGTACGCCAGTTGCATACACATTTCCACGGGGTACGTGAAGCATAAAAGGTTGAGAACCACTGATATATATGTTTTATTTTATTCCCATTGTTATAATATGAATATAGGTTTATCTATCTATACAAGGGGTACGCCAGTTACATACACATTTCCAGGGGGTACGTGAAGCATAAACGTTTGAGAACCACTGATACATATGTTTTATTTTATTCCCATTGTTATACTATAACTATAGTCTTATCTATCTATACAAGGGGTACGCCAGTTACATACACATTTCCAGGGGGTACGAGAAGCATAAAAGGTTGAGAACCACTGATATATATGTTTTATTTTATTCCCATTGTTATACTATAACTATAGTTTTATCTATCTATACAAGGGGTACGCCAGTTACATACACATTTCCAGGGGGTACGTGAAGCATAAAAGGTTGAGAACCACTGATATATATGTTTCATTTTATTCCCATTGTTATACTATAACTATAGTTTTATCTATCTATACAAGGGGTACGCCAGTTACATACACATTTCCACGGGGTACGGGAAGCATAAAAGGTTGAGAACCACTGATATATATGTTTTATTTTATTCCCATTGTTATACTATAACTATAGTTCTATCTATCTATACAAGGGGTACGCCAGTTACATACACATTTCCAGGGGGTACGTGAAGCATAAAAGGTTGAGAATCACTGATATATATGTTTTATTTTATTCCCATTGTTATATATAACTATAGTTTTATCTATCGATACAAGGGGTACACCAGTTACATACACATTTCCAGGGGGTACGTGAAGCATAAAAGGTTGAGAACCACTGATATATATGTTTCATTTTATTCCCACTGTTATACTATAACTATAGTTTTATCTATCTATACAAGAAGTACGCTAGTTTCATACACATTTCCAGGGGGTACGTGAAGCATAAAAGGTTGAGAACCACTGATATATATGTTTTATTTTATTCCCATTGTTATACTATAACTATAGTTTTATCTATCTATACAAGGGGTACGCCAGTTACATACACATTTCCAGGGGGTACGGGAAGCATAAAAGGTTGAGAACCACTGATATATATGTTTTATTTTATTCCCATTGTTATCGAGCCTACTATAACTATAGTTTTATCTATCTATACAAGAAGTACGCCAGTTGCATACACATTTCCAGGGGGTACGTGAAGCATAAAAGGTTGAGAACCACTGATATATATGTTTTATTTTATTCCCATTGTTATACTATAACTATAGTTTTATCTATCTATACAAGGGGTACGCCAGTTACATACACATTTCCAGGGGGTACGGGAAGCATAAAAGTTTGAGAACCACTGATATATATGTTTTATTTTATTCCCATTGTTATACTATAACTATAGTTCTATCTATCTATACAAGGGGTACGCCAGTTACATACACATTTCCAGGGGGTACGTGAAGCATAAAAGATTGAGAATCACTGATATATATGTTTTATTTTATTCCCATTGTTATATATAACTATAGTTTTATCTATCTATACAAGGGGTACGCCAGTTACATACAAATTTCCAGGGGGTACGTGAAGCATAAAAGGTTGAGAACCACTGATATATAAGTTTCATTTTATTCCCATTGTTATACTATAACTATAGTTTTATCTATCTATACAAGAAGTACGCCAGTTGCATACACATTTCCAGGGGGTACGTGAAGCATAAAAGGTTGAGAACCACTGATATATATGTTTTATTTTATTCCCATTGTTATACTATAACTATAGTTTTATCTATCTATACAAGGGGTACGCCAGTTACATACACATTTCCAGGGGGTACGTGAAGCATAAAAGGTTGAGAACCACTGATATATATGTTTTATTTTATTCCCATTGTTATACTATAACTATAGTTTTATCTATCTATACAAGAAGTACGCCAGTTGCATACACATTTCCAGGGGGTACGTGAAGCATAAAAGGTTGACAACCACTGATATATATGTTTTATTTTATTCCCATTGTTATACTATAACTATAGTTTTATCTATCTATACAAGGGGTACGGCAGTTACATACACATTTCCAGGGGGTACGGGAAGCATAAAAGTTTGAGAACCACTGATATATATGTTTTATTTTATTCCCATTGTTATACTATAACTATAGTTCTATCTATCTATACAAGGGGTACGCCAGTTACATACACATTTCCACGGGGTACGTGAAGCATAAAAGGTTGAGAATCACTGAAATATATGTTTTATTTTATTCCCATTGTTATACTATAAGTATAGTTTTATCTATCTATACAAGGGGTACGCTAGTTACATACACATTTCCAGGGGGTACGTGAAGCATAAAAGGTTGAGAACCGCTGATATATATGTTTTATTTTATTCCCATTGTTATACTATAACTATAGTTTATCTATCTATACAAGGGGTACGCCAGTTACATATACATTTCCAGGGGGTACGTGAAGCATAAAAGGTTGAGAACCACTGATATATATGTTTTATTTTATTCCCATTGTTATACTATAACTATAGTTTTATCTATCTATACAAGAAGTACGCCAGTTGCATACACATTTCCAGGGGGTACGTGAAGCATAAAAGGTTGAGAACCACTGATATGAATGTTTTATTTTATTCCCATTGTTATACTATAACTATAGTTTTATCTATCTATACAAGGGGTACGCCAGTTACATACACATTTCCAGGGGGGTACGGGAAGCATAAAAGGTTGAGAACCACTGATATATATGTTTTATTTTATTCCCATTGTTATACTATAACTATTGTTTTATCTATCTATACAAGGGGTACGCCAGTTACATACACATTTCCAGGGGGTACGTGAAACATAAAAGCTTTAGAACCACTGATACATATGTTTTATTTTATTCCCATTGTTATACTATAACTATAGTTTATCTATCTATACAAGAGGTACGCCAGTTGCATACACATTTCCACGGGGTACGTGAAGCATAAAAGGTTGAGAACCACTGATATATATGTTTTATTTTATTCCCATTGTTATAATATGAATATAGGTTTATCTATCTATACAAGGGGTACGCCAGTTACATACACATTTCCAGGGGGTACGTGAAGCATAAAAGGTTGAGAACCACTGATATATATGTTTTATTTTATTCCCATTGTTATACTATAACTATAGTTTTATCTATCTATACAAGGGGTACGCCAGTTACATACACATTTCCAGGGGGTACGTGAAGCATAAAAGTTTGAGAACCACTGATACATATGTTTTATTTTATTCCCATTGTTATACTATAACTATAGTCTTATCTATCTATACAAGGGGTACGCCAGTTACATACACATTTCCAGGGGGTACCTGAAGCATAAAAGGTTGAGAACCACTGATATATATGTTTTATTTTATTCCCATTGTTATATATAACTATAGTTTTATCTATCTATACAAGGGGTACGCCAGTTACATACACATTTCCAGTGGGTACGTGAAGCATAAAAGGTTGAGAACCACTGATATATATGTTTCATTTTATTCCCATTGTTATACTATAACTATAGTTTTATCTATCTATACAAGGGGTACGCCAGTTACATACACATTTCCAGGGGGTACTTGAAGCATAAACGGTTGAGAACCACTGATATATATGTTTTATTTTATTCCCATTGTTATACTATAACTATAGTTTTATCTATCTATACAAGAAGTACGCCAGTTGCATACACATTTCCAGGGGGTACGTGAAGCATAAAAGGTTGAGAACCACTGATATATATGTTTTATTTTATTCCCATTGTTATACTATAACTATAGTTTTATCTATCTATATAAGGGGTACGCCAGTTACATACACATTTCCAGGGGGTACGTGAAGCATATAAGGTTGAGAACCGCTGATATACATGTTTTATTTTATTCCCATTGTTATACTATAACTATAGTTTTATCTATCTATACAAGAAGTACGCCAGTTGCATACACATTTCCAGGGAGTACGTGAAGCATAAAAGGTTGAGAACCACTGATATATATGTTTTATTTTATTCCCATTATTATAATATAACTATAGTTTTATTTATCTATACAACGGGTACGCCAGTTACATACACATTTCCAGGGGGTACGTGAAGCACAAAAGGTTGAGAACCACTGATATATATGTTTTATTTTATTCCCATTGTTATACTATAACTATAGTTTTATCTATCTATACAAGGGGTACGCCAGTTACATACACATTTCCAGGGGGTACGTGAAGCATAAAAGGTTGAGAACTGCTGATATATATGTTTTATTTTATTTCCATTGTTATACTATAACTATAGTTTTATCTATCTATACAAGAAGTACGCCAGTTGCATACACATTTCCAGGGGGTACGTGAAGCATAAAAGGTTGAGAACCACTGATATATATGTTTTATTTTATTCCCATTGTTATACTATAACTATAGTTTTATCTATCTATACAAGAAGTACGCCAGTTGCATACACATTTCCAGGGGGTACGTGAAGCATAAAAGGTTGAGAACCACTGATATATATGTTTTATTTTATTCCCATTGTTATACTATAACTATAGTTTTATCTATCTATACAAGTGGTACGCCAGCTACATACACATTTCCAGGGGGTACGTGAAGCATAAAAGGTTGAGAACCATTGATATATATGTTTTATTTTATTCCCATTATTATACTATAACTATAGTTTTATCTATCTATACAAGGGGTACGCCAGTTACATACACATTTCCAGGGGGTACGTGAAGCATAAAAGGTTGAGAACCGCTGATATATATGTTTTATTTTATTTCCATTGTTATACTATAACTATAGTTTTATCTATCTATACAAGGGGTACGCCAGTTACATACACATTTCCAGGGGGTACGGGAAGCATAAAAGGTTGAGAACCACTGATATATATGTTTTATTTTATTCCCATTGTTATACTATAACTATAGTTTTATCTATCTATACAAGAAGTACGCCAATTGCATACACATTTCCAGGGGGTACGTGAAGCATAAAAGGTTGAGAACCACTGATATATATGTTTTATTTTATTCCCATTATTATAATATAACTATAGTTTTATTTATCTATACAACGGGTACGCCAGTTACATACACATTTCCAGGGGGTACGTGAAGCACAAAAGGTTGAGAACCACATATATATGTTTTATTTTATTCCCATTGTTATACTATAACTATAGTTTTTTCTATCTATACAAGGGGTACGCCAGTTACATACACATTTCCAGGGGGTACGGGAAGCATAAAAGGTTGAGAACCACTGATATATATGTTTTATTTTATTCCCATTGTTATAATATAACTATAGTTTTATCTATCTATACAAGGGGTACGCCAGTTACATACACATTTCCAGGGGGTACGTGAAGCATAAAAGTTTGAGAACCACTGATATATATATATATATATTTTATTCCCATTGTTATACTATAACTATAGTTTTATCTATCTATAGAAGAGGTACGCCAGTTGCATACACATTTCCAGGGGGTACGTGAAGCATAAAAGGTTGAGAACCACTGATATATAGGTTTAATTTATTCCCATTGTTATACTATAAATATAGTTTTATATATCTATACAAGGGGTACGCCAGTTACATACACATTTCCAGGGGGTACGTGAAGCATAAAAGGTTGAGAACCACTGATATATATATATTTTATTTTATTCCCATTGTTATACTATAACTATAGTTTTATCTATCTATACAAGGGGTACGCCAGTTACATACACATTTCCAGGGGGTACGTGAAGCATAAAAGGTTGAGAACCACTGATATATATGTTTTATTTTATTCCCATTGTTATACTATAACTATAGTTTTATCTATCTATACAAGAGGTACGCCAGTTGCATACATATTTCCAGGGGGTTCGTGAAGCATAAAAGTTTGAGACCACTGATATATAGGTTTTATTTTATTCCCATTGTTATACTATAACTATAGTTTTATCTATCTATACAAGGGTACGCCAGTTACATATACATTTCCAGGGGGTACGTGAAGCATAAAAGTTTGAGAACCACTGATATATATGTTTTATGTTATTCCCATTGTTATAGTATAAGTATAGTTTTATCTATCTATACAAGGGGTACGCCAGTTGCATACACATTTCCAGGGGGTACGTGAAGCATAAAAGGTTGAGAACCACTGATATATATGTTTTATTTTATTCCCATTGTTATACTATAACTATAGTTTTATCTATCTATACAAGAGGTACGCCAGTTGCATACACATTTCCAGGGGGTACGAGAAGCATAAAAGTTTGAGAACCACTGATATATAGGTTTTATTTTATTCCCATTGTTATACTATAACTATAGTTTTATCTTTCTATACAAGGGGTACGCCAGTTACATACACATTTCCAGGGGGTACGTGAAGCATAAAAGGTTGAGAACCACTGATATATATGTTTTATTTTATTCCCATTGTTATACTATGACTATAGTTTTATTTATCTATACAAGGGGTACGCCAGTTGCATACACATTTCCAGTGGGTACGTGAAGCATAAAAGGTTGAGAACCACTGATATATATGTTTTATTTTATTCCCATTGTTATACTATAACTATAGTTTTATCTATCTATACAAGGGGTAGGCCAGTTATATATACATTTCCAGGGGGTACGTGAAGCATAAAAGGTTGAGAACCACTGATGTATAGGTTTTATTTTATTCCCATTGTTATACTATAACTATAGTTTTATCTTTCTATACAAGGGATACGCCAGTTACATACACATTTCCAGGGGGTACGTGAAACATAAAAGGTTGAGAACCACTGATATATATGTTTCATTTTATTCCCATTGTTATATTATAAGTATAGTTTTATCTATCTATACAAGGGGTACGCTAGTCACATACACATTTCCAGTGGGTACGTGAAGCATAAAAGGTTGAGAAACACTGATATATATGTTTTATTTTATTCCCATTGTTATACTATAACTATAGTTTTATCTATCTATACAAGAAGTACGCCAGTTGCATACACATTTCCAGGGGTTACGTGAAGCATAAAAGGTTGAGAAACACTGATATATATGTTTTATTTTATTCCCATTGTTATACTATAACTATAGTTTTATCTATCTATACAAGGGGTACGCCAGTTACATACACATTTCCAGGGGGTACGTGAAGCATAAAAGGTTGAGAACCACTGCTCTAAAGTATCAAAGGGAAATGCTCATAATTTCTTCCTACTTCCAAATTTTCCTTTTAATGACAAAAAGAAATATATAAATAAATTTGAAATGTTAAAAAACACCTATCTCGGGAAAATTTTACTTGATACATGCTTCATAAACATCAACCGCATTTGCCCCCATCCTCCCTTTTTGGAGGGAGGAGGGGATTGTGCTCTGCTTAATCAATCATATTACACATGTCAAAATCTTTGATTTGAGATATAACTTGTTAAAGTCGTCCTGTGAGAAATTTCTCTCCCTTTTGGGAGGGGGGGCGGGAGGTCATAATTTAGCGTAGTCGACGACGGTCCTCACATCAGTTTTCATATCAGACCAAATTCATAACTGTCCGAAGATATAATAAAACGACTTTCCTATTTCCCCATTTTAGGGGGAAGAATGTAGGGGAGTTTATTTTGATAACCCATAAAACTCCCCACTTCACAAGTTTCCATTCGACAAACAGCTATTTTCGTTCAGCCCCTGCGTTCGAAAGATATATAGGGAAATTAATTTTAACATTAATCCTTTTTAGGGGGAAGAAAGCATGGGGGTCAATGTTTTATAGCCTATAACACTCCACGCATCACCGGCTTTCATTTGACATGTAAATCGTTAAGTTTGTCTTTCGCATTCGAAAGATATCGAGGGAGAACAGTTTTGACAAATACACAACCGAGAAAAGAGTAAAAAGCAAGAAGCAGTAAAAAAAAATTATTTGAGAAATTTATAATTTAACGATCTTCTCATATGCGCCCTGAATTGTAGAAAATAAAATTAAAGCATGTTGATGGTGCAATCAGTCACTGAACGCGTATTCACTTCAAAGGAAGGAAGGGCGCCGGCGATCATGCTGAGTAGGTAAATCGGCGCCCTATCTTCGTTTGACGCAAAAGCAAATTCAGTGACTGATTCCACCATCAACGTGCTTTAGTTTTATTTTCTGCGTTTTAGGGTGCATATGGGGAAACAGGTATTTCTTACTATATTTTTTTTTGCTACTAATAACGGTTACCTTTCCGTGGCCGAGTGGTTAGCGTGCTTCGCTGCTAATCTAAGGGACCTGGGTTCTAAGTCCCGGGTAAGGCATTGATGTATGTTTCGTTTACCTGTTGAGGTCCTGCCATCCTCTCGGATCTTCTACTATGGTATATAAACTGACAGGCTCTTATCAGACGTATGTGTCAAGCAGCTGCTTGAGGAGGTATTATTATTTTTTTTTTCAAAACTTTCATATGATATATTACTCATAAACTTTGACCACACTTTTCCTCCCCCTGTCTTTGAAATCCTGTTTAGAGTAACCCATTCGAGATATCACAAACTTTAATTTCAAACCTCCGCGAAAATCAACCGTTCGAAGGAGAAAATAGTGAAGGGAGGGGAATTCGAAATTGTCTACGACGATCCTCATATGAGCTGTCATTTGACACCTAATTGGCAATTGTAAGCCCTGGCTTTCGGAAGATATAGCCTAACAGCCTAACAATGTCTGTCATATTTCCCTCTTTAAATAAATAAATACCCCCTCAAGCAGCTGCTTGCCACAGAGGTCTGACAGGAGCCTGTCAGTTTATATGCCATAGTAGAAGGATCTGAGAGGATGGCAGGACCTCAGCAGAAAAACAACACATACATCCATGCCTTACCCGGGGCTCGAACCCAGGTCCCTTAGGTCAGTAGTCAGGCGCGCTAACCACTCGGCCATGGGCAAAACATAAATATTATAAAGCTTTATAATTTTATGCCGTCCCATGGCCGAGTGGTTAGCGCGCTTGGCTACTGATCTAAGGGACCTGGATTCGAGAACTGGGTAAGGCATGGATGTAGGTGTCGTTTTTCTGCTGAGGTCCTACCATCTACTATGGCATATAAACTGACAGGCTCCTGTCAGACCTCTGTGGCAAGCAGCTGTTTGAAGGGGTATTTACTTATTTTTTTATTTTTTATAATTTTTGCTAATGTCTCATGCCGTATTATATACATTTTCTATTAAGTATGGGCATATCACTAAGGACAGATTCAAGATACCGGGACATTGCGTCAACCATACATCAGAGAAAGCCCAGGGGTAGTAAGGAGAAATAGCATAAGGAAATTAATATTAGATAGAGAGATAGTAGAAAGGTTATAACGTTTATAGATATCACATAATTTTGATAGCACAAGCGACGTTTCAGAATTTTATTTTATATATATTTTTCTTTATTCTTTTCTTGTTAGACATGGACAAATCGCGACAAGGACATGAGCAGTATAAATGACATAGCATCAACCACATATCAGAGGAAGCACAAAGGTAGTTAAGGGAAATAAAGAAATTAATATTAGGTAGAGAAGTAGCAGAAAAAACGTTACCAGACATAGCATCATAACATCTACACATATCACTTAATTAAGACAGACAATGTTTTTATTTTATTTTTTTCCTTTTTTTTTTAAAACAAAACAAAACCGCCCGTCTTTCTATTTGTTAGGCGTGAACACTACTGTGGTGTTCTCTTGAGAAGGCTTTCTGTGCTTCTAATGTTGCACTGCCATACAGAGAGATTCGGAATACAAAATATGTCTCAGTTTGGGAGTATGTTAAATATCTTGTCAGTCTTGTGTAAAGTCCTTGAAGTATTCTGCCAATGTCTTGATATCTTGGGAGATGCTAATTAAATTTTCTGTAGACATGATATATCTGTAGTCCTGGTTAGCTCGATTGATATTTTTAATTTTATCCTTTAAATTCACGATATTACAGTCTAATAAGTTATGTTTGCTATCCCCTTGTGCGCCACATCTACATAGAGTATTGTCCGACTTACCTACCCTTGCGAAGTACTCTGGGAATTTTCCATGTCCTGTTAGTAATTGATTTACATAATGATTGCAATAATTGTTAGTTTCCTTTGCATCCTTTAGGTATATAAATAGTGTTCTGCCCTTCTCGCTTGTATTCCAAATGTTTTGCCATTCATCTGTGATCTTCTTTCTGAATTTGTTTTTATTGTGGCTTAGGGGTAAAGGTATGTTATCGGTGATATTTTCTAATCTGTTTGCTTTCTTGGCTTTCCTATCTGCTAGTTCGTTGCCTTCCCAGTCGATGTGGGCCCGGCTCCAAAGCAGGTTAATAAGTCTTGTGTATTTCCTCTTGATTTCATTTACCATTTTGTTTCTAATTTCGCTACTCCCTAAGGCCTGTAGGGCTGAAAGGGAATCGCTGTAGATGTTTATATCTTCTGTTGATCTTATCCGTTGGGAAGAGTCAAGAGCTTTTAAAATAGCAAACAATTCCGCTTGGTAATTTGAGGTATCATCTGGCAGCCGAAATTCCTCTGAGTGGATCGCAATGCCATAGTACATGACTACGAAGGTCGAGCCCACTTTTTTTCCTTCTTTAGATTCATCTGTATAGATCTCAATTCCGATATTTTTGGGTTGTTACTTATCAAAAGGAACTGTAAATCTGTGGGCTGGGTGTACAAGCCATTCATCTTCCAACTGTTCAATATCTTGTACATTAGTTTGCAGGTTAAGTATTTTTGGTATTTTTTTTACTGCTGTGAGCTTGAAAAAATGAAATTCTTCTAAAGCTTTGAGGTGGGCAGGGAGTCGCTTCTGTCGATACAGTTTTATAAGTCCTTGTGATTAAAATTGCAGGCAGGCGCTGGGCGCTGAGTATGCTGCTGCATTCCGATTGTTCCATTCCGATTGTCATAGTTTGGCTTTTTTCATTGCTAAAACGTAACTTATTGCTTATACTCCATTCCGTTAATATTGCTATCGCTTGTTTACCTGTTTCTTCCAGGTCTCTTCTTGTCTTCCCACCTATAATTACCAGAAGGTCATCCGCATATGCCTGAACCTTAACATTTTGCGGGTAGGTTAATGATAAAGCTTTATCCATAATCAGATTCCAATATAAGGGACCACTACATGAGCCCTGTGGACATCCTCTACTGATCTTCTTGGTATGCTGTAATGTGATTGTTTGATAGGTAATACTTCTATCCATGAAATAACTTTCAATTAATTTATAGTTTTCTGGACAATTTTTATTTCTAAGTTCCCGTAAAATTGATTGCCACCATAGTGTATCGAAGTCCCCGCTGATATCTAAAGATATTATTCCCGTGTGCATTTTAATAGATTTATTTTCTTCTATATTTTTATACAGTTTATATAACGCCAGGTTGCAAGACATGTCTGATCGGAATCCGTATTGTTATAAATGTAGGCTATTCGTTTTGGAAAGGTGATAATAAATTCTTTTTCTTATTAATTTGTCAAGGACCTTGCTCAAAGAGGTCAGGAGGCATATGGGTGTGAATGACCTTGGTTTGCTTGCATCCTTGCCTGGCTTGTTAAATAAGATAACTGACTGATTTCCATGATGTGGGGAAAGATCCTAACCTGAGACACAGATTGAACAGCGAATGTAAGACACTTGGAATCGTTGAGTTTATTGATTGAATAATTTCGATGTTTATCCTGTCCAATCTCGGTGATTTTTTCTTCGGCGTTGAATATATTATGTCTGCGATTTCTTGTCTTGTAAAATTTACATCCATTTCATTAGTATATTTATTTTTTAACTGTGCTTTTATATTTCTATGTTCTTCTAAGTCTTCGTTTGGATCGTCTTCTATGAATAACTCGTTTAATATAGTTTTATGATAGTTCCATAATCATCTATTCTCCTATTATCAGCTGCTATCAGAGTATATAATTGCAGAGAGTTTCCAATTTTACCTTTTGCTATTTTATAAAGTAAGGAGAACGGATTTGCTTTAGAGATTTCGTCGCATAATGAGTTCCAGGAATTTTTTTTTTACTGTAATTTATTTCTCTTCAATAGATTACAGCTTGTCTCTTGTATTGGGTCATTCCGATTTCCCTTTTGTCCGGTTCTGTGGCTCTCTGGTATATTCGTCTCATTGCTTTTAATTTTTTTCTTTCTATAGATAGTCGTTGATTCCACCAGGGGACTTTTTTTTTATTATCTACCTTTTTTTCCTTCAGGTGCTTGTTGCATAATGTGATTATGATAGCGACAAAGGATTCGACAAAAGCATCTAATTCTCTGGCGTCATGTACGGTCCCTAGCTGCTGTGTTAGATTATTTTCATGTTTTTTTTATTTCCTGGGCAATTTTAGATAATCCTCTAGCATTTAATTTATATCTCTGGGCCACGGACGCTGTTTGTTAGGGTTGTAGTAATATGTTTTCGATCGCTGAGCGTATCATCTTCTAGTACTTCCCACTTAGTTATTTTATCCTCTAATTTCTCGTTCGTTAGAGTTAAGTCGATCCAACTTTTACCATTTACTGTCTCGAAAGTGGGGGGCGAATGTCGATCGTTGATAACATGGAGATTATTCCTTATAATAAATTCTAGTGTTGCTTCTCGTTTATCGTCTGTTACTGGGTTTCTCCACAGTGTATGTTTCGAGTTAAAGTCCCCATTTTATAATTTTTTTTATTTCGAAATCGTCTGATTAAAGGTTCTAGTTCATCAAGATTATTATCTATATCTTCTGAAGGGGGGAAATACACTGATATTATGACTATATCCTATAAGAAGAATTAGAAGACTAAGCTTTTAGAAACGAATTTGTCAGTGTATTGTTATATTACAATTAGCATTCAGAAAGGGGGCATACCCCCCCCCCTTCCTTCTGAATGCTAATAATGGTAAAAGAGGAAAAAAAATATAAAACATAAAACTTATTTATATTTCATGCATTTTTCAAGATTTTTTTTTAAAAACCTTTAAAAGGAAGGGAGAAATGTTATACTGCATTGGTAATACACTCTATTGCCCCCCCTCCCTTTCTTTTTTGCATTTTTTCCATTCGATTGTGTTTATTGCCTTCTCTCCCCCCTGGAATTTTTTCTAGATCCGGGCCTGTATAGTTATATATTTTGTCAAAGTTAAACAGAAAGTACATATGAGTTTTTCCCTTGCAAATATCATTTTACTTTGCATCTGCTCTTCCCCGGAATATATTTTCTGGCTCTATGGGTCATTTATAATTGATCTGTAGTTTTATCTGTGTTAAAAAAGTCAATGGTAAATATTCTTTGGCCATGGGAGTCTGACCTTCAACCCCGGAGGAGATTTAGATGCTTCTTCGGTTAATGCTGTGAGTCTGCCTTGCCGAATGCTTGTGGTTTGAAAGGAATAAACAGACTGTGTGGACTGCGGCTCCTAATTAGCACCTCTAGCACATGCAATGAAAGAGTACAAAAGGCTTATCTCCCGTGTTTTCCAAAGGACATACTATCTGAAAATTAATTTCAGTATATAAATATACTATCTAAATCTGAAATTAATTCAAACAGCTCTGGAAAATATATTATTAGAAACTAACAACAGTAAGTGAAATTCAAACGCAAAATCTAGACTATAATTAGATTTTAATGATGAGTTTTCGGAAGGAACTATTTCTGTGGACTCATATATCACTTCTCCACGAGTGATGTGTCTTGAAATAGTTCCGTAAGCAAAGTGAAAAGTCAGTAACGTATTGAAATATTTTCCTAAATAAATAACTCCATATCGAAACAAAGTACGATAATAAATATTAATTTAATATATAAATAATAATATAACATTTAATCATTATTTTTTTTCTCTTATAACTTGCCTTTGTTACCTTTCTTAAAGGGGAGGATTACATACTTGCCTCCCACCTCATGGGTATTAATTATTTTAAGAAGTATATTATTATTATTCCATTGCAAGTCATTATATTATAAACTCTACCTAAAAATATATATATATATTAATCCTATGTATATTTTATTCCCATCCCCCTCTGGAAATTAATCTCTAATTCCTTCATAAACGATTTCCTGGTGCATTTTTAGTTGCTTAGGGTAATGTGAAAAATAATGATAATTACGATTCTTTTTTTCAAGGCAATTTTTTCCATTATTATGGAATTCGAAACGAATGCATCAAATTTTTACGCTTTATGAATAAATAAATAAATAAATAAATACCCCCTCAAGCAGCTGCTTGCCACAGAGGTCTGACAGGAGCCTGTCAGTTTATATGCCAATAAGAATATTTAAATTATTTTTCAAATTTAGTCATAAATGACTGATTGAAGAAAACTAGTGTACATAAGAATATAGCATTTTCAAATAAATTATAAATGAGGTAAATAATTTTAATCGTATTATCAGTTGAAATTGTGATTCATGAATATACCAGTACGTGACTAAATTGTCAAAATCTTTGGATATATTTTTCAGATTTACCCAACACAGTTTCAGAATCTGACATAACAGAATGACTAAAAATAATTTATGAATCTGAATTTCTGATTTTCGTTTTTAAAGTCAGAACAAAACGATAATCACTTATTTGATTTCATCAAATGATAATTTAAATATGAAAATAATTCTGAAATAAGCACTGAGATCAACCTTAGCAAGCAAGCAAAGGTTTTAAAACAGAAAACTATTGAACACAACAGAGCAGTTTGGAGACATACAGGTGACAATGCTATTCTCGGAGCTTTCTGTATATCGATTGGATTGGATTGGATTGTTTTACCTCTGAGCAGCACTTTTTTGCACACCATGGGCTAAATGGCCAGGACACAAGGACCCCGAAGGCTCAGAGAAGGTTGTGGGAGGGGACCCACTGGAACAGCTGTTGGGAGACAGATGGTAGCCTCCCGTCAAGGCCATCCAGCGTGTTCTTTAACGTGCACAGGGTATGTCTCTCCCGCACACGGGCCACGGCTTAACGTCCCATCCGACGGACGGCGGCCTTTCCAAGTCCGTCGGTGTCCCCTACTGACCGTGGGCAGGGCGGGGAAATTTTTGCGGAGATAAATCCCAACGCTGACCCAGCTGGGACTCGAACCTGGAAACTACAGATTACGAGCCTGGCGCGCTACCGACTGAGACACCCCCGCCCTTGTGTATATCGAAAAGAATGGGAAGGGGAGACGGGAAGAATTCTGCCCGAAGGTCGGATTACAAAGAGTGGCGTTGCGGATTATTCAATTAGCGGCTGCCTCTAATCGGGGGGGGGGGGAACAAGCAGGAGAGAGTTGAGGCGGCACTGGCCGGACTGGCGTTTTACATGACGGCCGGAAACGGCTTTCAAAGGGTTAAACCAAAATTTAAATAAATTGAAATTAATAATTTTAAAATAATTTATTTAGTATTTTAATCTCTTAGGTAATTTTCTAACATTCTTTTCTACTATATACAGGGCCTTACCTATCAGTTTTCGGAAGATTTATTTTATTTCGCAACTGGTGCATTCCTTGCTCCTAGAAATAATTTTTCACATCCTAACTCAAAATCTAAAACAGAGCAACTTGAACCCACGCTTCGACATTTACATTTCTCATAACAAGAGGTAGCAAAAACGTGATTCAGCATAAATGACATCAAATCCCAAGTGATTTCAGCTTAGTAATAGAGTATTTCTGCTGTTTTTGATTGAAAATGATACGTTTATTTCTTTCCTGCGATCAGTTTCTTTTGCCTAACCTGAGCTACATCCTTTTTCTAATCTTGACTAATTACTTATTTTTCCCTCCTTTACTTACCTTAAAGCTAATGCATAAATTTGATAAGTGAAGTCTTGCCTTTCATGCATCGATGTTCATTTGAAAATGTATCGGCACAAATCCCACTAGAGTAAATTGCTCCTATTTGCATATGAGGTATTCATTTCCTGCGTTTGAAGTTTCATTTTTATTCCTACAGTTAGATTTACCCCAGTACACAATTACTCCTACGCTTAAATTATGTCATTTAAGTATTAATGACCCAAGAAGTGGAAACCGGCAAAATTTCAAAAGCCATTTGATAAATCTCATTTTACCTCATTTTGTCTTCATTTGTCAATTGATTAAATCTCATTTTTCTTCATTTGTCATTTTACTTCATTTGTCTTTCATCATATAAATACAATCAAATTAGGAAAATGACAGTGACGTAGGTTTGGAAATTGGCGAGACTTAAACAAGGAGTCGTCAGGCTCTTTGTACCACTTCTGCCATTTGCTTCATATGTTACACTAATTATTTAGTCATAAAACTTGGTGCCACCAAGATAAAGTAAGTCACGGTTTCTCCAAAAAAACTTATTTTTAAGTATTAGGTGAAAATTAGTATTAATAATTCATAAAAATAATCATTAATGTAAATTTTAAGGATATTAAAAGTTGCAATAAGTTTGTAAAGAATACGTCTTATTGGTATAACTGCAAAAAAGCCAAAAAATATTTATCGAAAAATTATATATAAATAACATAAAAGAAAATACAGAAAAACCTATAATTGTAAACTATAAAAATATTTTAATTCATATTTTCAAAGAAAAGGGAAACAATACGTTTTGTCGAAATTCTTAAAAATTGTTTTTACCAGACTTTTGTTCCCACCGTTGATTCCTTTACCTCAACTAACTTCTAGGGAAGTGTGTAAGCATGTCACATTTTATTTCTTTAATAAACAGCGCAAAACAGATTCCAATAATGTATTGGTAATTAACCAGTATGAAACACTTTAGGTGTACCTGTTTCACAAAGCTACAGTTACAAATTTAAAAGAATCGAAACTTAGCGTGAGTTCTAAAGTATATTTACCAAACCAAAGTATGAATGAAGTAATTTATTACAAAAGAACAAAATCATACAAATAAAACGATCTTATCTAAACAGAAGTATTTCTCTTCCTCTTAGTATAAAGTCAAACCATAAAAAGAACGATTTACTACGTTTAACTAATTTTTGATGCTTAAACTACAATGCTCTCAATATTCAGTTCCTATAACAATATAGAACCGATTATTTTGTAACATCCAACAAACCAATTTATACTGAATTTCATTTGTATTAGAGAACTACTTTAATAATGCTTTATTCCTTATAAATGCCAAACATCTAATGTTGATCTGATAGAGGACGCAAAAGCAAACTTTACTGTTGATTCCTTTTCACTACCGGAACCAGGCTCCATCTTGAATCAAATAAGGGCAATCTTTTTACGTAGCAACGCGCAACACTAACTTAACACAATATATCCTTCTTTCCTTTCTACTCCACTATACCTTTCGTTTTTCCTTCACAATTCTTATTATTCAAAGTGTCTCTCCGTTCTAATCAATTGTCACGCTGAAGCATACGTAAGAGTTCATGACACATCTACCATAAGTTCATTGTAGCACGTTCATCTGTCCTAACAATATTATAAAAAAAATTAGTTGCAGGTCCAGCTCGACATGCTGATGAACCGGGAGACTTTTCGGAGTGCCCACTTTTTACCCATTGCTTTTGACTTGACATTTATCAGTTTGTGGATTTCTCATAACAGTTGTTTCACCATATGTTTCGAAAGCAATGGAGAAATTTAATGATTTATGCTTCAAGTGAAAGCTTCTGACGCGGGTAGTGTCATAGGCTATCAACAATTGATGCGTCGGTGGTCAACTCTTGCTGACGCAGTGGTATAGTGTTTTACTGACGTTTTATGCAAATATATGCCGTGACATTTTTCTTCCGTGTTGACGATTGCGTCATATGCGGTGAGAACTCACTTGTTCAAGCTGTTGGCGACCGCGCTAATGTAATTATCCCAGCGTCTTTTGGTGGTGGTTGAATCAGTCTTTAGCAAGCCAGGCTCATAATCAGATGTTTGCTGCTTCGTGTCAAGCATTGTGCCTATGGTGATCTTTTCTCGGCTACTCCCACTTTGCTCTCGTTGAAGAAGTGGGTACCTATGAATTTGAAAACGCCGCAATCCTAGAAATGGAACATTAAACCATAGTCCTTTGTGTATGAGAGCAATACACTTTGCATATTGAAGAACACGTTCATCCTAACGAGTGTCTTTCATTTTCCTTCTAACAGCTGTGCAACGATTCCCCCTATCCTGTGTGAATATTGTATTGAAAAAAAAAGTTGCATGAAAACAAATAAAGAAAAAGTGGACTTACTAGGGGCAAAAATATTTGTTATGCTATCCTTACGGATAACAGAAGTCGCTGCAAATCCGTTGTTGTCGTATACTGCTCCCTAACTCTGCACGTAAGATTCATAACAGCCTGTAAATCTGCTACTGTTGACAGATCCTCCACATTCCCAAAGGAATTATTATTTTAATACAGAAACCTGATTTTTTAAACCAACACGGAATCACACAGGAAAAACCCGCTGACGAAATTTGGGACCGTTCCGTAGTGTATCAGGGAACCACAGTACAGGGCACCAAATTCTATTCAAATGAAAATAAAAATCTCGTTATTCTGCATAGATATGAAGTCACAACCTAGGAGAACTGTCGTGCTGACATTTGGGGTAAAAATGTGGACACGACGTATCGGCCCTGGCGGAGCCTCGTCCGCCATTTTCTCCAAATTGATAGTGTCTGTTTTTCCACCATTTTTGCTCGGGATGCTGACAACGGAAGTGAAGTCGCCTCCAGCGTTGAAATGCCACCACATGGTCATCGTGGGTTCCGGATGATGGGGCCTATGTGACCTACAGTGAACGTAAACAACCGCCATCTGGGCTCAAAAGATTCGTACTTCAACTGCTCCGGCCAATGACAGAAAGCCAAGATCTCCCAGATGGTGACCTTTGGGTCGCAAGAGACGCGGACAAAGAGACTGAAAAAAGACACTTGTGTTGGAACTTTGACGAACTATTACGAACTAAACAGTCCAGTCTATTGCCGCACCTGAAATATCGACCGAAGCGCTGCTAGAAGGCGATAGCTGTCCGTCAAAGTGCAAGGATATCTTGCGTTGTTAGGCAGTGAGCACCCTGAGAGGAGCGACGACGTTTTCCTCGCCCACATGAGTAGAGAGGTAAGGGGTCGATTTCTCTGATCTGGTGTCCAAAGTTAAATAGCATAATTGTCATTGCCATGTTGCCTCGAGCGAGCCTTTGATGTTCCTGGCTCGCACGAACTTTGTGCTAGACTATACAACTGATCTGTTTGGACTAGAGCCAGAGAAAGTCTCGCGAAAGCTGAAGAGCGCTGAGATCGCTGATAGGAAACTGTTCTGATAAAATATGTCAAGTAGATGTATTCCTGTGCTAAAACAGTTTAGACGTTATTGGCGAAATAAGCTAAATAAATGTTTTTATGTTTAAGCATTTTTGTTGAAGTGTATGGATGTGTAATGTTACTGGGTTGAGACCACAACGCTGTTTTTCCTAGCCCCCTTATTTTTTTATATTTTCGCCCTTTCGTCAATCACCCCCAAAATACTCAGGGGCGCTGACCTCAGAAACACAGTTCAATTCTTCGTGTTAAATCCGTGTGGTCAGAGGTTAAGAAAATTAATACCGCAGTGAAAATAAGAATGTATAGAATGAACGTGAGACCCAGACCGCGCTGGTGTCGTTCAGCTAGTATTTAATGTAAAAAAAATGATGTTTGAATTCCTTAAAATCATATGTTAGGTAGTAGTAGTTAAGAAGTTTAGTAATTTTTCTTATATTGAGAGATCAGTATCTTTCTCCTTTCTGCTATTTCTTGAAATCAGTCCCGAATTAAAAAAAAAATCGAGGGGGAGGAAGAAGAAGAAGCACGCCGAGCCGTGAAGATGTAACGAGAGGGAGGCAAGAAACTGGATTTCCAACGCCTGATAATATTTCCCCCTCCCTTTTACAGGATTTTAAAATATTCTTGAAAAATGTATGAAATAAAAATATGTTTAATGATTTTTTACCTCTATTGCCCTTTCTAGCATTCTGAACGGGGGGGATAGACATGGCCTCCTTGTTCTCCCCCTAGGTCCTGACCTGCTTAAAGTACAAATTAGTGTCAGCTTTAGAAGTAGTTCATAAAAATTATTTAATAAAGTAGAAATTAGTTATGTTCTCGCTTTGTTGCAGCACCTAAATATTTGTTTAAATATTTTATTGCGAAATCTCTGCAAATATAGTTTCCTTTTAAACTCTTCTACAGTATACACCACTGTTCTGTATCTTTCGCTATAACCAAATGAAATGGCCTAAAGGCAAAGAAAGCCGCATGCACAAAGTAAGGAAGAATCTTATTCCTTCTATTTTATCGTCAATAGTTAAATATTTTATGGACAGCGATAAATTTGAGAGTACAGCTTGCAAGAGTGTTAAAAATCGCTAAAAACAATACGGTACCAAAGTATAAATATTTTACGTGAATATGGTTTAAAATAGAAGGAAAAAGATTTTGTAACTTTTCAGAGTAGATAAGCTAATAAAACCGTAAGGAAAAAAGTGCAATAAAAATACATTTTGTAACAAAATGCATTTAATCTGCAGCAATATCCAACTGGAAATCGGAGCTCATGATATCTGGCCAATTATAGTTATATGCTCAATAAAGTTTCAATGTATTAAATTGGCTGAGAGGAAAATGTAATAGTTATGGTTTATGTGTTGCGTGATTGCAATCTGAAGAATTTTACTTTTTCATGCGGAGTTTAGAGAAGGTATTATGCTCCTAGCCGTCCCATGGCCGAGTGGTTAGCGCGCTTGGCTACTGACCTAAGGGACCTGGGTTCGAGTCCTGGGTAAGGCATGGCTGTTTGTGTCGTTTTTCTGCTGAGGGCCTGCCATCCTCTCAGACCTTCTACTCTGGCATATAAACTGACAGGCTCCTGTCTGACCTCTGTGGCAAGCAGCTGCTTGAGGGGGTATTTATTTTTTTTATTATGCTCCTGAAAAAAAAAAAATCAATATCGAGGTTTTTTTTATTAGGCGCGTTTTTTATGTATTCCTGAAGAGGGAAAAATGGTTTTCGTGATGCTCTCTGCTTGTCTGTATGTGCTGATCTCTAACAAAGTAAATAATCTAACGTCTCCAACAGTAAAAGATGGTGAGTTTAGTTTGTTATTTAAGCGTATTTTTCACCGAGGTAAATGAAGACCTAAGGGAATGAATCTTGGAGTTCTTCTCTTGGATTGATATCTATTTTGAAACTAAGATTTTTGTAAATACATCCGTGACATCTTTTCTTTCGTGCTGATGATTGCGACAATTACGATGAGAACTCGCTTTTGCAGGGTGTTGGCGGACGCGCCAATATATATTATGCCAACGTCTTGTGGTGGTGGTTGGATCAGTCTTTAGCAAGCCAGGCTCGTAAACAGATGTTTCCTGCTTGTGTCAAGCATTGCCTATGCTGATGTTTTCTCGGCTAGCTCCCACTTTGCTCTCGTTGAGGAAGTGAGTACCTATAAGTGTAAAAAAGTCACAATCCAATGAATGGGACATTAAGTCATAGTTTTGTGGGTAGGAGGGCAATATACTTTACACATAAAAAGCACATTTACCTTAATGAGTAACTCATTATCATCTTATGAGTAACTCATTATCATCCTATGAGTATCTCATTATCATTTAATGAATAACTCCAGTTTTCACAGCCCGAGAGCCAATTGGGTACATTCAATAATTAAGGGGCGGAGGTGGCTCAGTCGGTAGCGCGCCAGGCTCGTAATCTGTAGTTTCCAGGTTCGAGTCCCAGCTGGGTCAGCATTGAGATTTATCACCGCAAAATTCTCCGCCCTGCCCACGGTCAGTAGGGGACACCGATGGGCTTGAAAAGGCAGCCGTCCGTCGGATGGGACGTTAAGCCGTGGCCCCGTGTGCGGGAGAGCCATACCCTGTGCACGTTAAAGAACACGCTGGATGGCCTTGACGGGAGGCTACCATCTGTCTCCCAACAGCTGTTCCAGTGGGTCCCCTCCCCCAATGTGACCATGTGACCTGGCCATTTAGCCCATGGTGTGCAAAAAAGTGCCGCTCAGAGGTAAAACAACCCACCTAGTTTTCACTAACACCTGTGCAACGATTCCCTCTACCAGTTCTGAACTATTGCGAAAATACTGTATGAGAAGAAAAACAAAAGAAACTTTATATTCTTAACAGTGCCTTGCAGGGAAAAAACAGCAAATGTTTTACGGGGGGGGGGGGGAAGGAAAGGAAAGTCTGATATACATTCTCACCCCGTCTTAAGTTGGCCGTGATCTTTACCAGTTTCGTTTTAATAAAATCATGTCATAAAATCCTGGGAACTAGACCCCAATGATATTCCACTCTTCACCGCTGGAATCTTATCGTACATTCGTTTACGTTGTTATATTTAAATCTAAATCTTAATTTGAACTATACACATAAGAATTATTCTTAACAATATAATAACTAACAATTATTGAGTTCTGGCCCTCAAACACTTTCACATTATGATTTTATAATTAATATGATCACCTATTTTCAACTTGATTCTATTTACAATCAACTTACATAAGTCAGTTGGTGTGGATGAAAACATCGCAGCATTGGCTTTCCAAGAACAGACTAGAAGATAAGGGCTTACTCGCCCTCAATTTATCAGCACCTTCTCCGACTTTCTTCGCTTCGTAACCTCAAAACGCTTCTTCCTCTCTCTCTCTTCAACTTTCTGAGTCAGATCCCCGTTTTCCTTCTCACAAAAGGTGCCATCCACCCGTTCCATTACTCAGCATCCACCAATCAGAAGGAGGAAATATTGTTGGGGCTTGATATTTCTTTGATATTGGGCTCTCTACCACGTGGGTCGCTTTCTTTCCCAGGGATGCTGTGTGCAATGATTCAGATTGCCTCCTTGGGGATGCATCAAGTGGTAGGAGCGCCTTGCACATGTCGAGGCACAGTTGCAGTCTCTGGAGATGTCATCAGCGCTTGCATGAATACAGGACAGCAGACGTGAAGGTAAATTCTGGCGCCCGCCACCCAGAATTTGGCGGAAATGGCTCGCTAGTCTTTGGTCTCTGTGCCGACAATGCATCACGCATTCTTCACTTCACATTCACACTTCTGAATTGTTATTCAGCATTTTTGATATCATTCTGCGTATATATGAAAATCTATGCAGAACACACGCTCTTAAAAATGACCGATTAACCCTTAACTCCTTGAGTTGGTATATTTTGTATACCACTTACTTATATTATACTACATAGTTTTCGGTAAAAATGTATTTTGTTTTCTACAAAAAAAAACTAATTTCAGACATTCCCATGGAAAAAAAAATTGAAGTGTTTCCATCTGCTGTATTTGCTACATCTGAAGTCTTAAGGAAACAAATGAATCGAAAGGATCCCGTTCGTGATATCACGATTCGAGCTTTGGGGCTATGGGTCATCTAGATGGTTTTGAGCATGACATGAGTCATTCCGGTGGCACTGAGCTCGTCATATCATCTCGGTGGCCTTGAGCATGCCTTGAGTCATTTAGATGGCCTCGATCTTGCCCACAGACGTAACGGCTATATAAGACAAAGTGTGAACATTCAGCTTCGTTTCTCTTTCTAGGAATTCCCCTATTTGCTGAATGTGGGTCAGAACTCATTGCATCAAAGCCAGGGTTTTGCATTTCCCCTCTCTGGTCAAGAGGAGGGATTAACATCTCTTTGCGTCACCCCAGCCCTTAAATAACGGAATAACTGGCAGGAATAGAAATGCTGATGCCTCTTCAGGGTAAATCGTCACTAGTGACCGACTTATCCCTATCCACACGATTGTTTGTTCCCGGACAGAATCTGATTTTCTGTTCCTTCGGATCGACAAAGACGATTGAAGTGGGCTGTCCCAAGTCGTCAGTCGTACCCACGAGCATAGCGATTACTGAGGAATCTGGAATGTGTACGATACGTTAAGCTGTCTGCAATCAACCGAATTAGCATACTCGTGGGCACATTTATTCCCCCCAATCGTTTATTTGCTACTCGCGCCAATCCACAAGAACGTAATCCCAGGAATTGGGAGGGTTTACTGTACTTTCAATATCTACAATATCAGTTAATCTTAGAGATAGATAGATAGATTTTTAACTCACTACTCTCAACACCAGTAGAGTTCAATAGAAAATCCAAAACAAAAACATACTTTTACATAAATTCTTCCAGTTCAAAAGTCCATACACATGAACTCATTATCAAAAATTATATTGCAAATTAAATAATAAAAATAAATACCCCCTCAAGCAGCTGCTTGCCACAGAGGTCTGACAGGAGCCTGTCAGTTTATGTGCCATTAGTAGAAGGTCTGAGAGGATGGCAGGACCTCAGCAGAAAAACGACACACACATCCATGCCTTAACCCGGGGTTCAAACCCAGGCCCCTTGGATCAGTAGTCAAGCGCGCTAACCACTCGGCCATAAATTAAAATATGTTTTGTAAGTATTTATTAAAAAACAAACTGAGCAATACGAAAGAAGTAAATAACTATGAGTACTCCAATTGAGTTCAAGCTCGTGTGTGGAGAAGTTCATGAATATAATATTTACAAAATTAGTTGCAACAGTGTTATGAAAATTAAACGCTAAAGTTAGTTTCTATAAATACAAGTTTGTATCTATGGAAAAAACATTATTTCTATAGATATTTCTCTACGTCATCACAATCCACTCGCCAATCCGATATTAACCTTTTAAAACCATAAATGTTTCTTTCATTTCTAACGTTAGCCGGCAGAGAATTAAAAATGCTTGGTATCAGATAAACGTGAGGTTTTTGGGTAAGTTTTTGTAGGAAAAGATATGTATAAATACACAGTAGATGATAAACGTGAATATTTGGGAGAGACCTTAACATCAGAATAACCCAATTTATAATATTGTCTACTAATAGGTGGAAATTATATAATTTTCTAACTGGTAAGATATATAATTTTTTCCTGTAAAATTTCTTTTTCTTTAGCATACATCTTATTGCATAATTTTGAGAACATTTTAATGGTTTCAAATTTGTCTCATATAGACCTCCCCATGATATAATGCCATATTTCAAATAAGATTTTATCTACGAATTAAAAATAATTTTAACAGACAAATATATAAAAATTCTTTTAAATTTGACAATGTCATAGATAAAAATGTAGTAAAATCTTGAAATCATAATATTTAAGTTCTTAATTGCATTATTTATATGCATTCTCTAAAAAAAGTTTTTGTCAAGGTAGACACCCAAATATCTGAAGCAATCAACACTACGAATAGCACCCTGAATTTTACGATATATCTCATTACAGTTTAGATCATCATAGAAGAGTTTGTTGAAAAAGTCATGTTTGATTTTTTTGTAATCTAAAGTTTATGTATTTCGATTTGACAGCGTTTAGAAACTAATTATTTTGAATAAAACAATTTTTGATTTTTTTTTAGATCATTATTTATTTGTACTATTAAATCCTCAATTATGCCTGCATACGTTAAAGATATATCATCTGCAAAAGTTACACTGTTGCCATACAATTTTAAGTCACAAATATCATTAAAATAAATTGATAATAATCAAGGACCCAAAACAGATCCTTTAGGAACACCGAAATTTATCATAGCATAGAAACTATAAAAAATTTTATTTTCACCTTTTGACTTCTACCTGTTAGATAGCTAGGCAGCCGAGGTAGCATTTCACTTCTCATTCCAGCTGCTCCCAATTTATGTAATAAAAATTAAATGTGGAACAGAGTCAAATGCTTTTTGAACAAACAATTTTTGATAAAACAAAACCTTAAAATTTTGATTAGTACTTTTATATATGGTTTGTGTCATTTTTAAAATTGTATCCTCTGCTGCCGTGTTTTTTCGGTAAACATATAATTTGGGGAAAGAAATGATATTTATTCAAAAAATTTAACCCTTTATATTTGACTATTTTTTTTATATTATTTTGGAAAAATAGACAGGATATATATTAGTCTACAATTTTCAATTTTCTTATCACAGCCACCTTTAAAGCCAGTAATGCCTCTATCATTGCAAACAATGAGAGTAGAACTAACCACAGTGTTTAGAACATCACTGAAATGCTCAGCCCACCTAGCCATGACAGAATCAACTTCTATAACCTGACCTTGTTTATCCTTCAATCCCTGGTATACCTGTCCGTTTTCTACCACACAAAACATTAACTGGTACAGCTCTCTGCTGTTGTGTTGTCTGCTTCCGCGACTTTGTCAGTCAAGACATACTTTCCATTTTATTTTCATATTTTTTTCCATTCTTTTCCCCTTCCACCCACTTTTTTTTTTATCCCATTCTGATCTTGCCTACCACTAGCTGTGTCATGCGTTTCAGTGGGGACTCAGGGGAGCCAGAGTCCACACTGCCCTGCTCCACTGCTTTGGTAAGTGGTGGGGGTGAGATCCCTGACCAGCATCGCTCTTCCCGCCAGTTTCTACCCCTCTGAAAACCATGGGCACCCGTTGGCCTTCTCCCCTCCCTCAGCAGGAGAGGTCCAGTGTAGTCTATTCTGCATAGGACCTTGGCCACTCATCCCCGGTGAACGCCTCTCCTTCTCACCACATTCTTTCCTATGGCCGTTTCCTCCTTTAAAAACAGCTGATTTTAAGTATAGCAATGTATATTTCTCTTTGGATTTCAAAGTTTGTTTGAAATCCCATTTTTAGATCAAAATTACTATTGTTTGGCACTTCTAATTATACATGCGCTCAAAATTCTAAGACCTCCCACACACCTCAATGATTGAAAACCCAGACTTATACTGATTTATCAGCAATGATCAAGCTCAAAATGACAGGTCCTTTCTCTGCTGTTCCACAGCACAAATAATTTTCATTGAAGGTATTCCTCGAAAGTAGATTTCCAATATGTAGTGCTATGTATAGTGGAGCATTGGGTCTTGCCATTCAGTTTACTACAATTCTCAATCCTCGCTGACTACATTCATCCCTTCATGTTGGACGTTTACTCTGGTGGTGTCTACCAGCAGGACAATGCACCCTGCCATGTCGCTAAGGTGGTGCGTGATTGTTTCCAGGAACACGACAGCGATGTCTCCGTTCCCCTTGGCCAGCGAAATCGCCCGACCTCAATCCCATAGAGCACTTGTGGGACCATTTCGATCGACAGGTTCGGCGTGCGGACCCACACATCTCCGCAACCTACATGCTCTGCTGGAGTCCGAATGGGCACGTGTGCCTATGGCAATCTTCCAGGACCTCATTGTGTCCATGCCACGCTGTCTCGCCGTTGTCATCCGGGCCGAGGGTGTACCCATTATTTAGTAGGTGGTCATATTATTCCGATACGACTGTATATATCGCCTCCCCCCTCCGACTTTTCTGCATCTTCCCCTGCCCCGTTTCCCAACCTCTAGATCACTGATATAAGCAGTCCATGTTGGCCGTGAATTGAATTCGTTAACGGTCATTCGTATAACTCTGGAAGAAATATACTGCTCACAAAAATTAGGGGATATTTCAAAATGAATATGAAGCGAAGAAATATCCCCTAATTTTTGTGAGCAGTGTAGTTTATCCACCAAATGTCTTCGCATGAATCTGTACTGTTACAACTTGATGACTTGCTAGTTTTATATCCTGAACCTTATATTCTGATGCGATATACTCAAGAGGCATTAATTTGTATTTTTTTTTAAATAAGAAAATTAGTGAAATACTAGATAATACTAAGAAAATTAGATATCAGAACTCCTTATAAATTTTTATTTATATATACATCACAGTTGAAGGAGTATTTAGAAACACATTTAGAATACAACGCAGCAATTTTGCATATTTAACATTTAGTTCTTGAATACTGAGAGTATCGTGGAAAATCATACGAAAATTTCATAAATATCTACACCTAAATGCTGCTTGTTAACAAAAGAACGATCTCTTTGTTCTCAAATTTTTATTAAAAACTACAACAGGTTACACCAGAAGTAGACAATATTTATATAAAAAGTTATCACATTAGTGTAATTTTTATCATTTTTATCTTGAAAATATTACACTTACTGACATAGTTTAAATCAGTGCTTTCTCAAAGTGGTGGTCAGCAGACCATTGGCAGTCAGCTTCCAGAAATGTTTTCAGAAGCATAACATTGATATTCCACCATAGCGCCACGGTTCGTACATTCCAACGCTCCAGAAGATGTATGTGGTACGTGGTAAGGAAAGTATCACGCATTGACATATCTTATTTCTTGAGTCAACCCACGCCAGAACCATGCTCGGTCAACGTATCTCAGAAGCAGCTTCCTGTCAGTCTCCATATCAGACTGCTGGGTTTACTTCTGAGCGGCACTTTTTTGCATACAATGGGCTAAATGGCCAGGTCACAAGGATCGCGAAGGCTGAGAAGGTTGAGGGAGGGGACCCACTGAAACGGCTGTTGGGAAACAGATGGCAGCCTCCCGTGAAGGCTATCCAGCGTGTTCTTTAACGTGCACAGGGTATGGCTCTCCCGCACACGGACCAAGGCTTAACGTCCCATCCGACGGACGGCAGGCTTTCCAAGCCCATCGGTGTCCCCTACTGACCGTGGGAAGGGCGGGGAATTTTGCGGACCATCATCAGTTTGAGAAGCACTGGTTTAGATTATAATTGATGCATAAAATTACAAATCCTATTTAATTACAAGCGCTATTTTTAGTATTAATAAAAATTAAAAAGTTAGACACTGAACTATTTTCTCAAGTTTTCAGTGGTATAAGCAAGAAGCATTTTGTACTTGCAATTGGAAGGTCTGATTTTGGTAGTTTACATGATCTGAAAAATTATTGAAAACTTATTGAATGATAGAAGAATAATCATTAATGCTTCATCACTACGCAATAGAGCCGTCGAAATAAATATTAGTCACTAGTATGAATTTTCAGAACGTGGGTTTGAAAAATTTTCAAAGTTTCTGTTAATATAATGAGCTATTAAGAAATTTCTTCAAATGGTGGGTTAAAATTATCTCTTTACTATTGGCTAAGCCACCATTAGTAAATAAAGTGAGCCATCAATTTAGCTTAGTGGTACACAATGACACTGAATGGTGCCAGAGCCTGGGGTTCGAATCCTGAGATGGTGGAATGCACGTTATTTGTTATAACCAGCAGACAAGCTGCTAGTCTTCCAGCATTAAACACTAATGGGGAAAAAAGTGAATATTTGATAGAACACAGCTGTTCTTGCATGAAAAGGCCTGTACAAACTAGAATGATAAAATTAAACACTAAATTTTTTAGCTCTCTAAATCTCTATTTCCTATAATAAAAAATAATACCCCCTCAAGCAGCTGCTTGCCTCAGAGGTCTGACAGGAGCCTGTCAGTTTAGATGCCATAGTAGGTCTGAGAGGATGGCAGGACTTCAGCAGAAAAATAATATTAATTTAATATTTAAAGAGTTATGGAAGTTGAACCATTTACGTGAAACTTTCGCTAGTTTTGAAAATTTACTTCAAAAAGTTAAATCACAACTGTAATAACAAGTTGTTCGCAATATAAACGCGATATTTGAATTTTGTGTAAGGATTTTTGAAGTTTTCATCAATTTGGGGGAAAAATGTTTCGGAAGTGTGTGTGACAACATCTGTTGTTAAATATTATAGCTTCTATAGCTCTTTAAATAATAGATTAATATTATAGAAAATAGAGATTTAGAGAGCTCTGACCGAGATCTTCAATTTATGTCTAGTGACTTTTTTCCGTAAAAAGCTTATTTTCAAAGTTAGGTAGTTTGAATGTGGCTATTCGTTCACTTAACATGAAAGTGTCCCGACACTTTTTGCAATAGTGTATGTGACAGTGACATCTGTTCCCTTAGTATTGTAACGCTTCTTTCCCTCTAAATCAAGCCTCAAGACCACCATGCTCAAAAAGGAATTATCTTTAAAAAAAAAGTAAAAAAAAAGTCGAAATGCTTAAAAATCGTTTAAATAAATCTATCGCATACCATTAAAATCATTTACTAGCATATATAACAAAGGTATAAAAGCTACATGCGATTAAAAAACGTTAATACAATCAGTGTTACCCATAGTAGTTTAAGTTTGATTACAGCTGTAATGGATTCCAAATGAAACAGAACATGTTGACATGATAAAAATTTTCTATCGGTCACAACTCAATATGAAATGTTCAAATTGTTGCTTTCAGGCGGGTAGAATGCAGATGCATCACAAGGTCGACTCAGGAATACTGCTGGTTTCAAATATAATAATCTACATAAGAAATTTTGCATGTCTAATACGCTTAAATATGTGAACACTATTGAAATTTCAACAATAGGTTTTTTTTTTTACTGCCTTAAGAGGAAGTTCTAAAAGCAGTTTTCAGGTCTGTCAAATACTTGAAATCTTGCCTCATTCATGCTGTGGATTAGGTTATTTTACTTCCGAGTGGCACTTTTTTTGCACAAAATGGGCTAAATGGCCAAGTCAAAAGACCCTAAAGGCTCAGAGAATTTAGGGGAAGGGAATCCACTGGACAGCTGGTAGGATACAGATGTAGTCTCCCATCAAGACCATGCAATTCTTTAACGTGCACAGGGTATGGCCCTCCTGCAAATGGGGCCACAGCTTTAACATCCAAACCCAGCAGTTCCTTTCTGACCAAGGCCGGAGGGGGGAGAGAGAGATAAATCATGACTGGGCCAACCAACTGGTTGAAAAGTAGTGGGATGGCAGTATAATTATCCTGCATTGTTCATATTAGGGATTATAATCAAAAACTTCACAGTATACGTCTTGTAAACTAACTTTCTTACCCCCTCTCTCATCTATAGCTACCATATTCTGATATTACAATAAAATATTTTTCAAACGTTCATTCATTCATCACACTGAGTACCAACAAACATAAAGTGAATTTAAAACCACTGTGGCCGAGTGGTTAGCGCACTTGGCTACTGATCTAAGGGACCTGGGTTCAAGCCCCGGGTAAGGCATGGATGTTTACGTTTTTCTGCTGAGGTCCCGTCATTCCCACAGACCTACTTAGGCTAATTCCCACAGACCTACAAATTAACTGATAGACTCCTATCAGACCTCTGTGTCATGCAGCTGCTTGAGGGAATATTTATTAATTTTATACTCATGTTTGAATGGGAAAATTATGGTGATCTAGTTAGAAGTCAGATTTAAACGTTTTACTAAAAAATATGGTGCAAAATTTATCTGTAACATTTATTATTCATAATTTGTAATCTGTTTTGATAGTTTGAAACTAAAAACTGCACGATATTATGTTATTAAAAATACTCTATTTTATAACAACCAGTTGTGTTGGGTTGTTTCACCTCTGAGTGGCACTTTTTTGCACACAATGGGCTAAATGGCCAGGTCACAAGGTTGGGTTGTTTTACCTCTGAGCGGCACTTTTTGCACACCATGGGCTAAATGGCCAGGTCACAAGGACCCCGAAGGCTCAGAGAAGGTTGGGGGAGGGGATCCACTGGAACAGCTGTTGGAGACAGATGGTAGACTCCCGTGAAGTCCATCCAGTGTGTTCTTTAACGTGCACAGGGTATGGTTCTTCCGCACACGGGGCCACGGATTAATGTCCCATCCGACGGACGGCGGTCTTTCCAGGCCACAAGGACCCCGACTATTATTTGAATGTAAAAAAATTCTTCCTGAAACAGCTGCTTGCCACAGAGGTTCTGCCAATATAATATGCCATAGACAAAGTCTGTGAGGTAGTCAACACCTCACCAGAATGACAACACAAATGACCATGTTTTGTCTGGGCTTAAAGCCAGGTCCCTTTGATCAGTAGCCAAGAATGCTAACAACTTTGGACACTGGAAATAGGAATAATGCTATTTATTTATAATTTTGAAGAAAATTACAATTACTATCTTTGAAACGATTCATAATCACACTTGAGACTTTGCATCGCACTTATATGATCTTCATGTCTCACTAGTTGAGAAACACTACTCTACTGGACTTGAAAAAACAGCTCCTGCAGTTCATATCACTTTGCAATCGCGAGGAAATGTTGACATACCTTGTACTGGAAATTATCGCAGCTGTAAGAACTTTTAAATGCAATGGTATATATAAATTTTACTGATGTTTTTAAACCTCTGTAACTTTTTTATACCACAATGTGCTAGTAAAAGTTTTAATGGTATATTATAATGCTCTTTTTTTTTTAACAAATTATCTCTTCCTCAAAAGGAAAACATTGATAATGCTTATTTCAGAAAACTACTGCCAATACTGAAGAAGTTAAAGGGAAAAAAAACGTTGTGTTAATACTAATTGCATACTTCATGGAGACTGAAAAAAAAAAGTGATGAAACAATCAAAAATTGATTCAAAGCTGTAGGCACTTTGCCACATGCATTACATGACAAGGAAACAGCATCCAACAAAGAAACAGATGAAGATTTATGTTTCAGATTATCATCAGATTATTAGTTAATCTTTTCATAGACATCAATAATGCTTTGGTATCAAATGAACCATCTTCTGATGCAAAATTGTTCAGCAATAAACATAAAAAACTTTCTATCTGCCTGTGAAAATTACAGCATGAAAGAGGTAATGAGTATACAGTAGACAACGAACTGATTTCTTCAGTAATGGCAATTGAATATTTGTAAATGTGGAAATTTTCAACAAAACTGAAGGCTAACTTCTGAATTTAGTGACTTTATCGAAAAAATTGAATCAATAAATATCACATACTGATGTGAAAAAATTATTGCAGACAGTGTGGGATTTATTATGAAATCAAATTATATATTATATATGTGTGTGCATTGAAGTGCAGTACTTCCAATTTAAATTAAAGTAACTATATACAAGATCACTGAGAAACTACTGAATAATTATGCTTATAATAGTTATAATAGAAACTAACAAATTTTTTATTACTATTATTATTATGAGAGATAGAAAATTTCTTATATCTCATACACTGGGAAGTTTGCTTACGTACATCATATACTATAAAGATTTTGGAAAGTAACATTAGACTGACTGCAATGTATGTGTACACTGATATATATACTATATTATCATCAGACCAACATTTTAGTAGGAAGACTGTGCTCTTTTGTTTTGGTTTATTGGAAAGTTAAATGCCTTTTCCTTATCAGATTTTTGATGATAAATTAAAAAGCTTAGAAAATCTGAATTTCAAGTGATTGTTGGGTTTTTTCCCTTCTAAGCAGAATTTTTTTACACACAATAAGCTAAATGAAAAAATTAAGACTCCAAAGGCTGAAGAAGGGTATCCATTAGACAGCTATTAGGAAACAGATGGAAGTTGGTTGGTTGTTTTACCTCTGAGTGGCATTTTTATGCATACAATGGGCTAAATGGCGAGGTCACAAGGATCGCGAAGGCTCAGAGAAGGTTGAGGGAGGGGACCCACTGAAACGGCTGTTGGAAAACAAATGGCAGCCTCACGTGAAGGCCATCCAGCATGTTCTTTAACGTGCACAGGGTATGGCTCTCCCACACACAGGGCCACAGCTTAACGTCCCATCCGACAGACGGCAGCCTTTCCAAGCCCATCGGTGTCCCCTACTGACCGTGGGCAGGGCAAGGAGTTTTGTGGAGATAAATCTCAATGCTGACAACAGATGGAAGTCTGTCATCAAGGCCATCCAATATGTTCTTTAACATGCACAGGTTTCTCTTATACAGAGTGATAATGGACAAAATTCTCAATGCAGGCACAGTTGCAACTCTAACTCAGGAACATTAGATTGTTAGCCTGTTGCATTACTGACTGAATTTAGAAAGAGTGGGTCACTGCTTTGCATTATAAATATTAATAATGCTAAATACCAGTAGCTGATTATTAACAATATCAATCACCAAATGATGAAAAGAGACATTCACTGGAAAGCAAGTCAGGGATTCTGGATACATTAGCTAACACTGTGAATATTATGAGTAGTCATCATACAAGTATGACTTAAAATATATGAATTAATATTATCTTATATCGAAAAACAAAAAAATTCTTTAAAAAAAATGTCAAGCATTTGACATATACCGAGAGGTAGAAGGATTAGTCATACAGGATAAGTAATAAACAATGGTCAAAAAATACACTTATTGATTCTACTTAACACTAACAATATGGGCCTGTAAGTATAAAAAGCAGGGTGATTTATTTAAAGAACTGATCCCTCCATGAATTGCTCGAGGCTTCAATGGGTGGATTAAATCTCATCATGTATCCTTGCTTAATTACACCGAGACTAGTCTGAACTCCAACCAACCCTTTCTCAACGTTCACTCGAGTTTCAGCCATGGAATCCAACTTATCCTCAATGGATGTCATTTTATTTTCCAGCGAAATCATGTGGGTATCAAGATTCCGAAGATGCAAATTTATCATGTGCATATATTCAGACAAAGCTGGTATACCTTTATCCATTTGAGAAGGTCCACTTTCCTGTTCTGGACTACTTGGCAAGGATGAACGATGTCTTTTCAATTGCTTGGCTTCTTTCTCCTTTCACAGTTCTGCTCTGACTATATTCCTATTGTAGAAATGTCTAGTCAGACATTCCTACAATAACCAGATAGAAGGAAGAAAACAGAAAAATTTTTAATACAGAAACTTTTACCTTAATGTTTTGACAATAAGATAAATGTGATAAATAAAATAAATGTGCTGTAGAACTTTCTTAGAGCCCTAAGTTATTTATGTGATATTAAAGCAGTATGTCCTCATATAATTCATTTCTGTTCATTATAGTATTAGAATTTCACTACTTGCTAAAATCAAAATGATAAATATTCAGATAGTAACATAATATCCTTTTAGATCAGTGCTTCACAAACTGTTTTTGGGTGGGAACATCTGTAGTATGTTCCAACAACTTGAGATCCTCTCCTCTCCGATTCTTGCAACTGTAGAATTGTATTCTTAAATGATGTTCCCCTTTATTCTAATACTAAATTCCTTTAAATTTCTATATTAATATCTAATACTAAATTCCTTTAAATTGAAAAAAGCATGAGATTATAGCATTGTCAATTCTCGCAAGTGAACTTGAGGCTTGTTGGCATTAGCTATGTGAAGGAGAGGGGTTCTTTGCTATTGCCTTTGCATCTTCACTTTTATTGAATATAGACCCTTCAAAGGGGATACATAATGTCAATGCAATGAATTCTCACTTAACTCATGTTCCTTATAAACCCAAATAAAAAGTGGAAGCTCAAAGAACTTCAGTTGAGAAAACTGCTTTAGACCATCATCAGCAGAAAAAGCATTCAACTTTTACTAACTGCACGTTTCAATAAAAGAGGCAACATGTAGATCAAAGCATCAATGAATTATATTGATTAAGTGGTATAAAATATTAGAAATGATAAGCACATGGTTAGCTTTACTATTAGATTTAATTATCATTTTACATAGTGTGTTTAAGTCATAGTATTGGAGTGATTAGCATGCTTGGCTTTAGAACAAAGGGATCATGATTTGAAAATCAGATAGAGCTGTTGATGTTTTAACCCATCATCAGTAGAAAAAGCATTGAACTTTTACTAACTGCACATTTCAATAAAGGAGGCAACATATAGATCAAAGCATCAATGAATTATATTGATTAAGTGGTATAAAATATTAGAAATGATAAGCACATGGTCAGCTTCACTATTAGATTTAATTATCATTTTACATAGTGTGTTTAAGTCATAGTATCGGAGTGATTAGCATGCTTGGCTGTAGAACAAAGGGATCATGATTTGAAAATCAGATAGAACATAGATATTTTCTTCCTGATGTACGTTGTCCTCTGCTGAGGACTTACCTTCCTGCAGATCTCTATGGTCCGTTATACTGGCAAGTTACTGTCAGACCTCTGTACAAGTGGGCTGCCCGGGAACAAAGTTATTTTATATTTTTTACTTTATTAAGTATATTTATTAAAATATCAGATGAAGCAACACTCATGAACCCATCTACATTCACTAAGCAGGCTAGAAAATTATGCTCTGTGAGCTGTAGGTTGCACACACAAATGACATCTAATAAAAATGGCAAAGCACTGTTACAGTTGCTTATTTGGTGATGTGTAAATGAAATTGTACTTCATTGATTATCCTGTAATTATTTGAAAAGAAAAATTGCCTATAACCTTAAGTTAGTAACTGAAAAATGTGGCAAAGTGATAAGTGCAAATCCAGTGATCGAAGTTAGATCCAGGTGAGGTTTGATGTCACCTTTTTCACACATTGTGCTCACCAGTAGTTTCTGTTTTTTACAGTCATTTCATCATTAATATTCATCTTTCATTGAAGGACATTTTTATCATATTAGTCAGACATAAGGAGGACTTGGTGATAATTTGAGGTTTTCAAATTTAAACCTTATCTTATAATACATAACTACTAAATAAAGTGATTTGAAAATACCTTCAATATGAGTTACAGTAATGCATTTAAAAGCATATCGTTAAACATGTGGCATCAGTTCTTCAGCATACTATTTAAATCATGAAGCTTATGAAATTGTATAATGCTAACAGTATTGGGTTTCCTTAGTATGTAAAACTTTTTATGTAAAGCATTTTGACATGACAAAATCTTTATTCATGATGAAACAGTAAAGAATTTACTGATTTAAGTTCATTTTGCTTTCCAACTTGCACTCAATGACAACTAAACAACTGCATAAGAGTTTATGCTGCTTCATAAAAATAAAAGAACAGAAAAATAAACATTTACATTTTAACAATCGTGCTACAGGAAATATAATATGAAGACACTGAACATTTATCTGGTTAGTCCACCAGGACTCATGGCACAGAAGCTATAAAATGAAGTACCCCAGACATAAAGATGCTGATATGGTATAAGCAAAATACAATGCAACTTATATACATTAATGTGTAGACAACATAATTATATTTTTTGCAGCATCTGCCATTTTCTATTCATCCTACATTAACATTGAGCCATAACCTTAACGTAGTGGAAATTGGTGTTAAAGTTTTGTTGGAAGATATACTGATGAAATTGTTGATAGAATTCCAGTAAAAAAGAGGGAAATATAATTTGAAAATTTTGATGAGAGATATTTGCATTGCTTTGCATATTCTTACATAAGACATATTGGTAGCTGAGACTGAGGAGCATTAGTGCATGGCACAAATTCAGGACTTATTCTAGGGCCAAAAGGAAGAAAAAGTTGTAAACATCTATCCAGGAATAGTTTACCTGGAAGTTTTGGCATAAAGTTATATTACAACAATTGTTCAAAGACACTTACATCTGCTGTATGTCCCCAAGCCTAGCTGTACATTACCTGCATATGCAACATGTTATATCTCTATGATTGTATAATACAATCATATATGCTAGAACTAAGAATTAAAACATCATAGGATTTTCTGTGGAATTATTTCTCTTCAAGTGTCCAGAGGGTTAACAGATTTTTAAAATAAGGCTTCAGTATCCTTCATTTTAATTATAATTTCTGTTGTTTTATTATTCAGAATGAAATGCTCTTTCAATTGGTATGCGACATGACATATATATATATATACACTGCCTGGCCAAATGATTACAAACACTACATCATGCACAGAGTACCACCAAATATGCCAAATTTCTTACTGACATAAGTATTTTATGTCACTGCAAAGCCCTACAAAAGTTGTAAAAGCATGGAGAAAAGCAAAGTCAAGTGCAACATGGGTAAAAAGGCTGACTTCAAAGGGGGTCTCATCGCTGGAGAGTGATGGCCAGGAGTATCCAAAACGGAAGTGCGGGAACTCAGCAGAAAATCATTAAGCACAACCCAAGGTATGAAGAATGGCATGGCCTCAAAAATCATCCACCAATCATGGCAAATGTGAGAGGAAAAAGGTTCTGACTAACAGATAAACTCTATGGCAAAATAGAGCTGCTACAGTTCATCAGCTGAGAGATATTACTTCTATCTGTACTTCATAACCCATTTCAATGAAAACTATGCATAGAGTTTAAAATTTTGAAACTTGGAAACTGTACCAGGATATATAATGAAATATTAGGCAGGTGTTCCTATAATTTGACCTGACAGTGTGTCTGTTAGTCAATGCAGAAGAAATCTCTAAAGTGCAGTAGTTTTTCCAATAAAAAAAGCTAAAAATTACCTTGGAAAGAATTGCATGAATTATGAAAACCTGACACTTTAAGGGTTAAAAAGCTTGGTACCTCACGGAAGTATGAAAATGAGTTAAAGCTGCTTGTGACACCATTAAGATTACTCTAGCAATCTTTTAACATGTTTTGATGATCATTATTACAATAAAGGTCTGCATCCATGTTCAAGGATACCATTTTGAACAATTTGTTGTTACCAAACTTGTATGTCATAACTTCCAAATAAAGTGTTTACAGACTATGTTTTATGATTTTTCTTCTTTTGGAGCCTAAATATGCCTATGAATTTGTGCCACATGTTACACTGTGTATACAAAACATCAAATCTCATGCAATCAATGCCTGCCCAAGAAACATGTACATTCAAATTCACAACACTGGCTGCTAGCATCCCTTGGCTTACAGAGGCACTGCAACAAGCCCTTAGCCCATATCACATTAAAGTCTGAATTAGAATATCATCCTTAAAATGGTGAAAAATTATCAGGATAAGACAGCAGCATTAGGTGGTACATACCAAATCCCAATTGAAGATCCTACGTAGCAAATAGAGGACTATCAATAAGTTGGGTTATTTTACCTATGACAGCACTTTTTTTTGCCCACTATAGAGCTAAAGGGCCAGATCATAAAAATCCTAAGGGCTCTGAGAGAAAGTTGGGAAACAGAGATCCACTGGACAGCTGTTAGGAGGCATAAAGAAGTCTCTCATCAAGTCCATCCAGCATATTTTTTAACATCTACAAGGTATGGTTCTCCTATGCACAGCTAATTCGATTTGATGGACAACAACCTTTACAAGCCCATTTGTGTTTTCATTCCCTTTCTCGCTGAGGGCATAATGGGGGTTAGCAGAGAAAATTCTCAACATAGGCACACTGGGGATCTGAATCTGAGAACTGCATATTATGAGCCTTGAGTGCTACCAACTGAACCAACTCCAGCCCCTGAACCACCAATGAATTATTATGTTAAGCCTAAACATATGTTCTCTACTATGATGCAAGAATATCAAATGAGGTGTTTTTTCATTTTTAAAATCTGGTCATCCTAGGTTAAGATGCAACATTATCCTGTATTATTTTCTTGTATTACTTGATTTTGACATTATTATTAATGCCTTTGGGACAACAACAATACTAAATTATTGTCATTTAAAAATAATATTAAGCTAAACTTTTCAGATCATAATTTCATTTTTAAGCATAAGTCAACAAAATATTTTAATTCTATTTCATCAATGGATACCTTTTATTCTGTATGATTACACATAATACCATATTAGAGTACAGCAGAGCACCAATGTGTACTGGAACCATCCTGAGCTTCGATGCATATCATCCCCTCTCCCCTCTACACACATACCCACGCTCAATAATTTGCATAAAGGAAACAAGAAAAATAATAAAAAAGAACACCTCCTATATGTGAATATCAGTATATATTTCCTGATTTGAAATTAATCCTAATATATGCAAATGATGTGTATATGTAACAAATTACCTTTCCATGCTATGTTGACTTTTTGCTAAATATATATAATTACACCTTGCAATTCACCATTGATAGGTAATCTATATACAGGTATGCGCCACATAACGTCCATTCGGACAATGTCCGACCGCATATACATCCGTGGTCCCATAAGATTATAATAGAGTTCAGAAACCCCGATTGGAGAATGGGATGTAGTAGAGGTAACCAGATGTAGCAAAAGCAACAGCTTCCTGCATGCAACACATGTATCTCATGTCTGTTGTATACAGTACAAAGAGATTGCGATGCCAGATGTATAATGATACAATACATATGTCTTGATAGTCATAATAAACATCTATGTTACTGGCCTATGTATTTACTGTACTTTCTATCGTTATTTTAATGTGAACTTTTCCTACTTACAAATAAAAAGTTTGTCATATAACAGTGTATGCTTCGAATCTTAGGGAGCAGCAGCAAACCTTGTGAATCCTGTGTCTCTTAAGCATTGTAGTGTTATCTCTGTGTAATTTTCTTTCAAAAATACATTACCATTCATGCATTTGGGTGCCATGATGCGAAGTGCATCATGGCACCCAAATGCAGCAAAACCAGTTCTAGTGATAGCGGTGGCAAGAGATAAAGTATCGATTTGGAAGTGAAACAAAAGATAATTAAACAGCACGAAGGTGGAAAACCAGTGAATGCTATAGCTTGTGATTTGGGCATGTCGCACTTGACAGTCATGATGATTCTTAAGAACAAAGAAAAAATTCTCCAGCTGTTAAAGGATCAGCTCCACTGAAAGGTACAAGGCTTACAAAAATGTGAGAGGGATCTATATCAGATATGGAAAAATTGCTAATGACCTGGATTGAGGACCAAACACAGAAGCGAATCCCTCTCAGCATGTTGACAATCACTGCTAAGGCATGAAGCTTGTTCAAAATGCTTGAAGAAAAAGCAGGACCAGACTACAATATCGAGTTTAGTGATAGTTCTGGTTGGTTCAAGCACTTCAAACAATGCTTTTCGCTGCATAATGTGAAAGTGAGTGGTGAGTCTGCGAGTGTTTATGCTAAGGCAGCAGAAGATTTTGTCGAAACCCTACATAAATTAATCATAGAGGGAAGTTATTTGCCCCAGAAATTTTTTAATATGGACGAATTCTGGAAATGAATGCCTGAAATGACCTTCATCCATAAGGAGGCTAAGTCAATGCCAGGCTTTAAGGCTTTTAAAGACAGAGTGACAGTGTTGTTAGGAGGCAATGCTGCTGGCTACAAATTAAAGCCTTTTGTTATTTGGTATAGTGAAAACACCAGGGCTTTCAAAAACATTAATAAAACCACCCAAAACCTGTTTATTACAGGTCCAATAAAAAGTCCTGGATGACACAAGTGATTTACCAGGATGCCCTCGATTGCTATGTCAGGGAAATGGAGAAGTACTACTTGGAAGAAGGCATACTTTCAAAATTTAACTGATTATAGACAATGCTCCAGGACTTTCATTGGTGACCCCACAGCAACATCAAAGTGGTGTTCCTCCCACCAAACACTGCCTCTTTAATCCAGCCAATGGACCAGGGGATCATTGCAGCTTTCAAGGCCTACTACCTGAGGACCTTTGCTCTGGCTATTGCTGCAACTGACAACACTGACAAGACACTGATGCAGTTCTGGAAGGAGTACAACATACACCACTACTGAACCTTGCTTGGGCCTGGGATGATGTGACCAAACAATGCATGAATGGTATATGAAAAAAAATACTGAAGTGGTATGTGCATGATTTTAAAGAAATGTTGTCAACATGGCAAACAGCCTGAATCTTGACATAGACGATGAAAATATTGAAGAACTCCTAGAGATGGTATCCGAAGAACTAACTAATGAAGAATTGCTGGAGCTAGAACAAGAGAGAATAGCTGAAGAAGAGGCAAGGGAAAAGGAAACTGCAGAAAGAGAAGAACAGGTGCAGAAGAGGTTCACTGTTAAGCAGTTAGCAAAAATTCTTTGCAGACCTTAACAGCTTGCTGCAGAGTGCTGAAGAGATGGACCTAAACACTGAATGGCTTTCATTGATATAGAGGAATGTTCATGCAGTGTAACTAGACAAACAATACTCGACATATTCCTGAAGAAGACAACACCTCCCCAGAAGAGCCCCAGCCAGGTCCTTCAGGCATTACAGGAGATAATATTGTCATTGTTGGTGACAGTTCATCAATGGAAATTATTTGACCTGAAACTCTTCCAATGAAACATTATGAGGAAGCTGAGGACACTGATGTGGATGATCCTGTTCCTCTTACTTAAATTGTGTGTGATATAGGCTAAGAAAGTGTTTTACATAAGTTTAAAAAGTGAAAAAAAATTAAAAAGCTTAAAATGAAATAAAAAAGTTTACAAAGTAGCCTTAGTTTATAGAAACAAAACAAGAAAAGTATTTATTGTACATACAGCTGTACAGTGTATTATAGTGTACATAAAGTAATTTAGTGTAAGTTCAATGTCTTATACAGCACAGAACTGTACCAGCAACTGCCTCCAGAATCACCCAACTCTACGTTAGCCCTGCAAGCTCCAATTGTGTAAGTACAGATTACATATTTGCCTATGTACAGTATACAATATTTTACATTATTTTTCTACTTAACCCATATACTGTACAGTTTTACCTTGCCAAATATAGTACATTAGCTGAATTACAGTATCTTGGCTATTTAATCAATATAGGTACATTACAGTATCCCATATAACTTTGCTAAATATATAGTATGGTGTTCGCACAACGTTCAAATCATATAATCCTATTTCACAGAACATATCGTGGACGTTAAGCGACGCATAGCTGTAATCACAAAAGTTTAACATTTATTACAAAAACTACTTATTATGATCTGCATATTTCATTACAGCTACATCTTCATTTCAGGGGAACTTCATTTTCCTTTTAAATCATGTTAACCTTGAATGTATTGTTTCAGTGACTTATTCAATAACTCAAATGGCTTAGTTATTTAATCTTCTGAAATTCAAAACAAGAAAATATTTCCTTAACATAGTAAAAATATATTTATGAAATAATCTTAACATATAATATGAATAATATCATTCTGACCATTCAGCAGAATAATTTTCTTGATCATAATTTGCAAAATAGCCTTTATATGCCATGATATTGCATATATTCTGTTTAATAAACACTATAAATTAAACACTTGTTAATTGAGCATGTTATAAGGCTCCAACAGTGAGTACATCAAAGCAAAGTTCACACACACGCACTGGTTTATTGAGGTTAAATTTCAAGACAGGCATATCCTTATCAGAGCACTTGGCACAAAGTATTCGTCCACAATGACGGCTGCAAAATAAAACAATATTGAAAAAATGTATTATTGCCACAGATGCTGTTCACAAATAATGACAAATTACACAATAAATGAAAATATTTTCATTTAAATTTCATAAATACCATATTTTTTGTTTGCAAGCTTGTACTAGTACAATTTACAAAATAGCCTTATATGACATGATATTACTTATGTTGCATATAACAAAAACTCTTTAAATAAACACTGTTAATTGATAATGTTGTAAGGCTCTAACAGCTCAATTGCATGAGTGCAATTTGATGTTATTCTCTTTAGCTGCCCCTTGTCATGACCTGAATTTATTTTAAATACATTAAATATATATATATACTACTAGCATGTATTTAACTTTGCTACATGTATGATACTGCAAGAGAAAATAATAGAAAAATGACACACACATCAATTATTACAGCTCCACAGGGTAGAATGCTGCTAATTTGATACTGAAGCATACACAAACTTACCGTTATTGAAGGTCAATAAAGACAGCCAAGATTATAATTGTAGACATCTTAATTTCTCAACAACTAAGTGGTAACTATTCATTAATAATTTTGAAGCAAGATTAAAAAAAGAAAGTAAAATCCTACTTGAATAGCAATGTTATTCTGCTATAGTTTGCTATGATGTTACTCTTGGATAAGTACCACAGAATAAATTTGGATTAGTGCAAAGGGCAGATACTGAACTATCGAAAATATTCTCGAAATGTTACACAAAGAGACAAATCTGCTGGCTTCAGAGAGTTGAAATCAATCAATCAGACCTGTGAATTAGTCAGCAGATGTGTATTACAAGAGTTAACTTTACCCAGCTGTTATTTAGGGTATTAAATCAGATATTAGCTACAAATTAAAGTTTAAGGTGTAACAAATGTAGCACAAAGAAAAGTGAGTGAACATCCATTTTGCTTTTATACATGGTAAGTTTTGCATAGTTACAGTAAATCCATCCTTGAAAAATATAAAGGAGTCTGCAAACCAGGAAAGTTTAGGTATTTCTGAATAAAAGTTTGGTCTTCTCTAAAATTTGTGATGGTAATAAAGCAAGCTAAGAGAAAACTTAATGTTTCTAATACCAAATGCTTATACAGTGTATTAGATATTAAGTAGTTTGATTGTGCAAATGATGAGATTAAATAATGGAGTCTTCAATCACCTATAATCACATTTTGTATATGGAAACATATTGGCAAACAGAATTATGAACATGTAGCTGAGTGGTTAGCACGCTTGGCTATTGATCTAAGGGACCTGGGTTCGAGCCCCTGGTAAGGCATGGATGTATGTGTCGTTTTTCTGCTGAGGTCCTGTCATCCTCTCAGACCTTCTACTCTGGCATCTAAACTGACAGGCTCCTGTCAGACCTCTGTGGCACGCAGCTGCTTGAGGGGGTATTAAAATTAATTAAATCTAAAGGCTTGAAGGAAAGAAACAGACCTAGAAATGAGAGGGTGGACAAATTCAGATTCAGGATCTTAACAGAATGGCTTTCAGTGGTGAAATGAAGTAGCTTTTACTCAAGATAGACATATATAAAGAACTAAGTTACACAATCTGGTTGGACCTACATAAGCTATGGCCACTTGCAAGGGATAAATGGATGGAGATCTTTTAATAAATTTGCTGTTGTTGGAGTTTTATGGTGCACTAACAATTAAGGAAGTACTAAACAAGTTTTTTTTCTCATCTAACACCTAGTTATATAATTTAAATGTGATATATGTTGCAGGAGTACTCCAAGTTTTCTGACTAGAATTGTTCTCATCTTGTGTGCAATTCAGTTCAAAACTATATATTCACTAATATTTTATTGTTAAAAAGCTATGTATTTGACTTTTGTTACATACTGAATTTTAAAAGGAAAATAAATGTTATACATGCTAATATGAACACATGAAAAACTAAAACAAATATTAAAAGGTTATTATTTCTTACCAATGATGTTTCCTTGTTTTAAGGCCAAACTTTGAAGCACAATCCATACATAATTCACCCTCACACCATGGTGGTTCTTTTGGAAGGTAATCTAATCAAAATGGAATAATTAACATTCTCTTTCATAACATAATATGTTGAATGATAAATAACTGAATTTTTCTCCCTTTCACACAGCCTTTAATTCATTTGACTTGTAATAATCTAAGTTTTTACTTAATGTTAACTTAAGTTTACTTAAGGTTTTCATATTAACCTTTTTAAAGGATACTAACATTTCTAAATGTTGCAAGAGTGGTAATTAATTCTTGACTTTTTTTTTAAATCTTAATGTGAATAAAAAATAATTACAATTTATTTGTAAGAAAAAAATAACTTTAGTCATGTGAAATGCAAGCCTTGTACAAAAAAAATACATAAACTTTGTTGACCCAAAATCTTTAATCTTCTGATATGTCTGCTAGTTTGTCATTATCTGAATTGATAATTACTATTCAATTAACATATATATTTTAATTCATAACTTTTACTACATAAACACATATTCAATAGAATGAAAATCCTCATTTTAGCTACCTTGGTGGTGTAATGGTATCATATTGGTTCATGGTGACACTGTAACTGCTGGGGTTTGGGTTCAAGTTCCATGCTTAGCACAGTCACTGGCTAACATGGACTCCTAGCTACTGTTGTAAAAAGACTTGAAAATATTGCAGAATCACGGATTTCAAAATAATTTCTTGAAGAGAAAGTGAATATTTTTCATGTGATGGTGATTTTAACATGATCAAAAAGCAACGGAATAGTTCAGCAACTCATGGACAATTATTTTTCTACATTTCTCTCTCCCTAGAATCTTTCGGTAGGGGGGGGGGGGTCTCAAGTTAACCAATAACTGAAGCCTGATATTATTTGTATACATTTTTGCACAAATCTGAAATTGATGTCACAATTTTATTCACTCTTTTGGTGAAGAACGTTTTTTTTTTGTATACTTTGTATCCTACAAATCAATATATCAAAAATATTTAAATAGTGATAAAGTATTCATAAATTCTTCAATTATCACTTGTACTTAGAGATCATCCACAAGCTATGTAATGCTGTTTCAGTAGAATTTTAATCTTTCCAGATAATGCCATGTAGATAGATATAGAGGAAAAATTGCCATTAGCTGGATGGATCTGAACCCATGACACAGGTTTCCTTTTTTTCTTCTATATCTATCTAACAAATTACTACCAGGTGTATCTGAGAGATTCTATTATTTCAACAACAATGCTTATGCTTGATTCTTGGCATGTTGGCTTAAAAAAATATAAATGCCATGACATTTGATGTGGTGGCCATTGCACTGAACTGGAAAGTGCCTTCTGGACCAGAGTCTTCAATTCAGTCAACTATATTTCCAATGGCTAATTCTTTAGTATAATGCTTAAAGCCACTAATAGACGATGATTCCTCAGCGGTGAGCAGCTCAGTGGCCAGAGCACCTGTCATGTTATCAGAAGGTCATGGGTTCAAATCTCACCTGGCTAATGACAATTTTTCCTCCATATCTATCTAACAAATTACTACCAGGTGTATCTGAGAAATTCTATTATTTCAATGCCATGTAGTTCTTGACCAACCCTCCTACTACATAACAGTTCTTTTTGTAAGGAATCAGTACTGCAAATTAGTGTTAAGATAGTAATAATTAATTATAGTAATATAATTATATCTTATAGAAATAATTAATATTCATTTTTGTCATCAGAATATGGAAAAAATTACTAGTCACAGAAATATTAAATATTCCTTAATATTCACATGATCCATTGGTTTATATTCAAGCCACTATCTTCACTGTATTCTGCTAATACTGGGTATAGGGAAAAATTGTCTTGAGTGGGTATGATCTGAATTCCCAATCATGGGAATTGTAAAGTTCAAATAACATTAAAGTAACATTATATAGAAATTTAAATTTTACTATAATGAAAAACGATATCAAATTTTTGGCAGTAACAAAAAAGATAATGAAGCCTTTTATCTTTTCATTTGCCAACACTGCTGTTGGGTTGGTTGGTTGGTTGGGGTTTTATGGTGTATGAGCTACTGAGGCTATAATGCAGCAAACGAGGTAAAAAGAAGCTAAAAGACAAATACCCCTAAACCAAAGTTAAAACTAAATGCTGTAAAAGGCAAAAGACAAAACCAACAAGATGTATTTAACAGAAACAACAATAAAGGTGTAAAATAACAAATATGTGTATGTATATATATATAGAGTATAGACAATGGATAAAACTAACACAAGTGTAGATGACTTAGGTCAGACAGCGATAAATAACAAATCCATAAAATCAGAGTCTATTAAAATAACCACAATATTTTAAAAATTAAAAAACTGGTGGAAAAAAGTAACGATCAAGTAAAAGTTGTCCAAGTGTAAGAGGCTCAGATATAAAATTATGAGAGCTAAAATACAAACGTCGTTTGATATTAAAACAAGGACATTCAATTAAAATATGTTAGATAGTTAAAATGGTGTCACAAAACTCACATTTAGGTTACGCTTTGAGATTACGCTTTGAGATCAGATCAATCATACCAATCTTCATCACTTTAGTTTTCTGTTTATCACCAAATCTATTCTACTACCATTCTCATCAATAGTTCTAATGAAAAAGTTCATTTCATCAACATCATCAGCCAAAAGGGCCAAATCATCAGCACAATCTAAATCAGAAATTTCACATCTCTAGACCATTTAAGACCCCAATTTCCCCATTGCAGTAAATTCTGCATGACATAATCAATAACCAAACTAAATAGGAAAGGAGACAAAATACATCATTGTCGAACTCCAGTAGCAATACTAAACTAATTGCTGCAAGGCTTACCAACTCATTGACTCAGTATTTTTATATAGAGCCATCACAATACAAACTAACTTGTCAGGTATGCCATATGTCCTCAAAATCAACCACAAATTTTGATGATCAACAGTGTCAAAAGCCATTCTGAAATCTATGAAACTGGTAATCACAAGTTTTTGAAGCTCTAAACATTTTTCAAGAATCTGCCCAAGTGTAAAAATCTGATCTATACATCCTCTACCATTCCTAAATCCACATTGTTTATCACACAGTTGTCCATTGACCAAATTCTTAATTCTATTAAGCACAATAAAGTAAAGAACTTTACCTGTAACAGAAAGTAGACTCATTCCCCTATAATTATCACAAGAGCTACACCTTTTTTTCAAAAAAAAAAAAGTACAGAAAACAGTAACTCTTGTAAAATCTTTAGAAACACCCCCTTTATCACAAAAAATATCAAAAATTTCAGTCACATGAAAACTGTAACATTTCCAACTTTGCACATTGCAGCAGTAATATTGCTGGGAATTTATGCAGTCTTAATTTGGAGATAGCAGGATTAATTTCTGATTGTGATAGGGGGTAAACATTAAAACCAGTAATGCCTCTATCCTCATTACAATGGGAATAGAACTAACCACATTGTTTAGAAACTAATTTAGAGATGTCCAAGATAATGTATCTGAAATGCTCAGCCAACCTAAGCCATTGCAGTATCTTTACCTTCAATAACCTTGCTGTGTTTATCTCTCAACCTCTGTGTACAGTCTGTTTCTTCCCACACAAAACATTAACTATATGGTACAACTATATGCTGTTGTGTTGCCTAGCTACTTCCTCAGCTTTATCAGCCAAGGTATCAAGCCAAAGTATCAGCTGCTAACTAATGCATTACACAATTATTATAGTTTTAGTAGTTTTGTTACAACTAGTAGGGTGTTGATTCAGTTTATCCCTGTGATTCTTTCTTTCAGGAATAAGCTTCAGTGTCTATCACTCAAATGACTTTGTCTCCTCTTTACCCAAGAGAATTTCAAGTAAAGTCTGTTTTAAATGGTCCATTCGTAAGTATTCAACTCCATTAGTAAGCCAACAATGATTGTCATTAATGACTAAGCAATTTATCATGGTATGCTTTGACTATAGAGTTTCAGTGTTAAAGGTAATTTTCTTAACATTAGCAGAACATTTTTTAAGCTTCACTTGCAAGACACTTTTGACAGGTAATGGTCCGACCTAATTTCAACTCTCCTTATATCATCTGGTATTCATAACAGAACTAAGCCATTTGCTGTTAAATATTCCTATGCAATCCATCAGGTGAACCCATGTGTTTTTATAAATGTCCCACTGTTTATTGTAAGTATTAGTTATTTTCAAACCATTAAATTACTTACCTGTAGGAGATGTTCCCCATGGCCATTGAAATTGCCAGTGCCAAAATGAACTATGACCTCTGCCCAAAGGTCAGAGAGATTACAAATTTTAGCATTGAGTCACCTAGCACAAAAGTAATATCTCCTTTCTTGACAGAATTCAAAATATCCTTAAGTTGCCCATAAAACCTGTCTTCTTCATTCTCATCAGAGCTCTTAGAGGGACCTACTAAGCAGGCTAACAATATGTAACATTCAATTCTTTAAATCTGCTTTTAAATTTAGCTGTAAGAAGCCTTTCATTAATACAATTATTCTAGAATAGCATCACTGGTAAGTCTACTGAGAAGCACGCTACTGCTTTGCAGATGTTTGTCATCAAGTTCAGGTACCCACAATGGCCTCTGATCAGGATTACCCACCAACTGATATAAGGTATCCTGTGCAGTTGTTCATCTGGAGCTGTCAATCCATAAACAGAAAACATGATACATTTTCCCTCAACAGAAGCCCACCAGTGTAGCAAGTTCAGGATCTGTAACCACATTCAAAGCCACAACACATTCCAAACAATATAAGTGGTGAGCACCAAGACCTATGTAGCTGAGTACTCCTATAAAGGTTAGGGAAAAAAGAAAAAATGGCCAGATAAGGAGGCCATACTGATCTGGAGATTGTCCCTTCCAAAAGAGAATATCTCTTTTGAAATGTACTAAGGGTAGTGCTAGTCCTGGTTAGTTCTGTGTCTCGTACAGAGGCTTGGTACACAGCTCTCCTACCAGTATATACCTAGTTATTATTCTAAATTAGCAGGTGTTAATTTATTTAAAATATGTCTTCCATAAACATTAAAACACATCATTTTACAGCATATATATATATATTTTTTTCTTTTAACTTAATTTAATAAAATGCCAACTTTTACTCTCAGAGACTTAGTCACTAGAGTCAAAATGGAATATGTTTGCTGAGCTGAAGGAAACTTATATTGAAAACTACAGACAAAATTTAGATATACATTTCCCCATTTAAGCATATAACTTATTGAGTGGCTTCATCAATACATAATAAAACTTCAATGAAGTAATATTATGCAGCCGTAATATATAGTTGATTTCAAGTGGTTCTGATTCCAATAGTATGTAAAGCAGGTATATATATATATATAAATTTTCCTACTATTTAACATGCAAAAATCATATTTATTTCAATTGGATATTTATAGATTAAAATATGTCAATTTATACATGTTTGAATGCACATAATGTTACAGTAAAATAAATTTCACATAGATAGAAAATAGCTGATTTAATAAAAATTTCTTAGATCTTATTTAGTGGATTTTTTAAAATGTTTCATACTTTTGGAGTAAAACAACTTTTTACAACCATAAAGAAGTTAATTGCTGACATAGTTGTAAATTCAACTTGTTCGCTATCACATACAACAATTATTTTTATATTAAAAATGCAAAAAATACTAGCAATGCATACTTTTTAAATTAAATTATATTTTTTAATATATAACATAGCTTATTTTTGTTTAGTTATTTCAATAAAAAGATACTAATTCTTTCGTCTCAGATGTTTTTATAAAATTTGCAGCCAATTGTGAATTTAATATTATGAATTTTGTATTCTATTCACACAATTTTTACTGTCATTTCTGTTCTAATTAACAGATCTATTTCATCTTATAAAACATGACATGTATTTTTACATAAAGAATCAGTGTTACTATTATTATTTCAACAGTTAAAGGAAAAATATTGCACTTTGGTATCACAGATTTTTAAAAGCACCTGTTCATCACTATCTATTTTAGAGCCTATGTTAAGTGAAAGTTCAGTATAACAAAATCAAGTGGGTGACCAAAATATGTTCATTAACCTGAAAATTTGCTATAATCAAATGCCACGAAAAACCTACTATGATAGTTATATACTACAAAATAATTAGGAAAGAAATTCACCATGTATTAGAGTTTACTTCTTAAAAAAAGTTGGTAATTTTTTACTGTCTCTTCTAACAAGTATCTCTTTGTGAATTCTTAAATGATTTTCCAACTCTCCAACAATTTGTCCAGAATATCTTTTCATGTCATTATAAAATGACAAAGACTTGATGCCATATTGGCTGCTAATAATGGAACTACACTAATTAATAAACTTAACTAATACAATAATAATGAACAAATAAAACAATAACTTAAATTTAATGAATGATGAAATAAAATGGATTGAAACTGCTTTGAAAGAACTTTTCACTGATGCTTTTGTCACTTATTATGAAACACAATTATTATTATAATTATAACACACACCTGCCAGAGCAGTTATAACACACAATTATTAACACACACCTGCCAGAGCAGTGGTGCACTCAGGATTTAATCTTGGGGGGAGGGGGGGCGCTGGCCCGGCTCAGGCAAACGAAGTAGCACTCGGTCTGCCCGATTCGTTCACCTTGTGTTCGCAGCTGCTGTGATTCTCGAGAGCTATATATATCCCACCTTACATGACCGCTAATTCATAAGTAGTATAGATATAGAAGACACGACAAACATAAATATAAAAAATGAATTTCAATTAAGAAAAGATTTTTGGAAAATTTTCTAGTGTTTTTTTTTTCCTTTTTCTTTGGAGGGTGTCAGGGCCCCTTGGCCCCCCTCCCCTCTGGGTGCACCACTGCACCAGAGTTCCTTGGATACAATTTACCAGGCATATGTAACTTTATAGCAAAAGAAAATTAACTATGTTCTGAGGTGCATAAAAATGTAAAGATACAAAAAAATATTATTATTAAACAAAGTTATTTATTACTCAACATAAATATTTAAAACATTTATTAATTACTAGCAGATTTACCCGGCATTTTTGGGTCTGAAACTTTCTAAAATGTAGAATAGATGGCATCACCTATAATGCAACACAATCAGAATCACATAGATCTCCAAGTTTTAAAATCCCCTTTTATGCTATTATAGTATTATTAGCTTCATGCATGGAAAATGTGGCTTGGGTTGGGTTGTTTTACCTCTGAGCTGCACTTTTTGCACACAATGGGCTAAATGGCCAGGTCACAAAGACCCCAAAGGCTCAGACAAGGTTGGGGGAAGGGACCCACTGCAACTGCTGTTGGGAGACAGATCGAAGCCTCCTGTCAAGGCCATCCAGCATGTTCTTTAATGCGCACGGGGTATGGCTCTCTAGCACACGGACTACGGCTTAATGTCCCATCCGACGAATGGTGGCTTTTCCAAGCCCATCAGTGTCCCCTACTGACCATGGGGCAGGGTGGGGAGTTTTACAGAGATAAATCTCAATGCTGACCCAACTGGGACCTGAACCTGGGAACTGCAGATTACGAATCTGGCACACTACCAACTAAACCACCCCTACCCTGGAAATATGGAAATGTTACTTTAAGAGCATTATACTGACATGTGCATGGAATACCTATGCCACACAGTGAGATCAGCAAAAATACATGCTGCATGATATACAACAGCATGTGATTCATAGCACTGTGATTGGTTGGATATTTCATATCATTTAAATTTTGCAGTGTTTTCAGATGTTAAAATACATTGTACATATTGTTTAATCATTTTCTTTTAAAAATTTCATTTACTGGGGGGGGGGGGGGGGGAAGGTCACACTGAGATATATTTTTATTTTGTTAAACTAATATTTTAATTATAGTGGTATTCATTGAAATAAAAATTTTTTACATAGAGATACATAGTAAATTGGCTGGGGTTGGAAAAAAATTTCATTACATTGAATATTTCATTATTCTGGTGTTCAATATATTGACATTTCACTGCTCTGGGTTCCTAGGCTTAAAATGACTAGCATGTTATACAGGGTGATTCAGTTAAGCGTGTAGAAACTTCTGGGAAGGGTAGGTTGCACAAAGACAAATAGAAATCATATAACAATGCAGGGTCGGTAACGGCATCTTCATGCAGTAGATGGTGTTGTTCGACGTGGTAGATGGCATTTTACGGCTGCGGGACTGCACAACGTCCTCGCATGCAACCGTCAATTGCAAACTGCCCACAGAAGTAGTAGGATGGCCGATTACACAAACACGGAGTTGGCCGATATGCATCTCGCACACGGGGCTGCAGACTGCAATGGTACCTGCAGAAGAGTGCAGCAGAACCCCAATTTCCTGCTTCTGTGCTGTTCACAGACGAGGCATGCATGGGTGGTGGAGAAGCCCCATGCTACATGAACACGTGCAGCACAAAACTGTTTTGCTGTAAATGTTTGGTCCGGCATTGTTGGGGACCACTTAATAGGCCCATACCTCATGCCTGTTCGTCTGGATGGAAGGAGTTACCGGATATTTCTGGAGGACGTCTTGCCAGAATTTTTGGATGAACAACGGGTCCCTCAGTTGCTGCACCATGCAATGTGGTTCCAGCATGATTCAGCCATGAAGTTCATCAACACTTAAATATGACATATGGACAACAGTGAATCAGGCGTGGTGGTACCGTTCATTGGCCTGCATGATCGTTGGACCTATCATGCCCCGATTACTTCTTCTGAGTTTAAATCAAAGGACTGGTGTTTGACACTCCCATTGAAAGTGCTGAGGACTTTGTTGCACGCATCTCCGCAGCTGCCTCAGAAGTCCGAGACATGCGAGGAATCTTTCAGAATGTATGTGATTTCATGCGCCGATGATGTCAGGCCTGTGTTACAGCTCATGGTCGCAACTTCGAACACCTTCTGTGATCTCTGTGCATTTCGCAAATGTACCTATTGTGATTAATAAAAAGCATTTTGTTCACTTATGTGCTGCTCTTTCATTCACATCCTCTCTGTACACTAGCACATGTTGATGCTATTACTGACCTGCATTGCTATATGATTCCGATTCATCTTTGTGCAACCTACCCCCTCCCAGAAGTTTGTACACGCTTAACTGAATCACCCTGTATATCAGGAATATTTCTGCACAATGTATTACATACATTCCAACTAAAAAAAAAACAAATTTTATTTAATTATGAAACATATTTCAGAGAGAACAGTGACTGATCAATGCATTTTTTCTTCACCAAAACAGCACATAATAAATCCTTTATTTTGGAAATCATGAAAAAAAAAATCCATTTATAAGAGCCCAAGTTAACTAATATAAGTTACTAGATCTTAGAAAGTATTAATACTTGGAGAGCAAAATTTCTCATAATGCATTAAATAAGTTATCATTACGTATGCCTTAAAAACACATACCAAGTAGCCTATAAAGCAATTGTTTTGTGGCAACCTGAGCATTGAAGATATTGACACCTTGCCTGTTACAAGTTCCTAAACAAGCTCCAGCTCGTACAATTGATCTGCATAAATTCCCATTGCCATTCATGTATGCCAGAAGAAGTGCTGGAAACAAAATCAAATTATGAACATAATAGTAAATGCATGTTTGGAATAAATGTTTCAATTTTATGGTGTGCTTTTAAATCACTTTGAACTTTTATATGAATAGTAGCAAAGAATGCAAGACTGTAACTTATATTAGACAATAATAAAAGTTTAATAATTAATATTTTCTGCATTGTATAGTCATCAGGAAAAATACCTCTTATGAGGCATTGACTCTTCAGACAAAAGTCAGTTGCAATCATATCATACTGGTATATCAGCAACAATGTAGAGTTCAGTTACCTTTATACTATGTATAATATTAGGCTCACATTAGCAGTAGGCAAAAACAAGTTATTATACAGACTTAATAGTAAATATATGACATTATCTTTCTATGCTGAATAACAAGTTTCAGCATATCAGATCTATCTATTAATTTACACCTATCTTAAGTTTACAGATTACCTTATTTTTTATATAATGCAGGAACTTCACTTTTAAGTCCATATGTCCAATGACAATGTACTTGTTACAAAAACTTTGTTAATAGCTTATCTGTCCATTTTAGTAAGTGATATCCAGATGAAGATGAATATCCTGTAAAAGTACTGATGGCATGTCCTGTTGACATGCATAACGATCACAGTTGCTATAATTTGTGGATCCACAATTTGTAGCTTTAACATACTACATGCTATCTGACAGTTTCTCTTCAGTCTGTTAATAGGTTGACCACATGATGTTGTTTCTATCACAGATAGTCATATGCATTTAGAATTAGTAGGACTTTTCAGTTTTTTAACTTTACTGCAAGCTAACATTGTGTGAAGTGCCTAGCCTTAGTATAGGCCAGTCCTCAACTACTTATGTATAACTGACATTAAACAGATGTACATTAAAAACTCAAGCCTAAATCTAAAAGATCAATTTAAAGGCTAAAAAGTTGTGTAATGCATTTCACTTACTGCTTGTTGGCTTTATCAAGTGTACCAAACTCAGAAAGCTGTCTGCTTAAATAGTGTTATCAGTACAGTAGAAAAGTGTATCCAAATGAGGTTAGCAGCCCTCAGCAGCAGATTCCATGCTAATGGGAGAGGTGTTGCATATCGCATCTGCATATAAATTTATCACATTTTCAGTGTAATTTAGCTGAAATTTTGTGGAAGATGCCATTAAAATTCTTATCTCATTTACATTAATAGTTAATTTATTGTTTATAGCTACTTCAGCTAAAGTGGTTTGTGGATTTCTTTATTAATATATTTAATCTTATTTTGATGTTCTTTAAGCTGTTGCAAAAATATTCTATAGGTACATCAAATATAGCAGTGTTTGGGATATACTTTATGTTATAGGTCATCTAGGTGACTAAATATATTCCACCTGTTGTTAATACTTTATCATTTATGATAAAAAGTATGAGTCATGGTTATTGGAACTTCTATTCCAAAATTCACAATATGTTAACAATTATATAGGTTAGATATCCTATGGTCTGTAAATGGTAGCTAGGCATAAACTGGAAGGAGAGCTGTGTACCAATCCCTAGTGATGATGTACAGAACCGGCCAGGTCTAGCACCTAATGTCCGACCCCGCCTTCTCAAGCTGAAGGCCATTAGTACCTTTCAAAAGAGATATTCTCTTTTGGAAGGGAATGGAAGGGGAGGACAGCCAGTTCAGTATGGCCTACTGATCTGGTCATCTATGGTCACTTTTTTCTTTTTTTTCAACCCTGCTGAGGAGTGGTCAACTTCACAAGGTCCTGGTGATGACTATTTATACCTACTAGACTGGACTTGTTTATGGATTTGAGCTTGATTATGGATCCTAGACTTGCTGCACTGGTGGGCCTCTGTTGAAGGAGAATCTGCCGCTGTGTTTTCTGTTTGCTTCTGGGTTGCTAGCCCTAAGTGAACAGAGGCATGGGATACCTTATATCAGCTGGTGGATAATCCTAATCAGAGGCCATCGCGGGTACCTGAACCTTACTTAGCTAGTTGGGCATCGTCAAGTCTAAACTGGAGTAATGTGTCTCAGGCAGGCCATATGGCTCTTGAAAAAGTCCACTTGAAAAGGTGGTGCCTGAAGTTCCTACCAGCATCGGTGACTTCAACCTTTAGCGGAGGAGGAACAGGTCTTTGCCCCATGCCTGCGATCAGGGGGTGGTTTGATACTGTTGGCCCTACCTATCTCAATAAACATAGTTTCTTTAAAAATCCTACTAATCATTTTCTCTCTGCATGAACGTGGAATGTGAAGACATTACATAGAGATTATTCTCTTGATGTCCTCACACAGGAATTCCAGTGCTACAATCTAGATATTTTAGGTTTGCAAGAGACCAGATGGACAGGTAAAGATGAGATACTTAAAAATAACTTTAAATTTCTCTTTTCAGGGAGGGAGGATGGAAAGCATCACCAAGGCATGGGTCTGCTGCTCAGCAGACATGCTAGTGATGCTCTTCTAGGATATGAGTGCATTAATGAAAGGTTTCTTACAGCAAAATTTCAGACAAGCATTAAAGACTTGAATGTTATCTGCCGTTATGCCCCCACTGAGGATGCCGATGAGGAGGAGAAGGATAGGTTTTACGGACAACTTCAGAATATTTTGAATTCTGTCAAGAAAGGAGATATTACCCTTGTTCTAGGTGACTTCAATGCCAAAGTTGGTACTGATTCTGACCTTTGGGGAGGGGTGATAGGCTCTTTTGGTATTGGTAGCTACAATGGCAATGGGCATCATCTCCTACAGGTAAGTAAACTCAATGGTTTCACAATAACTAACACTTATTACAAACACCACGACATACATAAGTACACATGGTTTTCACCAGATGGGCTGCATAAGAATATGATTGATTATATATTAATTAACAACAAATGGGCTAGTTCTGTTAGGAATACCAGGGCACATAGGGGAGCTGAAATTGGATCTGACCATCACCTTGTTAAGAGTGTCTTGCAACTTAAACTTAAAAAGTATTGTGCTAAAGTTAAAAAATTTACTTTTAATACTGAAGCTCTGAAAGACCCAGTTATAGCTAAAGCTTACCATGATAGGTTACTTAGTCATTATGACAGTCATGATTTGCTTACTACTGAAGTTGAGGAAGAATGGGGCCATTTTAAACAGGTTTTTTTGGAAACTAACAGTACTCTTTTAGGAAAAAAAGGAGCAGAGGCAGAATTATTTGAGTGACAAGGCACTTGAGCTTATTTCAGAAAGAAGGAACTGCAGGAATGTCCTTAATCAGTATACTACTAGTCCTAATAGAAAGCATTACAGAGAGGTAAAATTTTACCTCTCTGTAATGTACGTTAATATACTCTCTAATACTCTCTAAAATACTCTCTATGTAATGTACGTTAATAAACATGTAAAGGATCAGTTAGCTGCTGATAAGAATCTTTGGCTTGATGGCTTGGCTGACAAAGCTGAGGAAGCAGTTAGGCAGCACAACAGCAGAGAGCTGTACCAGATAGTTAATGTTTTATGTGGTAGAAAATGGAGAGTGACTGAAGGATAAACAAGGTAAGGTTATAGAAGGGGAGTATTCTGTCATGGCTAGGTGGGCTGAGCATTTCAGTGATGTTCCAAACAATGTGGTTAGTTCTACTCCCATTGTTTGTAATGATGATAGATGCATTGGTGGCTTTAATGTTGGCCCTATAACACAATCTGAAGTTATTTTGGCTATTTCTAAACTTAAACTTTATAAATCCCCAGGGGTAGATGAAATTGCTACAGAAATACTTAGAGCTGGGAATGTTTAGGTTACCACTTGGATGACTGAAATTTTAAACGTCTTTTATGATAAAGGCATGGTTCCTAAAGATTTATCAGAGATATTATTATCCCTATTTTCAAAAAAGGTGATCGCAGTTCTTGTGATAACTATAGGGGTATCAGCCTACTCTCTATTCCAGGTAAAGTTCTTTCCATGATTGTGCTTAATAGAATTAAGAATCTGGTTAACAGTTAATTGCGTGATGAGCAACGTGGATTCAGAAGTGGTACGGGATGTGTGGATCAAATATTTTCACTTATGCAGATTCTTGAGAAATGTTTAGAGTTTCAGAAACCTTTGGTTGCTAGCTTTGTTGATTTCAAAAAGGCTTTCGACTCTGTTGATCATCATAATTTGTGGTTGATTGTGAGATCATATGGTATACCAGACAAGTTAGTTAACATAATGAAAGCTCTCTATAATAACACTGAGTCGCGTGTGAGAGTTGGTAAGGCTTGTAGTAATTGGTTTAGCATTACTTCTGGTGTTTGACAAGGGTGCATTTTGTCTCCTTTTCCCATTAGTTATTAATTATGTTATCCAAAATTCACTGCAAGGGAAAGATTTTGGCCTTAAATGGTCTGGAGATACAAAAATTCCTGATTTAGATAATGCTGATGATTTAGCCCTTTTGGCAAATGGTGTTGATGAGATGAACTCTTTCATTCGAGCTGTTGATGAGACTGGTAGTAGAATAGGTTTGGTTATAAACAGAGAGAAAACTGAAGTGATAAAAGTTGGTTATGCAGGCTGTGATTCTGTTAATCTGAATGGTTGCAGTCTTGAACAGGTGTCACAGTTTAATTATCTTGGGAGCTATGTAACAGATACTGGCGATGTGCGGCATGAGATTAACAGACAAATAGGGATTGCTACCGGGACTTTTAAGAATCTATGGAGAGTGTGGAGAAATAGGCGTATATACCTAAAGACTAAAATTAGGCTGTATAATAGTTTAGTTCTTTCTAGGGTTAGTTATGGCAGTGAAACATGGACAGTTTGTAAACATGATAACAGGAAACTAGATGCATTTGATTCTAGATGCTTACGCAGTATCTTGGGCATTAGGTGGTTCAACTTTGTAACTAATGATGTGGTTAGGCAAAGGAGTCAGCAACCTCCTTTAAGCAGCATATTGTGTAGAGAGAGACTCCGTTGGTTTGGGCATGTTGTTCGTATGGATAATTATAAATTGTTGAATAGGGTTATGAACAGTGTGCCTAAAGGCCTCAGAAAGAGGATGTGGTGGGCAGACAGTGTCAAACAGGACCTTATTAAGATTGGTGCGCAATGAGTGGATGCAGATGTAGCTCAGGACAGATATGCTTGGAGAATTAAACTGCACGGTCTGGTTGGACCTCCATATCCCTGGCTACTTGAGGATGATGATGACGGTGTATGGTAGGGTTTGTTCTATGTCTACATGTCTGTGGCAGCCATAATTCTTCAGGAAATCATGGTAGACTCCTAAAAATTTGATGGAGGGTTTTTTGTTGTTGTCCGAGTTGCAGTGCTGAATTTGAAGTTCATATTCTAAAAGGGGGGCTTGATAGAAGCATAATATGCTTCTATCAAGCCCTCCTTTTAAATCTATGGGAACAATAATTACTCCCAAATCCATTGTAGGGATGGATTTGTGTATATTTATTTCATAATAACTCTGGTTATTAACCATTGCTTTGATCATTTTGACATCTGGTACACTGATTCTTCATAATAAAGTACGAATCATTTTCAGAGATGAAACAAATCTGCTGATTTGAACAAAAATCACAGCAGCAATCATTTGAGTATAATGCAAAATTCATAATATAATTTTTTTAAACTCTAAATGCTAAACCAGTACAGATATTTGAAAACGGTTTTCTCTATTGTATATTTTGCTCTTTTGTAATAATTCCATCTGCTTACAATATGGGGCTATCTATCAAATACACAACTTAGCAACTGGTTGAAAATTTCATGTTTTGATTGCACATGTTTTGATTTTCACATTCATTGCCCTGTTGTGTCATCAGTTTACAGTTAATTTTCGATGTCAAGAGATTGCAGATAAAGCAATAAACTTTTCTTGTTGTTACCATTTGCATGACAATTGTAGGGGAGCTGGTGGCTTAAAACAACCTGCGAATCTAATGGTGTGACAAGGTAATGCATATGAAACTCAAAAGGTATATGCAGTTCAAACGCAATTTTTTTTATCTTTGGTTAAGTTGCATATTTAATAAGATAATTTCTACTGTAAGGAGATGAAATGATCAGAAATGAATGAAACATACAATAGAAATATCCATTTTTAAATATCAGTACAAGTACGCATTACATTCGAAGATGAAACAGATCTGTTAATTAGAACAGAAAGTACAGCAGTAATTGTCTGAATAGAATATAAAATTCATAATATAATTTAACTCAAAATTCTAAACCAAACTTGGTTTTGCATTTAGAGCTACATAAATTACATTATTAATTTTGTCATTTATAATTAAAATTTTAATTTAATTCTAAATGCTAAACCAAACTTGATTTAGCATTTAGAGTTAAATGAATTACATTATGAATTTTGAATTCTATCCATACAATTACCACTGCCATTTCTGTTCTAATTAACAAATCTATTTCATCTTAGGACAAGTACTTTAACATGAAGAATCAGTGCACTAAATATCAAGATGATTATAGCAACCATTCGAGAGTTATTGCACAATAAACACACACAAATTCATATTGGAATGGCTTTTATGGCCTTAACCCTTCCAGTGTCCAGCCTGAAAAACTGGTTTCCATCCAGAGGTCAAATTATTTTCTCCCTATGCTGAGCCAAAAAAAAACTTCAACTTTAGAACTATTTTACCAAATAACAAACAAAAGGAATAATGGCATGTTGTATATCAAATTAATCAGCATTTAATTCTGGATTTTCTGAAAATCAAGTATTTTACAAAAAAGATGATATGCTTTATTTTAATAGGACTTTTTTAGAGTCATGTAAAAAGATGCATTTGGCAACAGAAATAAAAATTTATTTAAAAAAATTAATAGACAGAAATGATTACAATGCACATGAATAGAATGACTATATATTACTGAATAGCAAAAAAATTATTTTTTGATTTTAAGTATATATTTTTCTCGTTTTGTAATTTTTTCTCAGTACCATACTTTGAGAAAATTCCAGGCTTTTAGCCAATTGTACTGAGTCACATAAACAAGTCAACTTTAGAATTAAAAAAAAATAACCAATCAACAAAAATAGGCCATGTTATATACCAAATTCAATAGAATTTAATTACAAATTTTATGAAAATAAATAATATAACAAATTTGCATCCACATCAATTTTAATAAATTTTTTTAATGTGATATGGTGAAGAAAAAAAGATCGCACTATACAATTAAGGCTTCATTTTGGAAAACCTGATGAATAAAAATAGTTAAATTATATATTTATCGAAAGAAAATTTCCTCTCAAACAATATAATATTCAACCTGAAATATGATTATTTATTTTTTAATGATTCTATTCTATATCATATATTTTAAACATGACCAGTATTATACAAAGTGACTTGAACTTCCTACATTCACAGGATTTTCTGAACTGATTATGAAATAGAAAAAAACTTCCTTGACTGCTTTTTTTGCTAAAAATCGGAATTTTTTCTTTGGGATTTGAAGTTTGGCAATCTTGGCTAAGTGCAGAAAGGTTTATTCACCACAACAAAAAAAAAAGTGTTATATCGTCTGTGTGACACAGTCGAGGTACTGAAGGAGTGTGTGTGTGGGGGGGGGAGATTGTCTTTAATATAAACATAAACATTTGTCATTTTAAAAACATTATATTTTTCTAGGGGGGGGGGGTGAAACTTTCTACGTGAATTTAGTAGAGGGGATGACTTCCCAAAATTACCCTCCCACATGACGGCCGAATACTATAGCAAGGAAGTCTATTTTGCTCCCATATCCAAGACATTCATTTTCAGAAAACAGTACAAGCTCAAAGTTTTTTTACTAAAAAAAACAAGAAATAATAAAAGAAAAACTACATACACTGAAGTGCCATTGAATTAGGGATAGCAACCTAATAATATGTTGGATCCCCTCTGGCCCTGATAACGGCTGCCACATCATAAGGCAAATGTTGCGTAAATGTTCCACAGGTGTGGTAACCCATGCATCCTCCAGAGCTGTCCATAATTCTCTCAAGTTTGTCACTGATGGGACACAGGCCTGAACACTCTGCTCGATGGTATCCCAAAGTTTTTTGATGGTTTTCTAGTTTTCTAGTTTCCAAAGTTTTCTAGGTGGCCAATTCATTACTTCAAAGTCAGCAGAATGCTCCTGCAACCATGCAGTAGCCAACCTAGACCTGTGAGATGAACAGTTGACTTGCTGCTCCATTGGGATGCATGATGGCCATAAATGGGTGTAAAATGGTAAGCCACGAGTTCTACATACCAAGATGCATTGAGAGTCATTGGTTCACATACCAAAGGTCCCACAGATGTCCAATTGACAACACCCCAGGCCATCACTGAGCTGCCACCAACTTGTACTGTTCCGACCTGAAATATAGGATCCATGGCTTCATGAGGTTGGTGCCATACAATTAGTCTCCCACTGGCATGATGAAGTTTAAATCGGGTTTTATCACTCCAGGCTATCTGTTGCCAATTTTCGATGGTCCAGTTTTGATGTGTGACTCTCATAGGTTGGTGACTCCTGAAGCCGAGATGATGAAGTGAGAGTTGCATGGTCCGTGCACTGACTTCCTGGCTGGAACTCGCATTCAGATGGGAGATGATTTCAGATAATGTCTTGCTTCTATCAGTCCATATGATGCAGCTCAGACGGCGAAGCCCACAAATTATTCAAAGCTGGTTGTCTTTTTCAGTTTGTCTGGGTTCTTGTTTTTTACCGGAATTTTCATATTCCCACAACACTCTTGAAACTGTCGTACGAGAAAATCCAAGTTTGTTGATGATTTCGGAGATTGAGTGTCCCATCTGTCGGGCTCCTATGATCTGCCCATTGTCAAATGCATCAAAATCCTGCGCCTTTCCCATTATGCTTCTCATGATGAATGCTTGGGGAGGCCAAAGCTGACAGTTATATATTACCAGAGTTTCAGTCATGCATGCACACAAATGCAGGACTTGCGGTACTGAATTTGGATAATGTTTCCTAGCCTGAATTCAATGGAATTTTAGTGTATAACCTAATGGGATGTTAAATAAAATATCTGCAACAACTTTTAAGTCAGCCTCCGATCAAACATAACTTGGAAAGATCGATAAATCAGCCGATTGAAAGATCACTAACTAATGGAAGTAAATCTACAAAAATGAATTTGCTTCCATATCCAAGACCCTTTTTTTTTCAGAAAATGATACTAGATCAAAGTTTTACTGGAAAAGTAATAAATAAGAAAATAAAAATTACATATAGCCTAATGCGAGGTTAAAATATCCACAGCAACAAGTTGTAGGCCGGCCATATGATGTAGCATAACTATGAAAAAATCAATACTTATCGATTGGCCAAAAGATCGCTAATTTCCAAACATAAATCTACTGAAATGAAAACTAAGGTTTAAATATAAAAAAAGCAAATAGTAACTTTACAAAGGGTATCAAATATGCTGGACCAAAACTGTAAAAAGCACATAGCACATGGAACGGAGATAGCATGTGTCAGCCATCTGCATCTGGTTTGCCTCAGTGAAGCATAACTAATTAAATGCAGCTGCCTGCAACCAGAATTTCTAAGAAGGATGTGTTTACTTCCAGTTTCGATTTTAATAGTGGGAAAGATGTATAAAATGCTGGGGAAAATGATAAAAATAACTTGGGGAATAACTGAAATAGGTTTATGACAGAAAAGAGTGTTAAAAAAAAAATGGCGGTACATATTTTGCAATTACTTCCAAAATATATCGTTTTTAAAAACAGCAGGTTTTTTTTTGCTTATTTTTAACAGATTTCGAAAATTTAAGGAAAAATTTGTTGATAATAGTTCAAATCAAACATGTGAGCTTAAATCAGAAGGATGCTTCAGCAATTAGGAACGTTAACAAGCAAATCAGCAATACTGTTTAATGCTTCTAAGAAATGACAATCAGATGGCTTTATAAAATTATTTATATCATCATCATCATCCTCAAGCAGCCATGGGCTACGGAGGTCCAACCAGACTGTGCAATTTAGTTCTCCAAGCAAGTCTATCCTGAGCTACATCTACTGCATCTGGCCACTGCACACCAATTCTAACAAGGTCATGTTTGACATTGTCTGCCCACCGCATCCTAGGTCTCCCCTTCTTTCTGAGGCCTTTAGGCACACTGTTCATAACCCTATTCACCAATCTATAATTATCCATACGTGCAACCTGGCCAAACCAACTGAGTCTCTCTCTCTGCACAATATGCTGCTTAAAGGAGGTTGCACACTCCTTTGCCTAACCTCATCATTAGTTACAAAGTTGAACCACCTAATGCCCAAGATACTGCGTAAGCATCTAGAATCAAATGCATCTAGTTTCCTGTTATCATGTTTACAAACTGTCCAAGTTTCCCTAGAAAGAACCAAACTATTATACAGTCTAAGTTTAGTTTTCAGGTGTATATGCCTATTTCTCCACACTCTCCATAGATTCTTAAAAGTCCCGGCAGCAATCCCTATCCGTCTGTTAATCTCATGCTGCACATCACCAGCATCTGTTACATAGCTCCCAAGATAATTAAACTGTGACACCTGTTCAAGACTGCAACCATTCAGATTAACTGAATCACAGCCTGCCTGACCAATTTTCATCACTTTAGTTTTCTCTCTGTTTATAACCAAACCTACTCTACTACCAGTTTCATCAACAGCTCGAATGAAAGAGTTCATCTCATCAACATCATTTGCCAAAAGGGCTAAATCATCAGCATAATCTAAATCAGAAATTTTCATATCTCCAGTCCATTTCAGGTCAAAATCTTTCCCATGAAGTGAATTTCGCATAGCATAATCAATAACCAAACTAATGAGAAAAGGAGACAAAATGCACCCTTGTCAAACACCAGAAGTAAATTTGTAGCAATTGCTAAACCAATTGCTACAAGCCTTACCAACTCTCACACACGACTCAGTGTTTTTATAGAGTTTTCATTATGTTAAATAATTTGTCTGGTATATCATATGATATCACAATCAATCACAAATTATGATGATCAACAGAGTCAAAAGCCTTTTTGAAATCAACAAAGCTAGAAACCAGAGGTTTCTGAAACTCTAAACATTTCTCAAGAATCTGCCTAAGTGAAAATATCTGATCCACACATCCCCTACCACGCAATTGACTGTCAACCAGATTCTTAATTCTATTAAGCACAATCATGGAAAGAACTTTACCTGGAACGAGAGTAGGCTGATACCCCTATAGTTATCACAAGAACTGTGATCACCTTTTTTGAAAATAGGGATAACAATAGCTCTGGTAAAATCCTTAGGAACCATGCCTTTATCATAAAAGATATTCAGAATTTCAGTCATCCAAGTGGTAACCGAAACATTCCCAGCTCTAAGCATTTCAGTAGTAATTTCATCTACCCCTGGGGATTTATGTAGTTTTAGTTTAGAAATAGCCAAAATAACTTCAGATTGTATTATAGGGCCAACATTAAAGCCACCAATGCATCTATCATCATTGCAAACAATGGGAATAGAACTAACCGCATTGTTTAGAATATCACTGAAATGCTCAGCCCACCTAGCCATGACAGAATCCTCACCTTCTATAACCTTACCCTGTTTATCCTTCAATCCCTGTATACCTGTCTGTTTTCTACCACACAAAACATTAACTATCTGGTACAGCTCTCTGCTGTTGGTGCTGTCTAATCGCCTCCTTGGCTTTGTCAGCCAAACCATCAAGCCAAAGATTCTTATCAGCAGCTAACTGATCTTTTACACGTTTATTCAGTTCTCTGTAATGCTTTCTATTAGGACTAGTAGGGTATTGATTAAGGACATTCCTGCAGTTCTTACTTTCCGAAATAAGCTCAAGTGCCTTATCACTCAGATAATTCTGTCTCTTCTGCTACTTTTTTCCTAAAAGAGTATTGTTAGTGTCCAAAAAAGCCTGTTTAAAATTATCCCATTCTTCCTCAACTTTAAATAGTAAGTATACCATGATTGTCATAATGACTAAGTAACCTATCGTAATGCTCCAAACAAATGCAAAATACTTGAAGTTTTATGCTCCGGATAGCTTAGACGGGCGCCAGGCAATAATTAACAAATTGCCAAAAGTAGAATAAGTTGATAATAAGTTGATTTAGGGTTCAAATACCAGCAAGCGTTCATGAGTAAGAATAAAAAAATGATTGTCAAGTAATATAAAAAAATCCTTAATTCGCACTGCTCAAGAGAAAAAACTGTACAGACTCAAAAGGTTTATAACAAAACAGATTTATTTCCAAAATAATTCAACTCACCAAGACATCAATGAAGAAAACATAACTCCATCTCCTGTGCTACACGCACTGTGCTTGGTGCTACGCACCTTGTGCTCGTGCACTCGCTTGTGCTTAGTGCTTCTGCACTAACTCCCCCCTGTGACTCGTAGGTCACCGGTTTTTGACAATGAGCCGGCGCATGCCGGCAAAGACATTTGCATACTATGACGAACGACGCAAGCTATGATGCAAGAGGGGGCGTGTCCTTTGCACGCGCTTTAACGGTACAGTCGGAAGATCGGAGTTGCGGTGCATGCGCAACTCCTAGAAACTTGGAAATGAGTGCTGCGATGCCAAAAAGGAAATAAAAATCCCCAAAATGATAAATATAACGTAAATTAAACAAAACTGGTTACGGTCACCGAAAACTGGTCACCGAAAAAAGTGAACGGTGGGGCATCACACTATCATGGTAAGCTTTGGCTATAACTGGATCTTTCAGAGCTTCCGTATTAAAAGTAAATTTTTTAACCCTTGCGCAACTCTTTTTAAGTTTAAGTTGCCAGACACTTTTAACATGGTAATGGTCAGATCCAATTTCAGCTCCCCTATAAGACCTGGTATTCCTAACATAATTAGTCCATTTGCTGTTAATTAATATATAATCAATCATATTCTTATGCAGCCCATCTGGTGAAAACCACGTGTACTTATGTGTGTCACGGTGTTTGTAATAAGTGTTAGTTATTCTGAATCCATTGAGTTTACTTACCTGTAGGAGACATTGCCCATTGCAATTGCAGCTACCAATACCAAAAGGGCCTATTATTCCTTACCAAAGGTCAGAGTCAGTACCAACTTTGGCATTGAAGTCACCTAGAACAAGGAAAATATCTCCTTTCTTGACAGAATTCAAAATATCTTGAAGTTGTCCGTAAAACCTATCCTTCTCATCATCATCGGCATCCTCAGTGGGGGCATAACAGCAGATAACATTCAAGTCTTTAATGCTTGTCTGAAATTTTGCTGTAAGAAACCTTTCATTAATGCACTCATATCCTAGAAGAGCATCACTAGCGTGTCTGCTGAGAAGCAGACCCACGCCTTGGTGATGCTTATTGTTGTCCCTCCCTGAAAAGAGAAATTTAAGATTATTTTTAAGAATCTGACCTTTATCTGTCCATCTGGTCTCTTGCAAGCCGAGAATATCTAAATTATAATGGTGGAATTCTTGTGTGAGAACATCAAGAGAAAAAGCTCTGTGCAGAGTCCTCACATTCCAACTACCTATGGAGAGAAAATGCTTAGTGGGATGTTTAAAGAAACTATGTTTATTGAGAGAGGGAATGCCGACAATATCAAACAGCCCCCTAATCGCAGACATGGGGCAAAGACCCGTTCCCCCACCACTAAAAGCTGAAGCCATCTACACTGGAAGACTTCCTCCAATGTAGAATTTGACGATGCCAATAGAAGCAAAGAGTTCAGGTACCTGTGATGACCTCTGCTCAGGATTATATACCAGCTGATAAACATATCCTGTATATCTATTCACTTGGGGCTGTCAACCCACAAACAAACAGAAAACACAGCGGAAGATTTTTCCTCCACAGAAGCCCACTAGTGCAGCAAAATCAGGTATATGGCTCTGAGATATATGGCTCATCAGATATATGGCTCTGAGCTTGATTATGGATATAATCAAGCTCAGAGCCATATATCTGTCCAGTTCAGTGGGTTTATATGGTCAGCACCAGGACCCTGTGTGGTTGACCACTCCTCAGCAGGGTAGAAAAAAAAAGAAAAGTAGCCATAGTTGTCCAGATCAGTCATCATCATCATCATCCTCAAGCAGCCATGGGCTACGGAGGTCCAACCAGACCGTGCAATTTAGTTCTCCAAGCAAGTCTATCCTGAGCTACATCTACTGCATCTGGCCACTGCACACCAATTCTAACAAGGTCCTGTTTGACATTGTCTGCCCACCGCATCCTAGGTCTCCCCTTCTTTCTGAGGCCTTTAGGCACACTGTTCATAACCCTATTCGCCAATCTATAATTATTCATACGGGCAACATGGCCAAACCAACGGAGTCTCTCTCTGCACAATATGCTGCTTAAAGGAGGTTGCAAACTCCTTTTTCTAATCTCATCATTAGTTACAAAGTTGAACCACCTAATGCCCAAGATACTGCGTAAGCATCTAGAATCAAATGCATCTAGTTTCCTGTTATCATGTTTACAAACTGTCCAAGTTTCACTGCCATAACTAACCCTAGAAAGAACCAAACTATTATACAGTCTAATTTTAGTCTTTAGGTGTATACGCCTATTTCTCCACACTCTCCATAGATTCTTAAAAGTCCCAGCAGCAATCCCTATTCGTCTGTTAATCTCATGCCACACATCACCATTATCTGTTACATAGCTCCCAAGATAATTAAACTGTGACACCTGCCCAAGACTGCAACCATTCAGATTAACTGAATCACAGCCTGCCTGACCAATTTTCATCACTTTAGTTTTCTCTCTGTTTATAACTAAACCTACTCTACTACCAGTCTCATCAACAGCTCGAATGAAAGAGTTCATCTCATCAACATCATTTACCAAAAGGGCTAAATCATCAGCATAATCTAAATCAGAAATTTTCATATCTCCAGCCCATTTAAGGTCAAAATCTTTCCCTTGAAGTGAATTTCGCAGAACATAATCAATAACCAAGCTAAAGAGAAAAGGAGACAAAATGCATCCTTGTCGAACACCAGAAGTAATGTTAAACCAATTGCTACAAGCCTTACCAACTCTCACACACGACTCAGTGTTATTATAGAGAGCTTTCATAATGTTAACTAACTTGTCTGGTATAAAATATGATCTCACAATCAACCACAAATTATGACGATCAACAGAGTCGAAAGCCTTTTTGAAATCAACAAAGCTAGCAACCAAAGGTTTCTGAAACTCTAAACATTTCTCAAGAATCTGCCTAAGTGAAAATATCTGATCTACACATCCCCTACCACTTCTGAATCCACATTGCTCATCACGCAATTGCCTGTCAACCAGATTCTTAATTCTATTAAGCACAATCATGGAAAGAACTTTACCTGGAACAGAGAGTAGGCTGATACCCCTATAGTTATCACAAGAACTGCGATCACCTTTTTTGAAAATAGGGATAACAATAGCTCTGGTAAAATCCTTAGGAACCATGCCTTTATCATAAAAGAGATTCACAATTTCAGTCATCCAAGTGGTAACCGAAACATTCCCAGCTTTAAGCATTTCCATAGTAATTTCATCTATCCCTGGGGATTTATGAAGTTTAAGTTTAGAAACAGCCAAAATAACTTCAGATTGTGTTATAGGGCCAACATTAAAGCCACCAATGCATCTATCACCATTGCAAACAATGGGAGTAGAACTAACTACATTGTTTAGAACATCACTGAAATGCTCAGCCCACCTAGCCATGACAGAATCCTCCCCTTCTATAACCTTACCTTGTTTATCCTTCAATCCTTGTATGCCTTTCCGTTTTCTACCACACAAAACATTAACTATCTGGTATAGCTCTCTGCTGTTGTGCTGTCTAACTGCTTCCTTGGCTTTGTCAGCCAAACCATCAAGCCAAAGATTCTTATCAGCAGCTAACTGATCCTTTACAAGTTTATTAAGGTCTCTGTAATGCTTTCTATTAGGACTAGTAGGGTATTGATTAAGGGCATTCCTGCAGTTCTTTCTTTCCGAAATAAGCTCAAGTGCCTTATCACTCAGATAATTTTGCCTCTTCTGCTCCTTTTTTCCTAAAAGAGTACTGTTAGTGTCCAAAAAAGCCTGTTTAAAATGATCCCATTCTTCCTCAACTTCAGTAGTAAGCAAACCATGACTGTCATAATGACTAGGTAACCTATCATGGTAAGCTTTGGCTATAACTGGATCTTTCAGAGCTTCAGTATTAAAAGTAAATTTTTTAACCCTAGCACAACACTTTTTAAGTTTAAGTTGCAACACACTTTTAACAAGGTAATGGTCAGATCCAATTTCATCTCCCCTATATGCCCTGGTATTCCTAACAGAACTAGTCCATTTGCTGTTAATTAATATGTAATCAATCATATTCTTATGCAGCCCATCAGGTGAAACCCATGTGTACTTATGTATGTCGCGGTGTTTGTAATAAGGGTTAGTTATTCTGAATCCATTGAGTTTACTTACCTGTAGGAGACGTTGCCCATTGCTATTGCAGGTACCAATACCAAAAGGGCCTATTACTCCTCCCCAAAGGTCAGAGTCAGTACCAACTTTGGCATTGAAGTCACCAAGAACAAGGGTAATATCTCCTTTCTTGACAGAATTCAAAATATCCTGAAGTTGTTCATAAAACCTATCCTTCTCATCCTCATCGGCATCCTCAGTGGGGGCATAACAGCAGATAACATTCAAGTCTTTAACGCTTGTCTGAAATTTTGCTGTAAGAAACCTTTCATTAATGCACTCATATCCTAGAAGAGCATCACTAGCGTGTCTGCTGAGAAGCAGACCCACGCCTTGGTGATGCTTTTTGTCGTCCCTCCCTGAAATCGTCCCTCCCTTTTTGTCGTCCCTCCCTTACGATTATTTTTAAGAATCTGACCTTTATCTGTCCATCTGGTCTCTTGCAAGCCGAGAATATCTAAATTATAACGGTGGAATTCTTGTGTGAGGACATCAAGAGAAAAAGCTCTGTGCAGAGTCCTCACATTCCAACTACCTATGGAGAGAAAATGGTTAGTGGGATGTTTAAAGAAACTATGTTTATTGAGAGAGGGAATGCCGACAATATCAAACAGCCCCCTAATCGCAGACATGGGGCAAAGACCCGTTCCCCCACTACTAAAGGCTGAAGCCATCTACACTGGAAGACTTCCTCCAATGTAGAATTTGACGATGCCAATAGAAGCAAAGAGTTCAGGTGCCTGCGATGAATTCTGCTCAGGATTATCCACCAGCTGATAAACATATCCTGTGGATCTATTCACTTGGGGCTGTCAACCCACAAACGAAAAGTAAACACAGCGGAAGATTTTCCCTCCACAGAAGCCCACCAGTGCATCAAAATCAGGATCCATAATCAAGCTCAGAGCCATATATCTGTCCAGTCCAGTAGGTTTATATGGTCAGCACCAGGACCCTGTGTGGCTGACCACTCCTCAGCAGGGTAGAAAAAAAAGAAAAGTAGCCATAGTTGTCCAGGTCAGTAGGCCACACTAATCTGGCAGCCCTCCCCTTCCGTTCACTTCCACAAGAGAGTATCTCTTTTGAAAGTTACTAACGGTCTGCACCACGAGAAGGCGGGGTTGGACATTAGGTGCTAGGCCTGGCCGGTTCTATGCATCATCACAGGGGATTGGTGCATAGCTCTCCTTCCAGTGACTACCTAGCTACCATTTACAGACCTCCAGATCAGTAAGCCACACTAATCTAGTAGTTGAATAAAATATGCATAAAATTAAAAAACAAAATATTATTTTTGAAGCCTGAATTATATATTTTTATAAGATATATATATATATAAATTACAATGGCAATTTTTGTTTTTAAAAAATCGATTTTTTTTTTTGCTATACTGAAAACGAATACATACATCCTTTGTCTCTGAATTCAGATTCTTCAAACATATACAGATGACGTGGACACTGGAAGGGTTAAGGGGAGATTGTCCTAAGAAGATTTGCTATAAACCTTTGAGTTTTGGGAATATAGCTGTCTTAATTACATTTTTATTACTAAAAATTTAACTGGTATCCATCCATTTTTAATAATCTGGTAATTAATTCTAAAATATTCAAAAATATTTTTATAGTTATAATAAATAAATTATTTTATTTTATAATATTTAAAAATAAATAGCTTTCAGTTAAATTTTAGACAAATTAAATCACTTAAATTTTTATGCATATTTAATTTCCACTCCTTTTAGCTCAGTGGCCGTCTAGGCAGGTATTGCAGTGACTCTGACCAGACTTGTTATTCCAAGTCAAAGCCTCATTATTTTATGTCAAAGCTCAGTGACTTCTTAAAACAACTTTTATGAAACAATGTGACAGTGAAAATGAAATTAAAGATCTCATTCAGGTTTATTCAAATTTTGATTTCTAACAATAATCATTCAGTAAAGAGTTATGGAAGTTTGAATACTTACAACAGAGTATCAGCCATAAAAAATCACTTTAGAAAATCAATATTTAAATAATATTATTTAGAACCATCTCACAAACTAATTATACTTTAAAAGTTAGTGTAAATTATTCTTTTAATATTAATCAGCTTTGTAAAAGTGTCTTAAAATAATATTTTCAATTAAACCCCATTCAATACCCATTATTCCATCTTACAGCAAATGTGCCATTAAACTTATTTGAAAAACAAATGGGGTGAGATGCCATTAGCATTTGGAATTAAAAACTTAATTCTATAGTTATCATTGTAAGTGATTTTTCACAGCTAAAGTAATAAAGTGATATACAACTTTAATTAACATTTTGCATTTTAGTACAGAAGGATCTTTTTCATGCTAATACTTCTGACACTTATTCGATTTTTTTCCATGAGATCATTATTGTAAGAGATTTAAATAACATCTTAATTTAAAAAAAGTTCACTGTCATAATTTTGAAATACTTTACAGACTGGTAAGCAGTAAAATTCAGGATAATTGGATTTAAGGCTATTTCAATTATTCCTTTTAGAAAGATTCTTCTTGAAATTTCCTTTTTGAATAGCATTAATGATAGAATTAATGTGATAATTATTTGGAAAATATCCAGTATATTTCTACCAGTATCAAGAAAGTTATAGACTAAACACCAGTAATTACTCCAAATTCTATGATATTGGATATTTCCTCCTTCAGTTATTTCATTTAGATTTCTTTTAACCCTTCGAAGCTCCCTGATGATCATAGATGTTGACAGATTCAGAAATCAGAGACCAAATACAAACATAGATGTCTTTTTGTACAGCACATGAAACTTCAGTTTTTTAAAAATAAAATTTCCATTTGAAAATTTTCTTATTTATATATATCTCTTTTAAAAATACATAATTCAAGCTGGAAAAATAATATTTTCTTTTTTCATTTGACGCGTATTTTATTAAACTACAATATAAATAATATGTTAAAGCCATCTGAATGCCATTTCTTAGAAGTGCTAAACGGTATTGCTGATGTGTTTATAAACATTACTCTATGCTCTCGCAAGTTTGATTTGAACTGTTATCAACAAATTTTTCCTTAAAATTTTCAAAAATATCCTGAAAATTAACAGCCCTTCCCCCATTTTTACACTCTTTTCTACCAATAAACCTATTTAAATATTCCAAGAATTATTTTTATCATTTATATCAGTTATCCCAGCATTCTGTGCATCTTTCCCACTCTTAATAATATCGAAACTGTAAGTAACAACAGCCTTCTTAGCCAGAGTAAGCAAGGACAGAGTTATTATGAAGCTGCCAGCTGCATGAAGTATATCATGGCAGAGCAGATGCAGTTATTTGAGTGCAATGGCCTTGTTATTGCTCACACATGCTGTCAAGTGGCTATATAGTAGATATATACAGCAATAATTCTTCTTTCACCCCTAGGATAATGTGACCATAATTAGTATTTATACTTTTATAATTAAATCTTTGTTTTAATTTCTGTAGATTTATTTCCATATATTATCGATTTTTTTTCCATCAATTGATCTTTTGAATTTATGCTACCCAAAATGGCCAGCTTTTTTTTTCAAGTAAATATTTTTTTTGTTATTCACAAATAGTCTCTGGCTTACAATTTGTATTACAATTTGTAAGCCAACCATTTCATGCGTTCTGAAAACCTGATGAATTTTTATTCATCAGGTTTTCCAAAATTAAGCCTTAATTTCATAGTCTGATCTATTTGTTCACTATATCACCATAAATAAGTAATTAGAATTAATATGTTTGAAAATTTGTTTAAATTTTTTATTTTCATAAAATTTATAAGTAAATTCTGTTTAATTTGGTATATAACATGACCTATTTTCGTTGGTATGTTATTTTTTTTTAATTCCAAATTTGTCTTGTTCATATAACTCACTACAGTTGGCAAAAAACTTGGATTGTCTCAAAGTACAATACCGAAAAAATTACAAAACAGAAGTAATTTTCTTTTTTCAAGTAAATATTTTTTTTTTGTTATTCAGAAATAGTCTTTTTAGTCATGTGCATTATAATCATTTCTATTAGTTTTATTAAAATAAGTTTTTCTTTGCATTGCCATATGCATTTTTTTGCCTCTATACAAGCCCTGTTAAAATAAAACTAGTCATTTCTTTTGCAAAATATTTTATTTTCAGAAAATCCAGAATTGGATGCTGATTAATTTGGCATATAGCATGCCATAATTACTTTCATTAGTTGTTTGGCAAAAAAGTTCTAAAGTAATTTTTTTCTTTTTGGCTGATCTTAGTGTAAAAAATAGCTGGGCCTCTGAATGAAAACTAGTTTTTCAGGTGGGACCTTGGAAAGGTTAAAAATTTTGCCATTGACTGCAATTAGAATTTGATATAACAGTGTACATAATAATTATTTGGCAAGTATTAGGTCAATTCCTAGAATTTCTCAATGTATTACAATCTTGTATAACAACAACTGGCATTTCAAATTGAAGGACAGTTTTAATGTTTACAGTTAATTTGGATTCCCCCCCCCCCCCATTTTTGTAACTCTATTACATAACCATTTGCCCCCATCCAAGTAACTTAATGTCCAGCAAAATCCATGGTGCAAATATAAATATAATTTTTTTTAGGTTGTGCTGTGTGTGTGAGTGAGAGAGTTAATATTCCTTTGCACACACTTGTAAACACCCTAGGGATGGCACTGGGACTACAGACAGATAGGGATGTGATTTTACCAGATTGAAAGGCATATATTTTCCATGTCAAAATGAATGTGGAACAAATATTTGCCAAAATAGTTCTTTTTCACGCAACAATATGTCAAAAACAAAAAGATTTTTCAAACTATTATGTTTTACAGGCTATTAAGCACAAGTATATTGGTTTTGAACTTTACATTATGGTGGTATAAATTTACATTATAACTGTACAAATTTTCTACTGAACTATATTGAAACCATCTACTAACTTACAACATTTCACAGTGCTGCAAAGAACATGCAATATCTGCATATGAGAAATAACAAAGTTTGAGCTGTGAGCCGAGTTGGTTGTGTATGAATAGTTGGTTTGGGTGTCATGATTAAATTTCTAGTTTTTATGTAAATGTGACATGCAGCTGTGAACCATTTTTTAGTATGTGATCAAGCTACAATGTCTTCATCTGTGGGTTGAAGGCTATAGCATTTCCAGTCATCCTACTTGCTTTATAAAGTGTACAGAATGTTAGGTAAAATCCTTTATACAAATAGTGTAACAGAAGATTAAGAGACTCAGAGGGTACAGTTAAGTCATAAAGTTGTGTGACATGAAATAAAGATGTAAAGTATTATTTGATAAGAATTGACTAAGGAAATTCTGATATTGAATATTTCATGAAGTTTAAGCCTGGATTGAGATGTTTTGACTTATAGCTTCTACAATTAGAATGTAATGTAATGGAAATTTTGAATGCTTTGTTCTATTTACATTTTATGGTAAAAGATTATCAGTTAGTAATTAAACATGAGTATAATTAGTTCATTTGTGTGTTAATTGGTTATTCAAGTTTCATATTTCTTGGAAAATACTTATTTTATCCAAATAAATAAGTTTATTTGTTATCAGTTTGGTTAATTCAAACCCACTATACAGTTTTGTCTAATAAACATTAATAAATTTTTATATATTATGTTTTCAGTAATAAATAAGTTGGTCCTCAAATTATTTTTAATTTCTTTAAATTAAATAATTTACATAATTATTAGATTAATACAAAGGTTTGAACTTGAAAGTATACAAATTATATAAATATCGATAATTAAAAAAATATATATTGAATGTTTTCAGTATACAAAACAGGTCTTCATTAAAACATAACATTGAATCTTTACAAACTATAATTTTATTGGGAAAAAAATTCTGACAGGCTCCTTTCAGGTTTAACCTTACTAACAGTACAAAGAACTACCAAAGTAGAACAGGTATATTAAAACAACGTAAATTATTTTAAAATATTGATAAAAAGGTAGGGTGACATAAGATTTCTGCATAAAAAATTGTGCTAACTTACGAGTATTTCCTTCTGCATCAGGTTTGTCAATGGGATACTGAGGCATGCATTCAATGAACAACTCAAATATGGCAGCAGCATTTTCTTTGCCATACTGTGTCAAGATATGAAGTGGATTCTGGCCTCTGAATTGTAAAACATTCAATGAAAGCTTATTACTTCTCTTAAAGTAACTTTTGATAAATAAATGAGAGTGTTATCAGCTAATAATAATAGGTAGTTTATTAAAAATCACAAAATATCATTTACCACTTTTCTACCATAACAGCCCAAACTATAGATAAGAAGTAGTGAAGGAACTGTATTGTTTGGATGAATCCATTTAAATCTTGGCCGATTCAGGCCATTATGGTAGAAAAGGAATAAGACAAAATATTATCTTGTTTCATAAATTAGGCCTTAAATATGGTATTAGCCTGCAGTTTCTTGCATGTTTCACATTTCTGTTGGTGGGTACAACACATACCTGGGAAAAGCATTGGAAAAGTTTGGGTTGCTGAGTATTTTACCTCTGAACAAAGATTTTTGTTTTGCATTTAATAGCTAAATGTCCAGGTCACAAGGACCCCAAGGAATCAGAGAAGGTTGGGAAAGTAGGCTCACTGGAAGATGTTAAGAGCTAGATGGTAGTTTCCCATCAAGGCCATCCAGCATATTCTTTAACATGCACAGGGTATGGCTCTCCAGCACATGGGGTCATGGCTTAATGTCCCATCCAATGGACAGTAACCTTTCCAAGCTCAGTGGCATTCCCTTTTTGAGCAGGAGCAGGGTTGGGGGCTAGTGGAAATAGAGAAAAAATTGGAGTTTAATATAAAATACAAAGCCTAAGTATAAATATTATTGGTTTGAATGATAAATTTTTAAAATTCTATTGCTCAACAATAGACAACTACTTTTAGTTATCATATACTAATTATTTTCTGAGAAAGTAGGTTTTCTAATTGTGTATGTATATTATTTGATTTTTAAAGAGTAATGTTTTAAATTATTGGCAATGTATCAGCAAGAAAGAGCAAAAAAAAATCAATTAAATTTTAAAATGCATAAAACAAATCAATGATCAACAAATTTACACTATGAGCCACAAAAATTTTGGCTTCTAGTCAGTAATATTACAAGAAAAACACATTCTTTTAATGTTGTACTGAGACCAGCGGCAAAAAGCATATTTTTAAATTCTGCATTGTTGTAAAGCCTATCTGTATTTCACTGTTGGGGAATATGTTAAAGGAAAAATAATCAAATTTTCAAAAAAAAAATGCTACACAACATATTAGCTATGCATACAGATTAATATTCTAAACTACTGAAAATAACAGTGCATTTCACTCATGTTTATAATCAAATATCTGAAATTATACTTCATATTCTACTAAGAATAAGTAGTTTGTTCTGGTCAGTGTCTCTAGGAGTAATATACAGAAACAACTTGGATTCTGAATAAACAAGACTAGGGTTGCTAGGTTTTCTTTTGCTGCATAATAGACAAAAAAGTCAGTTAACAAGCACTCCAAGAATCAGAACAGAGCTGGGCAAGGATTGGTTAGTGGTTGGTTGGGATGTTATGGCACACAGACAACTAAGGTTAGCCAAGGAAAACCACTAGACAGGTTAGGGTAAGAGATGAGTATACACTGTCTTTTAGTTCTCTGAGCATTAGTAATATGCAGAACATGTTCACCATTAGCTTAACTGAAATGTTGACAGCTCACCTAGGGTATTTTCCAATTTCTAGTTATAGCCATGTTTTTACCTAGGTTGCTTTTATAAAGCAAGTAGGATTCAAATTCGAGATATACTGTAAGAAATGTATGGTGCATGTCTGTGGGTTTAGTTTTCAGTCCTGATGATAGATGGTTGTAGTTTCTATGTCTTAGATTTCTTTTATTGTCAATTGAGAGTATGTGTTTATTTCACAAAATAGCAAAGGCCACTTTGTGAAAGAATTGCTTCAATTTCAGGTACAGAAAAACTCATATAATGTTCTTTCAGAATTTGATTCAGAAAATGAAAACACTGAGGATAGTGATATATCTTTTTCTGATAGCACAGGCAGTGAGGAAGAAATGGTAGCAACTAATATAGGTGTATGATGCAAAATAAACCCTGGAACAGAGTGCCATGAAGTCCTTTGTTTCCCTTTACTGGAGTTCCAGGCATTACTCCAAATTTAGTGAAGAACATGCAAGAAATTTTTGAGGTTGTTTTTCAACAATAATCTAATAAAAACTATTGTTCAAGAAACAAATAGAAAACAACAGTTAATATCATTAACTATATTGAAACCAAAGTCTTGTGTTCCAAAATAAAATGATACTGAAAAAAAATAAGATGAAATTATTTTTTAGTTTATTTTGCTTCCAGGTACCTTAAACATTTTATGTCACTGTTTTTTTTTAAAGATTATTCACACCCAGTTGTTGTTTTTTATTCTGTTGAATGCAGATTTTTTTATTGCTAATCAAATGTTTACAATTTTCAAATAATGAAGTGATGTATAACTGTTCAGATCCAAAACTAAAAAAAATCTGGACTGTATTATTATATAAAGAAAAATTCTTGGAGGTTTATTCATTTTAAAGGGATTATGTATTAATGAAAGTTTGCCTCTGTACACAGGAAGACTGAGCTGGTACAGTATCTGCCTATAAAACATTCTCATTTTGAGTTGCTGTGTTATTTTTCCTCTGAGTCTCACCTTTTTTATGCCTAATGGGTATGTGGCCAGGTCACAAATATCCAAAGGGCTTAGGGAAGTTTTGGGGAAAGAGAATCACTGGACATCTGTTAGGAGACATCATAGCCTCCTGTTGAGGCCACCCAATGGTTAATGTGCACAGGTTATGGTTCTCCTGCACATATGGTCCAAGGTTTAACATCTCATCCAACAGATGAGGTGGAATTAAGTGCTTTCAGTTATGTGAATCTAGAAGTAGATATGCATATGACAACATAGCTTATAAAGTTAAGAGTACAAACATATCTGACAACCCTAAAGGTCCTCTCATGGGAATAAAGGTTATCCTTTCATTAGCATATCCATTACTGAATAAAGGATATTGCATTACTCTTGACAAATTTTATAACAGTACTGAGCTTGCCAATACTTTGATATGTATATGGAACAGTCAAACAAAATGAAAGAAAATGACTAAATAAATTACTTTTATAAAACTAAGGAGAAGTGAATACATTTCAAAGGGAAGATCATAATTATGAAAAGAAAAAAAAAAAAAAAATATATAATTTAGTAGCATACATGAACATAAGCTGTTTGAAATTTAAACAAGGAGCAGTTTTGTAAAATAGACTAGCTAGGGTGGAATAGTAAACAATACTATGGGTGAGCTGGATTGATTAGATCAAATGCATCAATTTTGGCACAGCAGAGATATTATATGAAGATTTTTAGACACTTGACATTTCTGTGTTCAGTTCATTAATTTTACATAAAAATCAAGGAGGATCACTAGAGCATCTATCACTTACACTAGACCTGACTGACACGATTGTAAAAACATAACCATGAACCACCACTGCAAAGGAGGATGGTCTTCCAAGGAAGGTGATTCAGTTACTTAAAAGTTGACAATTTGAAGAATATCTTCAACAAACACAGAATTAATAAAGATCCCAGATGATGTTTGGTTGTTTTATCTCTGAGTGGCACTTTTTTGCACACAATGGACTAAATTAGGCATGTACCCAGGATTTAGTTTAGGGGAGGGTGGAGGTGAGAATAAGACATGGCCAGGACCCTGAGAGTTCAGAGAAGGTTGGGAAAGTGGACCCAATGGGCAGCTATTAGGAGACAGATGGTAGCCTCTTGTCAAGGTCATCCAGCTATTCTTCGTCATGCATAAAGTATGGCTCTCCTACACATGGTGCTACAGTTTCACATCCCATTTGATAGATGGCAGCCTTTTAAGCCCATTAGTACACCTACTGAGGGCAGATTGGGAGATTTGATGAGATAAATCTCAATGCTGGTCCAGGTCGGACTCGATTTTAGGAACTGCAGATTACAAGGCTGGTGCACTTCTGTCTGAGCTCCCCCAGATAATGTACTGTTTGTTGTTACAGTGTTTAAAGAAAAAAACTGCAAGGTGAGCAACTATGTATGGTGCCCTGACTATCAAATTGGTTTATGTGTTGCTTAATATTTCAAAGTGTATGCATCATTTTTAAAATTGTGATATATGTAAGTATTTGGAATTTTGTCAATTTTTTATATTGTTCATTGAATAACGTTACATAAACAGAAAACAGTACTAATAAATGTTTGCATGCACACTCACACACATACATTTAGAGAATATATTAATAACCAGAATAAGAAATTTAAATGCTATCCAGAAAAATGCAAAGCTGGGCCTCATATTTATGGCATAAAGCCTAATGTACAGAGGGTTATGTGTACACAATATGGCTTTCCAACACATGTTTTCAAATGAAAGATAGTGACTTCTTTTAACACTTCAGTCTCACCTTTCTCATCAATAGCATGGGACAGTGAACTGCAAAGGAGGATATTTTGCATATTTGGAACTTAAAACTAGCAATTTCAAGCTATGAGCCTGCTTTGTGATGATGGATTATTGTTTGAAGCAGAACTGAATCTGAAAATGTGGGGAGGTGATGTTTAAAGTCACAATCCCTTCATCTTTTTAATCAACATTTTAACTCAACTTTTCCAGATCCCCACTTTCCTTTTTTTGGTTGTTTTAATAAAAATATATATTAATCAGCTTAGTAATCAGCAAGCATCAAAGAAAAATTGCATTGAACCAAGTGGCATGCAAGTACCAATTGGAAAAATGCACTAAAATTACAGTGCATGTATAATAAATTTAATAAAATTGAATTACCTTTCAATATTAACAATGTATATATAAATAAAACAAGCAGAAGTATAGCAACATAATCTGGCAGTAATGGTAACAATAGTATATCAGGATAGATGTAAATGGTAGCTAGGTAGTAACTGGAAGGAGTACTACGCATCAATTCCCTGTGACGATGCATAGAACCGGCCAGGCCTAGCACCTAATGTCAGACCCTGCCTTCTCGTGGTGCAGGCAGATTAGTACCTTTCAAAAGAGATATTCTCTTGTGGAAGTGAACAGAAGGGGAGGTCTGCCAGATTAGTGTGGACCACTGATCTGGACAACTATGGCAGCTTTTCTTTTTTTTCTACCATGCTGATGAATGGTCAACTACACAGGGTCCTGGTGTGACCATATATACCAATCTGAATGGAATTATGGCTCTGAGTTTGACTATGGATCCTGAATTTGCTGCACTGGTGGGCTTCTGTGGAGGGAGAATCTGCCACTGTGTTTTTTGTTTGTTTGTGGGTTGACAGTCCCAATTGAATATATTCATAGGATATGTTTCATCAGCTGCTGGATAATCCTGAGCAGAGGTCATCGCAGGCACCTGAACTCTTTGCTACTACTGGCATCGTGAAATTCTACATTGGAAGAAGTCTTTTAGTGTATATGACCTCAGCTTTTAGTGGTGGGGGAACGGGTCTTTGCCTCATGTCTGCTATTAGGGAGTTGTTTGATATTGTCAGCATTCTCTCTCTCAATAAACATAGTTTCTTTAAACATCCCACTAGCCATTTTCTCTCCAGTGGTAATTGGAATGTGAGGTTGTTTGGGTTGTTTTACCTATGAGCGGCACTTTTTTGCATACCATGGGCTAAATGGCCAGGTCACATGGACCCCGAAGGCTCAAAGAAGGTTGGGGGAGGGGACCCACTGGAACAGCTGTTGGGAGACAGATGGTAGCCTCCTGTCAAGGCCTCCAGCGTGTTCTTTAACGTGCACAGGGTATGGCTCTCTTGCACACGGGGCCACGGCTTAACGTCCCATCCGATGGATGGCGGCCTTTCCAAGCCCATCGGTGTCCCCTACTGACCGTGGGCAGGGCGGGGAATTTTGTGGAGATAAATCTCAACGCTGACCCAGCTGGGACTCGAACCTGGGAACTACAGATTACGAGCCTGGCGTGCTACCGACTGAGCCACCCCTGCCAATTGGAATGTGAGGACTCTTCACAGAGCTTATTCTCTTGATGTCCTCACACAAGAATTCCACCATTATAATTTGAATATTCTTGGCTTGCAAACGACCAAATGGACAGATAAATGTCAGATTCTTAAAAATAATCTTAAATTTCTCTTTTCAGGGGAGGGAAGATAAAAAGCATCACCAAGGCGTGGGTCTGCTTCTCAGCAGACACGCTAGTGATGCTCTTCTAGGATAAGAGTGCATTAATGAAAGGTTTCTTACAGCAAAATTTCAGACAAGCGTTAAAGACTTGAATATTATCTGCTGTTATGCCCCCACTGAGGATGCCGATGAGGATGAGAAGGATAGGTTTTATGGACAACTTCAGGATATTTTGAATTCTGTCAAGAAAGGAGATATTACCCTTGTTCTTGGTGACTTCAATGCCAAAGTTGGTACTGACTCTGACCTTTGGGGAGGAGTAATAGGCCCTTTTGGTATTGGTAGCTGCAATGGCAATGGGCAGCATCTTCTGCAGGTAAGTAAACTCAATGGATTCAGAATAACTAACACTTATTACAAACACCGCGACATACATAAGTACACATGGGTTTCACCAGATGGGCTGCATAAGAATATGATAGAGTATATATTAATTAACAGCAAATGGGCTAGTTCTATCAGGAATGCCAGGTCATATAGGGGAGCTGAAATTGGATCTGGCCATTACCTTGTTAAAAGTGTCTTGCAACAAGTGTTGTGCTAGGGTTAAAAAATTTACCTTTAATACTGAAGTTCTGAAAGACCCAGTTATAGCTAAAGCTTACCATGATAGATTGCTTAGTCATTATGACAGTCATGGTTTGCTTACTACTAAAGTGGAGGAAGAATGGGACCGTTTTAAACAGGCTTTTTTGGAAACTAACAGTAACCTTTTAGGAAAAAAGGTGCAGAGAAGGCAAAATTATTTGAGTGATAAGGCACTTGAACTTATTGCAGAAAGAAGGAACTGCAGGAATGTCCTTAATCAGTACTGTACTAGTCCTAATAGAAAGGATTACAGAGAGCTTAATGAACATGTAAAGAATCAGTTAGCTACTGATAAGAATCTTTGGCTTCATGGCTTGGCTGACAAAGCCGAGGAAGCAGTTAGACAGCACAACAGCAGAGAGCTGTACCAGATAGTTAATGTTTTGTGTGGTAGAAAACGGACAGGTATACAGGGATTGAAGGATAAACAAGATAAGGTTATAAAAGATAAGGATTCTGTCATGGCTAGGTGGGCTGAGCATTTCAGTGATGTTCTAAACAATGTGGTTAGTTCTACTTCCATTGTTTGCAATGATGATAGATGCAATGATGGCTTTACTGTTGGCCCAACAACACAAGTTGAAGTTATTTTGGCTGTTCCTAAACTGAAAGTTCATAAATCTCCAGGGTTAGATGAAATTACTACAGAAATGCTTAGAGCTGGGAATGTTTCTGTTACCACTTGGATGACTGAAATTTTGAATATCTTTTATGATAAAGACATGGTTCCTAAGGATTTCACCAGAGCAATTGTTATCCCTATTTTCAAAAAAGGTGATCGCAATTCTTGTGATAAATATAGGGGTATCAGCCTACTCTCTGTTCCAGGTAAAGTTCTTTCCATGATTGTGCTTAATAGAATTAAGAATTTGGTTGATTGCATGATGAGCAATGTGGATTCCTTTACTCTTTAGTCTGATTATTGATTATGTTATGCAAAATTCACTGCAAGGCAAGATTTTGGCCTTAAATGGTCTGGAGATATGAAAATTTCTGATTTAGATCAGATGATTTAGCTGATGAGATGAGCTAGTTTTTCTGATGATTTAGCCCTTTTTGGCAAATGTTGTTGATGAGATAAATTCTTTCATTCAAGCTGTTGATGAGACTGGTAGTAGAGTAAGTTTGGTTATAAACAGAGAGAAAATGAAAGTGATAAAAATTGATCAGGCAGGCTGCAGTTCAGTTATGCACACTTGAGAAGATGTCTCAGTTTAATTATCTTGGGAGCTATGTAACAGATACTGGTGGTGTGTGGCATGAGATTAACAGACGAATAGGGATTGCAGCCGGAACTGTTAAGAATCTATGCAGAGTGTGGAGAAATAGGCGTATACACCTAAAGACTAAAATTAGACTATATAATAGTTTGGTTCTTTCTAGGGTTAGTTATGGTAGTGAAACTTGGACACTTTGTAAACAAGGTAACAGGAAACTAGATGCTTACACAATGTTTTGGGCATTAGGTGGTTCAACTTTGTAAGCAATGATGAGATTAGGCAAAGGAGTCAGCAACCTCCTTTAAGCAGTATTTTGTGCAGAGAGAGAGACTCGGTTGGTTTGGCCAGGGTGTACGTATGGATAATTATAAATTGATGAATAGGGTATGACCAGTGTGCCTAAAGGACTCAGAAAGAGGGGGAGACCTAGGATGTGATGGGCACACAATGTCAAACAGGACCTTGTTAGAATTGGTGTGCATGGCCAGATGCAGCAGATATAGCCCAGGAGAGAGATGAACTAAATTGCACAGTCTGGCTGAACCTGCGTAGCCCATGGCTGCTTGAGGATGATGATGATGATATATGGTAACAAGAATTTAAAGGTGGAGCCAAAATGGCACATAACACATATTTGTCTACATTTCAGGTACAGAGGTATACCTTTCAATGTAAAATGATAATTTCTATATATCTATGGAATGAAATTCTTTAAGTAAGATAACAAAATTTGGGATTTGTTGATCAAGGCAAATGCCATGGAAGGTGAGTTGTTATTTTTGATGCTTTTACAGTTCAATGATTAAATTTAGGTGCACAAGAAGTGCTAATCAAAAAGATTAGCAGATTAGATGTTTTAAAGTTGAGTGCACAGAACTATTCTAGGTTGGTGGTCTATTTTATCTGACCAAATTACCATACCCAATTCTTAGCTTGCCCTACCAGTTTTACAGGACTAGATAAGTGACAAGTTATTGGAGCTTATGCAGACAGCAAGTGATGCATTAAGATTTTTTTAAATATATTTTCTTTTTGCTGTAGTTAATGCTTATTGTTGCAACTTAATGTATTCTAGTTGGAAAAAAGTTTTATGCATTACCATTTCGCTGCTAGATGTATCTGCTCTGCTATGGTCCTAAACATAGTAGATACAATTAGCAGCAAAATGGTAATGCATAAATCTTTTTTTAACTAGAATATATTAAGTTACAACAATAAGCATTAATCTTTATAATGTTGGGTTTCTGAAATGGAACTCACTGTGGTGGCCTAATTTATTTTAAAGTGTCCAGTAATAAATAGGCACTTTGACGTCAATTTCAATTTTAGAGGAAAAATGTCTGAGCAGGGTGGGATACGAACCAAAACATTGAGCTACCGGCTGCCAATCAAGATCTCCTCTAATTAACGTTATGAACATTCCCTTTGTGTCACATATACGAGTTATTTTAGGCAATTTTTAGCCCTAGCAGCTTTTTACTTGCCAATAGATGGAAAGCATGTCTTAAAAGTATGCTAATGATAATAAATATTGAAATAAACTCGATGGTTCAACATCCAGTAATAAATAGGCACTTTGAAGTCGATTTCAATTTTAGAGGAAAAATTGTCTGAGCCGGGTGGGATACGAACCCACGACCTCCTGATAACATGACAGGTGCTCTGGACCACTGAGCTACCGGCCACCGATCTAGATCTCCTCTAATTAACGCTATGAACATTCCCTTTGTGTCACATATAGGAGTTATTTTAGGCAATTTTTAGCCCTAGCGGCTTTTTATTTGCCAATATATGGAAAGCATGTCTTAAAATTATGCTAATGATAATAAATATTGCATTAGCATGCTGAGTTTATCTCAATATTTATTATCATTAGCATACTTGTAAGACAATGCTTTCCATCTATTGACAAATAAAAAGCCGCTAGGGCTAAAAATTGCCTAAAATAATGCCTATATGTGACATAAAGGGAATGTCCATAGCATTAATTAGAGGAGATCTTGATCAGCGGCCGGTAACTCAGTGGTCCAGAGCACCTGACATGTTATTAAGAGATCATGGGTCCGTATCCCACCCAGCTCAGACAATTTTTCCTCTAAAATTGAAATCGGCGTCAAAGTGCCTATTTATTACTGGATGTTGAACCATCGAGTTTATCTGTGGTTATCTCAATATTTATTATCATTAGCATACTTGTAAGACATGCTTTCCATCTATTGGCAAATAAAAAGCCGCTAGGGCTAAAAATTGCCTAAATAACACCTGTATGTGACATAAAGGGAATGTTCATAGCATTAATTAGAGATCTTGATCGGCGGCCGATAGCTCAGTGGTCCAGAGCACCTGACGTGTTATCAGGAGGTCGTGGGTTCATATAATATATACAGACAATTTTACCTCTAAAATTGAAATCGACATCAAAGTGCCTATTTATTACTGGATGTTGAACCGTCGAGTTTATCTGAGGTTATCTCAATATTTATTATTTTAAAGTGTTTTCATAAAATAGAATAAACAGATTTAGAACCTAATCTTGAAGTAACTAATGAATGGAAATATGTTGTGCTACATACCAAAAGAAAAAGCATTTAATTGTGCTTAATAAATGACAAAATTTAAAGAAAAAAAAACAAGTGAAAATTTTACTATGTTTTTCCAATTTATCTTCAATAAAATTTAAAAAATTCTTCCCTTTTTTTTCTATATTACTTTATTATTCTAATATAAACAGTTCATAATAATTCTATTAATGCTTAAATCTTTCATTTATTTACTTTTTAAATTTTTTTAGTCATTTATGCATATTCTTAGACTTTTTATGATTGCCAAACTCTACGCATTAGAAAAGCAGTACCATAAAAAAATTTTTCTTTAAAAACAGGATATTCTAAAAAAAAATTACAAATGTATCTGAAAATTGATGAAATACTTTGAAAAAAAAGAGTCAATAAAATGTTTCAAATCATTTAAAGTTTAACTAAATCCACTGAATTTCAGAATTATATGAATTTGATAGCAATAAAATCAATATCTGTATGTTAAAACTTTAGAAAGCATTTTCTTATTATAAAGCTGCATAATTGCTATTGAAAAGTTTAAATTCTAAAATTTAAATTTCCTGACCTTTATTAGTGTGATGGTCCACCCATTCACTTTTACTTTTCTTAACCAGTTTTACTTTATTTACATTATATTCATCATTTTGGGGATTATTTCATTTTCGACTGATCTCAATTCTCGTTTCTGAATGTAGGTCGTAGTTCAAAGCAATCAAAAGGTCGGAGTTGCGCATGCGCTCAACAAATTAAAGTTTAAATATAATCAAAAATCAATCAATGTTGCTCAAGAGAAAAATAGCAAAAATTAGTTTCTAAAACAAAGTTTATTTCCAAAATATTCAACTCACCAAACTCAGTGGTAGAATATAAAAATTGGAGACTAACAATTCCTATCTACGCAACACATACTTCTGACTCCATACTTAAGAGTTGCGCATGCACAACTCTGACCTTTTGATTGTTAACTACTAAAGCATGTGTAGGACACGACCCCTCTTACGTATTGTCATATTATGCAAATGTCTTTCCCGGCATGCAATAGACACGTGCCGGCTTTGTATGCCACTTGTTATAGTAGTGATGTGAGGTCACAGATTTAGTTAGAACTACAGATAGAGTTGAGATGTAGTATTGTAGTGGAGTGAGTTGTGAGAGTAGTAGAGATGTAGGAATCAGAAGTATGTGTTGTGTAGATAGGAATTGTTAGTCTCCAATTTTTATATTCTACCACTGAGTTTGGTGAGTTGAATATTTTGGAAATAAACTTTGTTTTAGAAACAAATTTTTGCTATTTTTCTCTTGAGCAACATTGATTGATTTTTGATTATATTTAAACTTTAATTAAACTTGACATTCTTTTTGAATTCTTACTCGATAAGTAATGCCTGATATTATACATTTACGAACCCTATTTCAACTTTATTTGGCAAGTTTTTTGCCTGGCACCCAATACAGCTATCTGGAATTTGAATAAATCTGGATCAGACAAAGGTCCAACTTTAAAAGTTAATAATCTTTGGAGCATTATAGAGGAAGAAAGAAAGTGGTGCACCAAACACAGGGACTGTATATATATATATATGTATTAATTGTATATTATTTAACATGATTATTGTCAAAGATAATGAATTTTTGAGCTCATTAGTTATATATACTATTCATAGATTTAACAGCAGCTTAAGCTGAAAATTTTTGTTGAGCAAGAAGCTTAACTTTTGTGTATTAGTCAAAGGTACTGAAGTTTCAGCACAGTTATTGCTGATAGTAAGATCTTTATTGTATGTATGTAAAGATTAGAATTGTCTGGACATACGATAGATAAACTTTTTGAAAAGCAAGTTTATTTTTGCAAGTTTAGTATAGCTTTAGTATTGTATTGTTGTATAGCAGTACCTTTAAATGCTGCTCAAGATAAAAAAAAGTTTCAAAATTTCCAAAACTCAAATTTTTTGCAGACTGCTAAACACGTCTGCTAGTAATATGGCCGATTCTGCCATAATGACTCCCAATTTAGAAAAAGTAAAAGATAGGTTGCAGGATGTGATGAAAGAAGCAGAAGTGTTAATGAATCTGCTTAATGAGCCTCGGGAGAAAATGGGAATGACAACAACCCCTAAATTTGCTGACAATACTATGTCAGTTCACAAATGTATATACTTTGAACGTAAGGGTTCCAATTTTTGTTCTGTCAGAAGCAAGTGATAGAACAGAGTATTATCAACTGCCACAATGACTAGTAGCCAATTCAATTATTAACTGTAGTCATTATGTTAATTGGCCTTTACCGGAGATAAGGTTCGATGGCTCGAAACGTCCATCATCTTGGACATTTGTCTAGTCCATGGAGGAATATTTCTGTTTACATGAAGTGCCCGGCAACAAAAAGGTGGTTTTAGCAATATCTTGTCTAATTGGATGTGCTAAGCAATGGTGGAATAATGTAGGATGTTGTCATGGAATAGAGTTTAGGGAAGATTTTAAAAGTGAACTCTTGGAAATCTATCCAGCTTATAATGACTACACAGTTAGCTACAGAACTGTTTTCACAAAGACAAAAAGAAGGGGATGATATCGAAAAATTCATTTGGGGTACAGAGAGTTATACCAGCTGTACGATGCTGATGCCACCGAAACTGACATTATAAACTGCATATTGTCCCAATTACTTTTGCCCATTAGGGAATTCTTAGAAGTACAAAATGTAAATTAAATTTCAACTTTAGTCAAATTGGCTCGGCAATACACTGCAAGAGAATCTGCAGAAACTGCATTAAACCAACAATGGATGCAATCCTTGCCAAAGCAGTGCTATCAGGTTGAGTCTTACAAAATGACTCCAGTACGACCGGAACTTACATGGTCCCGACAATTTGCGCCGAACGTGCTTACAGCGATTCAGAACGAACGAAGCAGAGAATTTGTTCTGCAGCAAGCTTTGAACAATGAAACTAGACCTAAACTTTTTGCTAAGAATAACAGAGAAACTTCCAGGTGTAATTTTTGTGGCCGACTAGGGCACATGGAGCAATATTGTTATCGAAGGAATGACAATTCGGGAAACTTAAATATGGATCTTTGAAGCGAGAGGCCCAAGTTCCTCAAGAAAAGCCCTCTCACAAGTTGTCTTGCCACTGTTGTTTTATCTTTTGTTAAACCTGGTTATGAAGAAACTGAATTAATAGATTGCAATGATACAGAAGTCGATCTTTCATGTTCATATGAGCAAGTTTTAGATGATATTTATGACAATTGAAATTGCAGCTGCGGTCCAGTGGACTTTTTGAGTTATCTTGTAGTCCAAAGGATAATGTTCAAGAATAACCTATAAAATGTCCTATTAGTGTAATTAATGTAAATTTATAGAAACAAGTTGTTGATGCAAAGCAAATTGATAATGAGAAATGTGTTGATATAGTTGTAGAGGAAAATAGTACAAAATTAGTTGATGAAAATGGTTTTGAAGTAGAAATTTTAAATGAAAATAGTGCTGAAATTGATAATGAGAAAAGTTTTGAATTTGAGGTATTGAAGGAAAATGATCTGCCAAAGCAACACAGAAATTATTCTGAGTGCAAATAATCCTGATGAATCTAATAAGTTTAGAAGTTTTCAACTGTTGAGGCATCATTTAGAGGCAGACAGCAATAAACCTGGAAAGTACAAAGCCAGATTCTTCAAAGACAAGCATGTAGGTATGAGATGTCAATGAAATGACCACAGCCTACAGAGCGACAATCAGCAACGAAGTAGTCAACATAAAATAGATGACGTCACCAATGAGATCTTCAGGAGTACATATACCTAGATTATCGATTGACGTGGAAAGTATGTCACCAGGAAAGGATGATTTATCGCAACGAAGTGTCAACAATGAAAATTTAAGTATGTTATTATTCTTCCCTGTAGCACTAATGATTTATAATGTTTTTTTTTTCTTTTCTCTGGAATAGATGAAGACGGAGAAGAGAGAACCGATACTTATTGTGATTTATATACTTAGAGATTTTGAAATGTTTAATTTCTTGTTGAAACTTTTTCAAAGAGTGAATTTACTCTAGTTTGAATTTATAATGTGAATAGAATTTTTTATATATTCTTGTTCATCTGAAGTTCTATTTGTTAAATTGTATTAACTTGATTTAAAGTGTATTTTTGATTTTTCGTTTCAGCTGACTGAAAGCTGAAAATTTTGTAAGTTTACATTGGAAAGTTTAGAAAATGTAAAATGTTTATGGATACGAATGATGAGAAAGAGAATTTATAGTACACAGTGATTAAAATTGCACCCCCCTCCCCCCCGTACAAGAAGCGAAATTAAAGATAAATTCAATACAATAAGGTAAAAATTGGTCCATTTCATACAATTAGTATTTTTCATAGAGTTCGTTTAAAACATTTTAGGTTTTTTCTTTTATTCAAAGATAGGGCACTGATTTACCTACCCAACAAGATTACTGGCACCCTATCTTCCTTTGAAGTGAATACAAACTCATGACTGATTGCACTACCAATATGCTTTAGGTTTATTTTCTATTTTTTAAGGTGCATATAATAAGATGGGTATTTTTTTTTTCATAATTTTTTAACTTATTTATATTTCCAATAGTTATTGTTTCGATTTGCTCAGTTTCAATTTACGTGATTTTCTGGAATCTATCTACTGTGTAAATTGAGGGATGAGTGCAAATGAATGCCGTTGTCATTTCATAAGTGGTATACAGATATCAACCTTTCAACAAAATGCTTTAATTATAATCCTGAAATGGGAAACAGTTTCTACTTTTTATTCAATTCAGGGTTGGGTTGTTTTTCCTCTAAGCGGCACTTTTTTGCACACCATGGGCTAAATGGCTAGTCACAAGGACCCCAAAGGCTCAGAGAAGGTTGGGGAGGGGACCCACTGGAACAGCTGTTGGGAGACAGATGGCAGCCTCCCATCAAGGCCATCCAGCATGGTCTTTAACGTGTGCAGGGTATGGTTCTCCTGCACATGGGGCCACAGCTTAACATTCCATCCAATGGATGATGGCCTTTCCAAGTCCATTGGTGTTCCTACTGACTGTGGGCAGGGTGGGGAGTTTTGCAGAGATAGATCTCAATGCTGACCCAGCTGGGACTGGAATCTGGGAACTGCAGATTATGAGCCTGGTGCACTACCGACTGAGCCACTCCTGCCCCACTCAATTCAGAAATTTTATTTTAACATTAGCACCGAGTATCATATTTTTTTTAAATGTTGCATTGCTACTCACGACTGTTCAAAACTTTGGAGTTTATCGTGTAGTTCAAAAAGTTTAATTTCATTACTTGCACCACAACACACCCTATTAATCAAATATAGTAGTTCCACTCTTATCAGAGTTTTACATAACATTTCAGTTCAATGAATTATTCAATACTTTCCTCAAAATAACAATGGCTTGCTCAATTTGTTGACACTCAGGAATGTTCACAAAGGTTCTGGTAGCTCTTTGTTTGCTGAGTCAGAGTCTAAGCTACACAAAACACACTTTTCTTCTGCAGCTCAAATTAGACTGACATATTTGTAGAAGTGAGTTTCTCATGTTTTTATTAATTTTAGTCTTAAAAGCCACCTAGGTTCAATAATAATGCCATTCAAGCATAACAATATTCTGTTCTTGCACAAGCAGCTAAATAAACGTATAAAAATCTGTCATTAGATGTCAAAAGGGAAAAAAAAACAAAAGTATTGAACCTGATGAGCATTCAGTCGATGTTGTAAATTCCCTAGCATTACATGGTTTCCCAGTCAGGATGATCTCAAAAGATGAAAATTAAAGCAGCTAGCAAGACACCTACTATGCTTTGAAGTTTGTGAGAGTTTTGAGCTGGCTTCAATAATGATTCAAATGAAGCAGTTATTGACTATATTTATTGCAGATAATACTCAGAGAAGAATTCCTATATTCTGTATTTAGGAAGAAATTATAAATTTGTATGAAAACTTGAAGAAATTAATATTAAGTGAATATGCCTAATTTTTTTCCTTTTCCTTGTGGACAGTTCCAAAATTGTGTGAAGCACGAAAATCTTCTGTGGCAGATGTTGTCTTGGTTACTACCAAAAAGCTATATTAACATTTCAATTATATTAAAAAAGAAGTTAAAAAAAATTATTGAACGATTATAAATTACAACAGAAAAACCTTTACATGAAAAATCTGAAATGAAATTTAATTTCGCAATTATGCTGTAATTAATAAATATAAACATCTAAATGCACCATGTTTTTTTTAAGAAAATGCAGGAATCTGCTTAAGTTTCAAAACCCTAAGTTCTGATGTTATCTAATTGCTAGGCACCTTTTACTGATAGAATTAATGCAATACACCTTTCTAGCCCAAAAAGGTGGGGAAGTGTCTACTGTTTACAGTACTTTAAATTGTAGAGATGTTAAATATCTGCTGGCTCACTTTTTGTTGCTACAGCTATTCATTATGTTTCCAATGGATACCAGTCCTGGTTAAATGCACATGGGAAAGTGATATTCTTTGGATGCCCTGGTTTTCTCTTTGAAACTTGATTCTGTATCAGCTTGAAGCTGTTTTCAATGTCTTGTGGGCATGTTGCACTCTCCACAAATCTGTTATGGTAGCTTGTAAGTCTGCATCACTATTCCATGATGATGTCATGTCCTGTTGATATGAGGCTTACAACTACTTTTCTTTCAATGCATTCTGAACATTTCTGCAGATTCTTTTCCTTGTGGCACATTCAGGCTAATATTTAACTAATAACATAAGTTTAGAAGTTTGAACAACATATAAACTAAAATTAAAAGCATTTGGCAATACATTTGGTCCCAAAACTTGGTAGGGCTTCTATGGGCAATGTCAGAGATTGGTACTCGAAGTTATATACATCCTGTCCTCTAGTAGAGCTCTTGTTAGTTGGGTTCTTGCTTATGAAACAGGTTTCATGCCACTGGGAGGGGACAATGTTGGTTTTATTTGCTATTTATTATATGTTATTTTTATTCAAGTTAATCTATATACTTTTGAGGTAATTTAATTGCAATTTTATAGGTGGGGCTGCCAATATTTTATACAGTAAACTTATTATTTGTAATTGGTTTTCTATTATAGTTTGTGCCAAGATTGTAATTATGTTACTATTAATAATAATTTTTGGATGCTCTGCTATTCAAGGTTAAAGAGAAAACCAGGGCATCCAAGGAATAACATTGTTTGCCCATGTGCATTTAATTACCAGGACTGGCATCAGTTGGAAACTTAACAGTTGCATCAATGACAAGCAAGATAGCAGGTATTTAACATCTCTGCAATTTAAAGTACTGTAAAACAGTAGTTTTTTTTCAACTTTATGGGCTAGAAAGGTATTGAATTAAGTCTACCAGTAAAAGGAGCATAAGAATTAGATAACATCAGAACTTAGGGTTCTGAAACTTATCTTAAGCAGATTCCTGCATTCCTCTTAGGGAAAAATGGTGCATTCAGACGCTTTATGTTTTTTAATTATGGCATAATCATGAAATTAAATTTTATTGCATCAGATTTGCTGTGAGTTTGTTAATTACTAAATTAAAAATCTAATGTGAAAAGATTCTACATTGAAGGCATAATCAACTAGGGACGTATGCTGTGATTGACGGGTAACTCATGGTCAATGGGTTGAACACCCCTGCTCTATAGAGACCAGAAGAGTTCTATGATAATAAAATAGTTATCATCTGTCTCCCACTTTTCTTATCATTCAGTAGTGGTTTCAACTTTTTTTTGTAATTATTTTAAACCATTTGTGACATAATGGCATCATACTAATATATTAAATGCAGAGATTCTACAAAAAAATTTGAAAAGTTAATTAAAATGAAGCTCTTTATAGAATATGTTTTGCATTTACTATAATTAATACACTGTAATAAAAACATCAGTGAGAGGTTTGTGTCAATGAATTATATATTAAAAAAAATATGACTCAGAATGAATTTATATGAAATGTCTATAATCACCTTAAGTTGACAGCCTCTGCATTGATCTGAGATTCTGTAAGTAATACACGACAAGTTGCCAAGTTTCCCTTGTGACAAGCAATGTGAAGAGCTGAGCAAAAATAAATATTAATGTTACAACAGGGACAAAACAAATTACTGCAATCTGCATTTTGCACTTGATACTAAAAACTAAAATTTAGCTCTTAAACTGTGCATTGTTTAAATATTTTTATTTTTATAGAATAAAAATGAAATACTGTAGAACTCTGACTCTAAACTATAACACTAACATAGGTGCATAAATAACCACGAATATTTTAGTAGTTCACACAAGAGCTCTTTAACACTGATGAAGTGAATACATGAAAGTTAAGCACTCTCCTTGTGTAACATGCAAGAAAGTTGCATCTATTCTGATTATTGTTGATATTCCATATATTGGAAATATATAATTATATTTCCAATATATGATAATTTTGAAGTAGAATTGAGTTTGATTAATGAAAAATATACAGCTTTTTAATACTGATAGCTATTGCTAATGCTGAAGCAGTTATTTTGTGTGTTGTGTCAAGTACATGTAATCATTAAAGGAAGCACAATCAAATGTATGTAAATTCATTGAATGTGATTTTAATAAAATCGCCTTTTAAAACTGCATTTAAGTCTATTTTAATTGTAACAATGATTTTATTCTATGACAAATTATTGAAAATACATAACATTATATCTTTGCAATTTTTGCTATGTTATTGTACTTGTCTTAAGTATTCATAACTGCTCTAACAGCATAAAAGAAAAAAATATATATTAAGTAGGGTGTATGAAATCAGGTGGTACAAAGGGACAATGCACCACAACAAGTTAATGCATTCCTGTTGCCTGTATTCAACAGTAAATTGCTGTGTAGGGAGCCCCTTATCAGAGGCTAATTTCACCATCAACTTACAACACCTTGAACCTTGTGTATATACCATTCATAGCTGCCATCAGATACACGAGTTAAGTTTGTGTACAACCCCCTAAAACACTATTTTGTGTGACTCCCCACCCAACCACACCACCACCACATCTTCCTCTATTAGCAAAACTAATGATTACACAAGGTTAAAACTGGATTAGGAAATTGGAAAGTCAATTTTTTATACATTAAACATTCAACAGTATCCAGCTGCAACAGTATCCCTTTTAAATGTTCATGACCCCTGTGGAGTCACAACCCCAGTTTGAGAAATGCTATCCTAAGATGATAAATAAGTTACCTACATATTGATCGTAGAATAGCCAATATTAACCCATTATGTCAGAGCCCTAATAATCATTTTCATCTTTCAAATTCTAGTGACAAGGGAAGAAAGTTTTGTTCCTATAATACAAGGTTGTAAAAAAAAAATTCCAAATAGAAATCTGAATATTTTCCATTGTTTCTAATCAAATATCAGAAATAACATTTGAATCTATGATATACATTTTTTTACCTGTTAATTCAACTTGAGAAATTATGATAAAGTTTAAAAATAAATCTATTTGAGTGTACAGTGAAATATCTGTGTGTTCAGTCCTGTAAATAGCATTGAGTAGTAACAATTTAGTTTATGCCTTTATTCTGCTGTACAGTAGGTACATTATCAATCAGTTGTGATTCTTGGTAGTTTGGGCTATTTATAGTTCTAGCACAATTGTAATACTTTCAAACTTTTAATATAAAGATGTTCATTTTATTACTACTAGAAATTGCATCATTCAGAAACTATGCACATTGTCTTTCAATCAATATTTTAGCAGACTTTCGATTTTAAAGATTTTTTTTACTCTAATGCTTCTAAAATTATTATACAATTAAAAGACCTTCTTGCTCAAAAGTTAATTTAAAATAATTTAAAAATTCTCTGTCATTGAGCAATAAAATTTCAGAGTTTATCCTTCAAACTATTTGGATGTTGAATGTTCTTAGGAGAAAAACTCTCAGAAGCTTTTCGGAGCAAAGACAGCGCTCCGTCTTCAGTGAAGTCACTTCACTGAAGACGGAGCGCTGTCTTTGCTCCGAAAAGCTTCTGAGAGTTTTTCTCCTAAGAACATTCAACATCCAAATAGTTTGAAGGATAAACTCTGAAATTTTATTGCTCAATGACAGAGAATTTTTAAATTATTTTAAAATAAACTAAAATTATTTTTAATTCTTCTGAAATATATACTGCAATTATAAACAATAATTAATTTGAAACAATCAAAAATGAAACAGCTAGTGATCTATAATGGCAAAACATTAGGATTACTCAAAGCATGATTTTTAAAATGTAGGACTTTATTTATCAATACTTTTAATTACATTTCAACCAAATAAACTAATTAAGGTCAGGAAATTGCGATTTTTAACCAAAATTTCTGCTGGAATTTTAGAATTAAACTTTCCTGTAGCAGTTATGCAGCTTCATAATAAAGCAACTCATTCTCAAATTCAGTGCTTCAGTTACACTTTAAATGCTTTGAAATATTTTATTGAATTTTTTTTTCATAGTTCTTCATTACTTTTCAGATATATTTTTAAATTTTTATTTAAATTATTTTGAATTTAAAGCAAAATGATTTTTTATGACATGCTTTTCTTAGGCTTAGAGTTTGGTGATCATCAAAAGTCAAAATGCATAAATAACTAAAAAATTAAAAAAACTACATAAAAAGAGTTGATCATTAATAGAAATATTATGAACAATTTATATTAGAATAATAAAATAATATAAAAAAGGGGAAAATATATAAAAAATTTTACTAAAGATGAAGTGGAAAAACAATAAAATTTTGTAATACTTAAAAAAAATGCTTAAAAAATTAAATTACCACTTTTTTTCTTTGATTCCTTGCTATTTTATTAAGCACAGTTAAATGCCCTTTCTTTTGGTATATAACATGATATATTTCCATTCATTTAGTTAGTTCAGGATGAGGTTCTAAAGCTGTTTATTTTATTTTCTGAAAACACTTTAAAATAAATCAGGCCACTACAGTGAGTTGTTTCAGAAACCTGACATTGAAAGGGTTAAAAGAGAAATAATATAACTATGTCCCTTAACAATGTCATGTAATTATTAGCACATTTTAGGAAATTGTTACATGGAAGAATAACTTGGACTAAATTCAAATTGCAACACTGTGAAGGAAGTGCTGTCTATCCCTGAAACTGACAGAACAGAAGCTATGAGAGTAGATGCAAATGATTAAAAAACATGTTTATTGCAGATTCATCAATATATAGTAGGCCCTACCTTGGGTGGTTATATTAAGTCTGTAGACATCTAGGCTTTCCATCAAACAGATGATTAATGGTGTCCTGAGGTGTAACATTCCAAACACCATCCAATTGGGAACACAACTGTACTAGGTTCACTGCCAGAGGAAGCAGGTGTTGGTGTTGGTGACCCATGATCCCACACATGCTCAGTGGGCAACAAGTCCAGGGAGTATGGTGGCCAGGGAGAAGGTCCACACTTTGGAGACATCTATCATTGCATGTGCAGTATGTGGGGTGGTGTTGTCTTGCTGCAAATTTCCAGGCATAGTGGTAAGGAAGGGTCATGCCACAGCAGGATTAACAATGTCATTGATATAATGTCTTGTCATTAGTGCACCAGAAACATGGGGCAGAGGTGTCCAGCCACCATATGTGATGCCACCCCATATCATTGTACCATGGTGGGGAGCTGTGTGGCAGCTAATTGAATAAGATCCTTCATGTCATTGATGATGATGCCACCATAGGACAAATGGCCATCTAATGGCAAAACTAAGGACTAATGGCAAACGTTGTCTAATGGTTTGTGTGGAGACTACCACAGCACCTCTAGCAGTCTGCAAATCACTCTGAAGCATAGTTGATGTGATGAAAAGGTTGCAAATGCTTTCCTACAGAACATGCGATCTTCATGTCCTGTGGTGTGGCATGCTGGTACCATACCTGTCCTTTGTGTCATTTGGTGCTCCATGATGTATGAGATGCACTGTTACACTGTGCTCATATTGCGCCCCATGCGTATGGCAATCACTCAAATGCTCAATCCGAGCTGTCGAATATCGATGACTCACGCTCTCTGATAAGATGTCAATTGTGCATAAAAGTCCCGCCAGCATCTCCAAGGCATGTTCAGAACATTTTCACAGCATGCACTCACTGTCAGTCATGCTATAATATGAGCTCGTGAGTGCCCGGCATTTATCCATGGTTGGCTGGGTGTCACATCCATTTGCTGCAGAATGTTGATCATTTGCATATCTCCAATGGCTGATTACCTCCTGTGATTTATATATCTCTACTTCCATTTCTTCTTGGTGTTGCAATTTCCACTTTGAGTAGTGTATAAGGCTCAGCATCAAAGAAGACCATCTGGTAATGGAGTAAAATATGAACTTGTCCAATACAAATTTCAGTTTAAAAGAAAAGTGAGACTGTGCTTATAAGATGGCAGAAAAGATGTCAAGTTTTATTCCAATTTAATTTTCAAAAAATAATTTTAGTATACAAGTGCATGGGAAATTAGGTAACAGTGTTCAATATGTGTGGTGACATTCTTTTTTTTTTAAATGTTTGGAAGTTTGGGGAATTTAATTCAGTTTTATTCAAAGTAGATCAGAATTAATTTCTTGGACTTTATGTTCATAACTACAAATCCTAATATTTCATATTATGATTTTCAACCATAATATTTCATATTAGGATTTTCACTTATCAGAGAGTAAATATTTAAAATTTATAGTATATACTAGAGATGAGTTCAGTCTGTTTTTCAAGTCCAACCATTTCAGCAATCAATGAGCCTGAGACCGATTTGGTGAAAATATTTCTCTGATGCATCATAAGATATATATACAGAAATGCATGTTGCTATTTATTTTATTTTTATATTATTAATTGCAATTATTTTATGACAAAACAATACTATAAAATGCAATTCATTTTCCTTCCCTCCCCCTGATTTCATATTGTATTTTAAAATATCCTGTACAATGTAAATTTGAAAGAAAAAAAAAGGTAAAAGAGAGTTATCAGCTGAAAGATATGAGAGAGAAGTATCAGACAATAAGTCTGACACTTTTTAAATATATGACAGTAGTTAAAATATAGAGTATTTCAAGGTGAAAACAAAGACATAATTAAAATATGTTAAATAGATAAAATGGTACTGCAAAACTTGCACATGATTTGGGCATCAAATCAAAAAAGAAAATAAGGAATCAGAAACTATGCAAAGCTAAGCAAGCAAAAAATTTTCCTTGTGATTCTTTCAAAATAACAATTCCATAGTTTGATTACAAGCTTGATTTGAAACAATTTGTTAGTCCATTCTGACCAAGATGCCTGCTACTGCACCTGGATCTGTCTGTAAAACACTGCCAGAAATCAATAAAGAATCAGAAGTGAAATGCAAAGAATGGACATGATAAAAGCATCAAAGAAACCAAAGTTAGCAATGAGCTAAGAAAGTTGGTGCAATCACACATTGATGATGAAACTTTGCATTCCAAGGTAAGGGAGATCATGTTTAACTCTATAGTAATGCTAGTGCAATAGATTAAAATCTGGTCTGCTGCAAAAGCAGACACATCAACTTGAAGTGTCACCATGGCTAATTTCATTGAGACTCCAGACTTAGAATCATCTGAATGAGCAGGAAGCTAAGGTGTATAACAGAAACACATTATTGTTCTGGATAGTATTTGTCAAACAGATGATGTCTGGAAAAGAGTTGCTGGTAGACTCAGTCAGATGTAAAACATTTTCCTGTCCAGCAAACAGGAAAATCATGGGATGGGGGCAGGCACAGATCTAAAGAGGGGAAAAGGGGGAAGGGAAACAATCAAGTTGGAAAAATGTAAAGGGGGGGGGGGGGGGGGCAAGAGGTTGGATTTCCATTGCAGTATAACATTTTACCATCCATTTTAAATCTTTAAAAACTTCTTTCAAAAAATGCATGAAATATAAATAATTCATGCATTTTTTGCCTCTATTAGCCTACTTAGATATGGCCATGAATGGGGGTAACAGTTAGCTGGCCAGTGCTGATGGCTGTCTGAAGACTGTTATGTTATCAAAAAATGTTAAGTCCCCATTAATATAATTTAGATACACAAACAAAAAGGATGAATAATGATGGGGTAATAAAAATAACATACAAAACAATATTTATTTTCCTAATAAATAATACGTGTGATTGTATTCCTTGAGTCAAATATTTTAAACGGTAATTTATGAAATCCATAAGAGTTCAAAAACTTGCCTATGGATTTTATTTAACTTATATGCATCTGATCAATCATTTTTGGAAACCATGATGTAAACATATTCAGTACTTATTTTCAAAGCAATCAAAAATAAAAAATTAAACTACTGAATTTTTTTTTTTTCACTTCTTGTAAAAATGCTTGGTTGCTACAAAAGGGTATAAATAACCAGGACACAAGGGCTCAGAGCTGAGTAGAAGATCCTGTAAACAGCTTTTAGGAGACAGATGGAAATGTGTCAAGTCCATTCAGTGTATTCTTTAATGTGCATCAAGTATGAATCTTTATATTGGACATGGCTTAGCATCCCATCTGATAGATGGCAACTTTCTAAGCCTATCAGTGTTCTCTTTCTCACATAACAGAGCAGTAGTTACAGAAAATCTCAAAGCAGATACTGCAAGTCAAACATGGAAATATCAGCTTATGAGACTGTTGTTATCGATTGAGCCATCCTGGACTCCAATTAGCCTTTATCTTGAGTGATAAAATATAGTATTTTATTAATACGGGGGTTTATCAAAATAATGGAAACACCGATGGTGACTGGAGTACATGCAATGTGCCATATGCATATTACGAGGATGATGTCACCCCCGATGTGAGGATATAAAGGGGAGAAATACTATGTTGGCATCATGTAGCACTGCCATAGGCACAGGTGAAACAGCTATTGTGGTGTAATTGTCAACAATGTCAGGAATCAGTGACCTCTAAAAATGCATGATCATTGGTGCATTTCTTGCAGGAGCTTCAGTAACCAGAATGGCAAAAATAGTAGGTGCAACATGAGGAACTGATTATGAACTACTTATCATATATATCATATATATCTATCTGATACATGAAGATTATGACTACCTATCAAAAAAGACAGGGTGTTGCCTCCAAACATGCAAATTGTGAACACCATATGAAGTTGTCAGACATGGATAGGCGAACATTGGCACAGATTGTACAACGGAAACACAAGACCACGGCACTGCAAATAGCAGCAGAGTTGAACACCAGTTAGAATGATCCCATTTCCATCAAAACAGTTCATTGGGAACTTCATCATGCTAGTATTTATGACCATGCTGCAATCCACAAACCTCTGGTTACCAACAACAATGCAATAAAACATATAAAGTAGTGTAAAGCATATAAAAACTAGGATGCTAAAAGACTGGCAATGTGTCATCTGGTCTGATGAATTGTGCTATACATTGTTTCCCACCACTGGTAGAGTTTGCATCTGGCAAAAACCTGCAGAAGTGTACCACCCTGACTGTTTGGTTCTGACTGTGAAGCATGGAGGTGAATCCCTGATACCGAGGGGTGCCATATCATGGCATTCATTAGGGCCATTAGTTATTCTGTAGGGTCGTGTCACATCTGCAATGTACGAATCCATTGTCGGGGACCACCTGCATTGTTCCTGAATGATTGTCCATGGTTTCAAGGGGATAATGCACCAGTGCATTGTGCGAAATATGTCAAGTTGTGGATTGCAGAGGATGAGGTACAGCAGATACCCTGGACACCTTAATCTTCAGACCTCAATATTATTGAGCATTGGTTAGCGAGCTTGGCTACTGATCTAAGGGACCTGGGTTCGAACCCCGGGTAAGGCATGGCTGCTTATGTCGTTTTTCTGCTGAGGGCCTGCCATCCTCACAGACCTTCTACTATAGCATATAAACTGACAGGCTCCTGTCAGACCTCTGTGGCAAGCAGCTGCTTGAGGGGGTATTTATTTATTTATTTATTTTTTATTTATTTGTTGAAATATCTGGAGCACAAGGTCATATCACACTTTCCACCTCCAGCATCACTGGCACAGTTGGGCCATATTTTACAGGAAGAATGGTCCCACATTCCATTACCATATGTACATGACTTGTATAAATCTATTTCACATTAAATTGCATCTGTTCTGAATGTCCAAGGTGGAACTACATCTTATTAATAAAATGATCTCCACAAACAGTACATGTTTGTGGAGAACATTTTTTTGGATGTACCTTTGTATGTTTATATGCTAAAAAAAAATATCAGTGAAGCATATGTTGCACAAGCTTTCTCATAAGGGTACATTGATAATGTTAAATATACAATCTACTAAAATATGAATGAATTTATTTTTAATTAGATAACTCTGACAAAAATTAATAATTTTTGTCAGAGTTATCTAGGTCATGGAATTTGGAAGAGCTTTTCGGCTGAGTGGTTAGTGTGCTTTGCTAATGATCTAAGGGACCTGGGTTCGAGCCCCAGGTAAGGCATGGATGTTTGTGTTGTTTTTCTGCTGAGATCCTGCCATCATCACAGACCTTCTACTATGGCATATAAACTGACAGGCTCCTGTCAGACATCTGTAGCAAGCAGCTGCTGAGGGGGTATTTATGTTTTTTCATTCTTGGAGAACACTGGGGTAACTTAGAGTGGCTTGATGTTTTTTTAAAGGCTACATCCAGGAAATCGTTTTTAATTGCCTTTTCATCTCATTGCACATTTCCCTGTGGAAACTATATGCATTATATATCAAGTTGTTCTTGGTTGGTGTGTCCCAAGTTGGAATCCATTTTCTCAAATGTTTAACCCATAAAGTGTCAGGTTTCTAAAACTGGTCTCACTCTGGTGGCCAAGTTAATTTTGAGTGTTTTCAGAAAACTGAAATTTGAACCTCATCCTGAAGTAAATAATGAAGGGAAATACTCATGTTATATACCAAAAGAATGAATATTTAATCGAGATTAATAAAATGGTAAAAATTCAAAGAAAAATAAAATAGTAGTTAACACTTTTTTAAATATTACAAAATTTTACTGTATCTTTTTCTATTTTTACTACAGTAAAAATTAAAAGGCATTTTTGAATTTTTTCCAAATTATTCTATTATTTTAATATTTTTAGCAATGCTTAAATCTTTTATTTATTTAGTTTCGTCTAAATACATTAATCATTTATCAAAATAATGCAAAATGCATGTGTTTAAATTTTTGGCAATGGAAAACTCTAAGCCTAAATGTCGTTATAAAAAAAATCATTTCAGTTTCATTTAAAAATAAGAGAATTTAAATACAAACTGAGAAATATATCTTAAAAATGATAAAGAACTATGAAAAAAATTGAATAAAAACATTTCAAAGCATTGAAAATTTACTTGAAGCACTGAAATTGAGAATCATTTTAGTATGAAGTTGCATAACTGCTACAGTAAAGTTTATTTTTAAAAATTTTGGATAAAAATCACAATATCTTAATGTGAATTAGTTTATTTGGTTAAAATATTATTAAAATTATCACTAAAATAAGTTCTACCTTTTAAAAATCACGTTTTTAGGCTAATTGTGTAATCCTACACTTCTTCTGATATCAGCCATTAGAGATCACTATAGTGGCTTCATTTTCGATAATTTCAAATTACAGTATACATTTGAAACTCAGTAAAAAAAACACCAGATGAAAACAAATGTCTTTGAAACCAAAAGTCTGCTAAACTATTGAGCCAAAAGTGTTTGGCGAAGTTACAGGATGACACAACTTCTGGTAGTGATAAAATCAATAACTTAAATGTTTAGAACTCTGCTAATAGCTATAAATAGGTCAACATACCATAAAACAAAAACTGATTGATAATACACTATGGTAACGCAGAATAAAAGGCATAAACCAAAATATGTGAGTACGATCACTACAGGTTCAAATAAGTTTCTTTTAAAACCTTTTTCACAATTTTTTTAAGCAGAATTATCAGGGAAAAATATATATCACAGATTGAAATGTTATTTTTAAGGTTTGATTGGAAAACAGCTAAAAAAAACCGATATCTGTTTGAAAAAAATAAAATTTACAATCTTGCATTATGGAACGGTAGACTGATTCGGCATCCTGAGAATCAGAAAAGTGAAAACAGTATACCCAGCTGTGGCACGTTAAGGGTTAAAGACTTCCATCAATCAACAGTTCTATTGTCATGTCATTTGTGAAGAACTCTCTTCAATTGGGGTATCATCTTCAGCCTTCCTTTGTTCCTCAAAAAAAAAAAATAACAAGATCTGTTTTGCAAATTTCTTAGAAGAAGAAATTCCTGAGTATCATACCTAAACTTCTTTTTGTAGCTGGGAAGCCATCTCCACATCAGCAGCAGTGACTCTACCTGCTTGGTCAAGAAATTCCCAACAACCACAGATAAACAACCAATGAGACCCTTTGCCTTTCTTTGCACCCTTTGTTATGCAAAGAATATATAATTTTGAAATTTATAAACCAGCCTTCATTGCATTGAAACTTTCACTCCCGGATCTTACCATCCTGGTTTCACAGTCTCAAAGACATATGGCAAAGAGTTTGATCTGGAATCCACAAAATTTAATTTTTTCATCTGAAATATAGGTTTTGCACATTGCCTTAAAATTGCCAATTAATAATAATAAACGATAAATAATTTTTCTTTGTACAGTTTTTAGGAACAAGGTCCAATTGACTTCCAATTTTAGAGTTTCACAATTCGCTCTAATTAACCCTTTCTAGGTCAAGGATGCCTAAAGACTTTTTTGTACAACATGAGAAACTTCGATTTAAAAAAGAAATTGCCGTTTGAAAATTTTCTTACATACATCTTTTAAAAATGCATAATTCAATCTTGAAAAATAATATTTTCTTTTTTCATTTGATGCATATTTTATTAAACTGCAATATAAATAATTCAATAAAGCATCTGATGCCATATTTTAGAAGTGCTATATTAGCACACTTGGCTAGTGATCTAAGGGAACTGGGTTAGAGCCCCAGATAAGGCATGGATGTTTGTGTTGTTTTTCTGCTGTGGTACTGCCATCCTCACAGACCTTCTGCTATGGCATATAAACTCACAGGCTCATGTCAGACCTGTGTGGCAAGCAGCTGCTTGAGGGGGTATTTATTTTGTGTGCAAAAGCGCCATTTACTCCAACTGTTGGAAAGCATATAAAGTGGATGAATTAGCAGATGCCAGATACGAACACTTGCGAGTTAATCATAAATACAACTTTATTGATCCTGATACCGGATGCCTTACTCAAACAGGTGAAAGGCTGTGGGGTAGTGCAAAATGGGGCAATAAACGTCAGCGCGGCACTGCCCACCACCACCTAGATTTCTACTTAATTGAATTTATGTGGCGTCGATTACATGAGAAAACGCAAATGATTTCGGTGATGTTAAACGATATCAGCAGCTTTATGCCTCCTGTGTAGTCTAAAATTGTGATAAAATCCATTTTGTATTTTTGTTATTTGTGAATTTTTGGGGCTTGTTTAAAGTGTGGAACAAGGGTTTATTCCTTAGTGATAAGAATTGTTAATGAAATCTAATTTTGATGAGATTATTTTTGGGGCTTTTTTTAAAGTGCCAAACAAAGGGTCATTCTATAATATGACTGGCGCCCTGTTAACCAAAAAGTACGATTTATTTTTTTCATTTATATGGTAATGCCGATTTGTTTGTTAACGTTATTCTGCATTGAAGCAATCACCTGATTTGAAATTTGATTAGAACTATTATCAAGAAATTTTTCCTTAAAGTTTCTAAAGTCTCTTGATATTTAACAAATAAAAACTGCTATTTTTAAAAGTGGAAGATTTTGGAAGTAATTAAGAAATGTGAACCTTTTTTTTTTGGTATACCACTGTACAAAGAATTATTAAAATTAATATATTACTACAATGTTCAAATTTTGTACTTCAGTAAAATTCAGGATTAAATTCTCTGTAATTTGGCATATAACATGACCAATTTCTGTGGATTAGTTATTTATAAAAAATATTCTAATTGGACTCTACAACAAGCTTGGACTTTTCTCTAAGTATGGTATGGAGAAAAAAATTATGAAACGAAAAAAATGTTTACTTTAAACAAGGAAATTTTTTTTTGTTATTCAGAAATAAATGGCCTTTCTATTCATATGCATTATAATCATTCCTACCTATTAGTGTTTTTTAAAAAAAATTTTATTTGCATTGTCAGATCATTTTTTAATACATGACTCTAAAAAACGTTTTATTAAAATAAAACTCATCAATATTTTTGTTAAATATTTTATTTTCAGGAAATCCAGAATTAAATGCTGATTAATTTGGCATATCATCATCCTCAAGCAGCCATGGGGTATGGAGGTCCAACCAGACCGTGCAATTTAGTTCTCCAAACATGTTTGTCCTGAGCTAGGGGCGGGGGTGGCTCAGTCGGTAGCATGCCAGGCTCGTAATCTGTAGTTCCCAGGTTCGAGTCCCAGCTGGGTCAGCATTGAGATTTATCTCCACAAAATTCCCCACCCTGCCCACGGTCAGCAGGCGACACCAATGGGCTTGGAAAGGCTGCCGTCCGTCGGATGGGACATTAAGCCATGGCCCCGTGTGTGGGAGAGCCATACCCTGTGCACATTAAAGAACACGCTGGATGACCTTGACGGGAGGCTACCATCTGTCTCCCAACAGCTGTTCCAGTGGGTCCCCTCCCCCAACCTTCTCTGAGCCTTCGGGGTCCATGTGACCTGGCCATTTAGACTGGCGTGCAAAAAAGTGCCGCTCAGAGGTAAAACAACCCAACCCTTGTCCTGAGCTACATCATCTGCTGCATCCGGCCACTGCACATCAATTCTAACAAGGTTCTGTTTGACATTGTCTGCCCACCACATCCTAGGTCTCCCCCTCTTTCTGAGGTCTTTAGGCTTAATTATTCTTTTCATTAGTTATTTGGCAAAAAAATTCTCATGTTAAATTTTTTTGGCCTGATCAGAGTGAAAAAACAGCTGGACAGGAGAAGGGTTAAATTTTGATTTTTCTTCCACTTCAAATGGAAATATCTTTCAGCTACATTTTCTTTGTAACTCAATAGGGCATGGCCTTTTCTTCTCATCAGCAAGTTTTAAGAATTGAAAACACAAAAACAAAAAACTGGTTAACCCTTCCAAGGTGCAGCCTGCAAAAATGGTTTACATCCAGCTAAAATAAAATAACTTTAGACTTATTTTGCCAAATAACTAATGAAAGGAATTATGGCATGTTATATATCAAGTTAATTAGCATTTAATTCTGAATTTTCTAAAAAATAAAATATTGAACAAAAAATACTAATTTTATTTTAATAGGTTTTTTTTTTTAGAGTAATGTAGTAAAAAAAGTATCTGGCAATGGAAATAAAATATTATTAAAGAAAACTAATAAAAATAATTATAATGCATATGAACAGAAGTGCAATTTATTTCTGAATAACAAAACAATAAATTTTAATTCAAACAAGAAAATTACTCTCTCTTTTTAAATTTTTTTCAGTCTGTATTTTAAGTCAATTCTTTTTGTCAACTGTGCTGAGTCAAATAAACAAGTCAACAAGAATTTTTTTAAATAAATAACTAATGAACAGAAAGAGTCATGTTTCATACCAAATTAAATGGAATTAAGAATTTTTTGGGAAAAGGTTTGAGTTTACAAACATATTAATTTTAATAAGACATTTTCAGTGATATAGTGAAAAAAAAATGACTATGCAATTAAGGCTTTATTTTGGAAAACCTGAGGAATAAAACCAGTTAATTATATATTAATTAAAATGCAATTTCTTTCTGAATAATATAGCATTTACCTGAAATATGTTTTTTAATTCTTTTCATCACCATCAGCATCCTCAAGCAGCCATGAGCTACAGAGGTCCAACCAGACCGTGCAATTTAGTTCTCCAAGCAAGTCTATCCTGAACTACATCTGCTGCATCTGGCCACTGCACACCGATTCTAACAAGGTCCTGTTTGACATTGTGTGCCCACCACATCCTAGGTCTCCCTCTCTTTCTGAGGCCTTTAGGCACACTGTTCATAATCCTATTCGCCAATCTATAATTATCCATACGTGCAACCTGGCCAAACCAACTGAGTCTCTCTCTCTGCACAATATGCTGCTTAAAGGAGGTTGCTGACTCCTTTGCCTCATCTCATCATTACTTACAAGGCTGAACCACCTAATGCCCAAAACATTGTGTAAGCATCTAGTTTCCTGTTACCTTGTTTACAAAGTGTCCAAGTTTCACTACCATAACTAACCCTAGAAAGAACCAAACTATTATATAGTCTAATTTTAGTCTTTAGGTGTATACACCTATTTCTCCACACTCTCCATACATTCTTAACAGACCTGGCTGCAATCCCTATTCGTCTGTTAATCTCATGCCCCACATCACCAGTATATGTTACATAACTCCCAAGATAATTAAACTGAGACACCTGCTCAAGATTGCAACCATTCAGATTAACTGAATCACAGCCTGCCTGACCAATTTTCATCACTTTAGTTTTCTCTCTGTTTATAACCAAACCTACTCTATTACCAGTTTCATCAGCAGCTTGAATGAAAGAGTTCATCTCATCAACATCATTTGCCAAAAGGGCTAAATCATCAGCATAATCTAAATCAGATATTTTCACATCTCCAGCCCATTAAAGGCCAAAATCTTTCCCTTGAAGTGAATTTCGCATAACATAACCAATAACCAAACTAAAAAGAAAAGGAGACAAAATGCACCATTGTTGAACACCATAAGTAATGCTAAACCAATTGCTATAAGCCTTACCAACTCTCACACATGACTCAGTGTTATTATAGAGAGCTTTCATTATGTTAACTAACTTGTCTGGTATACCATATGATCTCACGATCAACCACAAATTATGACGATCAACAGAGTCGAAAACCTTTTTGAAATCAACAAAGCTAGCAACCAAAGGTTTCTGAATCTCTAAACATTGCTCAAGAATCTGCCTAAGTGAAAATATCTGATCGACACAACCCCTACCACTTCTGAATCCACATTGCTCATCACCCAATTGACTGTCAACCAGATCCTTAATTCTATTAAGCACAATCATGCAAAGAACTTTCCCTGGAACAGAGAGTACGCTGATACCCCTAAAGTTATCACAAGAACTGTGATCACCTTTTTTGAAAATACGGATAATAATAGCTCTGGTAAAATCCTTAGGAACCATACCTTTATCATAAAAGATATTCAGAATTTCAGCCATCCAAGTGGTAACTGAAACATTCTCAGCTCTAAGCTTTCTGTAGTAACTTCATCTACCCCTTGGGAATTATGAAGTTTAAGTTTAGAAATAGCCAAAATAACTTCAGATTGTGTTATAGGGCCAACAGCAAAGCCACCAATGCATCTATCATCATTGCAAACAATGGGAGTAGAATTAACCACATTGCTTAGAACATCACTGAAATGCTCAGCCCACCTAGCCATGACAGAATCCTCACCTTCTATAACCTTACCTTTTTTATCCTTCAATCCCTGTATACCTGTCCATTTCCTACCACACAAAACATTAACTATCTGGTACAGCTCTCTGCTGTTGTGCTGTCTAACTGCTTCCTAGCTTTGTCCACCAAGCCACAGATTCGTTATCAGCAGCTGACTGATCATTTACACATTAATTAAGCTCTCTGTAATGCTTTCTATTAGGACTAGTAGGATATTGATTAAGGATATTCCTGCAGTTCTTTCTTTCTGAAATAAGCTCAAGTGCTTTATCACTCATATAATTCTGCCTCCTCTGCTCCTTTTTTCCTAAAAGAGACCAGGTCATATAGGTTGGCTTCCAAAAAAGCCTGTTTAAGATGGTCCCATTCTTCCTCAACTTTGGTAGTAAGCAAACTATGACTCTCATAATGACTAAGTAACCTATCATGGTAAGCTTTAGCTATAAATGGGTCTTTCAGAGCTTCAGTATTAAAGGTTAATTTTTTAACCTTAGCACAACACTACTTAAGTTTAAGTTGCAAGACACTTTTAACAAGGTAATGATCTGTTCCAATTTCTGCTCCCCTATATGACCTGGCATTCCTGATAGAACTAGCCCATTTGCTGTTAATTAATATATACTCTATCATATTCTTATGCAGCCCATCTGGTGAAACCCGTGCATACTTATTATGTTGCAGTGTTTGTAATAAGTGTTAGTTATTCTCAAACCATTAAGTTTATTTACCTGTAGGAGACATTGCTATTGCAGCTACCAATACCCAAAGGGCTTATCACCCCTCCGCAAAGGTCAGAATACAGTACCAACTTTGGCATTGAAGTCACCTAGAACAAGGGTAATATCTCCTTTCTTGACAGAATTCATACTATTCTGAAGTTGTCCATAAAACCTATCCTTCTCATTGGCATCCTCAGTGGTGGCATAACAGCAGATAACATTCAAGACTTTAATTCTTGTCTGAAATTTTGCTGTAAGAAACCTTTCATTAATGCACTCATATCCTAGAAGAGCATCACTAGCATATCTGCTGAGAAGCAGACCCATGCCTTGGTGATGTTTATTATCTTCTCTCCCCTGAAAAGAGAAATTTAAAATTTTACACCAAAGCATAAAAAAAATCTATATCCTCAGAGTGCACAGTCAAAATATTGAGATTAAACTCTTTTAAAACTGTTCAATAAAAATTAAAAAAACTCATAATTAAATATTTTTTAATTTTGCTCGGGTGGTGGGTTAAACACCCATGCTGAAATGAAATCAACCTCCCAAAGGAGGATAGATTTCCATTTCAAGTCCATTTAGCTTTGTATACAAGACTTAATAATTTTCAAGAAGTGATAAAAGATAAAAATTTGTTGACTGGAAAATGAAGAATAATGTAATATGATGTTTTAAAAAAAAGATTTTTAGCAACCAGTTTTAAGCTGGCCATCATCAGTCAACATTAATCGATTAATAGATAGACAGATAAAATAATCTATGGAAATAAAATATAAATCTACATAAATAAAAATGAAGGTTTAATTACAAAAGTATAAATAAAATACTGAAAGGATGGAGACCACATCCAATGTGTCAGGCTGATGCTGTAAACAATTCACCAAACACACAACTCACATGCATGTTTAAGTAATTAGTGGCACCTGCATCTTGCTCTGTTGTGACCTAGTTTATGCTCAGGCTTGAAGAACAAGCTCTGGTTATAATAATTTTGAGGAGTGGGAATGATACATAGAATGCTGGAATAAATGATAAAAACAATTCTAGAAAACTGAAATAAGTTTAAGGCAGAAAAGAGAGAATAAAATGAAAAAAAATAAAATAAAGAGGTATATACTTTATAATTACTTCCAGAATCTTTTTATTTTAAAATAGCAGGTTTAATTAATTTTAGGGAGAATTTTGAAATGTTAAGAAAATTTTTTTCATAATAGTTCAAATCAAACTTGTGAGCTTAAATCAGGGAGCTGATTTAACCCAGAGTAATATTAACAAACTAATCAGCAATCTATATATTACATCTAAGAAATGGCAATCAGATGTTTTAACAAATTATTTATATCACAGCTTAATAAAATATTCACAAAATGGAAAAGTATTATTTTTCAAGTTTAAATGATATAAATATATTAGATTGTTGCGTATCAAATGGCTGATTTCACAGATGCATGTAGTTTTCGATGTTTTGAGGACTGAAATGTTACTATACTAAATGGCACTTGTGATACTTTATATTAAATCACAAAGCCTGCTTATGATAACAAAGTAACCATTTCACCAGTAGACTTTGTGGTAAATAGTTTGTAAGAGCTTAAATGGAACAATGGATCAGAGTCAAATTCTTGTTCTTACACAAGTCTAAACTGGGACAAAATGCTGCGGAGGCAAATCACAACATCAATGCAGAAATTGGGGAAGGCACAGCTAGTGAACGGACATGATGTTGGTTTGAAAAATTTTGATTGGGCGACATCAACCTTCAAAATCAGCCACACGGTGACCTGAAGAAGTGATTAATAATGATCGATTGAAGGATTTAATGAATCTGACGCATGCCAAACTGTATGAGACATTGCAGGCAAATTAGGCATACATTATTCAACAGTTTCTGGCACCTGGAAACTATTGCAAAAGTGAAGAAATTGGATAAATGAGTCCCACATGAATTAATGGACATTCATAAGGTACATTTACTTGAAGGGTGCACTTCCCTTCTCACACAAAACCAGAAGGATCTGTTTTTGCATAGAGTTGTAATGTGTGATGAAAAGTGGATCCTATATGCCAATCATCGGCATTCTGCTCAATGGGTGGATCTTCACCTAAAGAAGGTTATGATGACTATTTCGTGGTCTGCAACTGGTGTTATCCATTATTCATTCCTAAAACTGGATCAAACAATAAATGCAGAGAAATATTGTGCAGAGTTCCAAAAAATGCATGACAAATTATACAAGGAGCATGCAATGGCCAATAGACATGGCATCCTACTGCTCCATGATAATGCTTGATCTCACATCTCACAAATAACAGTCCGGAAACTCCTTCAGTTACAATACAAGATTCTTGCTCACCCAGATTATTCATCAGATCTATCAGCAACGGCTACCACTTCTTAGTGAAGAAAACATTCAGCAATGAAAAGGCAGTTAAGAATGCCTTCGAAGAATTCATTGCTGCCAGGAACTCATATTTTTTTTACCAATGGTATAAATGCATTTGTTTCGCTGTGGCAGAAATGTATTGAATCTGTTGGTGCATATTTTGGTTCAGTGAAGTTATTTTTAACAAAGAATGGTTCACTAACAATTCAGCCATTTCATCTGCAACAACCTAATATGTACAAAAATTTTCATCCTGCAATTTCTAGTTTTAAAAAAAAATCAAAGTTTCACATGTTTTTAGTACAGACATAGACATTCAAAGAATGTCTATGTTTATACTAACAACAGACATAGACATTCAAAGAATGTCTATGTTTGTACTAACAACAGACATAGACATCTTGGGGCTCTCATTTTGGATTCTGTCATGGGTGTGTATAATTGATGGGGACCCTGGAAGGGTTAAAAATCACTTTGAAATGATTAAAAAGCGTGTAGAGATTTAAAACTGAAGTATGTCATCAGTCAGATTGACTGGGTGATTTTCATTGTGTGCATCAGTACTGACTAAAGTGAGTATATATATATATTTAAGGTGGTGACACAAGCCAAACCAATGTCATTGTCGTTGAGAGGGCATGTCCCCATGACGTCACAGTGGGGAGAGCTCAGCTAATATACTTATAGAATCGTACATTCTTTCGTGTCTTTCTTTGCTCTTCGCTTGGTGAATTTCTCTCTCTGTGAAATCTTTCAGGTAATTTTTGCTTCTTTTTATCATGCCAAACTGTGCAGTAGCAAACTACATGAGTAATCCTTTGAAGAATAAGAAAAACAATGTTTCATATAGATTTGAATTAGAAGTAAAAATTAGTATGAAGTGGGTGCACATTGTCAGCGTAAAGATAAATTCAATGTGCAAATGTTAAGAAATGTGGTTACATTTTTCAGATGCCTGTTAAGATCAAGCGCATGTAAGATTTATGAAGTGAACTCTTAGGACTACCTATGAAATGTAAACTAAATGTTAATGCCATTCCAGATTTAAAAAAATCCTGTCACATAAAAAATTCAGTCTTGTTATGATGACCAATTCTACTCCCACCAGATGATTGTTATCATGGGGAAACAACAAAATGATTGTTGGAAAAAGACTGACCACTCTGAAAGCTACGACAGTGTACCCAGTAAAAAAAGTAGCATTATCTCAGGTAATTGATAATTTAAAGACATTGGCTTATACTTTACTGATTCATGGGAATAAAAGCTTATGCCAGTGCATCATAGTCTATGCATTAGAAATTACAGCAGCAGTTTCAAATTGCTATAAAAAAAACTAAATAAAATCTAGAGGAAAATCTCTGCATTGCAAACAAGATTACGATCAAAGCAAAAGCAGTGGAATAAAAATTAATAAAAATTGACACAGCAGAATAAAAATTTTAGAATTAATCAAAACATGAGAAAAAAAAAAGCAGATTTTTCATTGAACTACAAGAAAAATTTTCTTAGTAAATTGAAAACTGTATTTATGCCAAGCCACATTAAATATTTTTTGGAAGGAATAAAATTTGAACCATTACTTATGGTGGCAAAAATTATATTTTTATTCTTTTCATTATGATTATTAACATAATTGGTAAAATGATGTTGAAATAAAGATTTGGTGCTTTAATTCGATCTAATTTAATTTTAAGAGCAAGACCATAATAATTTCTCAGATCATATAATAGAAATTCTATAGTAATTCGATATAAATTACCATAGAATTTCTTTACTAATTTTTATTTATGGCCGAATGGTTAGCGTGCTTGGCTACTGTTCTAAGGGACCTGGGTTTGAGCCCCGGGTTAAGGCATGGATGTTCATGCCATATTTCTGCTGAGGTCCTGCCATCCTCTCAGACCTTCTACTTTGGCATATAAACTGACAAGCTCCTGTCAGACCACTGTGGCAAGTAGCTGCTTGAGGAGGTATTTATTTATTATCATTTATTATTCATATCTATTATTAACTTTTGAGAGCAATTACTTAAATTGGAATTATTGCTGTTAAATAATCCAATTTCCTTAAATCTAAATAGACGATAAATATTGTTAAAGATTCGTTCTCTATTTAGAGTTGTTTTATTTAGGTTTATTTATTAGCTTTATTTAGGTTGAAATAGATTTCAGATCTTTTAAATTATCTTCAGTCACACTTTTTTAAAAAATGATTATTTAAGATGTTTACGAGTTATGTATCTCAGTCACCATTGACATAACACAGAACTGTACCTAACAAAGTAGCTGCTGAATGTGTATCTTTAGCAATAATATTTCCCTGACAGCTAGATAGATCTAAAAAAAAATTGTAATTGCAATTTTACATTTTTTCTGCCAACAGAAATCTATCTTACCGTATGCTTCTTATAAGCTTTATTTACCTTTGTCTCCCTGCTGTGACATCAAAATGCTTAACCAATGACTATCAAGAAACACTTCTTTATGGAGTGACACCACCCTGAGTGCTGACTCCCTATCGTGTGATGTAACCGCATGTCCAGCTGCTGTATGAAGTTAGCATGGCTGTAAATTGACAACTTCCATAAATTCAGATTGATTGCTTGTAATAATTTTTTTTGGATTAAAATTTTGCTTCAAAAGGCAATTTTTAAAGTAGTGTTCATCTGCATCCCATTGTTTCTAATCTTCTATATCTCATAGAATTAGAGTATTCAGTTGACAATTCCAAGCGATATAATCCTTGTGAACAGCAAAGGTTTGGTGTATTGTAATATTTTTTTTTACCATGCAGTTTTACACTTTCCATACATTATACCAGCAAAAATTATTGCAACAACACTTTTATATTACATGAATGAAAAATAAATATGAAGCTTCTTTTAAAACTAAAAATAGGCTTTTTTTTTGTAAAAAAAAATTAAACTGATGATAATTTGAATTTCTAAATCAAATCTATCTAAAATCTCAATGTTTTTAACAAATTTTATTTAACATCCAAAAAATTACCAGTACTAAAACATTTAACAACAGAATTGCCAATAATTTTTTTAATAATTAGAATATAAATACACTGGCAGAAATTGAAAAAAGAACACCCAGAAGGAATTCTTTTAGGAATGTCATATTATAATATGTTAATATTTAAGGGCAGCAGAAACCGTGATCCAAGATTGAAATCATTGGATGAAATAATGATGTCACTGAGGATGACAACATGCAAATGTACACAGTGCGTATTTAAGGACTACGGTGTGAAGAAAGAAGTTATTCATCTTGTGTCGTGTTGTTCAGTGCTCTTTGAAGAAGCTATCATGCCTGGACGACACAGGCATGCAAAATTTGTTCATTTAGTGGAGTTTGAGCGAGATTGTACAGTGGGTCTTCAGGAAGCAGGTTGTTCTTTTCATCAAATTGCACAACACGTTGGACAAGAGGTATTGGCAATGGTATGATGGGGGTGTCGATGGTCAGAAGAGCATTCGCATAGCCAAAGACATGGTTCCAGGCAACACAGAGTTATGGACGCACAACAAGAGGATCGGTGTATCAGGACTGCGGCGGTGGCAGAGTGGAGAGCTATGGTGTCACAAATTCGATCCTGTCATACCAAGGGTGTCTACAAGAATGATATGCAATCGTTTTTTGAAAGCAGGACTATGCGCATGGTTACCACTGTCACCTCGTCACTGTCGAGCACGTTTGCAGTTATGTCAAGAATGAGTTCATTGGAGGGAAGAATAGCAGTCTGTGGCCTTCAGTGATGGAAGCTGATTCTGCTTAGGAGCATCTGATGGTCATTTACGCATCCGAAGGTGACAAGGTGAACTGTTACTTACATCGTGCATCTGCCAGTGACACACAGGGCCCACGCTGGGCATCATGGTGTGGGGAGCGATTAGCCATCACACTTGTACGTGTCTGGTTATACAGGGTACACTGAATAACAATATGTACGTCAGCGACATCATACAGCTGGTCACCCTGCCATATTTGAGTGTAATCCCAAATGCAATATTCCAGCAGGATAATGCCTGCCCACACTGTGCCCGGGAAACTCAACATGCTCTTCAGGCAGTGCACCAACTCCCTTGGCCAGTACGCTCTCCAGACTTGTCTCCAATTGAGCAAGTCTGGGAATGAATTGGACAAAGATTCTTCCGCAGACCACAGAAGGCAATGACCTTCGCTGAATGTGCATGGAATGGTATCCCCCAGCGTGATATCTAGCATTTGTACAACCGATTGCATGCCCGATTGGTAGCTTGTATTGCTACTTGAGGTTCAACACTTTATTAAAATGTACCTTCTGTAAAATGTAATACTCATTAAAGGTAAAATAAACATTGAATCACTTCACACATGTAATCACTGCCCTTTCTCAACAAGTTGTTTCTAAATAAATCTCATAGATTACGCTTGTATTATTAATGGTGTTCTTTTTCAATTTCTGCCAGTGTAATAATAATTATATCAAACTGTTTACAATAATGCATGTAGTTTTAAAAACATAGTAATGAGTGTCAGTTTTTCCAAATTTTTGGTAAAAAGCTTTTATGATGGACACACAATAAAAGCTTTCGCAATTTCCTGGTTCTACCTGTTGCTTACTTCAAGGAGCAGCAGCAATGGTGATATGATCCAACATGTTAAAAATAATTTTTTGAAACACAGTACAAACGCTGAATTTCTGTGTATGTTTTGGCTACATGCAGCCAGACTAAGTTTAAACAGCTACAAGAAATGCTATGCAGCCAAGTAATGAACAACTGTTAAGAAAAAATTCACATGTTTTATATAACTTACCATTATTCTGATTACTATCAACTGCATCAAAAGCAATTCCATTTTCCAGTAGAATTGAACAGAGTGTATTATGATCCTTGGCTGCAGCAAGATGAAGAGCTGTTTGCTTCTGTGGTGTAAGATCATTAACTTGGGCCCCAGCAAGCAGCTGAAATTTTTAAATGAATATTACACATATTACACTAAAAATATTTAATCACAAAATGGGAACTGACAATTTGGTAAAATGTAAAAACTCAAATTAATCATTCTCATTTAACAGAATTAATCATTTGTTTTCATATCAAATTATGGTATTTTATTACTGATGTCTTAAGCTTCATTAAACTATGCTGCAATTAAATCCCTGTACAAAATAAATCTATGAATAAAATCCAGAGCTGCCAACCTACACAACAAAAATTATGATTTGGAAGAATGAAAAATGGAGGAAATTGGAGCACAGCAGATCTGCACTTTACAGGGCCCAATTGCCATTTCTTCTATGCAATGCAATAATTCAGTGCATTTTGATGGAAAGCTCGACTTCCAGACTCCTATCAGTGATTGATGGCAATGACAAAAATTTATATTTTTTAAGAATTATACAAAGTTTCTTAAAATTACTTCTGTAAAAGAAAAAAAAAATCCTAAATATGCAAGTTAAGCTAATGAAAAACACGTTTCAATATCGCATTAGAAAGAATATTCAACTTCTTGGAAAGTTCCATAAATAATAATCCAAAATTATTTAATCACAAACTACATTGTTAAAATGGCCTTTCAAATGCCCTTTATTGCTCTTTAGCATATTCTAACATACATCATTGCAATATGCAATGTGTAGTAGTACTAGTTTACTATACTAAGTACAATAGTACTTCTTCAAGAGAAGCACTAAGTGCTGGTCTTTTGAGTTGTTGTTTTTGTTGGGTTGTTTTACCTCTGAGCGGCACTTTTTTGCACACCATGGGCTAAATGGCCAGGTCACATTGACCCCGAAGGCTCAGAGAAGGTTGGGGGAGGGGACCCACTGGAACAGCTGTTAGGAGACAGATGGTAGCCTATCGTCAAGGCCATCCAGCGTGTTCTTTAACGTGCACAGGGTATGGCTCTCCCGCACACGGGGCCACGGCTTAACGTCCCATCCGACGGACGGCGGCCTTTCCAAGCCCATTGGTGTCCCCTACTGACCGTGGGCAGGGCGGGGAATTTTGCGGAGATAAATCTCAACGCTGACCCAGCTGGGACTTGAACCTGGGAACTACAGATTACGAGCTGGCGCACTACCGACTGAGCCACCCCCGCCCCTCTGGTCTTTTGATACTTAGTTCGAGCATTAAAAGTTCTTATTCATACTCACATATATTCTACATGCAAAAATTAAAATGCCATTTTAACAGTGTAGTTTGTGATTAAATAATTTTAATAACTTATCACTATGTATCTTGTATTTAATTAATAATAACCGAAATAATTGTATTACTAGCAGTGAAGAATACACTAAGAATATAATGATAAACACTTATTCCTAAGCATAAATTGTTTTCGCAAGTAAAAGAAAACCATCAGAAGTAGTATCTAAGACATATTTTCCCAACTGTGCATATTGTTATACGATGAATGTGAGTACCATTAGAGGCTACTTGTTTCAGGAGGTTATTATCCTTAACCAATGAATGTTCACTGGGTAATTTAAAAAAACTCACAAAAATCAATACTCTCATCAGAGGTGGTTATTCTAACAAGTATATACTGCTAAACAATGAATTGCCATTTCCAATTTAAGAAAACCTCAGAACAAATTTATTGGAGACAACCATTTTAACCTGAACATACTGCTAAACAACGAACAACTGTTCCCACCTTTTTACCCATGCCCCAGAACAAACCAAACTTATAACAAGCATAAACAAAATTATAAACAATTCACTGCTGATCTGCAGCATAAATAAGTCCCCAGAACTAAACAATGTCATCAGAGAAAACAAGCCTAAAAAACTTGAATTATGTGAATAATTCACTCCCAGTTCACAGTATAAAAAAGCCCTCTGGAATTAAATAATCCCATTAAAAGAAAACAAGCCTAAAATACATTAATTATCATAAATAATGCACCACCATTCACATTATTAAAAAAAAAAACCAGAACAAGATAATATCATTGGAGACAACCATTTTAAACAGAGCATATTATTATAATAAGAAGAAATATATATAAGAAGAAACTGTCCCATTTCTCCTTTAACACTTCATTCACAGAATCTGAAATGTGGGGCCAAGAATGTAGTTTTTTTTACTAAAAACGTATACAAACGTTTTTAGTAAAAAAAAAAAACAAACGATTTTTTAAAAATAAAAATTGTCATTGTAATTTTTTAAATATATATCTTATAAAAATATATAATTCAGGCTTGAAAAATTATATTGTTTTTTAATTTGATGCATATTTTATTAAACTACAATATAAATAATTTTATAAAGCCATCTCATTGCCATTTCTTAGAAGCACTAAATGATATTGCCAATTTGCTTGTTAACGTTCCGATTTGCTGAGGCAACCTTCTGATTTAAGCACACAAGTTTGATTTGAACTATTATCAACAAATTTTTCCTTACTTTTTTGAAAATCTCCTAAAAATTAATTAAAAAAAAACTGCTATTTATAAAAACGGTAGATTTTGGAAGTAATTACAAAGTACGTTTACCGTTTTTTTTTGTTTCACACTCTTTTCTGTCAAACTTATTTCAGTATTCCCAAAATTATTTTTTCCAGCATTCTATACATCTTTTCTGCTCTTAAAATCAAAACTGGAAGTAAACACATCCTTCTTAGAAATTCTGGGTGCGGCTGCATTTAATTAGTTATGCTTCACTGAGCAAACAAGAGGCAGATGACTGACACATGCTATCTTCGTTCCGTGTCTATAAGTGTTTTTTACAGTTTTTTGTCCAGCATGTTGGATACCTTTGTAAAGTTAGTGTTTACTTTTCTTATATTTAAACCTTAGTTAGATTATCTGTGATTCAGTTAATCTGAATGGTTGCAGTCTTGAGCAGGTGTCACAGTTTAATTATCTTGGGAGCTATGTAACAGATAATGGTGATGTGCGGCATGAGATTAACAGACAAATAGGGATTGCTGCCGGGACTTTTAAGAATCTATGGAGAGTGTGGAGAAATAGGCGTATACACCTAAAGACTAAAATTAGACTGTATAATAGTTTGGTTCTTTCTAGGGTTAGTTATGGTAGTGAAACTTGGACACTTTGTAAACAAGATAACAGGAAACTAGATGCTTATGCAGTATCTTGGGCATTAGGTGGTTCAACTTTGTAACTAATGATGAGGTTATGCAAAGGAGTTTGCAACCTCCTTTTAAGCAGCATATTGTGCAGAGAGAGAGAGAGAGACTCCACTCCGTTGGTTTGGCCATGTTGCCCGTATGAATAATTATAGATTGGCGAATAGGGTTATGAACAATGTGCCTAAAGGCCTCAGAAAGAAGGGGAGACCTAGGATGCAGTGGGCAGACAATGTCAAATAGGGGACCTTGTTAGAATTGGTGTGCAGTGGCCAGATGCAGTAGATGTAGCTCAGGATAGACTTGCTTGGAGAACTAAATTGCACGGTCTGGTTGGACCTCCGTAGCCCATGGCTGCTTGAGGATGATGATGAAACCTTAGTTTTCATTTCAGTATATTTATTTTTGGAAATTAGCGATCGATAAGTACTGATTTTTTTTCATAGTTATGCTACATCATATGGCCGGCCTACAACTTGTTGCTGTGGATATTTTAACATCGCATTAGGCTACATGTTAATTTTTATTTTATTATTTTTACTTTTCCAGTAAAATTTTGATCTGGCATCATTTTCTGAAAATAAATCAGGTCTTGGATATGGAAGCAAATTAATCTCTCTAGATTTATTTCCGTAATTTAATTTTCATGATATTTAGCTGTACATTACAAATCTGAGTCACTATCTCCCCAGCCAGGAAATTACAGGTCACCTTTTACTCAATTCACAAGAATATTGTGTCTAACACAAGATCCCAGAGAGTAAGCATTGTTATTTTTACTACAGTCTATCTTTTAGTAGAAATAACAACTTAATGCTTAATCTCTGGGATCTTTGTTGCACATAACTTTGGGTTTTTATCACTCTCTGCAATTTTTATATTTGGATTTGTCTTTAGGCCCTGCAAGTTTTTTAGTTCCAAGCAGCATTTGGGCTGTGTCTTTTTACGTGTGTAATGTTGTATGGCTTTATAAATTTGAAATCTTGCTTGTCCTTATTGTTTTCCGGTATCTGTTGGATAGCTTCTTCTATTTTAGGTAAGAGTGTAGTCATTGTTGGTAGTTTTAGTTTGGTAGTTGGTCACCAACTACAAAAAATGAGTGCACTCCTACCTAAAATAGAAGAATCTATCCAACAGATACCGGAAAACAATAAAGACAAAGTAAGATTTCAAATTTATAGAGCCATACATCACACGCATAAAAAGACACAGCCAAAATGCTACTCAAAACTAAAAAACTTGCAGGGCCTAAAATCCAAATATAAAAAATGCAGAGAGTGATAAAACCCAAAGTTATGTCATTATGGACAATCAACAATATGAAAGTAGAATAAATAATGTACTAGAAAAGTTATAAATTAAAAAATGTAACAAAGATCCCACACAAAAAATTATCACCCAAATAGCAAATCTTAAAAACCATGAAATCTTACCATCAGATATACAGTCAGCATGTCATATACCAATATATCCAAGAATTCCGAATCTATTCATAAAAGTAAAAACCCATAAAGAAGGATTACCTTTCCGTCCACCGGTAGATAAGCACAGCGCCCCAACAATAAATCTGGAAAGGGCACTCAACAAATACTTGCAGACGATATACCTAATCAATGACAATATCTTAATTAATGGACAGCAATTAATCAATGACTTAAAACAACTCACAATTCATAATAGCGACAGATTGGCTTCCCAGAATGTCACCTCAATGTTTCTAAATATTCCATTGGATGAGGTACTAAACCTAATACAAAGTAAGCTCCAACAGGAAAAAGGAATAAACCCCTGCACACAAGGAGTCATGAGAGCTCTACCATTTGTGGTATGAAATAACTATTTTAAAATAAACAATAGTATATTTTTGCAAAAGAATGGTGTACCAATGGGTTCACCCTTATCAACAACATTGGCCAACATAGCCATGAGAGACACAGAAAGCCAAATAGTAACACTGCAGATGAATGTAATTAAATACTATGAACATTACATTGGCAATATATTAGTGATTTTTAATCCCGCAGATTTAAACATAGAATTATTAAGATAACAAATGAGTAATGTATATACAACCATTAATCAACTATAGAAATGGAGGAAAATGACCAACTGCCATTTTTGGACATAATGATCAAGAGGGATAAAGCATCATGCCATACCGAAGTATATAGGAAACCTAATGCACCCATGACCTTTATACCATATGAATCGAAACAATCCATGAAGCAAAAAATAGCGGCATTAAAAACAACCTTCATAAGAAATCTATGATACTCCACAAAAATTGCAAAAGACAGGGAGAGTACTCATTTATAGCAAATAACACTGCAAGCTGGATATCCAAGAGAGCTTGTAAGTAGAATAAAAATATCAGCTAAAAACACGAATAGTCGAACTTCTCAACCCCTGGCAGCACAAACCACTAATAACACTAAGAGACCAAGATATACAACAGCATTACTACAGGTCCTTGGGGCTCATTAATACCATAAACGAAATAGTAAAACCATACAACCTTATAGTACTGGTGGCAGCCAGTAAAACTAATTTAAAACTCATCAAAACAGACAGAGATAAAAAATATACCAACAGGCGGAGAGTATACAAGGTGCCGCTCGAAGACTCTCAAAGCCAAAGCATTCAATCATACATCAGCAAAACGAAAAGAACATGTGAGATAAGACTTAAGGAACATAGGAGTGACATCAAACACAAAAGATACATCACTGCACTGGCCAAAAAAAACTTTAAATGGCGCTTTTATACCACATTTCGAGCAAACAAAATTAACATGTGCACCCAATTCCGATTTCCAGCTGGGCTTAGCAGAACAATATTACATCTTTCAAAGAAAAAGGAATGCATAAATGACAACATCATCGAGCCTCCACTACCTTGGAGACTGCTGTTGCAACAGGACTCTCACAAAGGATGCCTCCACCAATATGGAGCAACTATTGAATGGCTAAACAATGCCACAGACCATCGCTTATATATATTCGGCAGTAATGTGTCCCTTACACTTTCTAAAGAAGCTCTAGTGGAGAGCAAAATGCATTAAAGCTTTTTAACTTCCTAATTTTTAAGCTTTCTTGAAATTTTTTAATGTAAATCTCGCATTTATATTAAAAATTGTTGTGTTATCTATCTGTGTCAATGTTGTCTCTGGATATGTATATGTGAGTGTAGTGATTCCATCTCAAGTTTTTAAACCAGGACTGTCAGGTATTGATTCCGGCAACTAGCACGAGCATGAGGACGGCAGAGAACCACTGATCACAGCAAGGAGCCCGGACTAGGATACCTGCTATCGCGAAATGATATTTCATAAGGGTAACTATCTTCCTTACGGCAGCTGGGCCAAATAACAGTGCAGATAGTGGCTTTAAAGAAACAACAAATAATAGTGCATTGTGTTTTATACACTTAGTCATTTTTGTTAAATATTTTATTTTCAGAAAATCATGAATTAAATGCTGATTAATTTGGCATATAATATGCCATAATTCCTTTCAGTAGTTATTTGGCAAAAAAGTTTTAAAGTTAATTTTTTGGGGCTGAGCATAGAGAGAAAATAGCTTGGCCTCTGGATGGAAACCAGTTTTTAAGGCTGGACACTGGAAGGGTTAATACAATAATAGGGAATATGCATTAACTAAATATCGTAAATTGTCTGCAACTTTCAGTACTTATCTAAGGCAAAATTTATATCTTTATGCTACATATACAGGAATTAAATCCAAACTGTATTAAAAAAATACAATTACATGAATAGCCTGTCCTTCTCTGGAAAAAAAACTCATAAAATTTTATTCACTTTAGATGGTTAGAGCTGAAAAAAACACAACCAGAGACCACACGAAACATACCAACAGAAAATCTAATAAATCATTCAATATGATAAAAAGCTAGTATATTGTATGTTATTCACTTACAAATAAACAATTTATTTCACAATTATCACTTTTAAGAGATTTTTATCTCCTGTGTTGCAGCAAGAGATGCTAAAACGATTTGATGGTGATATTTCATCTTGCATATCGCACAGTTAAAGGTTTAGGTATATTTATCACTATGGGAGAATAATCCTTGGCTGGTTACACTAGCCATAGTTGCTGCCGAAGTTTATGCTCAGTTGCTGCGGTGCTCTAGTTGTCAGCAGTTTGCCAGTCCAATAGCACTGCCGTGATTGTTGGCACTGTCTGATGATGCACGGAATGTTCATCTGTAAAGCACATGGCGGAGGTGTTTCTCTATGCATGCTGTGGGATGACATGCTATGGGGCACAGTCGCAGTGGAGAGACATGGTCATAGGTCATATACAAGAACATCTCCACTGCAGCTGTGCCCCATAGCATGTCATCCCACAGTACACCTAGAGAAACACCTCCCCCATATACTAAACAGATGAACATTAGATGCATCATTGCACAGTGCCAGCGACCACCTGTCAATGCTATTGGACTGGCAAACCACTGACAACTAGATCACTGCAGCAACTGAGCTTAAGCCTTGGCAGCAGCCATCAGCAAGGATTATTCTCCCGTAATGGTAAATATACCTAAACCTTTAACTGCACGATACATAAAACAAAATATCACCCATCAAATCGTTTTAGCATCTCTTGCTGCAACACAGTAGACATCAATCTCCTAACAGTGATAATTGTGAAATAAATCGTTTATTTATTATTATTCACTGTGTACACTCATAATGATTTATTCACTTACATTACTTTACATACCTTAAGAGTGTTCAGTTACCACTCACAGCACTATATGTGGTAATGTGAGCTGAGTGCTGTAAAATCCAGGTTTGGGTTGGGTTGTTTTACCTCTGAGCGGCATATTTTTGCACACAATGGGCTAAATGGCCAGGTCACATGGACCCCGAAGGCTCAGAGAAGGTTGGGGGAGGGGACCCACTGGAACAGCTGTTGGGAGACAGATGGTAGCCTCCTGTCAAGGCCATCCAGCATGTTCTTTAACGTGCACAGGGTATGGCTCTCCCATCCGATGGACGGCAGCCTTTCCAAGCCCATCGGTGTCCCCTACTGACAGTGGGCAGGGCGAGGAATTTTGCGGAGATAAATCTCAACGCTGACCCAGCTGGGACTCAAACCTGGGAACTACAGATTACGAGCCTGACGTAAACTCCAGGTGTACCTATATTTTCATTATTAGTTATAGTTATTAGTGATTAAAATCACGTAACGAAAAAAGAAGTGTCAGCACCTTGTAAACCCCATAATACATCGAGAAAAACAAGTGTTATTGTGGCCTTAATTTTTTTTGAAAACACTTGGATCACACAATGGATTACCACAGTCAAGTCACTGCATCCGTATGTTTTTGATATTAACAAAAGTTAACCTAATAGCTAATAATAATTAACAATCAATATGCAAATATCATTCATTGATTAATAAACAACTAATAGCTTCTGAGTGGTATTTTCATGTAGCTAAGATGTAAAACAACCCAAATACATACTTGTGATCAGCTGCCAGCTTACAAAGTTATACTGAAACAAAACTGACATCAGCCAACAAATGACAAGTGAAATGCATTATGAAGACAAGTTGTTGGGTTGTTGGGTTGTTTTACCTCTGAGCGGCACTTTTTTGCACACCGTGGGCTAATTGGCCAGGTCGCATGGACCCCGAAGGCTCAGAGAAGGTTGGGGGAGGAAACCCACTGGAACAGATGTTGGGAGACAGATGGTAGCCTCCCGTCAAGGCCATCCAGCGTGTTCTTTAACGTGCACAGGGTATGGCTCTCCCGCACACGGGGCCACGGCTTAACGTCCCATCCGACGGACAGCGGCCTTTCCAAGCCCATCAGTGTCCCCTATTGACCGTGGGCAGGGTGGGGAGTTTTGCGGAGATAAATCTCAACGCTGACCCAGCTGGGACTCGAACCTGGGAACTACAGATTACGAGCTTGGCGCGATGAAGACAAGTAACATAACAGTAGGGAACATAAAGTGCATAATTGATTATAGTTAAAAGTACTTCATCTCCCGTAAAAGAAAACTTTTAAACCCTTATCAACCCGATAGCCCAATCCAGATAACAAATTGCATTCACGAGACCCTTTCCAGTTGCAATGTCAATCATGGCCCACAGATCAGGGAAGTTCTATAATCTGTATTATTTCCTTCACTTTGAAGTTTCCAATTCTAAGCAATCCAATTAGTGTTTTGTTGGCCAGAGCTGGGAGAGTTGAGTATAGGTTCGATAAACAACCATTTAGAAACAATCTATAATCTTCAACTGTAAAAGAATTTAGGTGTCACTTTGCAATGTATTCTGTTTGGAAATGGTCATCAGGAATCATAGGTACAAGCAAGAACAGATTAGGGAGTGGGTAAAATTCTTCCCTTTAATTAACATTCGCCTTTTAGGAAAAGGGAAAAAAATACTGTACAATTTGGGGGCACATTTCATTAAGTGTAAAACTGAACCCTCCCCTCCCTAAAAATCGGATTTTCAGATTTTAAACAAAAAAATTTGAGAAAATCCGATAAAATCAGAGTAGTTGGTAGCTCTGGAAAATCTATGTATAATGAATCTATGAATGAAATTTATGTCTGAAGACAATGTAGATATCAATAATAGTTAACCCCAGAACCATTCTGTGAGGTCACTGGCAACCCCAGTCAGGTAAAATTCTGAATAAACACTGCATGTTTTATTTACTGATCAGAGCTCTTGAGTACTTTCAGTGCTTAACAAGTCAATGAGGATGCCATATTGACTACTCATCATTTTTGCAGTTTTTAAATGTTACAGCACAAAGGGTCAAAAATTCATTATAACTTTAATATTAACCACAACATGAATAAATCTGAAGTGGCCACATATGACCACACAGAGGTATTTCTAGATTAGGATATAATTGCTAGATTATCCTATCCTAGATTAGGATATAATCAGAAATTATATGATAAAAATAATTGTGAGTGGTATTCTCACTTTGCCTCCTTCAAATAACCTGAATTTATCTTCTAATAGATGATATCTTTGCTACAGCCTGACTGATTCATGATATCCTTGCTACAACCTGTTTGATTCTCAGTTAGATGAATAAATAACAATCTAAGAACAGACTTTCATAAGTCCTAACAACCAAGATGATGGTGTTCTGATGAATTACTAGCCAAACACTTTCAAATTCACTGAATCAGTATTCCAGGAACTTGTGAAGTGATTAATGGATCATTGCCTTTGATATTATTTTGTGAACCAAATCATCAAGGTGACTTCATATGAGATGATAAGATAATAAACATCATATAAAGCTTTTCATAATAAAATTTCTGCAGTAAAAAGGAAACAACTCTTCTTACAAATGTCACATAAACCATAAAAGACACGGATATTACAATCACAGATGTGTGAATTCAGATTTTTTTATGTGACAGTGGTTCTTAAAAACTTTTAGTCATACACTTCAGTTCTTAAATTTCAAAAGTCATTACGTTTTATGCAGTATAACATTTAGTAAAAGCAAAGAGTTACTTAATAATGGGAAATATGACTGTGCCTTCAGTAGGTCTTTCATATCACTTTGCAAGTGATAAAGGCATTAGAAAACGAATTTCTAGTTTGAGAACTTGCATTTAACCTTTAAAGTGCCAGAAAGCAAATTTTTTTTTTTGCTTTCAACACATTACTTATTTACCTTTCCTTTTTTCACTTTGAATTTTTGCATTTTATTGTTCAGAATTAAAAGCTCTTTCTTTTGGAATGAAATGTGACCCATTTCTGTTCTTGGTTAGCTCAAGATAAAAGTTATGGATTTGAGTAGGTTTAAAAAAACAAAATGTGTTTTAAAACTGTCACATTACTAAACGCCATGAAAAAGACACATAGATAGTGATTCCAGAATTAGAAATGTTGGCATACCATTAAGACCATTAAATTCAAAAAGAAGTATGCTTGAGCTTGTTGAAAAGTACTGTCATAGTGTAGTCAGCATTAATTTTACATTTTCCCACAGAATATGTTTTTGCTACAATATGAAATGACAGCATTAGAGAGCTAATAAAACTGTGTTACTATGTCAAAGTAGTTGAAATTAGCCTATATCAACTACAGGTCATTAATTATATTGCAGCATCCTCCAATATTTTGTGTTATAGTTATAAATTCGCAAAAATTCTATTAAATTTTGCTATCTACTCCACAGATCATTTTCAGCTCAAATTACATGTTTATTGCAATACACATTTACCTTGTTAAAAGTCTTTCACCTGAGATATTGTGCTAGCTTAAGAGAGATTCTGTTGCAGTTAAGAAAATTATCTTTAACACTGAAGCTTTGAAACACCCAGAAATCACTAAAGTTTACTCTGATAGGATTCTTAGTGATACAAAAATTGTGGTTCGTTTACAACTGAAGTTGAACCATTTTTAAACAGTCTGAAAAATGAACCATTTTTAAACAGTCTGTGTTTAAAATTTATTAAAGTATTAAAATCTCTGCTATGTTTTCTGTTTATGGGCTATCAGCACCAAGGGAAATAGATTCACAGGATATGTTTTATCAGCTGGTGGATAATCCTGATCAGAGGCCATCGCAAGTACCTGAAATCTTGCTTCTAATGGCTTGAGAATAACTAACACTTATTACAAATGCTGTGACATACATAAGTACACATGGGTTTCACCAGATGACTGCATAAGAATATGACTAATTATATATTAATTAATAACAAATAGGCTAGTTCTGTTAGGAATACCAGGTCATAAAGGGAAGCAGAAATTGTATCTGACCCTTACCTTGCTAAAAGTATTTTGCAACTTAAACTTAAGAAGTGTTGTGCTAAGGTTAAAAAAAAGTTACCTTTAACACTAAATCTCTGAAAGACTCAGTATAGCCAAAGCTTACCATGATAAGTTACTTAGTCATTATGACAGTCATGGTTTGCTTACCACTAAAGTTGAGGAAGAATGGGACCATTTTAAACAGGCTTTTCTTGACACTAAATGCACTGTTTGAAGGAGCAGAGGAGACAAAATTATTTGATTGATAAGACACTGGAGCTTATATTTTGGAAACAAGGAACTGCAGGAATATCCTTAATCAATACCCCATTAGTCTAACAGAAAGCGTTATAAAGAGCTTAATAAGAGTGCAAGGATTCAGTTAGCAGCTGATAAGGATCTGTGGCTTGATAGCTTGGCTGACAAAGCAGAAGTAGCTAGACAGTGTAACAACAGGGAGCTGTACCAGATAGTTAATATTTTGTGTGGGGAGAAATGGACAGTATAAAGGGATTGAAGGATAAACATGGTTAGGTTATTGAAGGTGAGGATTCTGTCATGGCTAGGTGGGCTAAGAATTTCAGCGATGTTCTAAACCAGGGCGTGTCCAACCTTTTAACTTCCCTGGGCCACATTGAGTGAAGATTTGATTTCCCTGGGCCACATTGAGTGAAGATTTGATTTCCCTGGGCCACATTGAGTGAAGATTTTACTTCCCTGGGCCACATTGAGTGAAGATGAATTCTTTTGGGCCGCACATAAAATATATAATATAGTTAATGTATACGAATAATAAAACTTTATTTATTTTCTTATGTTTTTTTATTATAAAATTAAAAAAAAAGGGCAACATGAAACTAGTGGGATATCAAAAACTTGCTGAAAATCATATAATCACGTTGAAAGCTTACGTTGTAAACTTTACGTTTTGTGGGCCGCATTACTAGATGTCCAGGGCGGCGGGTTGGACACGCCTGTTCTAAACAATGTTGTTCTACTCCCATTGTTTGTAATGATCAAAGATGCATTACTGACCTTAATTTTCCCTATATCACAAATTGAAGTTACTTTAACAATCTCTAAATTAAAACTGCATGAATCCCCAGTAGTAGATGAAATTACTACTGAAATGCTTAGAGCTGGGAATGTTTGTGTTAGCACATGGCTGACTGAAATTTTGAATATCTTTTATGATAAAGTTATTGTTCCTAAGGATTTTTACCAGAGCTATTAATATCTCTATTTTTAAGAAAGGTGATTGCAGTTCTTGTGATAACTATAGGAGTATCAGGGTACTTTCTGCTCCCCAGTAAAGTTCTTTGCATGGCTGCGGTTAATAGAATTAAGAATCTGGTTGACAGACAACTTCATGATGAGCAGTGTGGATTTTTTCAACTCAGGCATATTCTTGAGAAACGTTTAGAGTTTAAGAAACCTGTGGTAACTAGCTTTGTAGATCTCAAAAAGGTTTTTCACTCTACTGACCATCATAAATTGTGGTTGATCATGAGATTTTATGGCATAACAGAGAAGTTAGTTATCGTAATGAAAGCTCCTATAATAACACTGAGTCACATGTGAGAGTTGATAAAGCTTGTAGCAATTGGTTCAGCATTGCTTCTGGAGTTTGCCAAGGATGCATTTTTGTCTCCTTTCCTCTTTAGTTTGGTTATTGATTATGTTACACAAAATTCTCTGAAAGGGAAAGATTTTGGACTTAAATGGTCTAGAGAACTGAAAATTTATGATTTAGATTATGCTGATGATTTAACCCTTTGGGAAATGATGTTGATGAGTTGAACTATTTTATTAGAGCTGTTGATCAGATTGGTAGTACAGTAGGTTGGTGATAAACAGAGAAAACTAAAGTGATGAAAATTGATAAGGTAGGCTGTGGTTTAGTTGGTCTCAATGGTTGCACTCTTGAGCAGGTGTCTCAGTTTAATTATCTTACAAGTTATGTAACATATACTGGTGATGTGTGGCATTTGATTAACAGATGAATAGGGATTGCTACTGGGACTTTTAATAATCTATGGAGAGTGTGGAAAAATAGGTGTATATACAACTAAAGGCAAAAATTAAGACAATGATAGTTTGGTTCTTTCTAGAGTTAGTTACGGTAATGAAACTTGGACACTGTAAATAAGATAACAGGAAATTTGGTATTTTTGATACTTGATGCTTATGCAGTATCTTGGGTATTAGATGGTTCAACTTTGTAAGCAATGATAAGGTTAGGCAAAGGAGTCAGCAACCTCCTTTGAATAGCACATTGTACAGAGAGACACTGCATTGGTTTGGTCATGTTGCCCATATGCATAACTATAGATTAGCAAACAGAGTTATGAACACTGTGCTTAAAGATCTCAGAGAGAGGGGGGAAACCCAGGATGCAGTGAGCAGATAATGCCAAACAGGACCTAGTTAGAATTGGTCTACAGTGGTCAGATGTGGTTCAGGACAGAGGTGTTTGGAGAACTAAATTGCACAATCTGGTTGGGTCTCTGTAGCCCATGGATGGATGATGAGGATGATTTTTGAAACTAACTGTATTCTTCTGGGCAAAAAGGAACAGATGAGACAAAGTTATTTGAATGATAAGGCACTGGAGCTTATTTCTAAAAGAAGAAATTGTAAGGATAAACTAAATGAACACCATAATAGAAAGCACCTAATAGAAAGCATTATGGAGAGATCAATAAAGGTGCAAAGGATCAGTTGAAAGCTAATATGAATATATGGCTTCAGAATTTGGCTGACAAGCAGAGAAAATTATAAATGTAGGCACAACTACAAATACTCGTTGGCTAATATTTTCTGTGGGAAAAACACACTGCCAGAGAGGGACTAAGGGATAAACATGGTATGGTTATTGAAGGTGGGGATTATTTCACGATAAGATGAGCTGAGCATTTGAAAGACAATTCTAAACAATGCGGTTGGTTCTACTCCTGTTGTTTTTCTAATGAGGATAGATACGTTACTGGTTTCAAAACTGGCCCCAATATCACGATCTGACATTACTTTGACTATCTCAAAATTCAAAGTATACCAGTCAACAGGTGTAGACGAAATTACTATTGAAATGTTTAGAGCTGGAAATGCTTTCGTTGTCACATGGCTGACTGAAATTTTGAATTTTTCGTGAGAAAAGCATTGTTCCCAAGGATTTTACTACAACTATTATTATCTCTATTTTTAAAAAGAGGTGATCAGAGTTTTTGTGATAATCGTACAGGGTTTAATCTACACTCTATTCCAGGTAAAGTTCTTTGTATCATTGTGCTCAATAGAATTAAGAAATATTCCAACTAATAATTCATTGTTTATAAGAAAAATACATAATGAGCATAAAAACAAACTACTTTATCCTCTTGCAAAAGGAAACCTGAGGCAGCTGTTTTAATATGTGTACATAATAGTTTCAGAAAAAAATTAATACACCATGAAGACTAGGTCTGAACATGGGATATCAACATAATGATCCTGAAGTTGGGTTGCTTGAGATTTGAAATTTCTGCTTTAAATTACGCTGATGATTTAGTCCTTTTGGCAAATGTTGAAAAGATGAACTTTTCATTAGAGCTGCTGACAAAACTGGTAATAGAGTAGGTTTGGTGATGAACAGAAAGAAAACTAAAGTCATGAAAACAAGTCAGGCAGGTTGTGCTTCAGTAGTTTTGAATTGTACTCTTGAGCAAGTGTCTCACTTTAATTATCTCAGCAACTGTGTAACAGATACTGGTGATGTGTGGCATGAGATAAACAGAAGAATAGGGATTGTTTCTGGGACTTTTTAAGAGTCTATGGAGAACGTGGAAAAATAGGCATATGCACCTAAAGCCTAAAATTAGGCTGCATAATAGTTTGGTTCTTTCTAGAGTTAATTATGGTAGCAAAACTTGGGCCTTTTGTAAGCAAGATAACAGGAAGCTTGATGCATTTGATTCTAGATGCTTACACAAAGTTTTGGGCATTAGATGGTTTCACTTTATAAGTAATGATGAAGTTAGGTAAAGGAGTTAGCAATCACCTTTGAGCAGCATATTGTGCAGAGAAAGACTGCATTGGTTTGGACATGCTACAGTCATGCATAACTCTAGATAAGTAAATAAGCTTTCGAACAGTGAGCCTAAAGGCTTCAGAAAAAGGGGGAACCTAGAATGCAGTGGGCACACAATGTCACATAGGCAGTTGTTAGAATTGGCCTACAGCTTTCAAAGGAGGTAGCTGTAGCTGAATAAAGATATGTTTGGAGTACTAAATTACAGTACTGGTTGGACCTCCATAGCTCTTGGATGCTTCAGATGTCTATCTGCAGGTAGATAGTTACAACACTCATGTCACAAGCTGCTCAGCTCTTGTGCTCAGATGTATAGTGCAGCAATAGTTAACAGATTTTTTTTTAGAATGGGAAACAGGATAAAATTTTATTGCCTGTCCAGTCCCCACATCAAGTGTAGTGAGTTACACTTTAAACTAAGTGTAACCCACTGTACTTAGATTCATATTCAAATGATATAGTGGAACAGTGGTTTACACAGTTCCCCTTTGAAGCAGAAGTAGTATTTTTGTCTTGATTAAAGGACGTAAAATGTATCGGATATTTGTTACCAAATAATAAAGTTTTACTTTACATTGATATTTTTACTATGATTTTATTAGCATCAAAATTTTAATTGAAAGCAATATACTGTCTATACAAAAAATTAGGAAATTTTCCTGTTATGTCAGTGGAAACCCAATTCGATGCTACATAACTTCAAAAATATGCTTTTTATGAAAACTGTGACAGAAGCTATGAGATCTAAATTAAAATTATTTAAATCTTAATTTTCGAAACTATTTGTTCAGTATTCAAAGATTTATGGAGATTTGAATATTCAACAGCAGTAAATATAAGATTTTTTGCAGAAGTTAACTGAAATATAAAAATTAAAGTATCATTTCAAACTATTTAAAATTGTATATTTTAAATAGTTTTTGTAAATTATTCAATATTTACCATATTTTAAAAAGTTTCTTAGAACTATATATTTCAGCTTCAATTCTCTATGAAGATTGAATGAATATTTGTGATATTCAGGATTTAATGCAGAATTTTAATTTATTTTAAGCAAATTTTTCTCCACATAAGCTTTTTATCGGAAAAACATCAAAATTATCCAATTTTTGTCCAAGGTAAGTGTAGTAAAAATACAATGGTGTGTTATATTTTCAATGAGTGTATTCCAGTTGGAGTAAAAAACTGAAAAATTCAACCAGACCAACTCCAGCTGGGTCAAAAAATAAACTGCTGATGCAATTATCACAAACAATCATGAAAAACTTGCCCAATTCTTCAAAATATTATTACATACACATAAAATAAACTTCTGAAAACTTTATTTATTTGAAAACAAACTTTTAAAATATATTAAGTCAATATTCATTTATAAACATAAACTTTTAAAACATATTAAGTCAATATTCATTTGTAAACATAAACTTTTAAAATATATTAAGTCAAAATGAAATGTTATTTAACACTGGTATTTGACAAGAAGGAATTTAAATTTTTTGAACTAAAATCATATTTTTACTAGTAATAGAGTATGGATTAATGTTTATGCACAGTTAATTTAAAGAATGTGCAATTTGTTTTTAATATTTCATTTTTTATGCAACTTAAGATTCTTTTAAAATTAAATTTTATCTTTTTCATTGCCTTGTAAGCCATTATTATTTCATAAGCAAAAAATAAGATTTCCTCACCAAATTTCTGACTATTATCTCTGAACCAACTTCAACAGCTATATGAAGAGGTGTAAGTTGTGATGAATCCTGAATTTGTGAATGTATATTCACATGGATGCTCAAAAGGAACAGAACACTTTCAATGTCACATTTCTGTATAGCCAAATGAAGGAAATTTCGTCCCTTGTTGTCATGCTAAAATAAAATATAACAGCTTAGGCATTTTAAACTAAATACATCCAATGTCAAAAAACATATTTTCTTAACCCATTAGCTCAAATTAAATATTAAAATCTTACAACTTTCAAGTAACCTTTAAGCAAGGCAACTGATCCATAGGTGTATCAAAAAATAAGTTGCACTTAACACTACTTGTCGTATTAAGGAAACATTTGTGTTTGGGAGGGATGTATGACACAGTACAACCATCTGACCAGGGCAGTTACAATATGTGAATGTCCACAGTGTGTTTCTATTGGACATTCTAAATGCATCTAGAAATATCAGCTGTATAAAGGGAAAATTTTAGAATATCACTAATCCTTTAACGCCTAAAAATTTGAGAAAAGGGTTGAGGGTAGTAAAGACAAAGAAAGAGCACTATTTAGACTAATCCATTTTAAATCTTGGCTGTTTTGGGCCATTCTGGGCATTAAAGGGTTAAATGGTGCCAAAATTTCAAAAACAGTTGTACATTTTTGAAAGACAAATACCACAAGTTTAGGCATGAGATGATTCAGAATAATCACCGGATTAAAATCCAGGAAATGGTGACTATCATTTGTTCCATTCTCTGAGCATACAAATCTGTTTGGTAAATTGAAAGAGAATCTGGGAGGACAGAGGTTTTCATTAGATAAAGACATCAAAGAAATGGTTTTGACCTGGTTGATGAACATTGGAGCAATTTGTATGCTCTGGGAATGGACAAATTAATCCCACATTCAAGTAAGTGTTCACATAACCTAGGCAACTATGTGGAGAAGTAGATTCAGGTTGTACCTTCACCCCAATATATTTTCCATTCTCATACACTTTGTTATTTGTTAAGTATTCATGAATGCAACTCATTTTTCGATACGCCCTCATAATAAAAGATAAGCACTGTTTATCTACATTTCCTCATCAATATGCAATACTTATTAGGTAAGAGTAAAAATATTATTAAATATTGCACATAAATATTCCTTAGGTGTTATTTTAAGGCATTATTTTTTTCTTATGTAATATTTGGGTAAAATTTTTACTAGAGGAACAAAATATGTTTTGATACTTTACATCTTTTCAAGGTTCAATGTTACTTTTCATTTTGGAAGTCTTGGGCTATTTACATTAAATCTTACTGGAAAAATGCTTCTTGCATATTGACTCTAAAAGTTGAAATAAAATGGTGTTGAAGGACTATTGGGTATTGAACAGTATTTGCAGACACAAAATACCTCCATGACTAAGTGGAATTTTTTTATACTCACACAAATACATACTATTTTGTTTATTACATGTATTTAGGTGAAAGCATTTTTAATTAGTAACATATATGTGTTCAAGAACTGTTGGTGTCATCCCAAAGTAGTCAAAATGAACAACAAATGTTGTTACTTTGTCAACATCAGGCAAAGACTGATAAATTTGAGTTTTTAGTGAAATATTTTTTGTTTTGACAAAAAGCAGTAAACTGATCTTACTTTTAAACCAAGACTGATGGAGCTGTTTTATGGATTTTCAAAGACAAGTATGCACTATCAGTATGAATGAAATGCTTCCTGAAATTCTTAAACTTTTTTTTGTACCACTCCCTTTCTCATCATCTATCAAAGAACCAGCATCTTTATACTTTTTACTAAACTGCTAATAGATGGTTCTTTTCTGCTGTCAAACCTTCCTCAATACACCTGCTATATCTCAAGACTGCTAGTTTGATAACACTTTCACATAAAACAATGCTGGTCAGTTCCATATTCCTATTGGGTTTACAACTGCTTACAGAACACTGCTATTTATTTCGTGCTTCTGTTATGCTAGACCAGTGGTTCTCAACCTTTTATGCTTCACATACCCCCTGGAAATGTGTATGTAACTGGTGCACCCCTTGTATAGATAGAAAAACTATAGTTATAGTATGACAATGGTTATTTTTACTTTGTTACTAGATCTAATGACTTTTGAGCTCTCATGGTGTATCCCAAAAAATTTTACCGCGTACCCCACATTGAGAACCCCTATACTAGACCATGGATCAGTAATAAACTAAAATTATACAAGTTTCATGAAACAATAAAAAGGCTGCAAAGAAATATACTAAATATTTAACATATAAAGCTTAATCACAGTACAACATTACTGATAATAAATTTTCCACATACACTGTATAAAATCAAGCTACAATAATTTAAAAACTAAATACAACAATCTCACACAATCAGATTCTTGTTGTTCATCTTAAATGAACTGTATATCACTGATATCCTAGATGTTTCTCTTCTGCAGCCAAACAAGGGTTTGCAGGGGGGGGGGGGGGGGTGTTAAAAAATTCCCAAGTGAATGATTGCAACAGTCCTTGAGTTTCATGTGAAGTGTTGACATGATGAGAAAGAAGTCCAGGTAATTTTAATGGTGTCCCAGTCTTCATACTGTCTAACAGTAATGAAATAAAAATAATAAAAATATACTTTTAAACCCATTAACTCAAAATAAATATTAAAATCTTACCTCTTTTAAGTAACCTTCATGCATAACTGATACACAGATGTATCAAAAAGTAAGTTGCATTTGGCACTACTTTTCATAGAAAGGAAACATTTTTGCTTGGGAGGGATGTATTTAAAACCATCTGACCAAGACAGTTGCAACATCCGAACACCTGTAGTACATTTCTATTGTTTGTGAATGATGGAGCATAAGCCATTATTGTTTCATAATAAATAATTAATGAAATAGGCTCGACATATTTCAAATCAACTCATAATAACTCTTTTAAGTAACCTTCATACATAACTGATACACAGATGTATCAAAAAGTAAGTTGCATTCAGCACTACTTTTCATAGAAAGGAAACATTTTTGCTTGGGAGGGATGTATTTAAAACCATCTGACCAAGACAGTTGCAACATCCGAACACCTGTAGTACATTTCTATTGTTTGTGAATGATGGAGCATAAGCCATTATTGTTTCATAATAAATAATTAATGAAATAGGCTCGACGTATTTCAAATCAACTCATAATAAATAGGCACTTTAGCGTCGATTTAAATTTTAGAGGAAAAATTGTCTTGAGCCGGGTGGGATATGAACCCACGACCTCCTGATAACATGTCAGGTGCTCTGGACCACTGAGTAGTATTTATTATTGTTTCATAAGCCAAAGCATAAGACATTCTCACCAAATTTCTGACTATTATCTCTGAAACAATTTTAACATCTATATGAAGAGGTGTAAGTTGTGATGAATCCTGAATTTGTGAATGTATATTCACATATTGCAACTGCCCCCATTTGTCATTGTTATTTTGTGTTGTGTGAACTCCAGAAGAATATACCTTCACTGTTCAAGACACCAATTCCTTCCAGGTGATGTGCACACTTTCAAATTTTTTTTATGTGTATGTTTTTCATTCCAATATTGCCTTTTTCCCTTTGGAATAAAGTGATGGATTCACATTTCATCACCTGCCATTATGCATTCCACAAAATTGTTATCTTCTACTGCATATTATGGAATGTATGAGAGATAGAAGTGAAATGCCAAGCTTTGTGATCATCAATCAAATGCTCTCAGGCCTAACATGCACAAGCTTCATGGAATTCCAGTTCACCGAGTACAATGTTATGAATTGTTCTGTAAGAAATGCTCAATTCAGAACTTCAGAGGCATGGGTAACAGTGAGGATGGGGGTGGATGAACACTGTGTGGTACTTATGTCTAGAATTGCTGTCTAGGATTGACTTGCTTCCATACTACCTATTGCTCTTCACCAATAAACAATCCTTCATATAGCATCTTTATGACATGAGGAAATCAAATTGCTACCTAAGTTAATGCAAGGCTGACTGAAATGGAAATGAGTAATGGTTGGTTGGGGTTTAATGGTGCATCAGCAACCATGGCTGTTATGTGCCAAACAAAGTAAAACAGAAGGTAAATGGAGAATGACCCACAACCAAAAGATATAAAAAAAAGTAAAAATATATAGAACAATAAATATGCATATACAAAAAGAAGATAAGACCAACCCAGGAATAAAAGACCCAGGCCAGATAGAATAAATGCAACTAAATCATAAAATCATAATCTGTCAAAATACCTAGTATAGCATAAAAAGTCAAAGATAGGAGCTAAAATATGTCCAAGTGTAAGTGACTCAGATGTAAAATCATGGAAGTTAAAAGAAAAATGATGTTCAAGGGTAAAAGAGGGGCATTCAATTAAAGTATGATTGTTAAAATGGTATCACAAAACTTGCACTTAAGTTCGTCATCCACTGTAACGCTCCAAAAGTATGTTATTATCTTATTTGCCAGATAGCTGAACTTGGGCACCAGGCAATTAATCTTGCCAAAAGATTAAATAAGAGCCTTTTTTTAAATGAGTATTTGATCAGAAAAGAACTTAAATTTAAAATTGTCCAAAAAAAAAATCCTTCAAATAAATTAATAATTCTAAACAATTAAAGCCAAATACAAATTTCATAAAATAAAATTTATTGGATTATACTCTCACCAATAAAATAAAAAAGCCTTTACCAAATCGTTCATCAAAGTGATGCACAAATAAAGCTCCTACTCCTTCACCTCCTACTCTACAACTATACACTTCTTATTCTGATACCTCACCTCTCTTACTGCTGTGATTTCAGTCACTGTACACACACTTCACTCAAGCTAACGTGGCAGGTGTACATCATGCTGGAAAGCCTCATTTGTATATGGTGATCAGGCATTAAAGATGATTAAGTGGCTGTAATCTTGCTACCATGGCAGTCAAACTGAATTGCACAGATTGGCAACAATACGGGGAGAAAATGATGATTCAAAGTAAAGAAATGCCCCAAAATAATAATAAGGTAAAGAAATGGAAACTAGTTAAGGAAACGTAAAAGTGAATGGGTGAACCATCACACCACCAATAAAAGAAACAAATGTGTAATAAACAAATGACTTAAGCAGAGCGAAGAAAGTACAACTTCCTCCTTGTGATTCTTGTGAAAAATGACAGTCATGGTTTGACAATTGTCTTATCTTGAACAGTTTGTTACCAATCTGTTCCAACCAAGATCTCTGCCACCACTGTGCCTGGAATTCAGTGTAAAAACACTGCTGGAAATCCAAGCATGGGACCAGCAGTGGAGAGTCACACAGGGGCACGGATGACTTGGCTGCAGCATCTGCCAAGTCATTGCCCCTCGTGCTGACTGGGCATCCAGAAGAGAATGGTGATAGTGGCTGTCAAACAATGGAGCTGCTGGAGGATCTTGGGAAGAACAGGGTGCAGCCAAGGCCTCACCAAAATCAAATCTTGTAGTAAGCTAAGGGAGTAACAATCCTGTAGTGAGTTGGAGTAAACAACACACCAATGATAACACTATGTGGTCCAAGGCAAGGCTGATAGCATGCAACTCTGCAGTGAAGATGTAACATTGTGGTGGGATCTGATCTGCAATGATAGTATCACAGCAGACCATGGCGATCCCGTAAACATGCTGAACTTCAAGCCAACTGTGAAGATAGGCAAGAAATCCGAGTGCTCAGCATGGTGGCTGGCAGAGAGTTGCTGGTACATGCAGTTGGAGTGTAAAGGAATTCCCTGTCCTGCAAAGGGAAAAGTCACAGTAAGGAGATATTGCAAGCCATGGTGGAAGTGGCTCAGCTGTCAAATGGTCAATGCTATTGAGACTGATGCTGATGTCTCTGAGGTAAACAGACACGCAAACCAAAAGGACAAATGGCAGTAAGGTGATTTGTGTAAAACATTTCCCACTGAGGACTAAAAATACAGTCTCAAATGGGATGGCCCAGTAGGGATATAATTTTGATGCATACTCTAGGGACAACTGCTAAAGGTGAATAGATAAAGAAGGTTCATAGGTCTCAATGTAAAAACTCTAGACAGGTGAGGTATGGAAGGCCCCTGTACAAACATGGAGGACCTGATGGTGGAGAGGGTCCAGTATTTTTGCCAACAAATAACAGGTGGAATCATACTCCTAGTCCAGTTTCGACTGGAACAACAGTAGGAGGAGGAGGAGGAGGAGGAGGAGGAGGAGGAGGAGGAGGAGGAGGAGGAGGAGGAGGAGGAGGAGGAGGAGGAGGAGGAGGAGGAGGAGGAGGAGGAGGAGGAGGAGGAGGAGGAGGAGGAGGAGGAGGAGGAGGAGGAGGAGGAGGAGGAGGAGGAGGAGGAGGAGGAGGAGGAGGAGGAGGAGGAGGAGGAGGAGGAGGAGGAGGAGGAGGAGGAGGAGGAGGAGGAGGAGGAGGAGGAGGAGGAGGAGGAGGAGGAGGAGGAGGAGGAGGAGGAGGAGGAGGAGGAGGAGGAGGAGGAGGAGGAGGAGGAGGAGGAGGAGGAGGAGGAGGAGGAGGAGGAGGAGGAGGAGGAGGAGGAGGAGGAGGAGGAGGAGGAGGAGGAGGAGGAGGAGGAGGAGGAGGAGGAGGAGGAGGAGGAGGAGGAGGAGGAGGAGGAGGAGGAGGAGGAGGAGGAGGAGGAGGAGGAGGTTCAATGCCTGTGTGCATTTGGACCTGAGATGTCATGTGTGATAAAAAAAAAAAGGCCAACTTCTGATCAAAGACGAGACTAAGAAACTTGGTCTCAGCTACAACTTGAATGATGTCATCTCTGAGCCGCAGCTCAGGGTTGAGATGAAGATCATGCTTCTGACAAAAGTGCACACAAGCGGTTTTCTATGAAGGAGAACCAAAACCCATTGATCATCACCCAAACCGAGAGATTGTTCAGCTAATTTGCAGTTGTTTGCCAATGACTCTCGTGCTGGAGGAAGAACAAAAGATGCTAAAATCATCAATATAGAGGGCACTGCCTACAGTCAGAGGAAGTTGTGTTATAGAATTCATCTTGACAGAAAAAATGTAACACTCATGACACAGCCTTGTGGTACCTCCTATTCTTAGGAGAAGGCTGTGACAGAGTGTTACTGACATGGACATGACTTAAATGAAGACAAGGACATGAATGTGAAAAAGTTGCAGATTAAGATCGATCTGTGATCTCTCAAGTTGAAGTTCAAGTTGTGTTGTAAACTTTTCAACGGTGAAGAATACTGACACTAGCTGCTTGCTACATAAAAAAGAATTCCTGATTACTGATTAACAAGTGGTGACTGCAGCCATGCATTCTTTTATAGCAACCCTAATTTGCATTGGTTAAATGTGCATACTTTTTTTGCATTGCAAAATTCTGATGACAAAATATAACAAACTACATTCTTTTTGAAAATGAGCATTACATATTTGCCGAAAGCAATATACTATTCCTTTTGTTATTTTTATTAATTTTTATGGAGATTAAAGTACTAGTGTATTGACATATTTTTCATAACTGAACACATTTTTTCCTTAAAAAAAAACTTATTTAATAAGTTACTGAGCTCTGAATCCCTATTGACAGACATTGAACTATTTCGATTAAAGTGACCGCCAACTATATATATACTAATGGAGCCAAATCAATGATTGGAAAAATATGTGAATGATGTCAAGATGTTTGTGGAGTCATTATATTTCTGATGATTGCTGTTCAAACACAATAAAGCTAGATGAAACACTAATGATAGGTAAATTTCATTGTATTTATAAGAATAGAATCCCAAATATATTATTCTGTGCACTTGCTAGTTTATTTTTGAGCTATATTTAAAATTTTTTGTTGGAAAATGGGTAGTGAATATACACTGTTACACCTATGCAAAGAAGTAATGATGTTTCTCATGAGGCAAACACCACATCAGAGTTTTTGAACTTTCTTCCAAAACTTACTTTGTGTATAATCCATTCTACCTTCCCCACTATAGGACTAACAACTCATGGCTGAGAAAAGTGGCATATCTATAAGATATATTTAATGATGTTAAACAAATTAAATATCTCCCATATGTCTAAAATTTTACTGCTAAAGATGAAATTGCCTCAACTCCATATGTAAGCAGTGTCTGAGACACGAATGCAAAAAGTAAGAATTTTGAATGCTTTCTGAACATGTTTTAACTGACTATGATCTACAGAAGATTTTCATTGATATTATCCAGCATTTATGTGATTTCCCCCCCCCCCCCAGAATTTCGGATTATTTCTATCCTTTAGAAGGCATCTCCTGTAAGCAAATAAAATTTTGGTACTGGTGAAGTCAAATGGCATGCCAGCAGATGATTAAGATAGTTTAGCATTAGTTTTGATCCTAAACTGAAAGAAAGGTTCAGAAAATCCCTTGGATTGCTTCATGAAGCAATCAAATTAAAGGAGTATCTAAAGATCTCAAAATGTGCAGTGCATAAGCTTCTCCCTTTTACCATAAGACACCAGTGCAAAACTGAATTTTTGCACTGCTCTGATACAAAAGCATACCACAACAAGCTTGATACTACACTATGCAAATACAGCTCTCTAGCATCACTCCCAATTTCAATCAATTTGTGATAAACAATATCTAGATTACTGAAATGAATCTCACCTATCTTGGGTAACTACAGAAAAAGTTTTAAATTTCAACTATTTTACTTTTATTTTATATTCTTTTCTGTCTTGATGGTTTTTGTGATTTAGTGTGGAATTTCTTCAGTATTTTTAGGCAAAAAAGGTTCCACAATGAAATTTTTTTGGAAAACACCATTCTAGTGCAATACTTCATTTTATCAGAATGAAATATAATTAATACTTTGACCTACCTGTTCAGCAGCCTTTGGCTCACGAGATAAAATTGCTTCTGCAGCTTTATTGTTTCGAATTGTCATTGCAGCAGCAAATGGTGTGTGACCTTGCTTATCTCTGACACTTAGATCCAGTCCGGGGCAGGCAAGCAGCAAGGAAATTATTATTGGGTTTTGGTTGATAATTGCAGTGTGTAGAGGTGTTTTAATTTCAGCATCCTATCAGAATACAAAATATATTGCTAAAAGCATTTTAAATGGATATTTTAGGAAAAAACCTGCTATGTTATGAGAAGTCTGCTGGTTGATATGCTTTAAATGCAATAATATCAGTAACTGTGATATACATTATTATTTATATACATAAAAACCATCAAATATGTATGTTGGTTATGAACATTTATTTCGTTATGTTAATAACATACCATTTCTTCAACAATGAAGCCTTTTGTTTACACAGCCCTTGGTAATTTAAAATTGTTTTTAATGGGAAATATATCTGCACAAGTGGCCAACAAGCCAAAAAGTGTGCATTGTGTTTCATCTGTCCCCTTGTTCAACTGTAGCTTGTTGACCAAAGTAGAGAAGTTGCATGAATACACCAGGTCCATTTCCTTGACTTTCTCTCAACATCCTCACCAAAAAGACCTACCAAACTCTACTGATCCTCTCCTCAGAGTAATATAAAAAATATTCTTCAATATTCTTATAAATTTATTTTTCTTTTTTTTTTTTAATATTCTATTAAAAATGTATTAAAATGCCTTCAAAATATTCTCTCTCTAAAACGATGTCTCTATTCCTAGATAATTAATTCCATTGTATTTTATGGGGACAAAATTTTCATTCTGCATTGCATAAACAAAATTACAAAATGCATCCTGCTATTTACATTATAGCAGAAAAAGTCAGATGTACATCTTTTTTAACTTTGCATTTTTTTATCTCTATGCTCTCTCTCTATATATACCAACCAAATAATAACAATTGATACATAGGAGTAATAGCAATTGTATTATGATAAAGGAAAAACTAAAGCACTGTTTTTTCAACTTTTGTATTGGTGGAACCCTCTAGTGTTTTGCAGTAACTCAGGAACTGTCTTTCTCTCCTACATATACATGCAACACATATGCTCCATGTTTCATTTCTGTACCTATAGAAATAAGCCTTGAGACTCCACTTACAAACTAAATTCCCAATAATTTAAAATGAAATGCATCACAAGACTAGGGAGTTGTCAATTGTTTTCTCACAATTGAACTTGATTTTGCTGGTGGGTATGGAAGGGGGATTTGCTGTGCAAAGGAGAAAAGGGGCCAGTACATGGAATTATCAGATCTTTGATACTGGCTTTGTACTTCACTTTTACTGAACATACACCCTTCAAAGGAGATATATGATGTCAATACAACATCCTGAATTGACATTTTGCCTATAAGGTAAACAAAGTCTGCAGACCCCTGGGAGATGCTCATGGAATCCAAGAATTCTGTGAAACCCTGCTAAAACAAAACAATGCTCTATGTATTTGAAAGTTTATAGTGAATGATTTAAAGGTTAGAATATCAGTAAATTTAATAATTTTTAAGAGTTAATTGAAAATAAAGTCCAATGAAAACCCTGATGTTGAGGATGTATTGCTTAATTTCTTTGGAATGAGCTTCATTTTTCTGTTGAAGAATTAAAAAGAAAATAGTTTAGAAGATTATGATCACATGCAACAAATATTTATTTATTAATTATTAATAATAATATTATTAGTAACTAATAAATTATTTGTAATCTTATTAGAAAAAGAATGCTTAGTGTTTGGTTTTCAGTATAACTTGTTTGCTATGGCTAAAAAAATAAAATAAAATTTGTATTTTCAGCATACTTCAAAAAACAATTAGAATCTAGAAAATTGTAGCATTAGATTCAAACATTTAATAAATTTACAGTTAATTAATGTATTCCCTGTTGAAGAAAGAACTTCCCAGATTAAGAACTCATCATAGGAAATGGGTTATATATGCTGCTAATGGGTTACAATGCTTATTCTAAAGTTTGGATTGAGTTACTCATAAATGACATTGGCTGCATTGCTACCTTATGGTATTTGAATGTAATCTTGATTCAAGAGTGTTCAAGATATATATTAGAAAATTTTAAAATGCAATTTTTATTTTATAAAAATCGATTTTTTTTTGCATTGAAAATGGATACATACTTTAAATTAAAGAGGTAAATTAAAGAGGGAATTTTTGTGGGTCCTCAGATCCGCAAGCTGTTCAGAGACCAGATGTTCGACAACCTGCTTCAGGGTGACAAGAAAAAGGTTTGGGATGTGTTTCATCTTGTGTCAACTAAATTCCTCGGGAATGGCAGGGCAGACAACCACAAGAAACTGGTTAAGGACATGTCGTTTCTTATCACAAACTTGGCTGCAATATGTCCTTAAAGATCCACTTTCTCCATTCCCACAGATTTCTTCCCCGACAACTGCGGCATGGTTAGTGATGAGCACAGTGAATGTTTTCACCAGGACATTGCAATGATGGAGAAACGTACCAGGGAAACTGGTCCATTTCAGTGTTGGCTGACTTACTGTTGGACACTCACCAGAGATGATCCTAAGCAGCTGTACAAGTGATGGGCAAAGCGACGTCGGAAGTAGAAGCAGAGTTTTACCAATACATGTCATATGTACGTATTACTATCATGTAGGAAACTATTGTGGATTTCTCAGAAATCATAGCCAATTTTGCATTTTTATTGTCATATTTATGTTCAACACCTTGAAATCTTTAAGAAATGGCTACTTTTATCTCAGAGGCATATCTTTTATGAAAATTTGCTGCCCAGTGTTATTAGCTCTGAAATGTCTATTTTAAATATATATATAAATAAAAAAGTTAATCAAAACTTTAATATTTTTTATGGTACTAACGACATAGTTTATTGTTCATGTTAATAGATGGAGATTTTATGAACCGGATTTTTGAGGTTGTGGCAGTTAAACTATCACTAAAAGATACATTTTCTCTTAGGCATTTTGTGACTAACATTAATTTTTCTTTGCTATTTATAACCTAAAAACTTTAATTAAAGGAAAAACATTCAAAACTTCAACTAATACATGGAAACACTGACACTGCAAACTGAACAGTGATAACTTGCTTGTCACTCTGCCTACCATATTAACCTTCAGGTTCAATTTAAAAACACTAGAATAGCACGATTTTAATTGGAATCCTCCCCCCCCCCCCTCTAAACTTAGTACTATACAATGTGATTTCCTTTTCTGGTCATTGTAGTGATTCCAATTCCAGCAAAAAAGTTACCAGTGCATTAACATTAAATAGTACAATCTTAAATATATTGTAAATACACAAATTACCCAGATATAAAATTCAATGAATAATTATTTGCAAAAAAATAATACCAATGGTGCAGGCTATGAACTCGCAACTGTCCAGATACATGCCAGACCACTAAGATCGACCAGATAAACCAACCATCGGGCGATAGTTTGCTTCCAGAATGTAACCTTCATATCTTTCACTAAATGTGGTGGATCTTGTGTCATATATAATTAGTGGAGGCAACTTTATTTTCCAAACGTTGCTAAAAAAATCATATGTTAATGAGGAAATCACTCACAGTTAAGTGTTCTGTCGGCAATAATTTTTTCCAAATAATTAATTATTGACTTAAATGTACTGGCTTTTGTTAGAATTCACCATATTATTTAATTGTAACAATACTACAAGTTTTTTTCACACTTATATCACATACTTTTTACAGAAGTAAATCTTGGTCACTGTTTCATGGCCAAGTGATTAGCATGCTTGGCCACTAATTGAAGGGACCTGGGTTCGAGATCTGGGGTAAGGCATAGATGTTTGCATTGTCTTCCTGCTGATGTCTTCCTCGCAAATCTTCTCTATGATATATTAAGCAAATAGGCTCCTCAGACCTCTGTGGCCAGCAGCATCTTGAGGGGTAATTTTTTTTAAGTATCCGCTGAACATTGTATAATTTACTGTTTCATTTATTACATAAAATTATGCATTAATGTTTTAAGTAATGATTAAACCTACAGATATATTTAATCTATGGTTATCATTGTTTAAAAAGCAAATTTTATATATAAATTTAAAGAACATCAAAATCATGTTTTGAATATTCTGTTACCTCTAAAATTTTAACTAATGCATGAACATATTTTGCAAATTTTTTTTATGAAATTTTAGTTGAATAACCTATATTTTTCTTTATAAAATGTTACTTTTATAAACAGCATTAACACACTCATTTAAGTATATAATTTAATGATTAATATTAATTTATTATAATTAATATTTGAATTTAAATATCTGAACACTTTCCTGGGCATTAACATTAGCTCCATGTTCAATTAAAGTTTCAACAACCTTCTCTAATCCCCAAGCACATGACAAATGTAAAGGGCTTTGTCCATCATATGCTTCTTCCTCACCTCTTCCATCTGGGCTGGGCCTTCGTGGGCTGTCCACATCACAAGCACTAAAATAAAACTTATTACAGTTATTTTATTTATGAAGATTCATATGATAAATTTAAATTTAGACTTCTTCAATTACGAAGTTTCACTCTAAATTTAACACAATAATGATAGTTTGCAAACATGCATTTGATTAAAAACTAGGAAGATAAGGAAGCATAATTCATGTATTTACTACAATTACATTGGCCATCTCGTGTAATTACTGATTATATGGTTGCAGATACCAGTTGTCATCTCAAGTGAGTATATTCGCATAAAATATTTTTGTTGGTTATTGTCATAGGTAAGCTTTCCAACCTATTTGCAGCCACAAATTAAAACTTTCTGTGAGAATTAAAAAAAATTAGTAAAAACTGAGAGAATTCAAATTTGACATATTTTTCTGCATGAATTAAAAAAAAAAAGCAAGGCTACTCATATGTGAAGAAGAATGTGTGAAGATCTATTAATACTATGAATGTATGTTAACCTTTAAAGTGCCAGAAGATACTGTGGTTCCCAGAAAACTGCAAGTTTTTATTCTTTCGTTTAGGAAAATTTCCTTTTAAAAAGCTTTTTCAAATTAAATATGAAAATTAACAAATTACATCATGTACAAGAACAAATTTTGTCGGTTAGTTACTTCAGGATAAAATTATACAACTCTTTACATTTTAATGTTGAACAGAAATGATACTTAATCTGGCAGTTTAAAAAGTCTGTTTGTTGCAAAGAACCTACCACAACTGGTTTGAAAAACTTTAGTCTGGCAATTTTAATCTGTCAGATAAAGTGTCATGGTGTCCATTGGATGAAGATGTGTTGATGGAATTGGTGAAAGTGAATTCAAGCTTATCAGTTAAAGAAATCACTAACCAATGCAGATCAAACCTCAAAATCATCTTTAGTCAACAGGAAAAATGTCATTTAGTGGATCTCACATGTACTTTCATCAGAAAATCCCACACAATAACTTAACATCTGCCTTTCATTATACCATCATAAACTTAAGGAAGTTTTGGGACTGAATTCTGACAGGAGATAAAAATTGGATCCTTTATGTGGATCAACTGAAATTGGATCCTTAGTGGTGGATCAACTGAAGGATGGATTGTTTTACGTCTGAATGGTATCTTTTGCACACAATGAGCTAAATGGCCAGGCCACAAGTACTGTGAGAAAGTTGGGGGAACAGGACCCAGTGGACAGCTGTTAGGAGACAGGTGGTAGCCTCCCATCGAGGTCAACTCACTGTTGCCAATGAAAACTGCGTGACTTTTGCATATCACTGCAAAAATTGCAAATTTCTAGAAAAATATGTCATTTATAATATTTGTTTCGAATTTTCAACTTTTCCACCACTAGAGGGTGCATATATAGCTTTTGGGAGATTTGGATAGTTCATATCATAATATTCATCAGTAACTATGCAACCTAAAAAAGAAATTTCATTTATCTCTAAAAACAAACAATTAATGCTTAAAACAAAAAAAAAGTTGCATTTTTCCACCACCTGAATCTAAGAGATCAATTCATTGTTGCCAATGAGAACTTCATGACCTTCACACATTCCACCAGAAAAATTTCAAATTCCTAACTTGACTACATTGTTTGTAATATTAATTTGAAATTTTCGAATTTTCAACTTTTTTGTTAGAGGATGCAATTATAGCTTTTGGGAGATTTAGAAAGTTCAAATCATATCATCAATACCTATCCAACCAAAAAGAATTTTATTTATCTCTATAAACAAAACAGTTCTATGTCTACAGACAGACAGACAACAAAGCAAAACTGTTATCCAGTTTTCTTTTTAAAAAACGAGATAAAAATTGATCCAACTTAAGCAGACTCTTAGCCTTATTGAAATTTAAAATATGTTTCACCTGCTTGCTAAACAGTAGAATATTTCTCTGACTTCCAAGTCTGATTAGGTTGTGTTGTTTTACCCTGGAGCGACACTTTTTGCACACAATGGGCTAAATGGCCAGGTCACATGGACTCTGAAGGCTCAGAGAAGGTTGGGGGAGGGGACCCATTGGAACAACCATTGGGAGACAGATAGTAGCCTCCCATTAAGACCATCCAGCGTGTTCTTTAGTGTGCACAGGGTATGGCTCTCCCGCACATGGGGTCATGGTTTAACATCCCATCCAACGGATGGCACCCTTTTCAAGCCCATCGGTGTCCCCTACTGATTGTGGGCAGGGTGGGGAATTTTGTGGAGATAAATCTCAACACTGACCCAGCTGGGAGTTGGGGGAGTGGACCCACTGGAATAGATTTTGGGATACAGATGGTAACCTCCCATCAAGGTCATCCAGTGTGCTCTTTAACGTGCAAAGGGTATGGCTCTTCCATCACATGGCCATGGCTTAATGTCCCATCAGATGGGCAGCAGCCTTCCAAGCCCACTGGTGTCCCATACTGACTGCAAACAGGGTGGGGAGTTTTGCAGAGATAAATCTCAATGTTGATCCAGCTAGGACTCGAACCTGGGAACTGCAGATTATGAGCCTGGCACACTACCAACTGAGCCACCCCACTCCTCCAAGTCATCTAAAATCACAGTTACAGATTATGCAAAAAGCAAAAGTTTCCTCTTTACACAATGATTTCACAAAATCAAACTCCTAGGAATATTTTAATAAATATTTCTGATTGCAAGAATTTTTAGGAGGCATTGTAAAAAATTTAACATACAACTAGTAGAGAAACTTTTTACACATGACAGCAAATGACAAAGTTCGAGATAAAAATGGAGACAGTATTGCTACATTGCTGAAACCAAAGTGAGGAGCATTGATCAGTCAATCAAAATCTCAGGACAGTAACTCAGCCTCAAGTAATAGTGAAAGAAAAGTTTCAACTCTTTTTCGACCCATTAATCCAACCCATATAACAACAGACATGCATGAGAGCCATTCTAGTTGCCAATCAGGGCCTCCAGATTAGGCAATTGTATTATCTCATTATATCTGAAGTTTCCAATCTAAGTAATCCAATTAGTGTTTAGTTGCCTGGAGCTGAGATAGGTTTAATAAACACCCATTTAGAAACAATATATGACCTTCGACTTCGTAGAAAAATTCAGCTATGTACTGTATGTGCCATTTTTCTGCTGAGGTCCTGCCATCCTCACAGACCTTCTACTATGGCATATAAATTGACAGGCTCCTGTACAGACCTCTGTGGCAAGCAGCTGCTTGAGGGGATATTTATTTATTTATTTATTTATTACTTTGCCATATTTTCTGTCCAGAAATGGTCAGCTGAAGTCTTGTAGATTTCCTCTGATTGGTGAGCAAGTGAGTCCACAAGCACACACAGATTAAGAAGTGGGGGCAGAGCTGCACCTTTAGTATAGTAAAAGAACTAAATCAGAAACAATTATTTCCTTTCATTAACATTCTCTTTTGGGGAAAAGGACAATACTGTAAAATTCGGGAGCAGATTTTCATAGGGATAAAACTGAAAAATTCAAAATTCGAATTTTCAATGACCAATTTTGTTTTTGGATTTTAAACCAATTGCTGGATAAAAAAACAAACAAAGTAGTTGGCAGCTCTGAATATCTATGAGCAGCATCTTGTTTTTGTCAATGTTGGTTTGGTCATGTTGCCCACATACATAACTAATATAAGTGAATAGTTATGAATAGTGAAACTATAGGTCTCAGAAGAGGGAGACCTCAAATGCAGTGAGTGGGCAACATCAAGGAAAACATTTTTAGATTTGGCTTGCAATGGGCAAATACATTGAGATGCCAGTTTACTAGGTACCCCTCATCACATAAATGGTTCATTCCAACATGTAATATGTCATGTGACCATGGTGTAATGGTATAAATCAGACAGACCAGTTCTGCATCAGAGTTGGATTGAGCATCAGATGGATTTTTGAGCATCATCAATGGGAAAAATGAGTGATCGGAGTGACTTTAAATGTAGCATGATAGTTGGTGCTAGGCATTGCTGGTTCTAGCATCTCCCAAACAGCCATCTTCCTGTGCTTTACACGCACAGCTTTTTCAAGGGATTACCAACAATCATGTGAAAGGCAAAACACTACCACTGATCAGCAATCTTGTGAATAAAATAGTTTGTTGATCAAAAGAGACTGGTGAGACTAGAGATTGTACAAGCGAACAGACAGGTCACAACCAAGCAAATCACAGCAGAATTAAACATTAATATGCAGAAGGTCATCTCTAAACACATCACATATCAGACCTTGTTGTGAATGGGCTATAACAGCTACCAATCCTATCAAGTACCAATGTTGTTAACAGTGAACAGGAAAGTGCATCTCCAGTGGATGCAGGAGCATCGACACTGTATTGTTGAGGACTGGAAAATGATAGCCTGGCTGGATGCATCATGCCAATGGAAAGATCAGAATTTGGTGCAAGCAACATGAGGCCATGGAGCCATCTTGTCTGGTGTCAACAGTACAGGCCAGTGGTGGTGTGGGAAATGTTTTCCTGGCACACATTAGACCCCCTATACCCATCAAAGAACATCTGAATGCCAGAGCATATTTGAACATCGTTGCTGACCAAGTTCATCCCTTCAATGGCTATGGTTTAACCTCACTCAGATGGACATGTTCAGCATGATAATGCACCTGCTTACAAGGCACATATCACCAAATGGTTCCAGGAACATATTAACAGGTTTTCTTACTTCATTAGCCTGCATATTTTCAGATCTAACCCTATCAAGCATCTTTGGGATGAGGTGGTAAGTGCTGTTCACAGTGAGACGCTGTCCAATTTGCAGTAACTGTGTGACACAAACCTTTCCACATAGTACAACATTCTTGCACAATGCATCCAGCATCTTGTAAGCTCCATGCCCCAATGAATACAGGCTATTCTGAAAGCCAAAGGAGGAGCAATATGCTACTGTGTAGGTGTTGCTCCTCCTTTGGCTTTCAGAACAGTAACTGGCATTCTATATGGCAGAACTAATAAACTGGCATCTCAGTATACAACAGCAATATCTCAGAACAGACAGGTATGGAAAAACTACATTGCTCAGTTTGGATGGATATCCCTGAGCTTGAGAATTATGTATGCTTCTAAGCAATTAAAAGTGTCATAAGAGTGAATCTAGGAAGATCCCCCCCCCCCATCCCCACTCCAAGAATACTAGCAACTTAGAATGGAGGCCAAAAATTAAGCCTACATATATTACACATATTTTTCAAGAAATGTTTAAAGACCATTAGAGTGGAGGGCAGAACTTTATATCAGAATGACATTCTGGCTCTATCTAATCACTTAACCCCTTACATTTTTCTAGATCTGGGTCTGGTATGGCCACTATAGTAAGCCCATTGTGGAAGGATAGTAAAGAATTAAGCATTATAAAAGATGAAAGCAATGACATAAAAAAATACTTAATATATATATGAAGAATTAAAACATAATTTAAAATTGCCAAATGGAAAGAATTGTTCTCAACACTCATTATTCAAAGTTGTGATCAGTTTTTCTACTTAAGTACTTATGTTGCTGTTCCATGGCAGAGTGGTTAGTGCACTTGGCTACTGATCTAAGGGACCTGGGTTCGAGCCCCGGGTAAGGCATGGACGTATGTTGTTTTTCTGCTGAGGTCCTGCCATCCTCTCAGACCTTCTACTCTGGCATATAAACTGACAGTCTCCTGTCAGACCTCTGTGGCAAGCAGCTGCTTGAGGGGGTATTTTTTTATACACTATGTTAACCTATATATACCCTTAATTATGCAAATGAGTTTGAAATTTTTTAACTTTTGTTAATGTTTAACAGTAAAAAATTTTAATCTCAAAATACAAAAATTTATGAATAGTTTACCTAAATTTCAATAATAAAATTTTAGCATTATTAAATATCAAAAATATTGAAACTACTCCAAAATTTCTAATAACATTTATTCAACATATCAACAATATCTTGTTTTTATGCAGAAAGTTGTTTAAATGCAGGTATTTATCTGCATTTGCAGGGCCCCCAACTCTGTATAATTTTGACATGCAAATTTCATGTTAATGTGATTTCACATGAATATTGGTGAGCAATTTTTTTCTCTTTAATATTTAGTGAAGACTGGAAAGTAAAGAAATTGTCTAAAGAAAAAAAAATGGAGTTTCTAAATGACTAAAATGAATGGTATTAAACTTAATTCAATCACATATTTTTCATTCAAAATTTAAGGCATCAAAACCAAAGAAGCAACAAACATAACTGAAACTAAACAAAAAAATTTAATAAATTACTCATTAGAATATTATTGGGACATGATACTCGAATTATTTAAATGAGCATCAAATGCCCCCAAGAGTTAAACCAATCTGTTCATCAGCTGAACTCTCATGTGATCAAGGAGAAGCAAAGATAGCAATAAATCATATTAGTTAAAATTAAATAGAAATAATATTTCATGGAGAAAAGTGAATTTAGACAAAATGTTCAGGTACTCTGTTCAACTACATGCCAGAGAATACTTGTAATGAAGATTTATGACAAGAGATACTAACAAAATATTGTTGTTGATTGTTACTATATAGGCCTCTGCAATGGTCTTGAGTTGAAATCTTTTGTTGCATTGAAGTCTAGCGGATGTATTTTGGTCAGTATCATAATGAAATGCCGCCAGAAAATGGCGACACAAAAATGGCAATGCATAAACACCGACTTCAATTCGCTAGAAGTAAAAAGGCTGATGACAAAAATGTTGACCATACAATTCACCAACAGGAAAAACAGCCACAAAAACACTGTTGCAACATAACGCTGAAAACAAAAATGCCATCACAACATAATGCTGAAAACAAAAATGCCATCACAACATAACGCTGAAAACAAAAATGCCATTACAACACAACACTGAAAACAAAAACAATATCGCAACAGTATGCCAGAACAAAAACATCATCGCAACATTATGCTGAGAATGAAAATGGCATCACTGCATAATGCTAAGAATGAAAATGGCATCACTGCATTATGCTGAAAATGCCGAACACCAACACTGCAAAATGCGGCGACAATAATACATTTTGCAAGAAAAGCATCTATGAACTCTACTATTGTTAGAATTTACTATTGCTATTAATTTAAATTAGAATTTTTACTTTGTCATCTGTCTGTCTATCCATTTGTATACATTCAGCAGTTTTGATTTTAAAGATATACAGTGATACCTCGGTTCATGAACATAATCCGTTCCTTGACCCTGTTCGTGAACCGAAAAGTTCGTGATCCGAATCAATTTTTCCCATTGCAATTAATGTAAATCCAAATAATACGTTTTTTGTCCTAGACATTTTTTTTTAACATGTTATGGCTTTATGTGTGGAAATAATACAGAAAGGAAATAAATATAACAGTAATATTAGAAGAAAGCAGTTTAATTACCAAAATAAAACTAATTTTACAGTACATATACAATTTACCTTTGTGGTTGATAATTGCTGGCACACGGGGATGGAGGAGGTGGAGAGAGGGAGGAGGAAGATTACTCCTTCGAAGGAGAGGCAATTGGTAATTGCATAAGATAACGATCCAGAGAAATTTGCCTTTTTCTTTGTTGGAGAATTTTGCGAAAATGGGCCATTACATTATCATTTAAAATTTCAACTGCTCTGCTGGTAACAGTTTTGTCAGGGTGATGTTTCTCAATAAAAGCCTGCACTTCACTCCACTTACTGCAAATGTCCTTTATTTCAGCAGTTGAAGCATCTGGCACCTCTTGCTCCTCTGCTGAGTGCTCCTCCTCCATAGCTTTCACCTGCTCAAGTTGCAATTCAATAAGTTCTTCTGGGGTGAGTTCTTGGCTATGATCCTCCAGCAGCTCCACCACATCATCCTCGTTGACTTCCAACTCCAAACTTTTGCCAATGCTTACAATGTCTTGTACCACATCTGCCTCTTCCTCAAAGCCTTTAAAATGTCTGTCAGGCACAGAAGCTGACCAAAGTTTCCTCCATGGTGACTGCAATGTGCGGTAAGAGACATTGTTCCAGGCTTTATCAATGAGATTTATGCAGTGGAGGATATTAAGGTGATCCTTCCAGAAATCTCACAGGGTCAAATCTGTATCATTGGTGACCTGGAAACACCTCGAAAAAAGAACTTTCGTATAAATTTTCTTAAAGTTAGAAATTACTTGCTGATCCATTGGCTGTAATAGAGGTGTGGTGTTAGGAGGCAGAAATTTGATCTTAATAAAGTCGTATGCAGGATCAAGGTCTTCAACATTTGGAGGATGAGCAGGAGCATTGTCCATAAGCAGCACACATTTAAGGGGCAATTCTTTTCCTCAAGATATGTTTTAACAGAAGGAGCAAAAACATCATTCAACCACTCCCTAAAATATATTCTGGTAACCCAAGCCTTAGAATTTGATCTCCACATTACTGGAAGCTTACTTTTTATCACTTTATTGCGCTTAAAAACACACGGATTTTCAGAGTGGTACACTAAAAGGGGCTTAATTTTAAAATCTCCACTTGCATTCGTACACAATAATAGTGCAAGCCTATCCTTCATTGGTTTGTGGCCAGGTAGTAACTTTTCCTCCTTGGTTATGTATGTCCTTTTTGGCTTTTTTTCCAGAATAGCCCCATTTCATCGCAATTAAAAACTTGATTTGGGACGTAACCTTCTAAGTCTATAAACTTATCAAAGTCCTCCACATATTTCTCTGCTGCCTTTTGGTCCAAACGCTGCCTCTCCATGCCTAACAACACTATGAATTCCAGTTCGTCGGCGAAATTTTTCGAACCATCCTCTACTTGCCTTAAATTCCTCGACACAAGTATCACTTGTACTTGGCTGGTTCTCCAATAAATATTGATGAAGCTCTAAAGCCTTCGCACATATCAAAGTCTCACTCACACTAACTCCTAAGCCCCTTTTCATTAATCCAAACTAACAATTTCTCTACTTCTTATAACACTTGAGGCCTTTGCTTTGTTAACTTAGTCACTCCTTTAGATACATCAGCTTTCTTCGGTGCATATTTATTCTTTAAAATAGTGCAGATCATCGATTTCGCCATGTCGTACTCCTTGGTGAGATCCGAAACACGAACACCACCTTCACTAACACTTTTCACTTTTTTGGGAGCCATAATAAGGGATAAATTTAATTAAATAAAGAAAAAACTAAAATATCAACACTTGTTGTTGGGACTCTACTGCACCAACGCGAGATGGGCGAACTGGGTTGCTGCTGCAGGCGTGGCTGTGCGCAGGGTTTTGTGCGTCGCGAGTCACGTGTGCTCCATGCACTCCATGCGTGCATGTTCATGAAGTGAAGCAAAATTTGTTCACAAATGGTGTTCGTAGACCGATTTGTTTGTGGACCGAGACGTTCGTGATTTGAGGTATCACTGTATGTTAAAAAAATATTTGCTCAGATAGATATTGATGAAATATGTATTATGATTCAATAATTCCAATAATTGAAAATTGCAAAATTTCAAACGAATATTACAAATGATGTATTTATAATAGAAATCTGAATTTTTGGTTTTTTGAAATTTTGGTTGGTGGATAATTGAAAAATTCTTTTGCATTGCATGGGTACTGAAATATTATGATTCACATTTTTTTCATTTTTCAGAAGGTTTTCAGGAATATTACAAATTCCTAGAAATCTGAAATTTTAATGATAGAATGTAATGGTCAAGAGGTTACAAACTCATTTAAAACTTTTGAATTGAGGAGCATAAGCTGGAAGTTATATTTTGGCTTTTCTTGATAATGTCAAATAAATCTTAACATTTAATTAGCAGGATTGTTCAAACCTCTGAATGGTACTTTTTTTGCCCCAATGGGCTAAGCGGCCAGGTTACAGGGACCTAAGGTTGGGTTGCTTTACCTCTAAGCGACACTCTTTTGCACACAATGGTCTAAATGGCCAGGTCACATGGACCCTGGTGGCTCAGAGAAGGTTGGGAGAGGGGACCCACTGGAACAGCTGTTGGATGGTAGATAGCCTCAGATGGTAGCCTCCTGTTAAGGCCATCCAGTGTGCTCTTTAACGTGCACAGGGTATGACTCTCCCACACATGGGGCCACGGCTTAACGTCCTATCAAAAGAACGGCGGCCTTTCCAAACCCATCGGTGTCCCCTACTGACTGTGGGTGAGCAGGGAATTTTGCAGAGTTAAATCTCAACACTGACCCAGCTGGGACCTGAACCTGGGAACTGCAGATTATGAGCCTGGCATGCTACCGACTAAGCCACCCCTGCCCCACACAAGGATCTAGAGAACTCAGAGAAGGTTGGAGTAAGGGGAACCACAGGACAGCTGTTAAATAGTAACCTCCCATCATCTATGTAGCATGTTCTTCAATGTCCACAGTGTATGGCTCTCCTGCGCACGGAGCCATGGCTTTAAGTTCCATCTGATGGCTGGTGGTCTTTCCAAGCCCATTGATGGTGCTCCCTACTGAGAGCAAGGTTTTTGCAGAGATAAATCTCAACTATTGTCTAGGTGGAACTTGGGAACTGCAGATTACAAGGCTGGCACACTACAGACTGAGCCCCCCCCCCATTAGAAATGGGGGGGCCTCAGTCCATAGCTTCCAGCTAATTGCCTCCCAATTAGCTAGAAGCTACAAATCTAAGAAAAATTAAAATTTATTTTGCAATATCTGGTATACTAGATTATTTGCAATTGGAGAAATAATATTTTACACTGAGTTACATGACTTACAACTAATAATAAAAAGAAAACATATTTGAAAACTGGAGTGCTGAAAAGTAACAGAGCAACTCGCTCATTGTATTGTCACACAAATTGACGTACACAATGGCAGAATTCTACCTCAAAATAGAACAGATAACTTCCCACTAAAAGAGAGGCTCTCTTTGTTATTTCTAATACTTCCACATTTCTCAGATGTTGATGGGAATGAAAATGAAATGGGTTGGGCTGTTTTACCTCTGAGCGGCACTTTTTTGCACACCATGGGCTAAATGGCCAGGTCACATGGACCCCGAAGGCTCAGAGAAGGTTGGGGGAGGGGTCGCACTGGAACAGCTGTTGGGGGACAGATGGTAGCCTCCCGTCAAGGCCATCCAGCATGTTCTTTAACGTGCACAGGTATGGCTCTCCCGCACACGGGGCCATGACTTAACGTCCCATCCAAAGGAAGGCGGCCTTTCCAAGCCCATCGGTGTCCCCTACTGACCGTGGGCAGGGCGGGGAATTTTGCGGAGATAAATCTCAACGCTGACCCAGCTGGGACTCGAACCTGGGAACTACAGATTACGAGCCTGGCACGCTACCGACTGAGCCACCCCCGCCCGAAGATGAAATGGTGCTGCACCTATAAACGTAATAGTTCGATGCAGGAGTGGACCTTGCTGTGGACTTTAGATATGCGAGGTGACTCTGGGCAGGGTCAGCTTTGGAGCAGAAGAAGGCAGAAGGTAAATGGTTTAAAATGGATTAGGGACCAGGCTTCCCGTTTATGCCACCAGAAAAGTTAATCATCAATGGTTACAATTGATCTTAAATGAACGAATACAATTTAGGTTTACAGAAATGAGTTCTCTGCATTTCAACAAGAAAAGAAGAGTAGAAACCTTAAAAATGAAATGATGTTAAGTGAAATTGAAATTTGTAAAGAGATGAAACAAAAAAAGATTTTTAGAAATTAATAGGACATAATTTTCTCTGATTAAAAATATAAATTAAAAAATACCTATAGGACCCTAAAACGCAGAAAACAAACTTAAAGCATATCAAAGGTGCAATCAAAGCATATCAAAGGTGCAATCAGTCACTGAGTTTGTATTTACTTCAAAGAAAGATAGGGTGCCAGCAATCTTGTTAAGTAGGTAAATTGGCACCATATCTTCCTTTGAAGTGAATACAAACTCAGTGACTGATTGCACCTTCAACATGCTTTAGGTTTATTTCCTATTTTTTAGGGCCCTATAGGAAGATAGGTATTTTTTAAATTTTTTTATTTGTATTTTTTGTCACTAAAAAACCAACCTTCAAAAACTTTCATTTGATATATGATGACTCATAAACATTCAGCAAATTTTACCTCCTTTTGGAATCATATTTGAGGTAGCCCATGACATTGGAAGTGTCACATGCTTTAATTTGAGATACAACTTGTTAAAGTTGAACCCTGCAAAAATCCCCCCCCCCCCCATTTTATTAGGGGTAAATTGTGGGGGGCAAAATTTGAAATAGTTTATGACCGTCATCATACAAGCTTTGATTTGACACCTAACTCTTAACTGTATGCTCTCGCATTCAGACAATATAGTACAACGATTTAAAAATTTCTCATTTTTTAGGGCCTATATTTTTTATAGCCTATGATACTCCCTGCATCACAAGCTTTCATTTGAATCAAAGTCTGCTAATTTCTGCACTCGTGTGCAAGAGATATAGGGAACAATTATTTTCGTATTTTCAACCTTTCTTCAGGAGGAAGAAAGCATTGGGGGGGGGGGGGGTAAAATTTTTGTAGCTTATGACATTCCCCACATCAAAAGCATTCATTTGATGCATTGCTTGTTATTTTTGACTTTCGCATTCTGGAGATATAGCTTAAGAATAGTTTTCATATTTCCCCTTTTTTAGAGGTGAAGAAAGCATGGAGGGGATCAAATTTTTATGGCCTATGATACTCTCTACATCAGAAGCTTTCATTTGATCCATAAATCATTAAGTTTCCCAATTGCATTCAAAAGATATGGTGGAACAACACTTTGTTAAACTGACAAATGTTAAAGCCAAAAGCAATAGGAAGATAGGTAAAAACGATTCATAATGAAATATGGTATGTATGGGAATCTTTTTCAAAGAAATGAAGTTTTTAGTTTACCTACTTTTGCACTCCTTAAATGTTTTAATCCGAATTATTGGATGATGGGGGAAAATGAAAATAGTTCTATTTTATTAGCACTTATAAAAAAAATATAAATATAAATACCCCCTCAAGCAGATGCTTGCCACAGAGGTCTGACAGGAGCCTGTCAGTTTATATGCCATAGTAGAAAGTCTGTGAGGATGGCAGGACCTCAGCAGAAAAACAACACAAATGTCCATGCTTTATCCGGGGCTCGAACCCATGTCCCTTAGATCAGAAGCCAAGCACACTAACCACTCGGCCACGGGACGGCATCAGCACTTATACATCATAAAAAGTGTTTGGCTATTATTCTTTAAAATTAAAACATTGTTTTTCTCACACTCCTCTGACAAAATGAGTGGATTGTGCAGTCAATATAATATCTTTTGATTATTTGAAATATATATATATATTTGAAATTTCTATACTTAATAGATCACTTGCATTATTTATTAAAAACTTTGTTCTTTCCATATTTAGTGACATCTAACAATGCAAATTCTAACTACCAAAGTATTTGAAAAATCCCAATAATAATGTTTCATTAGGAACAATCCAACTAAAACGAATTTTCGAATTATCTCCTTTTCTATTAAAAAGGAAATTCGAAAATTGTTGCCAATGCAAACCTCATGACCTTCACATTCCATCATCAAAATTAAAAATTTCTGGTTAATACATCATTTGCAATATTCGTCTAAAATTTTGCAATTTACAAATTTTTCCACCATCAGAGGGTGCAATTTAAACTTTCGGGAGATTTGGAAGATGCAAATCATAATATTACATGATGCCCATCTCACTCAAAAACAACATGCACAAAACTACTTTTACTATATGCACAAAAGAGCGAAAAGCAAATAGGAAGATTGGTAGCAAGCTAGTTGAAGCAAATTAATGGGCGGTGTTTTAGCTCTTGGTGTTATGTACAGGTATCATTTGTGCACATGCATTTTGGTTCACGGTGCTTTGTACAGGTGGCATTTTCGTTCATGCCATTTTGCATAGGTGGCATTTTTCCTAGCAGTATTTTTGTTTGCGCTGTTCTATTGGCAGCATTATATAGAGTCAGCATTTTTTTCATTTGCCGTTTTTTCATTTGCCCTTTTTTCATTGTCGTTCTGTCATGAAACTGTTTTGGTCATATTTTGTTAGTCATATTTTCAATTTAATTACACATAAAATCTGCAAAATAAAATTTGGATGTTTTATTAAATTAGAAAATTTTAATTTTATAATGTCAGTTTAAAACTGACAGTTGGATAGTGAAAAATTTACATGCTTTAAAAGTTAGGTTAATGAAGGATTATGGCTATATTTTTAAGTTGACAAGATTTTTTTCAGTTTCCAAATTTCTGGCATTTTGTAGGCTGAATACAAAAATTAATATAAAAAGGTGAATGCAAAATTCATTGGTACAGAGGTTAAGGTAAAATAAAAATATTTAAATAGTATGTTTTATAGTTTTCATCCTTCAGTATATAGTACATATTCTAGCCCTACATAGTCTAGTGGTTAGTGTACCTGACTACTAAGACCAGCAGGGCATGTCCTTGTCTAAGTGTTTGTATGTTGTATGAGAAACCAGGATAAGCCTAATATAGTTTCTAGGTTATCTCCATCCTTCATGTAGGGAAATAGGTATTTTGTTTGAAGTTTTTTCTTTTTGCTGTTTTTATAATTTATACTCCCTACAGATCACAAAATCTCTTTCACAGGACTGATGTGGCCCACAACCACCAGCTGAATAGTCCCGTGTTTAAGGTATGGAAAACTTTCAGTGCTTGAGTATCAGCTCTGAAACTTTATCAAAGTGCAATTTACAACTTAGGAAAACAACTAAACTTTGTAAGTTTTATGTATACTAAACGTCAAAAAATTAATATAGCCATTCATGAGCATCAAAACACATTTGCTACTAAATATATTAAAGGATTTTAACTCAATGTCATTATGGTGCCTGTGTAGAAGCAATCATGAAGAACTTTTTGATAACATTCCAATGGAAAGCTACACTGCTGAACCAACAACTATGTAAAAAGTATGGATATTATAGTGATAAGTTATGTAAATAATGTCCAAAATTCCAGATTTTTTTAATATTTATTAATTTTAAATAACAGTGAAATGGTAAAATTAGGGCAGATCGCAGGTGCCCAATGGATGGGACACTCGATCTCCAAAATTGTCAATGAACTTGGATTTTCTCGTACAACATTTCAAGAGTGTTCTGAGAATATGAAAATTCCAGCAAAAAAAAACAAGCAACCAAGTCAAACTGCAAAGAACAACCAGCTTTGAATGATCATGGGCTTCACCGTCTGACCCACATCATATGGACCAATAGGGGCCAGACATTTTCTGAAATCACCTCCCATCTGAACACGGGTTCCAGCCGAGAAGTTAATGCATGGACCGTACAACGCTCACTTCTTTGTCTCAGCTTCTGGAGCCACCGACCTATGAGAGTCTCACTTCTAAAGGCATGACACCAAGCTCCACGTCTTGCCTGGACTAAAGAACATCGAAACTGGGCAATCGAAAATTGGCAACAGATAGCCTGGAGTGATGAATTCTGATTTAAACTTCATCACACCGATGGGAGACTGAGGGTATGGCACCAACCCCATGAAGCAATGAATCCTGCATGTCAGGTTGGAACAGTACAAGCTAGTGGTGGCTCAGTGATGGCGTGAGGTGTCTTCAGTTGGACGTCTGTGGGACCTTTGGTATGTGTACTGACAACTCTCAATACATCCCGGTACGTATAAACTCATGGCTGATCATTTACACCCATTTATGGCCATCATGCATCCCAATGGAGATGACATCTACCAGCAAGACAACTGTTCATCTTAAAGGTCCAGGTTGGCTACTGCATGGTTGCAGGAGCATTCTGCTTACTTTGAAATAATGAATTGGCCACCTATAAGACCAGATTTAAATCCCATCGAAAATCTTTGGGTTACCGTCAAGCAGAGTGTCCAATCAGCGACGACCTTGAGAGAATTATGGACAGTTCTGGAGGATGCATTGGTCTCCATACCTGTGGAACATTTACACAAGCTTGTGGAGTCCTTGCATCGTCATATGGCAGTAGTTATCAGGGCCAGAGAGGGTCCAACACGTTACTAGGTTGCTATCGCTAATTCAATGTAACGCTCCTAAGAAATGAATTACTTTTAAAGTTTGGACCCTTTGTCTGATCCAATTATTTTTATGCTCCGGATAGTTGACTCGGGTGACAGGCAATAATTAACAAATTGCCAAAAAATTAAGTTAAATTAGGGTTCAAAATACCAGCGAGCGTTAATGAGGAAGAATTAAAAAAATATTAAATGATTGTCAAAATGTAAAGATAAATTCTAATCAAACAATTAACGTTGCTCAAGAGAAAAAATTAGTAAAGATTCAAAAGGTTTAAATAACAAACAAATTTATTTCTTAAAAACACTCACCAAAACTTCAATGAAGAAAATACATCATTTCTCAACTTTGACTACATACACTGCACTAACTGTGCTCCTCCGTGCTTACTACCACACTCTCTTCCGTCTGACTAACTGACTTCTGAGCTACAGTGCTACTGTGACATGTCACCAGATTATAACAAGAGGTACAAAGCCGCACGTCATGTTGCATGCTAGGAAAGACATTTGCATAAATTGACGAGCGACACAAGCTATGACGCAAGAGGGGGCATGTCCTTGTGCACGCGCTTTAGCGGGTGACAATCGAAAGTTCGGAGTTGCACATGCGCAAGTCCTAACTCTTGGAAATGAGTGCTGTGATGCCAAAAAAGGAAATAAAAATCCCCAAAATGATAAATATAACATAAATTAAGCAAAACTGGTTAAGGTAAAGTAAAAGTGAATGATGGGGCATCACAACTTCAGTGTACATATTAACATAAACTTGATAAAAACCTAGTGTTTTGCACTATTAAATATTTAGTTTGTTATCAAACTGTTGCAGTTATTTCATAGTTACCTTCTAATTAGGAAGCAGGCCACAGATTCATTATTTTCATCTAGTGCTCGATGCAATAAAGTTTGGAAACAACCTCCAGGACCTTCACTCCAACAGTTAGTATCACAGCCATGTTTCACCTATTATGGTAAATTGTTTCATGATTTTATTATAAAGCATAATGTGGTAGAATTACAGTAAACCTATTTCAAAGAAATACAAAACTTTAAATAGTCATTTCAGTAATTACAAGTTTTCCATTACTTGGTGTGTTACTGACTATTTAATAACTTAAAAGACTACTAACAATCATTTAATACTTTCTTCAAATAACTTACTTATATTATATATAATACAGAATATATGAACATCATTGTAAATGTAGTAAGCATTATATATTGAAGTATGGAAACTCAAAGATAGCTGCATGATTTGACAAAAAAAAAAATTAAAAGCATACCAGGATAGATGCCACATCTTCTTGGCCACTCTCTAGAGCTAACCATAATGGGCTATTGCCATTTTCATCCAATACATTCATATCTGCTCCTGCCAAACATAATGCATCAACAACAGCTGGCAGATGCCTTTTCACAGCTAACTGTAGAGGAGTATCATTTTCACGGGTCCTGGGAATAATTTAACAGTTTCACTGTATGTAAATATTTAAGAAACGTTAGCAAGGCTTTCAACCAATTAAAAAAAACTATTATTTTCTATTATGTTGCACAAGAAGTGCTGCATAGCAATGTAAACCTATTTAAGCAAACAAGAAGTCAAATAATTTTATTCAATGAAATTATGCAGGGTCCTTATAAAAGAATACTCATATTTTAAAGTGCTACATTTTATTAAATAATTAAGTAACAAATGTAATTGTACATCCAAAATGTCAAGAAATTCTCGAAGTGTTCTTGTTTATGATGGCATGGACTGTAATATCACATAGTAGTATATTAATATCACATGCATATGTTAAATGCCAAATTTCCAAAGTGATGGATTAGTAGAGGTGGACTGATTTTGTGGCCCCCTAAAAAGTTCCAATCTGACATTACTTTTTTTTGAGCATACATTAAAAACATTGCTTATTGTGAAAAATTTGCAGCATTTAAATGAAAGGATCACTGCAGCTATTAAAATTGTTACATCAGACATGCTGAGCTGAGTACGGATAGAAGTTGAACATGAATCCATCGATGGCACCCACATTGAAGTCCATTGAACATACAATGAAAATTATGAGAGTTTCCTGACATACTGTACACACAATTACTTTCTTTACTTAATATTTAATAAAATACAGTATTTTAAAATATGGATATTCTTTCATAATGGCCCCCTGTACACATACCACATATATTCAGAAAATCAAACACTTTCACATCATATAATAAAAAAACCGCTTTTGAAGACATATCACTTCTAGGATATGATTTTAATGAAGAACATAGATCAAAATTACAATTACATTATTGCAGCAAATGGTTGAATTAACTATTAAATTTACATGCCAATTAACCTATGAAAATATTCTTAGGAAAGGAAATTCTTGCACTAAATATTACAGTATCCATAATTCATTAAAATATTAATAGAACTGCTGAGCAATCAGATTTAAAAAAGATTTAATTTAGATCTTCAGTTTAATTTTTTTAGACATCCATATGAGGAAGAGAATGTTACCTTGACCCCAAGCAAGGATCCTTTCAGTTTAAAAGATATGGCTGTTTTTGGGCATGAATGAGAGGCATTCCAGAGGTGAAAAATGAAAGGTATGGACACAGAAACTGAAGTCAATGTCAATGCAGACACACTGACAGTGGTTTCACCAGAAAGATTCAGTTGGTAGAACAGTGAAACTATTATTCCCACCTCTGATATTAATGGAACAGTGGCCTTTGCAATAATTATACTGGCATAAGAAATTTTGCAATGTGTGGTGGGTGGTGCACAGGTCTTTCTCACTTCTGCATATGAAATGTTCAGCATGATTGTAATGCACTATACCTTTCTCCAGGGCAGGAATTACACACCAGGCTCATTATCTGCAAATTAAGCCATGGCCCTGTGCATATTAAACACACTGGATGGTCTTGATGGGAGGCTACTGTCTGTCTCCAACAGCTATCCAGTGGGTTCCCTCCTCCTAACTTTCTTCTGAGCCCTCAGGGTCATTGTGACCTGGCAATTTAGCCTATTGTGTGAAAAATAGTGCCACTCAGAGGTAAAACAACCAACCCAACCTCTTCTCATTCCTTTCATTTTAGACAGTCACAGGAGTAATGCCATATGGTTGTCACAACAGTTCATGCAGCTTGTCCTTCCAATCAGGAAGTCTGGATCAGCATGATTCTTATTGCCACAGTGAATACAGGTAGGTTTCCCATGGCAAGACCTTAACTCTAGCAAGAAAGCAGTGCACAGGGTTTGGAACATATGCCTATACCTCACAGTGAAGATAACCTGATTTTCCTTTTCTATGGTGGTAGGCAGGCAAGCATGGAGTGTTGAATGTAAAAGTTAGTACCACATAGGTACTAACTGACCATCACAATATAGTGAAATATGGTGTGCTGCAATGGCTCTTTGGATGGATAATTCTGATAGGATTTCTAAAGAAATATAGGTTTCTGGGAATTTGTTTGGTCAAGACAGAAACACCCTTGAAAACTGAATGTAACTGCAATTTTTTTTATGTACGTAATTTTGAACAGGTGGTGGGTGGGTGGGTGGACAGACAGACAGACAGATTCAGTTCTCAAAGGATTAAATATTCTTATCAGTCATTTATATTAGAAGTGAAAAACTTCTTACTTCCTTTCCTGTTGCATTTTACTGCTCATGACGAAAAGGAAATTATTAAATGCTAATTTTGGAGAATCACAGGGATAGTGATACCTGCCACCAAGTGGTGGAATTCAATCCCTGTTATTATTTAATTACATTACTTTTTTTTCACTAATTTGTGACTGCTTATAAAGAAAATTTTGCACTGCAAACTCAAAGTCTCTAAAAGTATGCAAAAAACTACTAAACTAACTTTCAATATATACTGAGAGACCCAAAGTCATGGGATACTAATAACTAATAACATGTCTAATAACGGGTTGGTCCTCCTTGAGCCCTCAGTAGTACAGTCACAAATCAAGGCATGGAGTCAATGAGTTGCCAATACCGTTCTGCAGATAAGGCAGCACACATATCATGAAGTGTAGACTATAATTGTGTTGCATTGGATGGTGCTGGATTTATGGATCATAGGGTTGTTCCCATTGTGTCCCACAAATACTACAAGGGGTTTGTCTTGGGGGACTGTGAGGGCCAATTCATGGTGGTCAAGTCTGTGGAGAGTTCCTCGATCCACCTCCTTGCAACCAAAGACTGGTGATGCTTTGCATTATCTTGTTGGAATACCCCTATAGGTGATCTGCGAGAATGTCCATGTATCTCATACCTGTCAGCAATTGCTCCAAATGGACGAGAGAGCCCAATGTAGACCACGTGAACATGCCCAACATCATTACAGAGCTGCCTCCAGCTTGAACAGTACCTTGCAGACAGGAAGGGTCCATGGCTTCACAGGCCTACGCCACACTCTAACGTGCCCGTCAGCATGAAACAATTGGAACCTTGATTCATTGAACCATGCTACCCGACACCACTGTTCTAGTCCAATTTCGATGTCTTCAGGTCATTGAGCTCTGCGATGATGTGTAAACAATGGGACATGAGTGGGTCTTCAACTACCAAATCCGATGGAGTGCAGGTGGCGATGGACAGTCCTTTCAGAAATGTTTTGGGTTGGGTTGTTTAACCTATGAGCGGCACTTTTTTGCACACCATGGGCTAAATGGCCAGGTCACATGGGCCCCGAAGGCTCAGAGAAGGTTGGGGCAGGGGACCCACTGGAACAGCTGTTGGGAGACAGATGGTAGCCTCCCGTCAAGGCCATCCAGCGTGTTCTTTAACGTGCACACGGTATGGCTCTCCCACACACGGGGCCACGGCTTAATGTCCCATCCGACGGACGGCGGCCTTTCCAAGCCCATCGGTGTCCCCTACTGACCGTGAGCAGGGCGGGGAATTTTGCGGAGATAAATCTCAACGCTGACCCAGCTGGGACAGAAATGTTTTGTGTTTGGCCTACATTCAAATTGGCAGTGATTTCATGCACTGTAGCTAATCTGTTGGTCATTACCATTCACGACAGCTGACGCGAGTTCCGTTCGTCAATTGCATGTGGCCGTCCAGTTCGCTGGTGTATGTGTGTGGAAATGCCATCAATATAATACTGACGATAAACGCTTGACACTGTAGACCTGGGAAAACCGAATTGCTGCATGATCTCTGATATTGCATGATCCATCCTTCTGGCACTGATGGTCAAGCCACATTCAAACTCAAGACATGCAGCCATGCTGAATTAACAACTACTCCAAAACGAATGTTGGGTTTGTAGGCTGATGCAGCGCCATTCTGCGGTTGATGTCCAATGCATCGGTTAGGAGTACAGTGCGCTAGTTCAACTTTAGCTGCTATTCCCATGATTTTTGGCCTTTCAGTGCACATGCAAGATATATAGTAGAAAACATAGGCTTCTTAAGTATGAAAGTCATAATTTTAGAATTTTCTTTTTCAAATAACAAAAATATAAATAAAGTAAAAATAAAATTATTAAAATTTCAAGCTTTTATTTGCAAGCACTGTTTATTTTTTCAAAATCACACATAAGAATAGGATTCCCTTCAACTTAGAAGGTAATACACTGATATTTGGATTTTTGATAAGAAATATTGCTTTATGTAATATTTCAAATCAAATCTTGAAAAGTTACAGACAAGAAGCTCACAACTGTAAAGCCCAGGATCGTAATCAGAGATAGGCAATCATGAAAAGGAAGACTGCATAATAAGGATATATTTGATTGATAATATGTTTGCAATGCATAATTTTACATAAGCTTAAAAATTAGCTTTAAATAATACAAAAACTTAAAAATTAGCTTTACATCCAACAAAAACTTAAAAATTTGTTTATGAGATAAAATTCATTAGTTATTTATACTTACAACACTGTGATATCAGACCCATTTTCCAATAAAAATAAAGCTCCTTTTGTGTCCTGATTAATAATGGCTTGGTGAAGAAGAGTTAATCCATCAGCATTCACTATATTTATACTAGCTCCCCCACGGAGCAACTGCTGAGCAACTTTATGCAATGACATTTCCAATGCTAAACTCAAAGGTGTCTGATCTCTAGAATTTTTGATATTGAAGTTTGGCACAATAATCGATGGTTCAGAAGTATCTCGAGCAAATACTGCAAAACAAATTATAAAATATTTGTAATATATGACTGAAGAAAACAATTACATTTACTCCCTAAACTTCATTTTAGTAAAAAATCTGTAAAATTTCCATGAAAGGAAGAAAAAAAATACTTTTAAGGTATTTTCCTACATAAAGGACGGAGATAACTTAAAAGCTGTAATGAGATTGTCCTAGTTTCTCATACAACACACATAGGTTAATTTAAAAAAACATGGCTAACTTTCAAGAAGAAGAATTTTGCTTTTCAAAAACAATTTTAAGAATAATGTGCCATATTTCATGAAATTTGTACATAAATTTTATAATGCATTGCATGCATATGAAATACGATGCAATGCCTGCCAACCTACCCACCTACCTACATTCATTCATTCATATACACATAATCCTGAAGCAGGTTATGTGCTAAGAGGTCCACCAGACTGTGCAATTCAGTTTTCTATATAAATCTATCCTGAGCTACTGCTGGTTGCACTTGTCCACTGCAGGCCAATTCTAATATGATCCTAATTTGAATTGTCCACACATTGCATCATTGGTCTCTCTCTCTTTCTGAGACCTTTAGGAACACTGTTCATAACTCTATTTGCTAATCTGTTGTTCTACATGTGGGCTGTTGGGTTATTTTACCTGTGAGCAGCACTTTTTTACACACAATGGGCTAAACAGGCAATACAAGGACCCCGAAGGCTCAGAGAAGGATGGGGAGAGGAACCTACTGGACAGCTCTTGGGAGACAGATAGCCTACTGTCAAGGCTATCCAGCATGGTTTTTAACATACACAGGGTATGGCTCTCCAACACACAGGGCTATGGCTTTATGTCCTATCCGATGGGCAGCAGCCTTTCCAAGTCCATTGTTGCCCCTATGACCAAGGGTGGGGATCTTTGCACAGATAAATTTCAACACTGGCCCAGGTAGGACTCGAACCTGGGAAATGCAGTTTACAAGTCTGGTATGCTACTGTCTGGCCACCCCCACCCCTTATGCATTTTTTAAAATGCTGTTTATGGAAATGGAAAGTGCTTGGAATGGTCCTTGCTCATTGAAACTGCTGATCACATTATCTTTCATGAAACAATCAAATTCCTCATCTGTATTTCAATTTTTTAACTGTATTTATTGATTTATTATCACTGCATTTACATGTATTTGGAGATCTTCAGCATTTAAATCACACCTACATATTTTGGCCTCTGTTCAGCTATCACATGGATTGCTGCTTACTAGCTTGAGGTGGAGATTACATCTGTAAGATGTGTTAGTGCACACATTTACTCATTAATGTAATTTTGATTTATTCCGCTTTCTGACGTTGGGGTGGAAATGGATATAGATTGATACTGTAGATTTTGTGCTTGATGCTCTACCAATTGAGCCAACCTCTGTCCCTATTAATTCTGATAAATTTATATTTGTTATGCTATATCAAACTGCTATTGAACCTGGATTTAAGATAAATTATCCTGACACACAGAACATTCAGTGTTGCCTGGGTATCACAACGAAATGGCACCAGAAAAATGCTGACACAAAAATGTTGACTGTGCAATTCGCCGCCAGCAAAACTGCTGTCGAGACATAACAGTGTCATAACATAACAGCGAAAACAAAAACAGCATTGCAACAATACGGCGTGAACAAAAATGGCGTTGCAACATTACGCTGAGAAGAAAAATGCCATTGTAACATTTGGGCAAGAGCAAAAATGCCATTGCAACAATACGCCGAAAATGCCAAATGCCACCACTGCAAAATGCACTGACATTATAATGTGTTACAAGAAAAGCATCAATGAACTCTACTGTTGTTAGAATTTACTATTGCTATTAATTAAAATTAAAATTTTCACTTTGTCATCTGTCTGTCCATCTGTGCAAGTTCAGCAGTTTTGTTTTTAGAGATATATGTTAAAAAATGTTTTGGCTATGATAGGTATTGATAAAATATTATGTTTTGCACTTTTGGCATTCCCCAAAAGTTTAAATGCACCCTCTGTGATGCCCCCTCATTCCCTTTTACTTTACCTTAACCAGTTTTGCTTAATTTACGTTATATTTATCATTTTGGGGATTTTAATTTCATTTTTGGCATCACAACACTCGTTTCCAAGAGCATAGGAGTTGCGCATGCGCAACTCTGAACTTTCGATTGTCACCCGCTAAAACATGCGTGTACAAGGACACGCCCCCTCTTGCGTCATAGCTTGCACGCTCGTCATTTTATGCAAATGTCTTTACCGGTGCAACAGCCACGTGTTGCCGAACCTGTAACCTTGTTAAAACAGTAACATGTTAGTCACAGAAGTCAGAGTTGTAGCCAGAGTCAGTTAGAGTTGTGAAGAGTTGGTGTTAGTCACAGAGAGTTGTTGTTAGTAGCAGCGAGATAGTAATGATGTAGATGACGTTTTCATTTACGTTGGTGAGTGTTTAAAAATAATTGTTTGGAAATAAACTTGTTTGTTATAGAAACGCTTTTGAATTTTTGCTATTTTTTCTCTTGAGCAATGTTAGTTTTTTTGACTGTAAGTTAAATTAGAATTGACAATCATTTAATTTTTGAATTCTTACTTGCTAAGCAACACCCGCTGGTATTCGAACCCTAATTGAACTTTATTTGGCAATTTGTTAATTATTGCCTGGCACTTGACTTTAGCTATTCGGAGCTTGAATAAATATTGGATCAGACAAAGGGTCCAAAACTTTAAAAATATTTAAATCTTTGGAGCGTTACACCTCTAATGATGGAAAAAATTAAAAAATTTCAGACAAATATTAAAAAACAATGTATTTATGCTAGAAATCTGAATTTCTGGTTTTTTGAAATTTTGGTTGGTGGATAATTGAAAAATTCCTTTTGAATTGCATGGGTACTAAAATACTATGATTCACATTTTCTAATTTTTCATAAGGTAGAAATGTTACAAGCAATTATATTTAGTTATATTACAAGCGATCTATTTATCCTAGAAATTTTGATGGTAGAATATGATGGTCAAGAGGTTGCGAGCTGGAAGTTATATTTTGGCTTTTCTTCATAATCTTAAAAAATTCTTAACATTTCAATTAGTGGGTTGTTTAACCTGAGGGGTACTTTTTTGCCCATAATGGGGCTAAATGGCCAGGCCACAAGGATCCAGAGGATTCAGAGATTATTGGCATTGTGGGACCTAACTGGACAGCTGTTAGGAAACAGCATGTTCTTTAATGTGCACAGTGTATGTCTCTCCCGGCTTCCGACAGTGACCATCCAACTGACAGTGGACCATGGACCACAGCTTTAAGTCCCATCCAACCGACAGTGGCCTTCACAAGCCCATTGTCAGTGTTCCCTACTGACTGAGAGCAAAGTTTTTGCGAAGATAAATCTCAAATAGTGCCTAGGTGGAACTCAAACTTGGGAACTGCATATTACAAGGCTGGCACACTATGGACTGAGCTCCTGCCCCAATTATCTGGTAGCTATGAATCTAAGAAAAATAAAAATTTATTTTGCAATATCTGGTATATTAGATTATTATTTGCAATTGGGGAAATAATATTTTACACTGAGTTATGACTGCTGTCATAAATGAACAACTAATAAAAAAGAAAATAATATTGCCAAAATATTCAAAAACTAGAGTGCTGAAAAATAACAGAGCAACTCGTTCATTGTATTAACACAAATTGATGTACACAATGGCAGAATTCTACCTCAAAATAGAACAGATAACTTTCCATAAAAGGAGAGGCTCTCTTTGTTATTTCTAATTCTTCTGTCTCTCAGCTGTTGATGGGAACGAAGCTAAAACAGTGCTGCACCTTTAAATGCTAGAATCTGATACAGGGAGCAGATCTTGCTGTGGACTTTCAATATGTGAGGTGACCTTGATAAATAGCTATGACTTTGGCAGGGTCAGTTTTGGAACAGAAGGCAGAGGGTACTATAGTTTAAAATGACTTAGGGATCAGGCTATCATTGTTAGACAAACCTGTTTAAGTCACCAGGAAGATTAATCACCAGCGGCTCCTACTGATCTTGAATGAACAAATACAATTCAGGTTTATGGAAACGAGCTCTCTACATTTCAACAAGAGTATAAATGTTAAAATGAAATGATGTTAAATGAAATTTAAATTTGTAAAGAGATGAAGTAGAATTTTTTTTAATAGGACATAGTTCCATAGTTTTCCCTGATTAAAAAAAAGATTCATAATGGAATATGGGATATAAATATGAAATATGGCAAATGAGGAAATCACATTTTCAAAAAGATGAAGCTTTTTGTTTACCTACTTTTGCACTCCTTAAGTTTTAATTTGAACTAATGGATGACATGGAGAAAAGAAAATAGTTCTATTCTATTAGTACTTATGTAACATACAAAGTATTTGCCTATTATTCTTTGAAATTAAAATGTTTTTTCTCAACTCCTCTGATAAAATGAGGTGGAATGTGCAGTCAATATAATATCCTTTGATACTGATATTTTAAATTTCTGTCCTGAATTCTATTAGTACTTATGTAACATACAAAGTATTTGCCTATTATTCTTTGAAATTAAAATGTTTTTTCTCATACTCCTCTGATAAAATGAGGTGGAATGTGCAGTCAATATAATATCCTTTGATACTGATATTTTAAATTTCTGTCCTGAATTCTATTAGTACTTATGTAACATACAAAGTATTTGCCTATTATTCTTTGAAATTAATATGTTTTTTCTCATACTCCTCTGATAAAATGAGGTGGAATGTGCAGTCAATATAATATCCTTTGATACTGATATTTTAAATTTCTGTCCTGAATTCTATTAGTACTTATGTAACATACAAAGTATTTGCCTATTATTCTTTGAAATTAAAATGTTTTTTCTCATACTCCTCTGATAAAATGAGGTGGAATGTGCAGTCAATATAATATCCTTTGATACTGATATTTTAAATTTCTGTCCTGAACAGATCACTTGCATTAATCATTAGAAACCTCACTTTTTCCAAATTTAGTGATCTCTAATGATGTAAATTCAAATTACCAAAGCATTTGAAAAATGTCAATAATATTTCACCAGTAACAATCCAACTAAAAAGAATTTTCGAATTCTCTTAAAACAAAAAAAGTTGCATTTTTTCTTCTGCCTTGAGATAATAGCCAAACTCATTGTTCCAATTATGACCTTCACTTTCCATCATCAAAATTCAAAATTTCTAGTAAATACATAATTTGCAATATTCGTTCAAAAATTTTCAATTTCCAACAGTTAGAGAGTACAATTTAAACTTTCAGGAGATTCAGAAAGTGTTAATTTCATAATACTCATCAAACCCCCCTCAAAAATTTTCTCTTAAAATAAACTCACCAGAAAAAAACTAGTCATCTCCTGCAGTAAGAAGGTTACGTCTGTTCGACAGCAACTTTGAACATCTAGACTGGCCTACCAAATCCTCGGATTTGAATCCCATAAAAAACTTATGGGACTATTTGGGGCAACGAGTGAAGTGCCGTCCCAGCCATCTGGCCAAACTATGGCATTTGCTGCTGGAAGAGTGGATGAATATTGATGTGTACTACATCCACATACTGGTGGCATCCATGCCAGACAGGATTTCGGCTGTTCTTTGGTTGCATGAAGACGTTATGCGCTATTAAGTGACATTCAGCCAGGGATGACCAATTTTTTGTCTGGTGAGCCAAAAGAATGAGCCGTCCCGTGGCTGAGTGGTTAGCGCACTTGGCTACTGATCTAAGGGACCTGGGTTCAAGCCTCAGATAAGGCATGGACATTTGTGTTGTTTTTCTGCTGAGGCCATGCCATCCTCTCAGAGCTTCTACTATGGCATATAAACTGACAGGCTCCAGTCAGATCTCTATGGCAAGCAGCTGCTTGAGGGGGTATTTATTTTTATTTTTTATTTACAAAAGAATGAAAAGCAATAGTAAGATCGATAGCAAGCTAGTCAAAGCTAATTAATGGGTGGCAGTTTTGCTCTTAGTGTTATGTACGCGTAACAATGGTGGTGTTTTTGCATGTTGCAATTTTGTTTACGCATTTTGTACACGCAACATTTTGGTTCATGTTGTTTTGTACAGGAGGCATTTTGTTTCATGGCATTTTGCAAAGGTGCCATTTCCATCCACAGCATTTTGTTGTACGCCATTTTTACTAGCAGAATTTTTGTATGTGCTGTTTTATTCATGGCATTATATGGAGTCACTGTTTTCATTGACAGTGTACTGCACAGGTGGCATTTTTTCATTCATTTTTTCGTCACCATTCTGGAAAAATGAATATGTTTTAAAGTCAGGCACTGGAACTTCAAAAACACATTCTGAGAAAGAACCTAAGCACATGAAAAGAAAAATATTAAATTTGTGTTTATATATATATATTGTGACAATTGTGGTTTGCTTATTACTGAAGTTAATGAAGAACAGGATCATTTTAAAACAGGCTTTTCTTAAGACTAACAGTACTCTTTTGAATAAAAAAGGAGCAGAGAAGACAAAGTTATTTGAAGAAGAACTGCAGCTTGTTTCTGAAAGATAGAATTGAAAGAATAACCTGAATCAATACCCTACCAGTCCTAACAGACATTACAAAGAGCTTAATAAACATGTAAATGATTAGTTGATCTGATCTATACATTCTCTTGCACTTCTGAATCCACATTGCTCATCACGAAGTTGTCCATCAACCAAAAACTTAATTTTATTGAGCACAATGGTGAAAAGAATTTGACCTGGAACAGAAAGTAGGCTGATACCCCTATAGTTATCACAAGAACTGTGATCACCTTTTTTAACAATAAGGATAATAATAGTTCTGGATCCAAAGATAAGAATCTTTGGTTAAAGAGCTTGGCTGGCAAAGTAGATAGAGCAACTAGACAGCACAACAGCAGAGCTGTACCAGATTGTTTTCTTTCCATACAAAATATTAACTGACTGGCACAGAAAAATTAAGGGTCAGGATTCTGTCATAGATAGGTGAGCTGAATATTTCAGAGATGTTCTAAACAAATGTGGTCAGTTCTATTCCCATTTTTTATAATGAGAATAGATGCAATACTGACTTTAATGTTGGCTCTATATCATAAATTGAAGTAACCTTGGCAATCTCTAAATTAAAACTGCATAAATTCCCAGGGGTAGATGAAATTACTACTGAAATGCTTAGAACTGGGAATGTTTCAGTTACCACATGAATGACTGAAATTTTGAATTATTTTTATGGTAAAGCCATTGCTCCGAAGGATTTTACCAGAGCTATTATTATCCCTATTGTTAAAAAAGGTGATCATAGTTCTTGTGATAACTATAGGGGTATCAGCCTACTTTCTGTTCCAAGTCAAATTCTTTTCACCATTGTGCTCAATAAAATTAAGACTTTGGTTGATGGACAACTTCGTGATGAGCAATGTGGATTCAGAAGTGCAAGAGAATGTATAGATCAGAATTTTTCACTTAGGCAGATTCTTGAAAAATGTTTAGAATTTCAAAAACCTGTGGTTACTAGTTTAGTATATTTGAAAGAGGCTTTTGACTCTGTTGATCTTTATAATTTGTGGTCGATTGTGAGATTGTATGATGTACCAGACAACTTAGCATAATGAAAGCTCTCTGTAATAATACTGAGTCATATGTGAGAGTTGGTAAAGCTTGTAGCAACTGCTTTAGCATTGCTACTGGAATCTAGGAAAGGTTCATTTTGTCTCCTTTGCTCTTTGGTTGTTAATTATGTTATGCAAAATTCAGTGAAGGAGGATGATTCTGGGCTTAAATGATCTAGAGATTTAGATTATATTGATGATGGTTCTTTTGGCTAATGAGCTTGATCAGATGAACTCTTTCATTAGAGCTGTTGACAAGACTGGTAGTAAAGTTTGGTTATAAACAGAATGAAAATTAATGATGAAAATTGGTCAGGCAGGTTATGGTTCAGTTATTTGAATGGTTGCACCATCTGAGTTTAGTTATCTCAGGATTTGTGTACGAGATACTGGTGATGTGTGGCACTATATAAACAGAAGGATAGATTGCTACTTGAAATATTAAGAATCTATGGAGTGTGTAGAATACATAACTGTATACACCTAAAGACTAAAATTAGGCTATAAAGCAATTTGGATTTCTCTAAAGTTAGTTACTGTAGTGTAATGTGGACACTTCGTAAGCGAGGTAATGGGAAACTTAATACTTTTGATTCTAGATGTTTACACAGTATCTTGGACATCAAGTGGTTTGACTTAGTCAGTAATGATGAAGTTAGGTGAATGATTTGACAGCCTCCTTTGAGCAGCATATGCTGCAGAGAGAGACTGCATTGGTTTGGTCATGTTGCTCATATGCATAATAAAAGATTAGCAACATATGTTATGATAAAAAGTGTACCTAAAGGCTTCAGAAAAAAAAGGGAGACCTAGAATGTGATGAGCAATGTCACACAGGACCTTCTTTGAACTGGACTACATTGGCCAAATGGAACTAAATTACTTAGTCTGGTTGGACCTTTGTAGCCTATGGTTGCTTGAGGATTTTGTATATATACTGCTCACAAAAATTAGGGGATATTTCAAAATGAATATGAAGCGATAAAAAAAGAAGCATTTTTTTTTTACTAAACAAGAACATCAGAAAAGCAAACGACAAGTCAAAGAAAGTTGTTTGATTATGCAAATGAGATGCAAAACCAACTTTTATTTCATTGGTGAAAATGCACTATACAAAAGGCTGAAAGTACTGGAGTATCTGCACATTCCCTGATCTTGAAAGTGTACATCCAACAATTTCCCAGACCTTGCAATGCCCCTGCAACACGATTTGCCTGAATGCGAAGCCTGGAGAGCCATAGGACATCTTGAAGCTGGTCAAATACAGACAACAGTGGCAACAGCACTTGGAACATCCCAAAGAGTGATTAGCAGACTTTGGAATTGCTTTCAAGAGACTGGCACAGTACGAAGAAGACGAGGGCAGGGTCGCCCACTGCCACAGCATCAAGAGATGATCGCTACTTGATCTTATTGGCAAGAAGGAACAGGCACAGCAATGCAACAGAGCTGTGGGGGACATTTTCTTGCTGCCACTAGACGACGGATATGCACCCAGACCATACGAAATCGGCTCCATCGTGTTGGGCTGCATGCCCGGCGACCAATGGTATGCATTCCGTTATCTGCTGAACACCATAGAAGGGGGCCGATGAGCATCGTCATTGGACCCATGATGAGTGGTCAACTGTCCTCTTCTCTGATGAGTCACGGTTCAGTCTGCAGCCTGACAATCATCGCGTCCTGATCTGGTGTGAACGAGGAACACGGGAGAATCCACGTTTCATGCGAGAAAGGGACTTGATTATGGCTAGGCCAGCTATTATGATTGAAATAGAGAGTCTTCTAAATATTTTTATTGATAATACCTAACATAAAATTCCATTTAGTTCAATTATTGTTTAAGAACAGGTCAATAATGAAGATGGAAAAATCTCAGCCTGAAAAATTTGGGGAACCATTTACCACTAGTAAGGGGGGGTTTGATATATTTAAAATGCACTCTAACCTCCACAATATATCAATCTAGGGAGAAGCAGCAAGTTCAGATCAAGAAAGCCTATAACTTCAAAAAGGAATGCTAAAATTTTTCAAGAGTAGGAGTTATACTGCTAAATGAGTTTTAACCACACTACTAATAATGTAACTATTAAAACAGCCTATTACAAAACTTACATTTATTTTCATGGAAATATGATGCTTAAAGTTGATTCACTTAGTGTTCTGTTTCTCTGGAACCTATTAACAGCATTAAGTGAGGAATTCCAGTATTTACATTATTTTAATATCATTATTTCTTTAGCTCAGTATGAAATATCACCATGTTAAACTGATAAACTAAAGACAGATTTAGAGGAGAGATTATTTCAATTATTTAGTGAAGTAGGATGAAAAAATATTCTACAAATATTAGCACCTAATTAGTTTACAATTATACTTCATGTGATATTTTTCAATTTTAATTACAACACTTTTCTATTAAAAAAATTTATGGGATCAACAACATTAGGCACTTCTCTCTTAACACACTTTGTTAATTTTGTAGCTTATAAATGCAAGAGGATTTAGGATGAAGCTATGGAAGGAGCTGTGCTACTGAATGCAATAGTTTTGCTATTTGCATTCACTCAGGCAAATAAATAGTCAAACTTTTCAATTTTTCAGTTTGAAAAAATAGGTATGACCATTATGTCATGTTTCTTGTATGTGTGGAAATAGAAGGAAGCATTGCATCTTCTTGCAATTTGCTGTTTAAATTCAGAATGAAAATGTGCCAAATAAAAAGATCGTTATGTAAGAATTAAAATTTAAAACTGTACATTCACTGTCGATAAACAGAGTTTACTTGAAATTAAAAATAAAATAAACAATATATAATACAGTTAGTGCATTAACAGATCAAATTCAAAATACATAGAATGAAGCTTAAAACTGATAAAAAATAGACTTAAATACTGTGAGTGTAAGACAAATCCCAATCTTAAATCACTTTATTAGAAGTCATATCAATCAGCACATGCAATTAAAATCTTATTATTCTTGAGGTGATACTAATGTAATGCTAATTTGTATTAAGACTCTTGAATCAGGCAGCAGAATATAACATTAATTATCCAAATTTTGGCTATGAAATGTTTGATAAATAGGATATAATTATTGTGAGGGAAGAATTACTAATTTTTCTATCTTAAAACTGGTAGTAGCCAATATGTGAGTGAACAAAGCATTTCACCTAGTGCCATATTTGCACCATTTACAATTTTACCATCATGGATGAACAGTCTTTAGTCCTTAACCCTTCCATTGTCCAGCCTGAAAAACTGGTTTACATCCAGTGGCAAAGCTATTTTTACCTTATGCTAGCCAAAAAGAACTTTAACATTAGAACTTTTTTGTCAAATAACTAATAAAAGGAATTATGCATGTTATATGCCGAATTAATCAACATTTCATTCTTTATTTTATGAAAATACAATACTTAACAAAAAAGATGACTACTTTTATTTTAATAGGACGTTTTTGGAGTCATGTAATAAAAAAAAGGCATCTGGCAACACAAATAAAAATCTATTTAAAAATAACCAATAGACAGAAATGATTACAATGCACATGAAAAGAATGACTATTTCTGAACAACAAAAAAATTTTTTTTGGTTTTAAGTAAATATTTCTCTCATTTTGTAATTTTTTTCTTGGTACCATACTTTGAGAAAATTCCAGGCTTTTAGCCAATTGTGCTGAGTCAAATAAACAAGTCAACTTTAGAATTCTTTAAAAAAAATAACCAATCAACGGAAATAGGTCATGTTATATATCTCTGGAGGAACGGAGTTTGCAGCAGCAGCAACCTAAAGCAACCACTCTGATGAAAAATCTCAAACAACTTCAATATTTATGGAGTAATACATGTTTTTGCTCAGTTAGTACAACTTAATATTTTAAATTAAACTTGTCTTTTCATATGTGAGTTTCTGTTTTTACCTATCTTCATCATTTGTTGGTTTGTTTGTCAAAAGAGTTGTTCCATCATATCTTTCAAAAGAGTTGTTCCATTATATCTTTTAAACGTAAGGCTTAATCATCTAATTAATTTAAAGGATCATAATTAAACAATAATTTATGTGTCAAATGAAAGCTAGTGATGTGGGGAGTGTCATAAGCTATAAAACTTTTACTCCTTTCTTTCTTCCCATCTAAAAAAGGAAAAATGTGCAAATTATTGTTCCACTCTATCCTTCAAATTAATGGGCCAAGTAATGAGTTACGAATCAAACGAAAGCTTGTGATGTGAGAGTGTCAGAGGCTATAAAAAAAATTACATTCTATGCTGCTACCACCACCACACCAAAAAAGGGGGTGGGAAGGGATGCTGTAAACAATTGTTCTACTATATCTTTTGATGATAATGTAGCACCTATCTCTCATAAATGATAATGTATATTTGTCTGAATATGCCCCATTTTTAAATTAATAATAATTTGATGTTATAAGATTTCAAATATTAATCTACAAGTTATTATTTATCTATGTATTACTTTGAGATGTTGATAATGAAGTAATCTCAGGTGAAATTTGAACTCCTGAATGTTTGAGAATTCAATAAAATATAGATATGAAGAAGGAAAACTGCCTATTAAATTTTCACATACTTAAAGAATCCATCAGATTAGTTCAATGTTTGTAAATTTCTGTTATGGTCTTTAACTCTTACAAGATCTTTGACAAATATAGACATTAGCAGAATCTGAAATGAGAGGCCCAATACGAACATAGATGTCTTTTGTACAACAAATGAAACTTCGACAGGCCGAAAGGCACCATCCCATAAGTGTTAGGGTCCCAACAGACCTAAAAACGCTGTCCCATAAGGGCGTTAGGGTCCCAGCAGGCTAAAATGCACCATCAAATAAGGGCATTAAACCAAAAGTCTGACATCCCATAAGGGCATTAGACCAAGAGTCCTGACAGGCTGCAAGGTACCGTCCCATAAGGGCATTAGAGACCTGACAGGCACAGTCCCATAACAAACTTTTTAAAAACTGAAATTGCTGTTTGAAAATTTTCTTACACATATCTTTTAAAAATACCTAATTCAAATTTGAAAACATAATATTTTCTTTTTCATTTGATGCATATTTTATTAGACTACAATACAAATAATTTGTTAAAGTGACCTGATTGCCATTTCTTTAGAAGTGCTATATAGTATTGCAGATGTTTGCTAACGCTACTCTATGCTGAGGCAACCACCTAATTTAAGCTCACGAGTTAGATTTCAACTATTTTCAACAAATTTTTCCTTAAAGTTTCAAAAATCTGAAAATTAACAAAAAAAAAATGCTATTTTTAAAAACTGAAGATTTTTAGAAGAAATTGTGAAGTACATACTTCTTCTTTTTTTTTTTTTTACTGTTTTACACTCTTTTCTGCCTTAAACCTATTTCAGTATTCCTAGAATTATTTTTATAATTTATATCACTGATCACAGCATTCTATGTATGGTTCCCATTCTTCAAATTGAAACTGTAAATATAGCAAGGCTAGAACTTGTTAGAGACTTAGTTATTGCAAAACTGCCAGCAGAGTCGCAGGAGAGCCAGGTGCCATGACCTAGTTAATAGCTGGCATGTGTGACAAGGAAGTGGTTACAAAGTGGATTTTTTACAGTGAGTGCTGTTCTCACACTTCGGATAATTTCACCAAGCATCTACACTGCTGGCCATTAAAAGTGCAGCACCAGGAAGAAATCATCAGATTGTCTGAAATATGCAAAATGGGTAGCCCATGGAAGAAGATGTAAATGTTTCAAAGGGTAGCACATACGCACATCATATGTGACAGCACTCCCTGGACTGGTATACAAGGAGATTACAAAGAGCCAGTGTAAAGCACTGGAATTGTGTTTGCTCACAGTTCTTGTGCACTAAAGGATCAAGTATACCCCGTCAAAGAACACAGCATCCATACGACCAGGTTTCTGACTTTGATTGAGGAAGAATTGTGGGATTATGGGAAGGTGGATTATCGTACCAAGACATCAGTGCTCATGTTGGATGGAATGCTGCCACAGTGATGAGAATATAGCGTCAGTGGGTAGAGGAGGAACAAACTCACCAACATGAGGGATCTCAATGGCTCTGTCACACAAACGCACAAGAGGACAGACATCTCATGTGTATGGCTTTGAATGATCGTACAGCCACATCAAACACCTTAGCTCAACAATTAGGGTGTGTTGCACATAAACCAGTATTTGCACATACAGTTCTATGTCATCTGCAGCATCAGGGCATTCTTTGCTAGGCGCCCATTGCTTCGGCTACCATTGACTCTATAACACAGGTGTATGTGACGGCAATGGTGCCAAAAACATCGCGCATGGATGTGCAAATGGCATCACATTATCTTTTCAGACAAATCCCACTTCAGTATACAGCACCATGGACAAATCCATATCTGGCAGTACCGTGGTTACAGGCTCAGTGAGACATGCATGATGCAGCACCATACAAGTCCGATCTTTGGTGTTATGGTATGGGATGCCATTGGATTCCACTCACACGTGTCTCGTATGCATTACTGGTATTTTGAACAGCCAGCATTACATCACTGAGGTGTTGGAGCCTGTGGTCATATCTTATCTTCAGGGGCTCTCTGGTGCCACTTACCAACAAGACAATGCCTGACCACATGTGGCATGCATCAGCCAACAATTCCTGGATAGCCACCATGTGACACTTCTGCCTTGGCTTTGGTGTTCACCGGATCTGTCCCCAATTGAACATATCTGGTCCATAATCTCATGATGACTAGCACACTAGACACCAGCAGCTGCTACAACAGATGAACTTTGACTATGTGTTGAAACTGCATGGACTGACATTCCCCAAACACACATCTGATGTCTCATCCTCTCAATGCCGGACCATTTAGCAGCGGTTATTGCTGCTCATGGTAGCTACACAAGATAATGATTTCTTTGTATTCCACAAGTCTAATTAAGTTGTATTTGTAATCATTTGATCCTTGTAATAAAAGCTATGTATTCACTAAACATGGCTTTGGTATCTCTTGTCTTTCCTGGTGCACTTTTAATGGCCAGCACTGTAGTTAGTATTTATACTTTTATATTTAAACCTTTATTTCACTCATTTTCATTTCTGTAGATTTATTTTCATCATCATTATTCATAAGCAGACATGGGCTGCAGAAGTCCAACCAGACCATGCAATTTAGTTCTCCAAGCATATCTGTCCTGAGCTAAATCTGGCCACTGCACACGCATTCTAACAGGTCTCATTTGACATTGTCTGCCCACCACATCCTAGGTCTCCCCCTCTTTCTGAGTCCTTTAGGCACAATATTCATAATCCTATTTGCTATTCTATAATTATCCATATGGGCAACATGGCCAAACCAATGGAGTCTCTCTCTGCACAGCCTAACCTCATCATTGCTTATAAAGTTGAATCACCAAATAACCAAGATACTGAATAAGCATCTGGAATCAAAAGCATCAAATTCCTGTTATCTTGTTTACAAAATGTCCAGGTTTCACTACCATAACACTAGAAAGAACCAAACTATTATGCAGTCTACTTTCAGTCTATTGCTGTATACACAAATTTCTCAACCCTTTCCATAGATTCTTAAAAGTCCTGGAAGCAATCCCTATTCGTCTGTTAATCTCATGCTGCACATCATCAGTATCTGTTACATAGCTTCCACTTAAATTGACACACCTGCTCAAGAGTGGAACTATTCAGATTAATTGAGCCACAGCCTGCCTGACCACTTTTCATCACTTTAGTTTTCTCACCATTTATCACCAAACCTACTCTACTACTGGTCTCATCAACAGCTCGAATGAAAGAGTTCATCTCATCAACATAATTTCAAGGGCTAATCATCAGCTAATCAATATCATTTCAAGGGCATCATCATCATTCAAGGGCTAAATCATCTACATAGTTTAAATCAGAAATTTTCAGATTTCCAGATCCATCTTTCCCTTGCAGTGAATTTTGCAAAACTAAAATCAACAACCAAAGAGAAAAGGAGACAAAATGTACCCTTGTTGAACACCAGAAGCAATACTAAACCAATTGCTACAAGCCTTACCAACTCACACATGACTCAGTGTTTTTATAGAGAGCTTTCATTATGTTAACTAACTTGACTAGTATGCCACACGATCAACCACAAATTATGACTATCAACAGAGTTGAAAACCTTTTTGAAATCAACAAAGCCAGCAACAAATTCTCAAGAATCTGCCTAAGTGTAAATATCTGATCCACACATCCCCTACCACTTCTGAATCCACATTGCTCATCAGGCAACTGCCTGTGAACCAGATTCTTAATTCTATTAAGCACAATAATATAAAGAACTTTACCTGGAACAGAGAGTAGGCTGCTACCCCTATAGTTATCACAAGAACTGCGATCACCTTTTTTGAAAATCGGGATAATAATAGCTCTGGTAAAATCCTTGAGAACCATGCCTTTATCATAAAAGATATTCAGAATTTCAGTCATCCAAGTGGTAACTGAAACATTCCCAGCTCTAAGCATTTCTGTAGTAATTTCATCTACCCCTGGGGATTTATGAAGTTTAAGTTTAGAAATAGTCAAACTAACTTCAGACTGTGTTATAGGGCCAACATTAAAGCCAGTAATGCATCTATCATTACAAACAATAGGAGTTGAACAAACCACATTGTTTAGAACATCACTGAAATGCCCAGCCCACCTAGCCATGACAGAATCCTCACCTTCTATAACCTTACCTTGTTTATCCTTCAATCCCTGTATACCTGTTCGTTTATACCATACAAAACATTAACTATCTGGTACAACTCTGCTGTTGTGCTGTCTAACTGCTTCCTCGGTTTTGTCAGCCAAGACATCAAGCCAGAGATTCTTAGCAGCTAACTGATCCTTTACATGTTTATTAAGTTCTCTGTAATGCTTTGTATTAGGATTAGTAGGGTATTGATTAAGGACATTCCTGCAGTTCCTTCTTTCTGAAATAAGCTCAAGTGCCTTATCACTCTAATAATTCTCCTCTTCTGCTCCTTTTTTTCCTAAAAGAGTACTATTTCCAAAAACGCCTGTTTAAAATGACCCCATTCTTCCTCAACTTCAGTAGTAAGCAAATCATGACTGTCATAATGACTAAGTAATCTATCATGGTAAGCTTTAGCTATAACAGGGTCTTTCAGAGCTTCAGTATTAAAAGTAAATTTTTTAACTTTAGCACAACACTTTTTAAGTTTAAGTTGCAAGACACTTTTAACAAGATAATAGTCAGATCCAATTTCAGCTCCCTATGTGCCCTGGTATTCCTAACAGAACTAGCCCATTTGCTGTTAATTAATATATAATCAATCACATTCTTATGCAGCCCATCGGGTGAAACCCATGTGTACTTATGTATGTCACGGTGTTTGTAATAAGTGTTAGTTATTCTGAAACCATTGAGTTTACTTACCTGTAGGAGACGATGCCCATTGCCATTGTAGCTACCAATACCAAAAGGGCCTATCACCCCCTCCCCAAAAGTCAGAATCAGTACCAACTTTGGCATTGAAGTCACCTAGAACAAGGGTAATATCTCCTTTCTTGACAGAATTCAAAATATCCTGAAGTTGTCCGTAAAACCTATCCTTCTCATCCTCATCGGCATCCTCAGGGGAGGGGGGGGGGGATAACAGCAGATAACATTCAAGTCTTTAATGCTTGTCTGAAATTTTGCTATAAGAAACCTTTCATTAATGCACTCATATCCTAGAAGAGCATCACTAGCATGTCTGCTGAGAAGCAAACCTACACCTTAGCGATGATTCTTGTCTTTCCTGCCTGAAAAGATAAATTTAAGATTATTTTAAGAACCTGATGTCTTGGAAGCTGAGAATATCTAAATTATAATGGTGGAATTCTTGTGTGAGGGCATCAAGAGAATAATCTCTGTGCAGAGTCCTCACATTCTAAATACCTATGAGGAGAAAATGGTTAGTGGGATGTTTAAAGAAACTATGCTTATTGAGAGAGGGAATAACAATATCAAACAACCCCTAATAGCAGGCATGGGGAAAAGACTTGTTCCCCCACTACTAAAGGCTGTAGATATCTACACTGGAAGACTTCCTCTATTGTAGTATTCGATGATGCCCATAGAAGCAAGCATTCAGATGCCTGCAATGGCCTCTGATCAGGATTATCCACCAACTGATAAAATGTATCCTGTGAATCTATTCACTTGGAGCTGTCAACCCACAAACAAAACAAAGTGGAAGATTTTCCCTCCACAGAAGCCCATCAGTGCAAATTCAGGATCCATAATCATGCTCAGAGCCTTATTCCAGTCCAGTAAGTTTATATGGTCAGCACCAGGCCCCTGTGTGGTTGACCACTCCTCAGCAGGGTAGAAAAAGAGAAAAGGAGCCATAGTTGTGAGGATCAGTAGGCCACACTGATCTGGCAGCCATTCTCTTCCAGAAGAGAGTATATCTTTTGGAAGATACTAATGGCTGCACCATGAAAAGGTGGGGTGAGCCATTAGGTACTAGGCTGGCCAGTTCAGGATTGGTTATTTCCCGTGATAATTATGGTAAAATAGATCAAGTTTTTACATAAAAAAAACCCCTAAGCCAGAGCTTTATTTTACTTCCATAAATCACTGATATTTTAGTTGATTACTGATTTTTTGCAGTTACACTACATCCCATGATTGGGTTACAACTTGTTGCTATAGATATTTGATTTAACATCTCATTAGGTTATATGTTAATTTATATCTTTATTATTTCTTCATTTTCCAGTAAAAAAAACCTTGATCTTGTATCGTTTCCTGGAAATGAATGAGATCTTGTATATGAAAGCAAAATAAAACTTTCTTAGCACAGAAATCAGTCATCCTGAGAAAGGGCAATTTTAGCAAGTGTTTTTACCCCCCGCCCTACAAATATATTGGCTGTGCCACTCTGATGATATAGATGTTTGTTTTTTACCCTTGGTGTACAAACCTTTCTGCACTTAGTCAAGATCACCAAACTTCCAACACCCAAAGAAAAAATTTATGTTTTGTAAAAGAAGGCAGCCAAGAAAGCATTTTTCCATTTCATAAACAGGACAGAAAATCCCATTAATACGAGCAATCCAAGTAACCTTGCATAACATTGACCCATGCTTTAAAATATACCATACTGAAAAGAATCATTAAAAGAAATAAATGTCATGTTTCAAGCAAATATTACATTATTTGGGAAGAAATTTACTTTTGATTAATATATAATTTAAGTATTTTTATTCATCAGGTTTTCCAAAATTAAGTCTTAATTGCATAGTCTAATCTAGTTTTTCAGTATATCACAATTAAAAAGTCTTATTGAAATTAATATATTTCTAAATTTGTTTAAATTTTTTTCCATAAAATTCATAATTCTATTTAATTTGGTATATAACATGACCTATTTTGGTTGATATGTTATTTTTTTTTAATTCCAGTTGGCTTGATGATATAACTCAGCACAGTTGGCAAAAAACTTGGACTTTTCTCAAAGTATGATACCAAAAAAATTGCAAAACAGAATTTTCTTGTTTCAAGTAAACATATATGCATTGTTATTCAGAAATATCCTTTCTATTCATATACATTATAATCATTTCTATTAGTTTTATTTAAATAAATTTTTATTTGAATTGCCAGATGCATTTTTACCACATGCTTCTATAAAAGCCCCTATCAAAATATAACTAGTTGTCTCTTTTGTAAAATATTTTATTTTCAGAAAATACAGAATTAAATGCTGGTTAATTTGACATATAACATGCCATAATTCCTTTCATTAGTTATTTGGCAAAAATTTCTAAAGTTAATTTCTTTAGGTTGATCATAGTGTAAAAATAGCTGAGCCTCTGGATGTAAATCAGATTTTCATGCGGGACCCTGAAAGGGTTAAGTATTCTTTTCTTGATAGAACATACTGTAGTATTACAGTAATAGAACCCTACAACCAAAGCTAACTTTGAATAGTATAAACACAGTTTAAAGTAGCATAAGTGCTTACTTATAAGCAGAAACTGCAACCTGAACTTGTGTAATAAAATTAATTGATTACAAGGCACTCCACTCTATTACAAACCCTAACAAAAACACTGACTAAAAGTCAAATCACATAAATAGCAATATCAGTAATGGAAAACTTTGCTTCTGAAAAATAATTATCTATTATCATCATTCTTTTTAACTTGGATATATAACAATATTTGGTACAGTGAGCACTTTTTATATATTGTTGATATGTATGATAATCAACATTTATTTGGTCCTGGGTTTGTTTCTACATTTTTGTGATTCAATTTGCTACATTAAGAAGTTTGCATATATTATATATGAAATTTACAATAACCAACAAGGTTATCAAAAAATTTAATACCATAGTATCAATATGACTGTGATGAAAGTTTTTATGTAACAAAAAATAGTCTGCATAAATGTTAATACAATTACAATGCTAAAATTTTCACCTAACTATGCAATTACATTTATGTTCAATGACAGCCTGAATAGTTTCTTCGTGTTGGCTAAGAATAGCAAGATGCAGAGGGGTCTGTAGAAAAGCAATACTATCATCATCCTCTAATGCCAAACTTGCTACAGGATCTGGAGCAGCTGTCTGTAAGTTTGGGTTTGCACCTTTTTGAAGCAGAACAGTAGTAAGCGAAGCTAAGCCATTTGCACATGAAACATGGAGTGGTGTTTCTCCCTATACAAATAAAAAAAATTTCATAATAATAATAAAATGAAAAAAATTCATAATAATTTCATAATAATAAATAATAAATATTCATAAATTTCATAATAATTTCATAAAAATCATAATAATAAAATAATATATAAAATTTCATAATAATAATAATAATTTCATAATAAATTTCATAATAAATTTTTTTTAATAATATAATGTATTAGTATAGGGAATTGAAAAAGTCCAATATAATATTGCAATGTTAAAATGTTACAAGTGTTGTACCAAAAGTAATACCTGTAGAGCTGTAATATGCATAACAACAGCTATGTGTTTTATGTTCTTTGTAAGATATTACCTCCTTATGTCTTTCATATCATCTTTTCAATAGTTAAGTTCTGATGAACCATGGATACAAAGCAAAAAAAAAGAGCAGTCATCTAGTTCGCTGTGATGGTCCACCCATTCACTTTTACTTTTCCTTAACCAGCTTTACTTTATTTACATTATAGTTATCATTTTGGGGATTATTTCATTTTTTTGGACATCATAATTCTCGTTTCTGAGCTGTAGGAGTTGTGCAATTCTGACCTTTTGATTGTCAATTGCTAAAGCATGTGTAGGACATGACACCTCTTGCATCATACCTAGAGCAATCATCATATTAGGCAAATGTCTTTCCTGGCATGCAATAGACACATGTCGGATTTGTATACTTATAACTAAGTGATGTTGGATCACAGAGTGGGTTGGGTTAAGTTCTTTTACCTCTGAGCAGCACTTTTTTGCACACCATGGGCTAAAGGGCCAGGTCACATGGACCCCGAAGGCTCAGAGAAGGTTGAGGGAGGGGACCCACTGGAACAGCTGTTAGGAGACAGATGGTAGCCTCCCGTCAAGGCCATCCAGTGTGTTCTTTAACGTGCACAGGGCATGGCTTTCCCATACACGGGGCCATGACTTAATGTCCCATCCAACAGACGGCAGCCTTTCCAAGCCCATTGGTGTCCCCTACTGACCGTAGGAAGGGAGTTTTGCAGAGATAAGTCTCAATGCTGACTCAGCTGGGACTCGAACCTGGGAACTGCAGATTACAAGCCTGGTGCGCTACGGACTGCGCCACCCCCACCCCGGTCACAGAGTGAGGAGTGAGTTGTTGTGAAAATGAGAGTGAGTAGAGTGGTGGCATTGGGCCACAGAGAGTGCTGTTAGTGGAAGTTGATATGATGTTACTTTAGATAGAAGGAGTTGTTAGTACTCCAAGTTTTGTATTGAATTGCGTGAGTTTTTGAATTTTTTGGAAATAAACTTTGTTTTAGAAACTTTTTGAATTTTTACTATTTTTCTCTTGAGCAACGTAAATTGATTCTTTGATTAGATTTAAACTTTAAACTTGACAATCCTTTTTGAATTCTTACTCAATAAGTAATGTTTGACAAATACTTAAACCCTATTTCAACTTTATTTGGCAAGTTATTATTGCCTGGCGCCCAATAAAGCTACCCAGATTTTGAATAAATTTAGATCAGACAAAAGGTCCAACTTTTAAAAGTTAATAATCTTTGGAGCGTTACTTCCCGACAAAGGAGGGCTACAGGGCTTTTAACATTTATGCCAGGCTAACCAAAGTGTACAGTGAGGAGACAATCAATGACAGCAATGTGTGAAACTGGGTAAAGTTTACTGAAGGAGAAACAACTATTGAGGACAAACCATGAAATAGAAGGCTGTCAATTGAAGATAAGGATAATAATTTCTATAAGCAGAATTCCAGTCTTGGGTTCAATGGTGGTGCAAATGTATAATATGTGCAGGGGATTACTTTGAAGGGTAGCTCTGTGTAGCACAACAATGGATGTACGCAGTGGTGTCACCCAACCGGTTTCCACTGGTTTCAGAAACTGGTTGTTAAAATTTATGCCTATTTCGGAAAAATGGAAGTTGTGCTGCTCATGAAATGTTGCTGTGCATTACACAGAATTCTCCATGCATCATTCTGACAAAATAAACATTAAAGCATCTCCCCAAATTTCTCAGAAAGATTTATGACACTTCACAAAAAATAAATGAATTGTTTCTAAGTATTTTAAGTATGAGTATCTTGGACCCTGGACCATAATAATTGGTACTTACATCACCATGTGGCATATGTGTTTGAAAAAGAAAAGTAGTACCATAGACTATGGACTAGGAAGAGTGATATGCCATAGACGAATTTTAGCATCTTGTCAAAAATGTATATGGTGTGATGATTTTATTTTGCATTTATTTTATTAAAATTTGTATAACTATGGTATTAAATTACCTTGTGTGTCTTTCAAAAGGCTATTTTTTAATATTATGGCATAATATTACGCATTACAAAACTACAAAGGAAAATTTGCAAGAACTATTGGCAACGGTAAACCCGACCGAATTTTAGAAAATGTAAAGCTCTCGTCAAAACTCTTAAAACTTTGCTGTGCAGAAATATTTTTATTCCATGCAGCAAGTAAAGAAATTAGAGGGAACATTTGTTTGAATGTAATTTGCTTTTTAACCATAACTAATTAATTAGCGATGACAAAAAGGCAATGCAACATAAAAAACTTTATTAAAGCAAAGCAGGCTAAAGAGGAAGATGATCTTCAAGAAATGAAAGAACCTGGCCCAAGTACATCAAAAAAAAAAAAGACTGCTACAGAAACTGCAAGTTTGAATATTGAAAATAAGTTATCCATTTGGTTTGGAAATATCACGAATTCTTTTTGAATAAGTATCCATGGCTATTGGCTACACAATTCAACACTGTTGGTGGTAAACTGTGTGCTCAGTTCACATCTTTTAATGTACAAGCACGCAAACATTCACATATCAACAGAGTGGTGCAATGCAAAAGTTACTGTGAATGGTTCAACCAAACAAATTCAACTATCGTCTATCGTAAAAAAAATTACGGAACATTCATTAACAACATCCCATGGTAAAGTTGTACATTATTAGAAGAATCTAAAAAAAAATTGATTAATCGTAGCCATAGATAAAGTTAACGAACAGTATTTAACTTCAACAGTTCATATTTTCAACACAGTTTACAGTCTTGTAAAATGCAATTGACCAATGATGGGCATAGAAGAAGAAATAAAACTACAAGAAAAAAAGGTGTAAATATGGGAATTTCCTTACATTCAAGACAAATAGCTATGTCCACTGAATTAAGAAATCAAGTTTTTGTCAAAATAATTGAGTAAAAAGCAAAAATTTCGGTAATTATCGATGAGGCAAGCACAATATCAAAATAATATGCATTAGTTATCTTTTTATGATGCAGCATTGAAAAATACGAAGAACCAATAAATTTATTTATAAGAATTCCAGAAATGCAGAATCCATTTGTAACACTCTGCTTTCTACACTAGAAATGCATGGATTGACTGAGAACTATCTAAAAGAACATTTAATTGGTTTTTGTGCCAACGGTGCTAGTCCTATGTTGGGTAAAAAATCAGGAGTCTCAACTAGGCTAACAACTCAATTCCCAGGCTTAATAATCTGGCACTGCTTAAGTCATAGAATTCAGTTGGCATTGGACGATGCAATTAAATTTATTTCTCAAGATAAGCATTTCACGGCGTTTCTTGACAAAATCTAATTGTCTATACTATGCATCTTAACAAACCAAATAGAGCTAAAAAGTATATTCAAGACTTGGAAATTATAAAAATTGGTAGAGTTTCGGGACTTCGATGGGCAGCTTGCAGTGTTAGAGCAACTAAATGTGTGTGGCGAGCACATCCAGCACTGCACGAATATTTTTGTAAAAATAATATGAGTGGCATGAAGCAGAGAATGGAAAATATACATTTTATTGAGACTTGGCCCTGATGATATATATTCTTGAAGAATTATCTCTTTTCTCCACTTGATGATATATATTCTTGAAGAATTATCTCTTCTCTCACTTGCTACACAAAACCAAGACATTACTCTTGTAAAAACAGATAGATTAATCCATAGATGCGTAAGAGCTTTTTATTTTATAAAAGAACATGAAAGAAAATATGAAAAACTTGTTCCATCCATAATTAAATCCAAACCTTATAAAAAATATTCAATTTGTATCAAACAATGAATGTGGGCACTTACCAAGATGCCCACTAATCCAGAGCATAATCAACTGTATGAATTCTAGACTATTAAATAAAGAAAATGAATATACAAATTTGGTAACTCTATTTAACTTGCTTGATACTTGATCTTGGCTGAAAGATATTACAATCTCCCTGTGGCTTAATGGGGAGAAAAGACCTCTGGAATTAAGTAAACTAATGAAATTTACAATACCTGTTAATGATTTTTGTGATTTTGTGGATGCAAGAAATTTTCCATTCTATCAGGTTCCCAAAAGTATAAAAGAAGCCAAAAAAAATATTAAAAATTAATTCCTGTCAGTTCAGTAGAAGCTGAATGAGCATTAGTTTAATGAATAATATATGCATTGAGCAAAGAAATGAACTACTTATTGAAAATATATCAAATATAATGACAGTCAAACTTTTTGGTAAACCAATTTCTAACTGGGATGCAACACCATATGTGAGATCATGGTTATGGTACGATCATCAAACTGCAAATGACATGAGAATCAGAAAATAAAAAAATTCTGAAAATCAGCTACAATTTGGAGTTTGCTTTAATCACTTATGTATGTTACATTTTTCATATGTATCCTACAGTTGCATGAAAAATATATTGCTCTTATCTATAATTTATTTATTTACAGAATCACTGCCACTAATTGCAGGTTTATCGCAGCAGGGGTTAGTTTTTAATATTTTTAGATAGGCTCTGCATTCTGTGATGCTTCATTTGAGATACAACTTTTGTAGTTCAAGTTAGTTATAGTATATTGATACTTATATATCTTGCAATTTTATATGTAATATTTTCAAACATTTTTCCCAGGGGAGGATTCATACGCCCCCTCCCCTAGAATGTAGTAACAGTGTCTAACAAACTAAAATGCCGATTCGTCCAGATACCGCCCCCCCCCCCCAGCACTTGGTATGGAAACCGGTTGTTAATAAATTGGGATGACACCACTGGATGTACATACACATGTAAATGGTACATTCTATTAGTTATAATAAAAAAAATATTACCTAATAGGTATTATTTTTGGTACAACTTATATACACTGCTCACAAAAATTAGGGGATATTTCAAAATGAATATGAAGCGATAAAAATAGAAGCATTTTTTTTTTATTAAACAAGAACATCAGAAAAGCAAACGGCAAGTCAAAGAAAGTTGTTTGATTATGCAAATGAGATGCAAAACCAACTTTTATTTCATTGGTGAAAATGCACTATACAAAAGGCTGAAAGTACTGGAGTATCTGCACATTTCCTGATCTTGAAAGTGTACATCCTACAATTTCCCAGCCCTTGCAATGCCCCTGCAACACGATTTGTCCAAATCCGAAGCCTGGAGAGCCATAGGATGTCTTGAAGCTGGCCAAACACAGACAACAGTGGCAACAGCACTTGGAACATCCCAAAGAGGATTAGCAGACTGTGGAATCGCTTTCAAGAGACTGGCACAGTATGAAGAAGACGAGGGCAGGGTCACCCATCTGCCACAACAGCAAGAGATGATCACTACTTGACCTTGTTGGCAAGAAGCAACAGGCACAGCAATGCAACAGAGCTGTGGGGACAGTTTCTTGCTGCCACTAGATGAAGGATATGCACCCAGACCGTACGAAACTGGCTCCATCGTGTTGGACTGCATGCCCAGCAACCAATGGTATGCCTTCTGTTATCTGCTGAACACTATAGAACCCGTAGAAGGTGGGCTGATGAGCATCGTCATTGGACCCGTGATGAGTGGTCAACTGTCCTCTTCTCTGATGAGTCATGGTTCAGTCTGCAGCCTGACAATCATTGTGTCCTGATCTGACGTGAACAAGGAACATGGGAGAATACACGTTTCATGCGAGAAAGGGACTCCTTTGGTGGTGGTGGTGGAATCATGGTGTGGGCGGCATCAGCATTGGTGGTCATACCGACCTCCACGTCATCAGAAATGGATCGCTGACTACTGTCAGATATCGAGATGAGGTCCTGCACCCTATAGTGGTACCCTATGCTGGAGCAGTTGGAAACAACTTTCTTTTCATGGATGATAATGCAAGGCCCCACCGTGCACATCTCGTCAACAACATGCTTCAGGAGACGGGAATCGAATGCATGGACTGGCCTTCACGTTCTCCAGACCTGAATCCCATTGAACATGCTTGGGATGCACTGGGAAGACGTCTGGCAAACCGTCCAATGTCTCCCACAACACTTCTTGATCTGGAAGTTGCCCTGGAGCAAGAGTGGCAGAGGATCCCACAAGAACTGCTGGACATTCTGATCCTGTCCATGCCCCATCACTGTCAGTGTGTTTTGGCAGTCTTGGGTGACCATACACCCTACTGAACAGTCAATATGTGGTACTCTTGTCAAGTTTGACATGCTTCTGTTCACCCCCACCAATATGTCACTTGCTACTCAATCACGACAAATGAATTTGCATCTCATTTGCATAATTGTACAACTTTCTTTGACTTGTCGTTTGCTTTTCTGATGTACTTGTTTAATAAAAAAAATCAAATGCTTCTTTTTTTTATCGCTTCATATTCATTTTGAAATATCCCCTAATTTTTGTGGGCAGTGTATTTAAAGAATTATGATACACCAGTAAATATAGCAGAAAATTAAGAATCACATCTGTATTTCAAACAGAAAGTAGCTAGACAATTCTTTAAAATAGTGGAAGAGAGTTAGGGTTAAGAATCGAATATTGCTTTTTGAAGTGTAATTCTGCTAAGTATTATCAAAAAAAAAAAATATAAACAGATATAATTCTGCCTGAAAACATTAGCATTACACCAACCCCTTGATTTATGAATTCTCACTATAATGAACTATAAATTTAATTTCGAATTTCAAAGAAACATTTTGCTATAATGAAGAAATCACTTCATTGGCGAGGATTCATTCCTTATAGCTATCTAGAATTTCCTGCTTTGTGCCACATACACAGTCATATCAGAATAATATGACCGCCTACTTAATAATGGGAATGGGGATGGTCATATTATTCTGATACGACTGTGTATGAATACACTACTTGCAAACATTTATTTACATTTCATTTTGGAATAAACTGAAGACAAAGCATTTACACATTTACCTGTGGTTAGAAACTATTAATATTTCGATTCCTCCCTGTAATCATTTCTGAAGGCTGTTTGATGGGTTGGGCTGTTTTACCTCTGATTGGCACTTATTTTGCACACAATGGGTTAAATGACCAGGTCACAAGGACTCTGAAGGCTCAGAGAAAGGGACCCACTGGACAGTTGTGGAGACGTGGTAGCTTTCCGTCAAGGCCATGTAGTGTTTTTTTTAATGTACACAATGCATGGCTTTTCAACGCACAGTCCCACTGGTTTACATACCATCCAATGGACAAAGGCCTCTCAAAGTACATTTGGTGCCCCCTACTGACCCAGGACAAGTGGAGTATTTTGCTTAGATAAATCTCGATTCCCAGGTTTGGAGTCCAGTGGGACTCCAAACCTGGGAAATGATTATGAGCTTGGCATGCTACCAACTGGGCCATCCCTGCCCCCAGTCTTGATGGAACATTGTTCTTTGACAACAAGGGTTTTATAATAAGTAAACTGATTTCATATTAGTTGTTCAGAGTAAGATAGTTAAAGTTATATACATATATCCATTTACACATAATCTTCAACCTTCAATTCTGTAAAAGCATTTTAGGTGTGAATTTTGCTTCTAATATCTGTAGGATATTAGAGTGTAGATGAGCTCATAGTCAAGCACATATTCAGAAGGGGGATAGATGTGCACCTTTAGTGCAGTAAAAGAGCTAAAATAGGATAAATTTTTCTTTTTTCTTATGGAAAAAGGTGTAAATATCATAAAATTAGGGAACAGATTTTTCTTAAAAAAGGCAATACTGAAAAAAAAAAGTTGATTTTTCAAATGATCAATTTGGATAAAATTCAAAAACCTCTGAGCAATTGCAACTCTATATATTTTCTCTAAAGGCATTATTTAGTAAAATAATTATCAGTGATTGTATATACTTATCACCAGTAGGCACACTTACTTGAACTATGAATAATTTTCTATGGAAAATACACTCTTGAAGATATAAATACTAAATAATCATTAATCAAATATACAGAGAATTAGAAAAGTACAGTTTTATTATTATCTAAAATTTATCAAAGAACAAAATATTTTCATAGATACTAACTTTATTATTTGAAATATTTGGTTTTGCTCCATGAACAGCAAGGAAAATTCCTGCCTCCTCATTCCTTGCTCTGGATGCTAAATGAAGCAAACTATCACCTGATAATAAGAGAATGTAAGTTGCATGATGACAATAATGGTAGGACACAATTAAAATATTTAACAAAATAACATACTTAATTTTTTACTCAATCTACAATAACTGTAAAAACCTTAATGACTCAAAAATATTTCAACAGTAGTGCAAATAATGTTCTTTTGAGATATAACAATATTACTCAAATATAGATAAATTTAAGACAGATGTATTAATTACATGCTACTTGTTGCTATGCATCTAATCATACATTTGAACTTACTCATATACAAACAACTTATCAGGTTTGTTTTTATCTCTACTGAACTTTAACCTTTACCATGTCACAGCCTGAAGAATCACTTTCATTTTTCCCCTTCTAATGATTGGAGAGCAAAGTTTCGCTCCCTAGTACAAGGTTGTGAAAAAAATTTTTTCGAATAAAAATCTTAATTTTTTTCAACTGTTTCTAATTAAATATCAAAAGTAACATTTAAATCTATGGTTTTTTTTTTACCTGTTGATTCAGTTTGAAAAAACCACAATAAAATTTAAAAATAAATATATTTGAGTCTACATTGAACGGATGAGCATGATGTTCAGTCACCGTAAACAGCATCAAACAACGCTGATTAAGTTTATGCCTTTATTCTGCCATTCCGTACTTAGATTATTGATTGGTTGCATTTCTGCTATTTTATTACTATTTATAGCTCTACTAGAGTTGCAATGCTTTCTAAACTTTCAACATAAGGATACTGATTTTTTTTTTTTCTACCAGAAATCATGTCATCCATGAACTATGCACATTGGCAATCAATATTCTAGCAAACTTTCGATTTTAAAGATGTTTCTTATTTACTTTAATGCTTCTAAAATTATTTTTATTGCTTTGCAAATGGATACTGCAATTATAAACAATAATTAATTAGAAGCAATCGAAAGTGAAATTGCTAGCGATCTATAATGGTGGCAATCAAAACAAGCATTAAGATTACTCAGAGCACGATTTTTAAACTGTAGGACTTGATCAATATTTTTACATTTGAAGCATAAAAAAATTAAGGTTAGGAAATTTTGATTTTTAACCAAAATTTCTGCCAGAATTTTAGAATTAAACTTTTTTGCAGCAGTTATGCAGCTTCACAATAATAATGTGATTCGTTCTCAAATTCAGTGCATTGATAAACTTTAAATGCTTTGAAACATTTTTTAATTTTTTTTCCACAGTTCTTTGTCACTTTTCTGATATATTTTTCCTTTTTTATTTAAATTATCTAGTTTTTACAGCAATATCATTTTTATGAAACTACTTTACTTAGGCTTAGAATTTGCCGATCGTCAAAAGTCTAAGAATATGAACTAATGCATTATATTCATAAATGACTAAATAATTTAGAAAAAAAGAAATAAATGAAAGATTTAAGCAACAATAGAAATATTATGAACTGTTTATATTAGAATAAAATAACATGGAAAAAACGGGAAAAATATACATATATTCTTGAAATTTTATTACAGATAAAGTGGAAAAAAATACAGTAAAATTTTGCAATGTTCTAAAAAATGCTTAAAAAATTTAACTTACATTTTTTTTCTCAAATTTTTGCCATTTTATTAAGCATAATTTAATGCTATTTCTTTTGGTATATAACATGACATATTTCCGCTGATTAGTTATTTCACGATGAGGTTCTAAAATTGTTTATTTTATTTTCTGAAAACACTTTAAAATAAATCTGGCCACCACAATGAGTTCAGTTTCAGAAAGTCGACATTGTACGGGTTAATTGCAGAAAATGGGCTAAATTGGCCCGGTCACAAGATCCCAAGGGCTCAGAGAATGTTGGGAAAGACGATCCACTAAACAGCTCTTAGGGGATGGTTGGAAGCTTCCCATCAAGGCAATCTAATTGTGTTCCTTAATGTGCTCAGGAAAATGATCTTCTACACATGGAAATAAGACTTATTGTGCCATCCAATATTTGGCAACCTTTCCAAGTCCTGAGCATCCTCTTTCTCCCCAAAGGAAAAATGTGGGCTAGTGGAGAAAATCTCAAAACAGACAGTTGAATCATTGATTATAAGCCTGGCATATTACCAACTGAACCAATCTTTCCTCCTGTGACAAACACATAAAAATTCAGATAACCCAGAAGATTTTCAGATAAGATATGACCTGATTTTTTTACACACTTGATAATTTTCTTATTCCAAAGATATTCTGTGAGTAGGAAGAGCAAGCTATCTGCTGAACTTTAGATCATAAGATTTCTTTACTGTTGAGCAGCATAGTTTTGATGCCATGGGTCTAAATGAAAAGTTAAAAGATTTTAAGGTTCAGGGTTGTAAATCTCTACATTCTGATACACTTTCACAAAACTTTATATATTACTTTGAGATGTCATAAAAAATTACTTTTCTTAACAATGTAAATGCTAAAATTGTCTTAATTCCATTTCTTGGGTGAGAATATTTAACTTTTGGCATTGCAATAATAATAGTAGATAACTGCCAAAAGTCAACACCTGAACAGTTTAGAATAAGAGTAAATTTCCTACATGGCAGAAATCCACCAGACTAACATATATTTCCATTTTAGACAGATTGTGTAAAATATAAACTTAATTTGTGCCATTCATACATGCAACCTTTCTATATTATAGGATGTCTACATTATAGGACGTAAATAAATATTGTATAAGTAGGAGCAATGAATAAACTATATACATTTTATTGAGGATATTACTACTTTCTCTAATTACATAATGATTTTTTTTTCATTTTTCAAACTATGCATTATAATATTGTACAATCTTATTCCCAACAGTTTATAAATTTTGTCTAACATTTAAAAACACAGTATGTAAAAATTATAGAGTCTAAAAACCTTTTACTGCATGCATTTAAAAGCAACTAGTAAAATATCAATTTCTGATAAGGTACATAGTGTGATCATGAAATTCATGGACAGAAGCAAAAAGTTAAGATTAAATATCATCCTCTGAATCTTCCTGGCATTTGTCTTTCTCAAAATATTCTCCCTTGAACTTCACACTTTTTAACCATCGTTGTAGCCATGCATTAAAAGCGTCTTTGAAGCCATTTTTCAAAAGCGTGTGCCGAGTGTTGTTGTTGTAGCTCTGCAAGCTTTGTCTTCGGATGCGAAATGTTTCCCTTTCAAAGCTTTTTTTTTTCAGTCGTGGAAAGAGGGGTGGCGGGGGTGGCTCAGTCGGTAGCGTGCCAGGCTCGTAATCTGTACTTCCCAGGTTCGAGTCCCAGCTGGGTCAGCATTGAGATTTATCTCCGCAAAATTCCCCGTCCTGCCCATGGTCAGCAGGGGACACCAATGGGCTTGGAAAGGCCGCCGTCCGTCAGATGGGACGTTAAGCCATGGCCCCGTGTGCGGGAGAGCCATACTCTGTGCACGTTAAAGAACACGCTGGATGGCCTTGACGGGAGGCTACCATCTGTATCCCAACAGCTGTTCCAGTGGGTCCCCTCCCCCAACCTTCTCTGAGCCTTCGGGGTCCATGTGACCTAGCCATTTAGCCCATGGTGTGCAAAAAAGTGCCGCTCAGAGGTAAAACAACTTAACCCAACGTGGAAAGAGAAAAAATCGCAGGGTGCTAAGTCCGAGGAATATGGAGGATGTGGCAAATTTCTGGGTTGTTTTACCTCTGAGCGGCACTTTTTTGCACACCATGGGCTAAATGGCCAGGTCACATGGACCCCGAAGGCTCAGAGAAGGTTGGGGGAGGGGACCCACTGGAACAGCTGTTGGGAGACAGATGGTAGCCTCCCGTCAAGGCCATCCAGCGTGTTCTTTAACGTGCACAGGATATGACTCTCCCACACACAGGGCTTAACGTCCCATCCGACGGACGGCGGCCTTTCCAAGCCCATGGATGTGGCAGAACCTCAGCACCTATGGCAGTGATCATTAGCTGCACAATATTAGCCATATGGGGCCTGACGTTGTCGTGATGGAGAAACCAAGTCACACCAGAAAGTTCCAGACATTTTTCATGAATGGCATGCCGAAGTTTGGTTCTGAGAACCTTCGAGTAGGCTTCCATATTCATGGTTGTTCCACAAGGCACGAAGTGAATAATGAGAACACCTTTGATATCAAAAAAACACAAGAGGCATTTGTTTCCCAGCTGAAAGAGAAACCCGAATTTTCTTGGGTCTTGGTGAATCAGGATGCTTCCATTGACTCGACTGTTGTTTTGTTTCGGGATCATAGTGAAAGATCCAAGTTTCATCACAAGTATAAAACAAAAAGATCCAAGTTTCATCGCAAGTATAGCAAATCCCAATTTCAACTCATGAAGGTTGTACCCCAGCTTTCAAAATGATTAAGCATCTCCTTGCACAGCTGTACCCTTTTTTTTGTTCTGGAGTCAAACTGTGTGGAATCCATTGAGCACAGATTCGTGACATTTTCATATGGGTTTTCACAATCACATGAGTGCTTCCATATGAAACTGACATTTTAACATCCACTTCATGAAGTGTTATTTGTCTGTCTTCATTCAGGATTGCCAGGACTCTTTCGATTTGCTCAGGAGTTATTGAGGAAGAAGTCTGGCCGGGTCTTGGGTCATCGGCAACAGATTCGCGTTCTTCTTTGAATCGCTTATGCCACTTAAATATGGCAGACCTATGAAGACAGTCATTACCATAGGCTTCACTCATCTCTTCAACAGTCTCAGCAGAACTTAGGCCTCACCTAACACAATAACAAATGGCATACCACTGTTCCATCTGAATTTTCGACATTCTAAATGAACATTTATGACACGCAACTCGAATCACAGTCTTAACACAACAGCAGTCGATGCCAAATGACCTTGGCATGTGGAGCCTCTTTTGCAGCAGTCACGCACAGTGCCATCTACTGTCACTTTCGAAAAAGTGCTACATACGAGTACTTATGGCGTCAGTCCATGAATTAAATGATCACCCCTCATAGTAGCCATTCTTCTATTGTGTAGCAGTTCAAAATGGCACATCAATTACATGAGTTACCAAAATTCATTAATTAAATCATTAAAACTCATTAACATGAGTTACCAAATCTGTGCTAAAAATAAACATAAGCAGTTTAAACTCTAGTTCAAGAGATTGAAATGGATTCACACCTTGTTCCTACATTGAGTAAAACATTTTAGCAACTTTACTGGTCAACATTATTCTTTTTCCTTTATAACAATTTAGCTGTTTCAATACAATAGCTTGTTTTTTAAAATGATTTCATGGTGACTGCTATGGATTCCAAATTCTTTGGCAACATCAGATAGAAAATAAAACTAAAGCATATTGATGGTGCAATCAGTCACTGAATTTGTGTTCACTTTTAACGAAAATAGGGCACAGATTTACCTACTCAACAAGATTGCTAGTGCACTATCTTCCTTTGAAGTGAAATGAATTCAGTGACTAATTGCGCCATCAATATGCTTTAATTTTATTTTCTACTTTTTAGGGTGCACAGATGAAGATAGGATTTTTTTTATTTCTTCTTTCCACTACTTTCAACAGCTGTGATAACTTTTGCTTTATCACTTAATGTCAATGCATTCACAACTTCAGCTTTTCTGCCATTGCAACAGTTAAATCTGTAGCAAGAGAAACTAGCTCTAAACTAAAATAAACTAGCAGTTTCTCCAATGAATGGGAGGAATGCTTATCTGTCAGCCACACAGAGAGAGGGAAGCAGTGCCTAGCCAATAAGTATCATTTTGTCCGTCAGCACGTAGTGGGGCAATGCTTAGCCAGTGAGAATCGCTTTGTCCAACTGGCAAGAATTTCAGCAACTTACCATCACCAGTAACAAAGCAAAATTTAATGGAAAAAAATTATCAAAAAAAGCTTTTCTTTCAAATATCCTTCACGAAATTTCGAGTTATTGAGGTGATGATGAAAAAAGTTTGAATTAAAGAGAGAAAATGCAATAAATGAGTAAAGATTCAGTTGAGAATTTTTTAAAAACTGAGTTAATGAGAAATTCGAGATATAGAGTTTGAGTTAATGAGAGTTGGCTGTACCATGCTGAACCACCATACAGTACTGTGTAAATTAGTTGGGATAATAGGAAAATGTAGTAACAAAGACACAACTAAAATATTTATTTGTTTAATAGTGTAGTTAATGGTGAATGTGACCCCCCTTAGCTTTAATTACTTCTTTCATCCTCTCAACCATTGATGCCACTAGCTTTCCACACATCTCCTTCTCTTCAAGGTCGTGGTACCACACTTTCATGACATTTTCTATCATTTTGATTTTCGTTGTGCAATCCATCTTAGATATGCACACTTTAATAATGGCCCACAAATTTTCAATGGGTTCAGATTGGGTGAATTTCCTAGCTACTCCAATACCTTCAAATATTGCTGGGTAAGAAGCACTCTAAATGGAGCCAGATCCTTTTGAAATACCCCATTGCCATTAGGAAACAGCTTCTGCAGTGTTGGCACCATTTTGGCCTCCAGAACGCCTATGTACTTTTTGCTGTCCATCATTCCTTCAATGGGGTGAAGTGTCTGTGGCCCGGAAGCAGCACGCACAAGTTTAGACTTGCAGCAGAAGGTTACAAACAAGTTTAGACTTGCAGCAGTTTAGACTCTGCAGCAAAGGGACTTAGTGTTCCTTCGTTTGTCCCAACTAATTCGCACAGACTATCATAGACCTACATTACATAATCTTATTAGCAGTAGTTGAAATGCTACTAATTGTTTTTAAATAGAGTAAAATAGTGGAAAAGATTTTAGATTTGAAGATTTGTTTGACTTTCCTTTATCGTATTCTATAAGCTTTTACTACCAATAATTGTAAGTTCTTCAGTAATATCTATCAAAAAAACAGCCTTTGAAAAACACTTACTGACTGATGGAATCAATTATTGTTATCTTCTTTGCAGACTGCAACAATAACTGATAATATCAGTTGGTTTGGCCGAGTGGTTAGCATGCTTGGCTACTGATCTAAGGGACCTGGGTTCGAGCCCCGGATTAGGCATGGATGTGTGTGTCGTTTTTCTGCTGAGGTCCTGCCATCCTCTCAGATCTCCTACTGTGGCATATAAACTGACAGGTTCCTGTCAGACCTCTGTGGCAAGCAGCTGCTTGAGGGGGGATTTATTTATTATATTTTTAATTCTGCTATATCACTATCATTGGAAACCAAATCCCACTTCAGTGTTCTATCTTCACTGCAGAGCTGCATTCTATCAGCCTTGGACCACGTAGTGGCTAAGCATCATCATCAATGTGTGCTTAACACTAACTCACTCAGCTCACTATAAATAAAATAAAAATACTCCCTCAAGTAGCTACTTGCCACAGAGGTCTGACAGGAGCCTGTGTCAGTTTATATGCCACAGTAGAAGATATGAGAGGATAGCAGGACCTCAGCAGAAAACATCACGAACATCCATGCCTTACCCGGGCTCAAACCCAGGTCCTTTAGATCAGTAGCGAAGTGCACTAACCACTCGGCCATGGGACAGCTCTCAGTGAGACATGACCTCACCCTGTTCTGTCCAAGATCCACCATCATTTCCATTGTCTAGTAGCCACTTCAGCAATCTTCTTCTGTTGGGCAGCCAGTCATATCAGTCACACTCCTGTCTGGTTCTCCATTGCCGGTTCCATACTTGGGACTTCTGGCAGTGTTTCTCAATCAAGCTTCATATCCAGTGACAGAGATCTTGCTCAGAACAGATTGGTAATGAACTCTTTGAGCTTAGCCTATTGTTAAACCATGGCAATCCAATTTTCACAGGAATTGCAAAGAGGAAATTGTACTTGTTAGGCTATACCAATATATGATTCCTTTATTACGCGTTCCTTTCTTCTACAAGCAGACGATGAACCTAAGTGCAAGTTTTATGATACCACTTTAATGATCAAACATATTTTAATCAACTGTAAAGCTTTTAATTGTGAATCATGTTTACTTTAGTTCCAATCATTTACCATTCGAGCCCCTTTCACTCAGGACATCCTTTATCTGATAATTCTGCTTTAGCTCCAGTGTTCGATTAAAAAAAAAGATCTTGGTTATTTTAAAGGTATTTAAAATTTTGCACCTGTCTCTTGTATTTTAAACTTATTGCTTTTACCTTTTTACATGGGTTCTATATACCAGTTGAAAAGTTTTTTTTCTCTATTATATCATTGTTATTTGTTTTTATATGCAGTTTCTTTTTGCCCAATGCTATCTGTTTTGTTTAACACAGCATGCCTTTAGTTGCCCTTGCACCATAAAACCCCAACCAACAAACAGTTGGTTAGTTGACAATGCAAAATACTGTTATAGTATTTTCAAGTTCAGATCAGAGTTACTAGAGTTGATGTTGGCTGTTAATAAGTAAGAACAGCTGTCAATACAGTAAGCCCTTACCATACATAGGGGTTAGGGTTCCTGAATATTACAATGATCAATCTGATGGCCTGCTAAAGTCTTATGAAAAAGTAGAATAAGGATCTTTGAGTAAAATACACATTTTCAGCATATGCAAAAGACACAAAATCTTTGCAAACTTTTTCCAACCAAAATCTTTATGAGTTTTGTCTTCCAAAAAATGAGCTTTATATTTTAAAAAAAAAATCTTATGAGCCGTCTTCCAAAAATGCAAAATCTTCAAGTTCCCCCCCTTCAATGCAAAATCTTCATGGGCTTTCCCCCCCCCCCCAAAAAAAAATGCGTTTTTTGTCAAACTGCTAAAACTATTTGTGTACTATGTACTAAATTTTTGTTTCATTCCAATGCACCTTCATTGGAATGAAATCAATGCACCTTCAATTTCACCTTATGTGCTGCACACATATTATTACCCATTTAAAAACAAACAGTGAGTTGTTTGCAGAAACTTTTTTCTGAAAAAAAAAAAATCACGAAGTTCTTTCTTGTTTTGTGCCTCACAATGTCCTAAATCTACTCCATCAGGCCATTTCCATGGGTAACTGGAATTGATCTGGATTCTTCCTCATTCACTCACTCAGAGAAGTTTTTTGAAGGGAATCCACTGTACATAAAACTCAAGAGAACATCAAACCAAAAATGTATTTTGAAAGGTAAATTGATACAAAACATGTAACATATTTCAGCAGTTAAAAGAATAATTCTTTTCCTAGAAATTTAATATCCTTTCTTCTTCATACACCTTTTGTTTCATGGCACACTGAAAATACAAAAACCTTATTATAAATGTGTTATATATATCATAGTTATAATTTAATAAATGATACTGAAGAATTTGGCTATTTCACCCCCGACTGAGACCAAATATTGCATAATGGGTAGATGTCAAATCATAAAAGCCGCAAGGTTCAAGAAAAATTAGAAGATAGCATTTGCAGTTGAAGTAAAAAAAAAAGAACAGTTAAAAAAACTTGGCAGTTATGGTTAGAAGGGGGCCTCTTGTAAAGGCCATCAATTTCATAATGTCCCCAGAAGAAAAATCCTACTGTACAGAGAACTACACTTTAACATCCCATTTGATGGACAGTAGCCTTTATAGGCTCATCAGTATCCCTTTCTCATGGAGGTGCACAATGGAAAAATCTCAACAATGGCTCAATTGGAAACTGAAACTGCAACTTCATGTTACAATTTTGATACTGCTAAGTGAGTTTATACTGCAGGAACAATTTTACTTGCAAAAAAACCTGCACATTTCTTAACTTTTGAACTTGGTAGTTATTTTAATTTTTGTGGTTGGGTTAACCTCTGAGAAAACTTTTCTGCATACAATGGGATAAATGGCACCACTTCAATGGTCACAATACCCCAAGGGTTCAGAGAAGGTTGGGGAAAGGGATACACTAGACAGTAGTTAAGATGCAGATATAAGTCTTCCACCAAGGCCATCCAGCATATTCTTTAAAGTGTGTGCAGAGTATGCTTCTCCTGCACATAAGAGACCATGTCTCACCAAGGACAGAATATGGGTTAGCAGAAAAAATTCTCAATACAGGATTAATTAAGACGTGAACCTGAGAATAATAGAATCAAGCTAATACTTTAAAAATTTAGGAACTGCATCAATTTTTAAATTTTGTGGTGTGTTTGCCCACATTTAGGCAGACTTTCATAAATCCTTTCACTACCATACCAGCCCAAAATGGCTGAGATTTTAAATGGCTTCATCCAATCAATGCTATTTGCTCCTCTTCACTACTTACTCTAGGTTTAATACAGATTTCAAAGCACTAAATTTTAAAATTATATATTTTAAAAATTATATGGAACATTCAACACATCATTATGGTCTTAACTCTTTTACATTATCTATATATATATGTTACCATTTAATGAATTTACAGCATCCAGGGAGCTGCCTCTTTTCACTAGCTGTGCTGCAAAGCTTTTATCATCATACCCTCCTATTCCTGCCTGAAGAGCAAACCATAGCACAGTTTGCCCTTCAACATTTTGCAGTTCAAGATCAAGCTGCCGATGATCAAGCAGTAATTTAAATACTGGAGAATTATGTGAAGCAACTGCACGATGAAGACATGTGCTAGAAATAATAAAGCAAATATTACATTCATTGCTGATTTAATGTTATAGGATATCTCAGATATATAGCTTAATTTACAAAAATTAAACAAAAAAATATCAAAAAAGTTGCATCTTAATGTCCCTAGAAGATTAATTTATATATAGGTTAAATATTCCATCACAGTGAAACATAAATGATTAACCAACATCTGCTCTCTAAAAATGACTTTATAAACTCCAATAATGTAAACTTCAGATGAATTAAGGATCAAATTTTCGAGCCCAAGTTTATCATGCCCAAATGGGGGGGAGGAGATATTATGTAACTTAATGTAAAATACATATACAGGAATGCATTATAAGCTATTACAACTTAAAAATAATAATGATTTGAAAGGCAAAATTCAAATTTTAATGCTATTTATGACAAAAAATTCTAGCATCTCACAAAAAATGCTAGAAATATTTCTCAGAAACAAAGTTCTTGAATAGAATCAATATAAATGCTACAAGCAATTCATTAGTGAGAAAAAAAAAAAATCTAAAAAATAATCAATGACTGAATGGGGTTCATTTCTAATTACTAGACTGCTTAAAGTACAGAAATTATAATCAAAAGAATTCATTTTCTTTTTTTCACTTCATTTGTGCTACTTGAGCCCGAAGTCTGACTTATCTCTAATACAAGTTAATAGCAGTGCATCTTTAAGATACAATGCAACACATAAGTAAATATTTTGAACTTAAGCATTAAAATATCTATATAGCCATAAAAGCATTACATAATATAATTCTGACCTCCATCTCCTCTATGGCGATTTTGTGAATATGTTTCTTTAAAAGCCCAACTAAAAAACCTTTGCAACTGATTAAGAAGTTTAATGGAGTCATTTGAAATATGATGTTCACTCATAGATATTTAATGAGACTCATTTTAGAGCTACCCTAATTCCAGAACAGGTAATTTGGGGAATTTTGAACTGTTCGTGATTGTAAACAGACTGCAATAGAATTTACATGTCAGTACACATGACTACACAAGTTCACAAGGGAATATATTATCTTGCAGTCATATGCTTGAAAATGCCCAGGAGTATAATATGGTAAAAATGTAGTTGCACCATCTCACATATTGTCAGTGCCTTATAGAGTAAAAATATAAATAAAAGGATATACACAGTCATATCAGAATAACATGACAACCTACCTAATAATGGGAATAACCACCCTTGGCCTGAATGACAGTGGCGAGACGGCCTGGCATGGACGCAATGAGGCCCTGGAAAGTTCCCAGAGGCACACGTGCCCATTCGGACTCCAGCAGAGCCTGGAGGTTCTGGAGATGATGTGGTTCCACAAGCCGATCCTGTCAATCCAAATGGTCCCACAAGTGCGCTATGAGATTGAGGTCAGGCGATTTTGCCAGCCAAGGGAGAACAGAGACATTGCATGTTCCTGAAACCTATCATTCACCACCTTAGCGACATGGCAGGGCACATTGTCCTGTTGGTAGACACCATCACCACCAGGGTAAACGTCCAACATGAAGGGATGCATGTGGTCAGCAAGGTAGGTACAGGTAGCCATTGGCATTCAGGGATCCATCCAGTGGTACCAGCAGTCCCAGGCAATACCAAGAAAACATCCCCCAGACATGCACACTGTCACCACCAGCCTGTACTTGACAGACAAGCGTGTCCGGGTGTTGGTTCTCATGTGTCTGATGCTGTATCCACCACCACCCATCACTTCTGTGGAGTAGAAACCTTGATTCATCAGAGAAGGCAACCTTTTTCCACTCTTCCACTGTCTAACGATGGTAGTCCTGTGCGAACTGCAGACGTCATTGCCGATGGACCTTGGTTAACAAGGGGACAGATATGCTTGGAGAACTAAATTGCATGGTCTGGTTAGACCTCCGTAGCCCATGGCTGCTTGAGGAGGAGGAGGAGGAGGAGGAAGATGAGTAATTATATGAGGTACATAGTTATCCCTTATGCAAAGAACTATATTGGTTTGCATCATTTCAGTGCAAGTTGCGATTTTCAGGAACCCACCCCAAATACAAAAGTCTAGATGTACATATACCAATAGTCAAAACATGCTTACATAAAACAATGAAAGGATAATTTTTCTATAAAAGGTAATATTCCCCCAACTAGTCAGGTGTGTAGTATTTTTTTATATTAAATTACATTGAACAGTTTTATCTAAGAACTGAAATAATTTTGAAAAAACTTACTTTCCATTACTGTCTTGCAGGTTTGGGTTGGCATCATATTTTAGCAGTTTTGCAGCAACCCTTCCCATACCTTCAATAACATCCTGATCACCATGCTTTGGGTTAAAACTAGCAACAAGATGGAGAGGAGTTTCTTTCTCCAGTGGTATGGTAAAATTCACTGATACATTATTTTCAATCAAGAACATTGCCGAGAATTCATCTCCTACATTAAAAAACAAAGTGTAGTTTTCAAATATTAACACATTTTGTTTCGCACAATTTGTTTTGTGTATCAGCAGTTAACTGCTCTAAAAACTAATAATGAGCTTATGATAAAATCAAAATTGTTATTGCCAGGTGTCATTTTCTTTTTTAGTCAACAGTTTGGTGGACAGGAAATGTTTACTTATTACATAAGTTTGATTAGGGGTGTTATTTTATCTCTGAGTGATACTTTTGTCCACACTATGAACTAAATGGCCAGATCATAAGGACTTCAAGGCTGATTGATTCAAGGCCACACTATGAATTAAATGGCCAGATCATAAGGACTTAGAGCTGAGTATGGAAAGGGGATACATTGGGCAGCTATTAGGAAAGAGATGGAAACCTTCGAACAAGAGCATCCACCACATTATTTAATATATATAGGGTATGGCTCTCCTGCACATTTGCCATTGCTTAACATCCAACCTAATGAATGGTGGTCTTTTTGCATTTTCAATGCCATTGGTATTCTTTTTTTCACTGTGAGTTAACTGAAGTTAGCAGAGAAAATCTAAATGCAAAGAAGTGGGCACTTGAACCTGGAAACATCAACTTACTGAAACCAATATTTCCTTTATTTATTTTTCACAATTTGTTTAACAAAATACACTGCCCTACCAAAATATCAGAGAATTTCCATGTCATGTCAATGGGTATCTAACTTCAAAAATATGCATTTAATGGAAAAATGTTACTAAAGATAAATTAAGGATCAATCTCTTTAATCTCAATTTTCAATGATATTCGTTTAGCAATTAAAATGTAATGGAAGCTGGAATATTGAACGATAAATTATCTTGTTTTATAAAAATCATTCATAATTGTCTAATATTGAAATAATCATTATTCAAACTTCTAAAATCTATATTTTATTAAAAAGTTAAAAATTATTTAATATTATTTAATTATCTGATGTAAAATTCTTATGATGCATTACTGCTGTGAAATATTTCAGCTTCCATAAACATTTTAAGTACTAAAAGAATATTTTTTTTAAATCAAGATTTAAATAGATTTGATTATTATTTTATTTCACCTACTGTCACACTTTTCCATTAAGTGCATATTTTAGAAGTTACAGCACTTCAAAGTTAGATTCCCATTCACATAACATGGAAATTCTCTAACTTCTTTTTTTTGGTACAACAGCAAATAATTAGTAGGACTCATATACCAAGGAATTTACAATTACTGAATCTCTAAAATTTCTATTTATTTGACTGACTTGGTTTATTAAAATATAAAAAACTGCCCTATGATGGGCAGCCATTTATTAAAATTTCAATTAGTAGTTTTTTAATTCAAACTTCTATTACACTTAAAAATTCAACTGCTAAAATTTTCATGGGCACTCCCACATTTTAAGAGAACAAAAGAGCATACCACCATCACCACCATTCCAGCTGATAATTTGAAGAAACATTTTATGCACATTAATAAGGATAATGTGTGTACGTGTAACTTTTTCCACCTTCAGCATAATTTTATTCTTTTACTTTGTTTCTTCCCCACAGACAAAACTTTGCTGATAGTCCCAGCCTTAATAAATACAGCATGTTTTCTAAGAGTTTCCCCACTGCTTTAGATACACTAAAGTATTTTGTATCTAAATGATTTTCAATTTCATCAGGAGAAAATGTTTTACTTCACTGATTTGGATTCTTATTTATCAAAAATTTTCACAATCATACAGTATATGTATTAAATATCTTCAAAATTTTTAGACTTACAAATTTTAATATTTGATATGTGAAGTACATTAATATATACAAAAGTCAGCTCGTGCCTCTCTTTCTATAAGCAAGCAGGTACTGCAAGGCTGACTTAACAAGTAGCAAATTTTTTGATGCATGTGGCATTACCTTTTCCATTCTATAAATATTATAACTGGCATGATGAGCCATGTGGAGGGGAGGGGGGGTCCTTCAGTTGGTGGCATGCCAGTCTTGTAATCTGTAGTTCCCACGTTTGAGTCACAGGTGAACCAGCATTGAGATTTATCTCTGTAAAACCCATACCCTGCCTGCAGTCAGTAGGAGTCATCAATGGGTTGGAAAGGCAGCCGTCCATCATATGGGATTTTAAGCCATGGCCCTGTGTGTGGGAAAGCCATATCCTATGCACATAAAATAACATACTGGATGGCCTTGATTTCCCCCAACCTCTGAGCCTTCAGGGGTCCTTATGACTCAGTCATCTAGCCAGATTTAGTCATTTGCCCTTTAGCTGAGCAATCAGAATCTGTGTGCAAAAAAGTGCCCCTCAGAGGTAAAACAACAACAACCACCGTGTACTGGCATATGTTTCAGTGATTTTTTTTTTCAAAATAAAGTCCTTTTTTGCTAAATCTTTATCTGGCAGCTCTTGACTGATTACTGTTACATACAGAGATTAGCTTTTATATGTATTAGCTACTATGGAGGGCAGTTATCTATAATGGTGCTCAAAATTAAAGATAATATTGAATCTTGAAAAGTATTAGATGGCTTGTATAAATTTTGCATTAGGGGGAAAATGTAAGCAAATTTAACCATTATAAGTGTCTGAAGCTGATAAATCAATTTTTAAAAAACACTAGAAATAAGCCTGCAACGTGTTGTTATACTTACCAACCATTTTTTATCATTTTAATTTTAATAATTTTTGTTCAGAATTAAATGTTTTTCTTTTGGTGTGTAATGTGAACTATTTCATTCATTAGTTGCTTCATTACAATGCTTAGAAGTTAATTTTTTCAAAGAGAAAAAAACTTGGCCCTTTAAAGGTAATGAATGTGACCATGAGAATATAAATTAAGGTTACTATAAAACAGTACATGGCTGCAGTTGTCACTAACTGGTGCTAACATTATCACTAGAATTGTTGAAGTCATTGTCAGAATAGATGGATATTGTTAATAACAGATCAGCAATTTCATTTTCCTTGTAAGGTCTCTTTGCAGCACTTCGTGGTAGATTTGACCATAAAAGACCCACAGACATGTTCATTTCATCACCCAAGATAATCACTTAGAAAACCAACCTTGATGTTAAAAGTTGTATGTGTGCTAGACACACACACAACTTTTAACCTCAATTCAAGTGCTACTCAAGCAAGGAGGAAGATAAACTAATGTCAACCAATTCAGACCAAAGAGGTATAGAAGAAAGGAGATGCCCTAAGCACATTACCCTGTAACAAGAGGTGAAGCAGACAATAGTCACATGTTTGCACCCATAAACACTGTACCAAATATGTGTTAAATATCAAGTTGGTGTACTTATATTACATGGCAAAAATATACTCTTGTTGAAATATTACAAATGATTATGATAATGGCTGATCTACATAATTTCTAAAAAAGATATGTATATATAAAGTATACAATTAAAAAGACCTTCTTGCTCAAAAATTAATTTAAAATAATTTAAAATTCTCTGTCATTGAGCACTAAAATTTTAGAGTTTATCCTTCAAACTATTTGCATGTTGAAAGGAGAAAACTCTCAGAAGCTTTTCGGAGCAAAGACAGCGTTACATCTTCAGTGAAGTGATGCTATGTACTGACGTTAGGTCTGTTTAGACAAAAAGCTTCTTTCCACGTCGTGAAAGGTGATTCCAGTGTCTCGATTGTAGGTGGGGACGGACGAGGTCATTATTTCAATAGCCTCGCGGACTATGGTTCCGTAGAAAGTGGATGCACGCGCAAGAAGTGTGGCGTGCTCCCAGTCTATTGTTGCCGTGTGTTGCACTGCTAGCTCAGAGGCGGCCGTCGTTAGCTTCTTTTGGCTGACATCAGTTTGGTGCTCCGCGAACCTTTCTTGTAAAGAGCGAATGGTTTTGCCGATGTAGTACACAACGGAATTATCCGTCAACTGTAGGGGAAATCGGTATACGCCCGATTTTTGAAGTAGGCTATATTTATCCCTGTCCCTTTTGACTAATTTCTTCAAATCTGGAGCTGGGCTGAAAACAATTTTGATATTATGGGCTCTGAGTAATTTGTGGACCAATTCACATAGGACAGGAATGTAAGAAATAGGTCCAGCAAAAGTAGTACGTTCGGGGTCGGTGATTGGGAGGAGAGCCAAATCTCTTCTGTTTTTGTTTCTATATTTGCTGATAACTTTGTCTATTGCTGTTGAGTTGTAGCCATGTAAGCAGTGATGGAATGGATGTTTAAAATTTCTTCTCCAAGCAGTTGCTCATTTGAAGGCACGGCGAAAGCCCTATGTGTGAGGGAATGGAAGGCTGCAATTTTGTACGCCCATGGGGTGCATGAGTCTGCATGTATGTGGAAAGAAGCTCTTTGTCTAAACAGACCTAACGTCAGTACATAGCATCACTTCACTGAAGACGGAGCACTGTCTTTGCTCCGAAAAGCTTCTGAGAGTTTTCTCCTAAGAACTTTCAACATGCAAATAGTTTGAAGAATAAAATAAAGACTCAAAAGGTTTAAACAACAAACAAATTTATTTCCAAAAATCACTCACCAAAACTTCAATGAAGAAGATATACACTGAGCACTCTTCCGTGCTACATGCTTATGCTCTACTATGTGCTCTTACTGTGCTCTCTGTCTCTCTAACTGTGCTACTGTGACAACATGTCACCAGACTTTAACAAGAGCCGAACGTGTCATGTTGCATGCCGGGAAAGACATTTACATAAATTGATGAGCGGCGCAAGCTATGATGCAAGAGGGGGAATGTCCTAGTGCACGTGCTTTAGTGGGTTATAGTCGGAAGATCAGAGTTGCGCATGCGCAACTCCTAACTCTTGGAAACGAGCGCTGTGATGCCAAAAAGGAAATAAAAATCCCCAAAATGATAAATATAACGTAAATTAAACAAAACTGGTTAAGGTAAAGTAAAAGTGAACGATGGGGCATCACATAGGGGATGTGAAAAAAATCCATGACAATTTATCACAGGTATATGGGGATCATGCCTGCTCATATGGCACTGTTACGGGATGGATATGCAAATCAGAGAAGGACAGTACAGCTTCAAAGACCTCCCCTGTGCAGAAAGACCAAAGGAGGCCATAAACAAGAGAACCATTGTTGCTATTCATGAACTTGCTAAGAAAACCCATACATCACCATTCAGGTAACAAGTTTAGATGTCAGTTGGTTGGTTGGTTGTTTTAGGTTTATTGGCGTATCGGCAACTAAGGCCATAATGCGCCAGACAAAGACAAATAGTAAATAAGAAATAAAAATCGTGTAAACCTACAACCAATGTTAAAAGCAACATCTAAAGGTGATAAAATACAATACAAAAACAACAACAAGTGTAAAACAAGTAAAGACAAAAAAATATATATATATAATAAAAACCATGATAAAAATTTGTGTCAAAAAACAAATATTTATATATATATATAGTATATGCAATGGATAAAACTAACCTAGGTGTAAATGACCTAGGTCACATGGCGAATAAATAACAAATCCGTAAAATTATAACCTGTTAAAATAACCTGTAAACTTCAAAAAGGCAAAAATTGGAGGTAAAAAGCAATGATCAGTTAAAAGATGTCCGAGTGTAAGTGGCTCGGACGTAAAATCATGAAAGGTAAAAAACAAACGTCGTTCAAGATTAAAACATGGGCAATGAATTAAAATATGTTTGACAGTTAAAATGGTGTCACAAAACTCGCACTTAGGTACGCCGTCCGCCCGCAAAAGAAACGAATGAGTAATAAACGAGTGACCCAAGCGGAGCCGAGCAAGTACAACTTCCTCCTTGCGATTCCTGCGGTAACAAGACTGCCATGGTTTGATGATAGGTTTGATCTCAAAGAGCTTGTTCGTAAGCTGTTCCGACCAAGATCTCTGCCACTGTGCCCGGAGCTCGGTGGTAAAATGCTGCCAGAAATCCAGATAGGGAAACGGCAACGGAGAGTCAGACAGGGGCATGGCTGACTTGGCAGCAGCATCTGCCAAGTCATTGCCCCTAATCCCGATGTGACCGGGCACCCAACAGAAATGGATGGTGGTTGTGGCTGCCAGACGATGTAGCTGCTGGCGGATCTTAGTAAGAACAGGGTGAGGTCGATGCCTCACCGAGATCAAAGCCTGTAGCGAGCTAAGCAAGTCGGTGTAAAGCACACACCGACGATGATGCTTAGTCGCCACGTGGTCCAAGGCGAGGCTGATAGTGTGCAACTCTGCGGTGAAGATGGAACACTGCAGTGGGATCTGGTCTGCAATGATTACATCACAGCAGACCATGGCTGATCCCACCGAAGTGCCGGACTTCGAGCCATCTGTAAAGACAGGCAAGAAGTCCGGGTGCTCAGCACGATGGCTGGCAAAGAGTTGCCGGTACACACAGTCAAGGCCTTCCCCATCCTGCACAAGGAAAAATCGCAGGAAGGGGAAACAGCGAGCCAAGGTGGAAGTGGCTCAGCTGTCGACTGTGCAACGCTATCGAGACTGGTGTTGATGTCTCTGAGGTAGCCTCGGACACGCAAACCAAAAGGACGAATGGCAGTCGGCCGATTTGTGTAAAGCATTTCCCACTTCAGACTGAAAACGCAGTCCCATGTGGGATGGCCAGGCAGGGATCGCAATTTAGAAGCATATTGTAGGGACAACTGCTGACGGCGAAGAGATAATGATGGTTCGTTGGTCTCAACGTAAAGACTCTGGACCGGTGAGGTGCGGAAGGCTCCCATGCAAACACGGAGGGCCTGATGATGGAGGGGGTCCAGCACCTTCACCACCGAATCCCGGGCCGAGTCGTACACCTGGGATCCGTAGTCCAGTTTCGATCGGACAAGTGCACGGTACAGGCGGAGCAAAGAACATCGGTCCACCCCCCAAGAGAGGGAGGAGAGGACCTTGACGATGTTCAATGCCCGCGTGCACTTGGACCTGAGATAACGTATGTGAGGTAAAAAGGTCAATTTCCGATCGAATATGAGACCGAGAAACTGGGTCTCCGCCACAACTGGAATGATGTTACCCCCGAGCCGCAGCTCGGGATCCAGATGAAGATTACGCTTGTGGCAAAAGTGCACACAAGCGGTCTTCTGTGGGGAGAACCGAAACCCGTTTGCCGTCGCCCAAACCGAAAGATTGTTCAGGGCAATTTGCAGTTGTCTTTCAATGACCCTCATGCTGGACAATGAGCAAAAGATGCTAAAGTCATCAACATAGAGGGCATTGCCTACTGATGGAGGAAGTTGTCTAGTTATAGAATTAATCTTGACAGCGAAAAGCGTAACACTCAGAACGCAGCCTTGTGGCACCCCCTGTTCTTGGGGGTACGGCCGCAACAGAGTGTTACCGACACGGACACGAAAAGAGCATGTCGATAAGAAGTTAGAGATGAAGATCGGCATGTGACCTCTCAAGCCGAAGCTGTGGAGGTCACGAAGAATGCCGAATCTCCAAGCCGTGTCATATGCTTTTTCGATGTCGAAGAAAATTGACACCAGGTGCTCTCTTCTTAAAAATGAATTTCTGATAGCCGATTCAAGGCGTATCAGATGGTCAAGAGTTGACCGTTGCCTGCGAAAGCCACACTGGGTGTTGGAAAGAAGGTTGTGATGTTCTAAATACCAGACGAGTCTGGCATTTACCATTCTTTCCAACACCTTGCACACGCAGCTCGTCAATGCGATGGGACGATAATTGGAAGGAATCTTGGGATCTTTGCCTGGCTTGGGGAAGGCCAAGACGATGGCCTCCCGCCAGGAGTCCGGAAACTGCTCCTCGAGAAAAATGCGATTGAAGAGATGGAGCAGCCGATCCTTACTCGATGGTGAAAGATGTTAGAGCATGGCATAATGGACATTGTCCGGCCCTACAGCAGAGGCACGAGAAGAGTGCAGAGCAAGGCGAAGCTCCTCCGCTGTGAATGGCCTGTTGTAAGGCTCCAGGCCATTCGAGTGGAAAGACAGCGGAGAGCGCTCCGCCCTGCCCTTCTGGGCCAGAAACTCGGGGGAGTAAGAGGAAGACGAAGAGATGGAAGAGAATGACTCCCCCAGAGTGTCAGCAATTGCTTTGGGATCAGCAATTGCCTGTCCATTGTGCTCCAGGATCGATAATGAGTGGGACGTGTAGTTCCCACTCATCTTCCGGACTTTATCCCACACAACCTTAGAAGTAGTCGTGCGGGTGATAGAAGATGTATACTTGATCCAAGATTCCTTCTGGCTCTGGCATCGGACGAAATGAGCTTTCACCCTGGCGCATTTGAAATTTTCGAGGTTGGGGGTTGTCGGATATCTCCGAAACACCCCCCAAGCCTTGTTCTGAGCCTTACGAGCTGCAGTGCAATCTGGATTCCACCACGGTTTCGGAAAGCGAGGAAACCGTGTAGAAGTTTGAGGAATTGTTGATGCAGCTGCATCTACGATACAGTCCGTTATCTCCGCTACTGCCACATTGATTGGCTCCTGGCTGACAGAGTGGTCATCGAGCTCAGAGAGCAGCTCGAAACCACCCCAGTCAGCCTGATCCAGCCTCCACCGCGAGATGCGTGAAGGGCTGCAAGGCACCCCCGGGAGATGATGCACACCACGGGGAGGTGATCGCTTCCGTAAGGGTTGTCCTCGACCTCCCATGTAAAGAGTGGAAGGATCAAGGAGGAGCAGATGGTGAGGTCAATGGCAGTGAAAGAGCGGGTTGGGGAGCGAAAGTAAGTACTGACACCGGTGTTCAACAGGGAGAGAGAAGGATCCAGGAGCCACTGCTCCAGGACCCTGCCCCTCCCGTTGGTGTCAGCACTGCCCCAAAGTGGACTGTGTCCGTTGAGGTCCTCCATAATGAGGAAGGGGGACGGCAGCTGCAAGACGAGATCATCAAGGTCTTCCTGGAAGACGATGCTCCCAGGTGGAAGATATACAGAGCAAACAGTCAGCGAGAACCCCACGAAGAGACGGATGGCTACCGCCTCCAAGTTGGTGGTGAGGGGTACGACCTGGAATGGAGAGTGGTTGCTCACGAGGATGGCGACACCCCCGCGAGCTGGGCCATCTCCATCCCCGGTCCCGGCGAACCAGTGAAAAGTGCCGGATCGTGGGATCTGTGACTGGCTGCAAGTATGTCTCCTGCAGGCACACACAGATGGGCTGGTGTGCCTGAAGGAGGGCCTTGATGTCTTCAAGATTCCTCTGGAATCCACGACAATTCCATTGTAGGAGTGTGGCCATCTCAGGACTTAGAAGAGTGGGCGGACGACGTGTTTCTATTCAACTTAACCGCCGCAGAGGACGGTTTAGTGAATAGGGGGCGGTCGGTATCATGTCCTCGGAATCATCTGAGGGGCATGGATCGGTGACTGCCCTTTGAGGAGGAGTGATGAGTTTCTTTTTTGGCCCTGGTGGGGGCCCCTTCGGTTTGGAATGTCTTGCTGTCTGAGGACGGGAGGGAGGAGGCCTTCCGGTGGAGGTGGAAGGCTGAGCTGCAGGAATGGAAACCGGGGTTGATGTCGAAGTCGACACCACCCTCGGTCTCGCCTGCGTGAGGAGGTACTTTGCAGCTGGCGAGAAAGACTCAGTAGGTGGTACACTGATGTCAGTCTGCACCGCAACCGAAGTCACTGGAACGATGGGCTTTCCAATGACTGCACTGGCATAGGAAACCTTGCCAGGCGGGGCGGGCGGTGCAGCAAGCTTTCTCGCCTCAGCATACGAGATGTTATTCACGACTTTGAGGCATTGTACCTCCTTTTCCTCTTTCCACTTCGGACAGTCGCGGGAGTACGCCGGATGTTCGCCACTGCAGTTCACACAGCATGCCTTTTCTGCTGTGCAGTCAGGATCGAGATGATCCTTACTGCCACAGCGAGCACAGGTGGGCTTGCCCCTGCATGCTGTGCAGGCATGACCGTATATCTGACACTGAAAACAGCGCAGAGGGTTCAGTATATACGGCCGTACCTCACAATGTAAGTAACCTGCCTTGATGGAAGAAGGCAGGCGTGGCGTGTTGAATGTCACAATCAATACCCGGGTGGGTGTCAATTTCCCATCACGGCGTGTCGAAACCCGATGGACCGCTGTTACTCCTTGAGGTGTGAGCTCCGAGAGGATTTCCTCCTCAGTGACTTTGAGGAGGCCCCACTCGGTGATCACACCCTGAGAGGAATTCAAAGTTTTATGGGGAGTGACTTCGACAGCCACCCCACCAATTTCTTTGACTTTCAGGAGTAGTTTGGAGTGTTTCGAACAAGCGGTCTCAACCTGTAAGTCGCCAGATCGTAAGCGCTTAACGGATTTCGGCTCTCCCGCAAGACCTTTCAAACCTTTATTCACAAAGAATGGGGACATGTCCCCAAGTACCTGATCACCCGTGGAGTGGATGATCAGGAACTTTGGGAACGAAGACACAGACACAGAAGATGACGGCGCTGATAACGTAGACGAAGAAGACGGGGGTTCATGTCGAGCCCTCTTGTTGGCGGTGATCGCATTTTCCTCATTAACTCGCATGTTTGTTTTTGTGTGGTTCAGTGCCCGCTGTCCCCACCCTCCATGGAGCCCAACAAGGGGACGCCCAGTCGGGCGCCAGGGCTACGCAGGTACTATATCCACACAGACAGTGAGCCAAGCCCTCACAAATAAATAGAAGGAAAATTAAAAGAGAAGTGTGCAGAACAAATAACATTCTGCACAAATGAAACAAAGCTTAAAATAACAAAATTTTGAATGGCCAACCTGGCCTCACAAAGAAAAGATAACGACAAAAGGAAAATAAATTGTGAGGAAACTTGTAAACCTGTACCCAGACCGTGGGCAAGGTTACTCACCGCTCTGCACGGTTGACCCTAGCAGGACCTGCCCACCAGCCGATTGCTCCTGGGGGGGCCACCCCAGGAGCTCCCGTTTACCGGAAGCAGAGGCCAAAGCAGTGTATAGCAGAGGCCTCGGAATCCGCTGCCCAGTCCCGCGACAGACAGGCTCCCCAATGGCAAGACGGCCAATGGGGACCACGCCAGTCATGAGCTGAGGAGAGAAGACGGGGACCCCCGAGCAACTACCAGGATCCTCCTTTCCTGGGACACGGGTCTCCGCGCACGGCAAACATGCAGGCGAGCATTTAGGACCCTGCGAAGGTAACCGAGCCAGCGGAACCTTCACAGGGTGGTCCCCCTCACTGCGTACAGGCGCTCACACCGAGGGGGTAGATGTCAGTATATCAAATGCTAGTGTGGAAAAAAATATTCATCAACATTTAAAGTTCTGAAAGATCTGTGCCAAATAGATATGCCACAAACTGACAGAACATTAAAAAGAGCTAGAGTCAACTCATGTAAGGAGATGCTAGTAATATTTAAACCTAGTGGCCCCAAACAGTTAGCAGACATTGTCAAAGGGATGAGATGTGGTTTCATTATTTTTTAACACCCAGAAAGATCAACAACTATGTTTGATTATGGAAGATGAACTGTATCCCCAAATCCTCTAACAACACTTTCACTCAAGGGAGAAGGTGTTCACTTTTTTTTTTTTCAATTCCCAAAGAGTGGTAGCCATGGACACCTTACCTGAAAAAATGACTATAAATGGTCAATACTACACTAAAATTGTTTTGCCCAAAATGGTCAAGGAGCAGCATCCAACAATAGGCATGTTAAGTGTTCTTCATGACATGTCAGTGCTTTCAAAATGTGCAAGTTACAGCCTATTTGGAGCAGGACAAAATCAAACAGCTACCCCCTCCTGCATATTCATGTGATCTTGCACCATGTGATTTTTGGTTGTTTGCAAAAAATTAGAAATGAACTTGCTGGGAAGCCTTTTTCTAGGATGCAAGACCTTATAAACTGCATTCATTCAGAGTTACAGAGTATTTCCCAATAGGAGTACCACCAAGAATTCTAGAATTGGCATAGATGTCTGCAACTTTGCATGAATGCTGGAGGTGAGTACTTTGAAGGACAGTATAAGTTTCGTTGAGGTAAGTGCAATGGTTTTTTTGTTCTGCAGATGCAGGTAAAGAAGTTTTTGAATGCCCTTTGTAGAAAGAACTTATTTTGTAAAGTTATTTTTCTATTTAATCCATATTATTTTACAGAGGCCAGACGTTAAAAGGCCTGTAGCTTTCAGTTATGCTGCCATTACTATCACCCCCAGTGCTAAATGCCACTGCCTGTCACTACCTCTGTACATGAGTACGGTTCACAGATTTGATAGGAACCAAAACTGGCTACCCTGAGCCCATAGTGCATAATAGACTTGAATACTTTTAAATGTAGAAAAAAAAAATCACACTAATTTATTTATATTTGAAACAAATCTAAAATTCTAATATTACTCTTACAAATTCTGCTTTTAACTACATTAATGTGAAAGTTGTTTTATAAAAAAAATACTTTTATAACTGGCTGATGCAGTCTTGTGTTGGGGCTACCAGTCACTCACTTCAAAACTGGCACCCATCATCCGTAATAGTGAGGAGTGGTAGAACTGTTTCTAAATAGTAACAGCCAAAACCACCAAACTCAGTATCCTGATTCCTCTATTTGCATCTTAGATCAACATTATGGTTAGAAACTCTCAAATATTTCCTCCCCTCTAAAAGACCACTTTCCTAAAATTTGGTAGGAACTGTTTCTAAATGGTAAGAGCTAGAATTGTACAAGTCAGTATACAGCTTCCTCCAATTGCAACTTAGATCAACATAAGGGTTAGGACCCTGAAAATTTTTATTCCCCCCCCAAAAAATAAGTGTGAACTGCTTCTAATTTGTAAGCGCGTAATTTAAAAAATAAATACCTCTTCATGCAGCTGCTTGCCACAGAGGTCTGACAGAAGCCTATCAGTTTAATGTACCATAGAGAAGATCTGTGAGGAAAGCGAGACCTCAACAGAAAGAAACGGAAAAACAAATTACAGTTCCTCAAACCACAACTTAAAATAGTGAAAGAGTTTGCAAAGTAGGGTAAGTTCATTTGTATCCCCTCCCCTCCCTCAAAAATTAGCTCCTTGGGAAAAAAAAGGAGAGGGAGTTCTTTTAAGATCACCAAAATTGGCATACAACCTCCTCTCATAGTAGATTAAAGAAACTCAAGGTTTTCATCAACTATCTTGCTTTCCTCTTCTTCAAAAAGCATCCCCCCTACACACAGAGAGACATACAAACACCAGGGAAAATTTCTCCTGAACAATAATAACTAGGATCATCGAATTTGCTATAAGGCTTCCTCTCATCCTTGCTTTAAGGGATATGAGGTTTTGATCGCCCAAATTTCGCCTGCAAAAAAAAAAACATGTACATCAAACCAGAATTTTTTTTCCCTAAATGGTAAGAGCTAGGATTACTGAATTTGGTATACAGCTTCCTCTCATCATGGCTCTGTGCAATTTAGGGGTTTGCTATTTATGGAATATAATGAGTTATAATCAAATGAAAGCTTACAGTACAGAAATAATTTTTTATCATCTCCTAAATCAAAAAGATTTAATTTCCCTTACCCCTCCCATTGGCAAGGTGGGAAAATTATTGCTGCCAATACGAACCTCTTGGCCATCACGTTTCTAGTATAAATAGATCATTTGCAATATTGATTTAAAGTTTGGCCATTTTCCAACTTAAGATCACCAAAATTGGTATACAACCTCCAAACTGACTGAAATTAAAGACAATCAAATTTATTTAAATCTCAATTTATCATCAATATTCATTCAGTAAAGAGTTATAGATGCTGAAAATTTTAATAATAAATTATTTTGTTTCATAAAAAGCATTTATAATTATCTAATATTAAAATAATCATTATGCAAACTTTTCAAATTTATATTTTATTAAATGATTTGAACAATACTTATTATTTAGATTTCAATTAATATCTGACGTTTGTATAACTGATTAGTGTTGTGAAATATACTAGGTTCCATAATTTCTTAAATACTAGATGAATGCTGTTGAAAACTGAGATTTATATAAAGATAAAATCTTTATTTTCTATTAAAAAAAGTTAAACACAGCTAAAATTCTATAATAATTTTATATCACGATAATGCTGTGGTACAAAAGTTAAAAACTTTCTTCCAGGGAGTAGTTTTCAAGCCTAGGGAAGTGCTGTACATTGCCATTAATAATTATGGAATATACTTAAATAACACCTTAAAATTACCCCAATTTTTCATATTTACTCAAAGTAAAACTCTTCCAATCAGAGACCAACTAGAGTTACATATAAAATGAACATATTTACCAATTTTGCTGGTACAATTGCATTTTCAGCGACGATGTCATGCTGCAGATGGCGATTATAAATGCTACCAGTCCTTAGATGTTCTTCTTGTAGTTTTACAATGTGTGCATATAGGTTATGAACTAACGAATTTCTTTATTTTCCACATCCAAATCAGAAGCTTCATTCAACACTGATGCTTGAAATGTGGTTTATGATGCCAGTTGTTTGTGGTTTTATCAGTTCAATCTTTTTTTGTGCAAGATGTTATTTACTGCAACGCATTTTGCCACGTAATTGCATGAATTTTTTACACATTGAAAACATCAAGGAAATGGTATCTTCTGTAAGGTAATAAATGAACAGTTCACATACGGTGATGAGCACTTTTTCCCCTGCTCGAAAATGATTTTAGTAACTCAACTACTGGAAGTCAGCTAATGTCATAATGACCCATTGTTTAATGCAGGTCAAAAGCCATTGCTTTCACAACTTTAAGAACCTTAAAACATCTAAAAACAAGAACCTCTTAGGTTCATATGCTACGCGTTTCACCACGAACTCATAACACATGGCATCCTCAGGCAAGAGAGATGGTAACAGGATTCCCTGGAAGAATGTTTTTAACTTTTGTACCACAGCATTATCGTGATGTAAAATTATCATCTTTATTTTCAGTAACCTTTTTCCATTAAATAACTATTTTAGAAGTTATAAAGCTCTGAAGTCTGATTCCCATTCACATAACATGGAAATTTTCTAATATTTTGGTATGGCAATGTAACTCTTTCATATATTATAAGGATATTCATTGTTTTGACCTATGGGAATAACTTTCCCTTGCTTACAATTCCTGTGATTCCAAAATGTTATTTATTTAAAAGTGATCTCTGAAATTTTTTCCAATTATTCAGGTCAACGTTACATTGCTGACATATTACTGTAGCCACCTGTCTTGCAGATCCAGTTTGCAAGAGATTCGATAGAAACTGAGTTTTGTTTCATAAGTTTCACTTCTGCAAAACATCACACAATACTGCATCATTGTTCAGACTTCTAGTTTAAGAAGGTCTTATCAGTAAATAAATTGCACATGAACAAATCCATATCATAATCTAATTTTGAAATCAGAGGTAGTGTAACAACCTATACTGCTATGAAGCAAGTAGTAAGCAAACAGAGGATTGCCTGCACCACAGTGGATGAAAATGTAACTAGTGCTGCTGTTGCTTCACATCTCGAAATCAGCAGGCATTCCCATTACGTAGGCACCACTTTGGCTTGATAGCTTAGCTGACAAAGCAGTTAGTGCAACAGAAGGATGTTGTACCAAATTATTAATGTTTTATGCAGGAAGAAACAGACAGGTTGGTTGGTTGGGGTTTATTGCCGCATTAGCAACTAAGGCTATAATGTGCCAAACGAATGTCCAAAAAGAAAAGAGATAAAAGTAATGTTTAACCCTCAACCAAATTTAAAAATAAACCACAAAGTCAACAAGAACAATGTAAAGCAATAAAAAGAAATTTTGTGGACAACAAAAACAAATATATAAATATGTTCAATATAAAAAATAATCCAGCTGTAAGCAACCTGGGTTATATATATATACAATGTTTAAAGGTGGTAAAATCAAAGTCTAGTAAAATATCCAGTGTATTGCAAAAATTTAAAGACAGAGCTAAAACAACACTGATCAGATAACAAATGTCTGAGTGTAAGGGGCTCGGACATAAAATTATGAAAGTTAAAAATCATATGTCTTTCAAAGGTAACAGCGGGACATTCAATTAAAATATGCTTCACAGTTAAAAATGGTGTCACAAAACTCGCACTTAGGTAAAACTCGCACCGAAGAAGAAATGAATGCGTAAGAAATGTATGACCTAAGCAGAGCCGAGCAAGTACAACTTCCTCCTTGCGATTCCTGCAGTAACAAGACTGCCATGGTTTGACGATAGGTTTGATCTCAAAGAGCTTGTTCGTAAGCTGTTCCGACCAAGATCTCTGCCACTGTGCCCGGAGCTTGATTGTGAAATGCTGCCAGAAATCCAGATATGGAACTGGCAATGGAGAGTCGGACAGGGGCATGGCTGACCTGGCAGCAGCATCTGCCAAATCATTGTCCCTGATACCGACGTGACCGGGCACCCAACAGAAATGGATGGTGGTGGTGGCTGCCAGACGATGTAGCTGCTGGCTGATCTTAGAAAGAACAGGGTGAGGCCGATGCCTCACCAAGATCAAAGCCTGTAGCGAACTAAGCGAGTCGGTGTAAAGCACACACCGACGATGATACTTAGCCACCACGTGGTCTAAGGCGAGGCTGATAGCGGGCAACTCTGCAGTGAAGATGGAACACTGCAGTGGGATCTGGTCTGCAATGATTACATCACAGCAGACCATGGCCGATCCCACTGATGTGTCGGACTTCGAGCCATCTGTGAAGACAGGCAAGAAGTCCGGGTACTCAGCACAATGGCTGTCAAAGAGTTTCCGGTACACACAGTCGGTTGTAAAGGCCTTCCCTGTCCTGCACAAGGAAAAATCACAGGAAGGGGAAAGAGCGAGCCACAGTGGAAGTGGCAAAGCTGTCGACTGTGCGATGCTATCGAGACTGGTGATGATGTCTCTGAGGTAGCCTCGGACACACAAACCAAAAGGACGAATGGCAGTGGGCCGATTTGTGCAAAGCATTTCCCACTTCAGTCTGAAAACGCAGTCCCAAGTGGGATGGCCAGGCAGGGATTGCAATATCGATGCATATTGTATGGACAACTGCTGACGGCGAAGAGATAAAGAAGGTTCATATGTCTCGACGTAAAGACTCTGGACCGGTGAGGTGCGGTAGGCTCCCGTGCAAACACGGAGGGCCTGGTGATGGAGGAAGTCCAGCACCTTGACCACCGAATCCCGGGCAGAGTCATACACCTGGGATCCATAGTCCAGTTTCAATCGGACAAGTGCACGGTAGAGGCAGAGCAAAGAACATCGGTCCCCCCCCCCCCCAAGAAAGGGAGAAGACCTTGATGATGTTCAATGCCTGTGTGCATTTGGACCTGAGATGACGTACGTGTGGTAAAAAGGCCAATTTCCGATCGAATATGAGACTGAGAAACTTGGTCTCTGCCACAACTGGAATGATGTTACCCCCGAGCCAGAGCTCGGAATCCAGGTGAAGATTACGCTTGCAGCAAAAGTGCACATAAGCGGTCTTCTTTGGGGAGAACTGAAACCCATTTACCGTCACCCAAACAGAAAGATTGTTCAGGGCAATTTGCAGTTGTCTTTCAATGACTCTCATACTGGACGAAGAGCAAAAGATGCTAAAGTCCTCAACATAGAGGGCATTGCCTACTGATGGAGGAAGTCGTCTAGTTATAGAATTAATCTTGACAGCAAAAAGCGTAACACTCAGATTACAGCCTTGAGGCAACCCATGTTCTTGGGGGTACGGCCGTGACAGAGTGTTACTGACACAGACACGAAAAGAACATGTCGATAAGAAGTTGGAGATGAAGTTTGGCATGTGACCTCTCAAGTCGAAGCTGTGAAGGTCACGAAAAATGCCGAATCTCCAAGCCGTGTCGTACGCTTTTTTGATGTCGAAGAAAATTGACATCAGGTGCTCTCTTCGTAAAAATGAGTTTCTGATAGGCGATTCGAAGGGTATCAGATGGTCAAGAGTTGACCGTTGCCTGCGAAAGCTACACTGGGTGTTGGAAAGAAGGTTGTGGTATTCTAAATACCAAATGAGTCCTGCATCTACCATTCTTTCCAACACCTTGCACACGCAGCTCGTCAAAGCAATGGGATGATAATTTGAAGGAATCTTGGAATCCTTTCCTGGCTTTGGGAAGGCCAAGATGATGGCCTCCCGTCAGGAGTCCGGAAACTGCTCCTCAAGAAAAATGCGATTGAAAAGATGGAGCAGCCGATCCTTACTCGATGGTGAGAGATGTTGGAGCATGGCACAATGGACATTGTCTGGCCTGACAGCAGAGGTACGAGAAGAGTGCAGAGCAAGGTGAAGCTCCTCCGATGTGAATGGCCTGTTGTAAGGCTACAGGCCATTCAAGTGGAAAGACAGTGGAGAGCGTTCCGCCCTGCCCTTCTGGACCAGAAACTCGGGGGAGTAAGATGACGAAGAAGAGATGGAGGAGAAGGACTCCCCTAGAGTGTCGGCAATTGCTTTGGGATCAGCAATTGCCTGTCCATTGTGCTCCAGGATCGATAACGAGTGGGACGTGTAGTTCCCACCCATCTTCCGAACTTTATCCCACACGACCTTAGAACTGGTCTTGCGGGTAATAGAAGACGTATATTTGATCCAAGATTTCTTCTGGCTCTGGTGCCGGACGAAACAGGCTTTCGCCCTGGCGCATTTGAATGCTTACAGGTTGGGGGGTGTCGGATAACTCAGAACCCCCCCCCCCCCCCAAGCCTTGTTCTGAGCCTTACGAGTTGCGGTGCAATTGGGATTCCACCACGGTTTCGGAAAGTGAGGAAACCGTGTCGAAGTTTGAGAAATTGTTGATGCAGCTGCATCTACAATACAGTCCGTTATCTCCACTACTGCCACATTGATTGGCTCCTGGCTGACTGAGTAGTCATCGAGCTCAGAGAGCAGCTCAAACCCACCCCAGTCAGCCTGATCGAGCCTCCACCGTGAGATGTGTGAAGGGCTGCAAGGTGCACACCATGGGGAGGTGATCGCTTTCATATGGGTTGTCCTCGACCTCCCATGTAAAGAGTGGAAGGATCGAGGAGGAGCAGATGGTAAGGTCAATGGCAGTGAAAGTGTGGGTTAGGGAGTGAAAGTAAGTACTGGCACCTGTGTTCAACAGGGGGAGAGAGAAAGATCCAGGAGCCACTGCTCCAGGACCCCGCCCCTCCCTTTGGTGTCAGCACTGCCCCAAAGTGGACTGTGTCGGCTGAGGTCCCCCATAATGAGGAAGGGGGACAGCAGCTGCGAGACGAGATCATCAAGGTTTTCCTGGAAGACGATGCTCCCAGGTGGAAGATATACAGAGCAGACAGCGAGAACCCCACGAAGAGGCAGATGGCAGCCACCTCTAAGTTGGTGGTGAGGGGTACGACCTGGAATGGAGAATGGTTGCTCACGAGGATGGCGACACCCCCACGAGCTGAATCATCTCCATCCCGGTCCCGGCGAACTATGGAAAAGTGCCGGATTGCGGGATCTGTGACTGTCTGCAGGTAAGTCTCCTGCAGGTCCACACAGATGGGCTGGTGTGCCTGAAAGAGGGTCTTGATGTCGTCAATATTCCTCTGGAATCCACGACAATTCCATTGTAGGAGTGTGGCCATCTCAGGCCTTAGAAGAATGGACGAACGACGAATTCCTATTCAACTTAACCACTGCAGAGGACGGTTTAGTGAATAGGGGGCAATCGGTATCCATGTCCTCAGAATCGTCCGAGGGGTATGGATCGGTGATCGCACGTTGTGGAGGAGAGATTAGTTTCTTTTTTGGCCCTGGTGGGGGCCCCTTCTGTTTGGAAGGTCTTGCTGTCTGAGGGCGGGGAGGAGGCCTTCCGGTGGAAGCTGAGTAGCAGGAATGGAAACTGGGGTTGATGTCGAAGTCGACACCACCCTCAGTTTCGCCTGTGTAAGGAGGTATTTTGCTGCAGGTGAGAAAGACTCAGTTGGTGGTACACTGATATCAGTCTGCACCGCCACCGAAGTCATTGGAACGATGGGCTTTCCAATGACTGCACTGGCATAGGAAACCTTGCCAGGCGGGGTGGGGTGCAGCTAGCTTTCTCGCCTCAGCATAAGAGATGTTGTTTATGACCTTTAGACGTTGAACCTCCTTTTCCTCCTTCCATTTTGGACAGTCACGGGAATACGCTGGATGTTCGCCACATCAGTTCACACAGCACACCTTTTCTGCTGCGCAGTCAGGATCCAGATGATCCTTACTGCCACAGCGAGCACAGGTGGGCTTGCCCCGGCATGCTGTGCAGGCATGATCGTATATCTGACACTGAAAACCACCAATCTCTCTGACATTCAGGAGCAGTTCCGAGTGTTTGGAACAAGCGGTTTCAACCTGCAAGTCGCCAGATCGTAAGCGCTTGACAGATTTCGTGTCTTCCCGCAAGACCTTTCAAACCTTTATTTATGAAAAATGGGGGCATGTCCCCAAGTACCTGATCACCAGTGGAGTGGACGATCAGGAATCTCGGGAATGAAGACACAAATACAAAAGACGATGGCAGAGATAACATACACGAGGAAGATGGGGGCTCATGTCGAGCCTTCTTAGCGGCATTGATCACATTTATTTCTTCATTCTCTCTCATGTTTGAGTTTGTGTGGTTAAGTGCCCGCTGTCCCCACCCTCCACGGAGCCCAATAAGGGGATGCCCAGTCAGGCACCAGGGCTACACAGGCACAATACCCACACAGACAGTGAGCCAAGCCCTCACAAATAAACAAATGGAAAATGAAAAGAGAAATGTGCAGAACAAAAACGTACTACACAAAAGAAACAAAGCAAAAAATATCAAAATTGTGAATGGCCAAACTGGCCTCGCAAAGAAATTATAACTGCAAAATGAAAATAATCTGTGAGGAAACTTGCAAACCTGTACCCGGACCATGGGCAAGGTTATTCATCATTCTGCACAGTTGACCGTAGCAGGATCTGCCCACCAGCCGATTGCTCCTGGGGGGGGAGGGGGGGGGGACCCCAGGAGCTCCAGTTTACTGGAAGCAGAGGCCAAAGCAGTGCATAGCAGATACCCCGGAATCCACTGTCCAGTCTCACAACGACAGGCTCCCCAATGGCAAGGCAGCCAAAGGGGACCCCGCCAGTCATGAGCTGAGGAGAGAAGACGGGGATCCTTAGCAACTACCAGGATCCTCCTTTCCCGGGACACGGGTCTCTGTGCACGGCAAACATGTGGGCGAGCATTCAGGACCCTGTGAAGGTAACCGAGCCAGTAGAACCTTCACAGGGTGGTCCTCTCACCTCATATAGGAGCTCGCATCAAGGGGAAACAGACAGGTACACAGGGATTATGGGATAAATGTGGAAAGGTGGTTGAAGGTGAGGATTTAGTGATGGTTAGGTGGGCTGAGCATTTCAGAGAAGTTCTAAATGATGTGATTATTTCTACTCCCATTGTTTGGAATAAGGATAGATGTCCTATATCATATTCCAAAGTCGCTTTGGCTATCTCTAAATTAAAATTGCATAAATCACCAGGGGTGTTTCCATCCACTCCTGGGGATTTCAGGAACAACACAAATGTTTCGAGCTCTAAGGTTTCTGAAACCTTAGACCTTGGAACATTTGTGTTGTCACATGGCTGACTGAAATTTTGAATATTTTTTATGATAAAGGTGTTATTCCTAAGGATTTTACTAGACCTATTATTGTTCCTATTTTTCAAAAAAGGTGATTGCAGTTCTTGTGATGATTATAGGGGAATTAGTTTACTTTCTGCTCCAGGTAAAGTTCTTTGCATGATTATACTTAATAGAATTAAACATTTGGTTGATGGACAACTGCGCGATGAACAGTGTGGATTCAGAAGTGGTAGGGGATGTACTGATCAAATATTTTAACTTAGGCAGATTCTTCAAAAACCTGTGGTTGCTAGCTTTATATATTTTAAAAAGGCTTTTGACTCTGTTGATCGACATAATTTGTGGTTGATTGTTAGATCATGTGGAATACCTGATAAGTTGTGTAATGAGAGCTCTCTATAATAACACTGCGTCGTGTGTGAGAGTTGATATGTCTTGTAGCAATTGGTTTAGTATTGCTAGTGGAGTTAGACTAGGGTGCATTTTGTCTCCTTTTCTGTTTCATTTGGTTATTGATTATGTTATGTGAAATTCTTTGCAAGGGAAAGATTTTGGCTTTAAATGGTCTAGAGATTTCAAAATTTCTGATTTAGATTATGTAGATGATTTGACTCTATTGGCAAATGATGATGATGATATGAATTCATTCATTAGGGCTGTTGATGAGACTGGTAACAGAGTAGGTTTGGTGATAAACAGAGAAAAAAATAAAGTGTAGAAGTGATAAAGTTGGTGAGGCTGATGGTGCTTTAGTTGCTTTGAATGGCTGCAGTCTTAAACAAGTGTCAGTTCAATTATGTTGGTAGCTATGTAGCAGCTACTGGTGATGTGCAGCATGTGATAAATAGAAGAATATGGATTGCCACTGGAACTTTTAAAAATCTATGGAAAGTGTGGAAAAATAGACGTGTACACTGAAAATTTAAATTAGGCTGTAAGCTAGTTTGGTTCTTTCTAAGGTTAGTTATGGTAGCGAAACGTGGACCCTTTATAAGCAGGATAACAAGAAACTTGATGCCTTTGATTCTAGATGCTTACACAGTAGCTTGGGCATTAGATGGTTTGACTTTGTAAGTAATGATGAGGTTAGAAGAACGAGTCATCAACTTCATTTGAGCAGCATATTGTGCAGAGAGAGACTGTTAGTTTGGCCATGTTGCCCCATATGCATAGATGCAGATTGGCAAACTAGATTATGAACAGTGTGCCTAAGGGTTTCAGAAAAAGGGGGATACCTAGGAAGTGATGGGTAGACAATGTCAAAAGGACCTTGCTAGAATTGGCCTAAAGTGACCAAATGTAACATCTGTACCTCAGAAAAGACACATACGGAAAGGAAAATTATACAGTCTGGTTGGACCTCCATAGCCCATGGCTGTGGGCGGGTGGGCAGGCAGGCAGGTAGGTAGGTATTATTTCATAGCAAAAACATTATCATGATATACTTGTTTTCTTACTTCCCCTCCCCCGCCTTAAATTTGAATTTTAGAGTTATTCCTGAGAATCTGGACCATCCCAATCCCCGAGCAGTCCAGATTTTTGGATCCTTACTATGTATATATATCCAATGGCAGAGTGGTTAGTGAGCTTGGCTACTGATCTAAGGGACCTGGGTTCAAGCCCCTGGCAAGGCATGGATATTTGTGATATTTTTCTGCTGAGTCCCGCCATCCTCTCAGACCTTCTACTGTGGTGTATAAACTGACAAGCTCACAAGCTCCTGTAGACCTCTGTAACAAGAATCTGCTTGAGGGTATCTATTTATTTATTTATTTATTTATTTATTTATTTATTTATTTATTTATTTATTATTATATAATATAATATATTAGAATATTTAACTTAATTCAGTTGCGAATTGCATTAATGAAGTATTCAATAATTTTAACAGTAAAATCATATATAATAATATTTAATGATCAAGTACTGCTGTTTGATATATTTTTTAACTAAACATATGACTTCTAATTTTGAAGCCTAAATTTTTTTTAAACTGAGGCTAGCTTTTAATGGTCTGCTACTGAGAGTAAGATTCTTGTTAGATCGTAAATGATTAAATTGCCTAAATTTCACCAAAATCCTAAATATAGATATGATAAATATTTAATTGCAACTATACATACAGCAGAATTTAAACTATTATATAATGTGATTTCAAAAACCAGAGAACAAATTAGAATAGCAGGAACAAAAGATATATTCAGAATATTTAAGATTAACACAAAAGGTTGTTTATATTCACTTTAAACAATTACTAGGAAGGATACACTTTTTAATAGAAAAGCAAAGGGGAAAAAAGCAGGAACACATAGAAGAACAATTACTGATCTAAGAAATATAGAAGTGTAAAAAATTACAAAAGATGAGAGAACAGGAATGCAGAATATGAAACAAAACCCTGTAAATGCTAACTTAAAAACAAAATCTCAGGAGTAATATAGAGAATCTATACTTAATAAATCTAAATACCTAAACTTATCCTCAATGCATCTTAAATCATGATAAAATTAAGATTCTAGAGCAAGTGGTAATATTAGGTTATTCTGCATCAATGACGAAATTATAACATTTAACACATGTATTAGAACAAACTATTCAAAAGATTAACCCATAGAAAAGAATAAAACTAGATTTAGAATGTAGAGGGTAACACAGTATCATACAAACAATAACATAAAGAACATTAACCTTCCAGAGAAAGATATTAAAAAATTAAAACAAACTTTCTATTGAAATAATTTAGCAAATAGATAAAAGTGATCATGTTGTGAAAATTAATAATTTACCTAAAGAATTAAAATGTATACCTTAAGATAAAAATCCTCTTGTAGCAAATTACATAAACTGGCAGATCTGGAAAACAATCCCTTTCTAAGGACTTAGTGAAAGCATTACACCTCCTATGCATCTGGCTGTCCCACAACTTTTTGTTAAAATAAAATTTAATAAAGAAAATTACCCATTCAGACCACTGATTTCAAAGTGTAAATCTCCTCTGTATAATTTAGAAAAGGAAGTTACTATGTTTCTTATCTCTTTTTTTCCACCAACACATTATACACTTACCTCATGTCAGGATGCTGTAGAAATCACCCATTAGAGACAACAACCTTACATTGATTTGATGTCATAATGTTGTATCCTAACATCCCAGTGCTGGATGCAGCAATGTGAATGAAGTCTGAATGGTTGAGTAGCTAGACCAATGGCCCAAGAGTACAACTTAATATATTGAATTAAAAAGGACTGCTAGTCAGTTTATACCAACAATAACAAGCGCACCAACATAAAGGAAGCTCATCTGACTTCATATCCTAGAAGTGTCTTGTGTTAACAACAGTGGAGTAGACGTACTGCCTCTTCTAGTCAGTTGAGTCTATGACTGGTGATTACGAAGTTGAACTTTACATCAATATCAACATCAAGAAGACTGTACCTCTCCACCAGATGAGACTGACATCGAAAATGGTAATATAATCTGAATTCTTTGTGCTGTGTAACAACAATTTGGGACTATATCAGTTTTTACTAGATAAAAATGTGATGCTATGTCCATTCAGCAAAAAAAAACAATGTTAATATATTAGAACCATAAAAGGTATTAATGTATTTAACTCAATTAAGTTGTGAATTGCACTAATGAAGCATTGAATAATTTTAAGAGTAAAATCGTTTATTTAAATATTTAATGATGAAGTACTGTATGTTTCAATTTTTTTTATTTTTAACTTTCATTGTTCCTAATATTCTCTTAGTGGTACCTGAAGTGTATATCTGAGAGTGTTTGTTACAAAATGTTAGATAATAGCTTCCCAAGCACTGATTGATGATGATAACGAACTTCTTAAACAAACGTTTTATGAAAAAAGTGAGTGAAGATAATTTAAAAATCTCGATTAAATTTATTTCAATCTTGATTTTTTTAACAATATTTATTCAGTACCTACAGAATTATGGAAATTTGAATATTTAATAATGATAATGCCAGTTTGAATAATTGCTCTGAACAAAAATGAGTTAAAATGAAAGCATTAACATATTTATGGTTATTTTTAACAGTTTAAGTAATAATTATGTTCATTTTAACAAATTTTGAATGCTTTTTGAACAACAAGTTCACTTGCTAAATGTTTCAGCTTCCTTAACTCTTTACATACTGATTGCATATTGCTGGAAATGGAAATTTAAATAAATTTGATTCAAATCTTTAAATTAACTTTGGAGATATTTTTTCATAAAAGTGTGAATTATTTAAGAAGTTACCCAAGTTCTGCATCTGAGTTACTATTGACATAACTTGGAACTGTACCTGAAAAAGTGGCTGTTGAGTTTAATTGTAGCAAATAATTATATAATTACAGCAAAATTATAGCATGCTTTTATGGGCAAAAAGAGTTCTCAATTAAAAACACTAACCTCTTGCTACTGCTTTATGTAAGAGTGTTTTTCCTCTATTATCTCTTGCATTGACATTTGCTTTATGGCTGACTAGTGTTTTTGCTATGCTTTCTTGTTTGGTACTTAATGCCAAGTCCAATGGTATATCATCCATGCTGTCAATTTCATTTAATTTTCCAGGAAGCTGAAAAATATGCCACTTAACCATAAAGAAAATGACAAAAACAACAGTATACATTTTAAAAGATAAAAATAATGTATACTTGCCTGCCACTGAACCTTATAAGTAGCTTATGCTAAAAACAAAACAATCAGTAAAGTGTATTCTTTTGCAAAATTATTTTAAGGTTATATTTTTTAACAAACACCTAATATAAAAATGCTTTTTAACTTAAATGAAAGAATACAAATAGGAAACTTACTTAGGCACATGTGTGCGGTAGGACAGAAAAATTTTATGTTCAGCCGTTCATTAATGAGTACAGTTGCAAATATGGAATCACACATATATTCTTTAAAGCAAAAAAAACATTAATTTTGGTACACCTGATATTATTTAACATAGTTTTTTTTACATCGAATTTTTTTCCAGGGTGAGGGGGGGGAGGCATGTATGGAAAAAGGTTGGGTTGTTTACCTCTGAGCAGCACTTTTTTTGCACACAATGGGCTAAATGGCCAAGTCACAAGGACTCCAAGGGCTCAGAGGTTGGGGGGAGGGGACCCACTGAACACCTGTTGGGAGACAGATGGTAGCCCTCTCACCAAGGCCATCTAGCATGTTCTTTAACATGCACCAGGGCATGGCTCTCTCACACATGGGGCCATGGTTTAAAGTCCCATCCGATGGGTTGCAGTTTTTCCAAGCCCATTAGTGTCCCCTGCTGACCATAAGCAGGGTGGGGAATTTTGTGCAAATAAATCTCAATGTTGATCCAGCTGGGACTTGATCTTGGAACTGCAGATTACGAGCCTAGCACACTATCAACTGAACCACTCCTGCCCCCATGTCAAACAAATACAAGATATATGAAAACAAATTACACTTAATTATGTACAGCATGTAACTTGAGACTATAACAACATGACTGTTGATACACTAAATGGACAGAAAATTACACAAGAATAGTAATTCAATAGATCTGAAATGAGATGGTCTGAAACAAGGAAATTTCGACAAAGCAGGAGAACAATGTGCTAATGTTGTCTCACAACTTGAGAAATAGATTTGACCATGAAGATGATTGGCATGGAATGAACATATAATGATAGACTTAGGATGCATCTACACAGCCACACTGCTGCAATACTGTGTTCAATGTTGAGAAAGAAAAGTGGCTATGTTAAAGTTACTAGTGTTAAAAATGCACACCCTGCATTTTACAGCAAGAGTTAACATGCCAGGGAAGATCCACTTGCAACATAACACTACTGACAGTGGTGATGGATGCATGCAGTTTGGCCACAAAGTTCTCTCATCTAAGCTGTTGGGTGGCATCCAGTACATCAGCTCTTTTAGATAACTCCAGTGAAAGGAGTTATCTAAAAAGAAAGAAGTTAATGGATTATGTCAGGTGACCTTGGGTCTATGCTACTGAGCCACAAGGTCCAATCCATTTATGGAGAACATCACTTCAACCACTGTCAGTCCTATGCTCCAATTATGATGGTGTCCATTCATGCTGCAATCAGAGTTCTCAGCATATTAATAATGACACATCATCCAGTAGCTCTGGTATCACTGTATGCAGGAATACACTAATACACTGCCATCTGTGGCATTCAGCTGGGTTGTTTTACCTGAGTGCACCTTTTCCACAAAATGGTCTAAATGGCCAGGTGACAAGAACACATACTACTTGACTCTCCAGCATACATACTACTTCACTCTCCAGGATGGGTATGGAATCATGTAAATCCATCCACACTCAAATGTTAATGTGCACAAGGTATGCCTCTCTTGTACACAGAGCCACAGTTTAACATTCTATCTGACAAATGGTGGCCTTTCTATTCCCACCAGTGTCCCTTTCTCACTGAGGGTAGGGTGGAGGCTAGTGGAGATAAATCACAAGAGTTGATACTCCAACCTGGAAACTGCAGATTATGAATCTAGTGTGCTATCGACTAAGTCAACCCTCGCCCATCATTCAATTGATTTGAGAGCAGACCTATGAGTATGGCCATTTATAAGGTCCACCAAAGTACCTTCCCATATATTAATATTCCTGTGGTCATAATTCCATTCATGAGTGGCACAGAAGTTGTTGTGTGACCATCAGTAAAATTTGTGGCAGTTCCAGATTCCTTCTCAGGTGGTGCGCTTTGTAATTCTATAGCAGTGGTTTTCAACCTTTTATGCTTCACATACCCCCTGGAAATGTATATGTAACTGGCGTACCCCTTGTATAGATAGATAAAACTATAGTTATTGTATAACAATGGTTATTTTTACTTTGTTACTAGATCTAGCGACTTTTGAGCTCTCACAGCGTACCCCAAAAAATTTTATCGCGTACCCCGCATTGAGAACCCCTATTCTATAGAAATTCTATTTCAAGAAGTTACATTAAAGAAGTACTTAATGTGATCTGGGTATTCTCCAGGCAACAGACTTGTACTAATATAATAGTATCAATACAGCCTTCCTTCATAAACAATAATCCAGATAGTGGTGTGCAGACTGAACTACTGTGCTACTAGATTCTCCACTACTACTGCCATTATGGCTATCACCACAGCAGGGGTAAACACATTCTTATGCAGCCAATATATACTGATGGATATTCTTCTGGTGTCATTAACTATACAAGCTCAGATACATGACTTCACATTGATTTTACAAATCAGATGACTTCACATTATCAGCCACCTCCTTCATCCTTTGCCTACTCAATAGTTGAGCTCACTTTTTGGTTTCTCAGTAAAAGCTGCATCACAAAATATATATCACATCATAAATAGATATGGAATATGAAATTTAGATCTATTTTCTCTCAATGACAATGCTCATATGAAAAAATCTTAGAATATTTTCAACTAAATTTTCCATGAGGAATAACCACTACATGAAGTGGTTATAAACACATGAAGTGTTTATGTGATAGCTTGCATCCATCTGTATATGAGGGCCATGGAATAAGTAGTGACAAAATGGCTATTACAAAAGTGTTTTATTTGCAATTATATGATGATTATATCCTCTTATAATAGTCACTTTCCTATTCTACAATGTTTCCCTTACTACAAAATCCCTTTCCTTACTACAAAATTCCCTAATGCAATTCCAAGCATGCATAGGCATTTGATGCTGTTAGTCATCTGGTGTTCACTGTCTATTAACTACGAAATAGCACCCTACTATTTGAATTAGGGTGATCCTTCTGAACATCTTCTGTATGTCAGTAAGGTGATGGTGAACCAAACACACAATGTTTTGCATATTGAGCCATTCTTTTAAGATAGACCATACTGTTTTGGATGCACCAACCTCACTATGTAGTTCCCATATGCCGCCAACTGCCTATTCACATCTATAAGCTTTAATCTTCATTTAAGAGCACAGTTCTTGTTTTATACACAACCCTTAGAGCACTTAACACACCAGAAAACAGTATAGTTCCCCGAGCCAAATTCAGTTTCATATTCGGTGTGAAATATAGTTCCTAAGAGAATATGTTCCAAGTCTCCATTTTTTTTTTCACATAGAATTCATCTGTTTTTAAGATTTTTTTATTTTAATTAATCCTGAAAATTTACAAATTAAATTTGATAATAAAAAGATACCTGATTATTTAGATGTTTTTTTAAAGTGAAAAAAAAAATATGACACTGCCATGGCAGGGCAGCTATTTTCATGACCTCATTTTGTACTGGAGCATTTTAGCTGTTTTCTTCTTTTTCTTCTTTCAGATAATGTTTCCATATTCAAGTTTCACACAAAATATTCTTTTGTTTATTGCAATTCTTACTATATTTCCAGTTTTTAAATTGTTTTGCTGTTTTTTAAAACCTTTTAAGAAAATCTATTTATATATTATTATGTACAATTAAATGCTCCTTCTTTTAAGATATTACTTGCCATACTCTGTTCATTATTCAAGAATGAGGTTCAAATCCAACAAAATTGCTCTTTTCTTTTACTATATTGTTTTAAAGACATATTGTTAAAAAAATTATATTTGTTGTTTTTCTTTAAAATTTTATTTTTGAAAAATTCACAAATTGGTATAAGACATGATCAATTATGTCTATTTAGTTATTTCATAATAATATTTCAAAGTTGTTATATTTTTTCTCCTGAAAGCACCTTAAAATTAACCTGACCACCAGACTGAATTCTGCTGTACAAAGCCAGTAGGTAGTTATTAAACACACGCTAATGCTTCTCCATCCAGCTAAATTGTTATCCTGTAAAACAACAAAACTGCTGCTTTAAAACTGTCTGTTGTTCCTTACATGTTACTACATCTCCTATTCCTCTGTGCATACACAAAAATGCTGCATTATTCCTCAAACCCCTATTTTTGTGCGACTATGTCCATTTATCAAGTAGGTTGAAATGATTCAGACTGGAAATATTCATCTCAGAATTTTGACCTTTATTCAAAGGCTGAAGAATTGACCTTACTAATTACCTTGGGAGCCGAATTATTTATTAATGGTACAACTGAAATGGTACAAAAGCTAATTAAAAAGCACTCTTGATGTCCTCATACAAGAATTTCATAAATTTAAACTGGACATTTTAGAATTGCACAAGACCATATAATAAGTACAGATGCTATAGATTTTAACCCTTTAAGTACCACCACCAATGAATGGTTTTGTGGGATATATCCATTTTCAAAATTATTATACATCTCAACCAATCTACCATGCTTACAAAGTTTTTTTCACCCCCTTTGATTTTATTATTTATTTATATTAAATGTTCTTTATTTTGGAACATATACAGAATGACCAGAATAAGATGAAACATGAGCTAATACAATTTATTACGAAAATAAGAAATTATTATCAAATTGCACAATAATTCATTACAAGAAGTATTAAAAATGTCAATCATCTGCAACCAAATTTCCTGAGTACTGTAAGTCTCAGAAGTTTCCTTGGAAATTCACTTATAGTCTGAAATAATGATTTTTTAACTGTTAAACAATAAAAGAACTTTGCTATGCAGAATACACCATTTTCAGTTTAAACTTTTCTTCAAAATATAAAGAACCCACTAATGAAATAAAACAAAGACACTATTAAAGTTAGGTTATTTGACAGTCAATTTTTCTGTTTGTTTCTAAACAGGGGTGATACTCTTCAAACTATGTCATGATTGCTTACATTCAATTTCAATTTTTTTTTTCACACAAGTGTGAGTTTCATCTTATTCTGGTCATTCAAATATAAGAACATTTCCTATTACTGTTCATTAGTTACTTCAAAGCATATTCTAAAGTGAGTTTAGTCAAAAGGAAAAAATCTTTTCTAAGAGGTTTAGTAGAACATGAACAGCTAAGCTATAATGTTTCATGCATGTGTAGATGATGTTATGAAACTAATCTGGCATTTGTCTTTGCAGATTGTAATATGTATAGGTTGGGTTGTTTCACCTCTGAGCGGCATTTTTTTGCACACAATGAGCTAAATGTAAATGGCCAGGTCATACGGAACCCAAAGGCTCAGAGAAGGTTGGGGAAGGTGACCCACTGAAGCAGCTGTTGGGAGACAAATGGTAGCCTCCCGTCAAGGCCATCCAGCATGTTCTTTAACTTTAGTACAGTAAAAGAGATAAATTTGAAACAATCTTCCCTTTCATTAATATTCTCCTTTTAGGAAAAGGGCAAAAATACCGTACAATTTGGAGGCAAATTTTCGTTAGTGTAAAACTGAAAAAAAAATCCTAAAATCGGTTTTTTAAAAGCAAATCAGTTTTTTTGGATTTCAAAAAGAAAAATCAGTTTTTGGGATTTTAAACCAAAAATCAGAGTAATTGGCAGCTCTGCTACTAATATGGCACATGATATTTTTTAGTTCTTTAACCCTTACCATGTCAAGTCTCAAAACCAAGATTGTACACTTTGGGCAAGCTTTTTATCAACTGTGTTCAGTCAAATAAAAATGAACTTTAGAACCTTTTTGCCAAATAATTAATGAAAGGAATTATGACATGCTGTATGCCAGATTAATAGTGAGCTCAATCTTTTTTTTTTCTTCAAATATAAATGTTGACTTCCAACTAATAGAGAAAATTAAATGTCATTTCTGGTCAGACATAAGAGAATAAAGGATTAATAACATTAATCTATCTGCTCTACATTTGACTTTTACAAAAATCCGATCTAAATTTAGTGGCAAACAAGCAAATAAATGCTACTTGGATATCTTTAATGTGTAATCAATCAAACTTCTGAGAATTATTAACTCTTTGAACTTGAAGATTTTTTTGCTATAGGGAAGTAGCAACTCGAAATTTTTTTGCTAAAAAGTTGATGAAATTTTGTAACAACTAATATAAAAATAAATCATACACAAATAACATAAAATCAAACTCATCTTCACTGCTACTAATTTCATCATTTGGCTCCATTTTTATACCCACAAAAAACAGACTAAGTTTAAAATAATAATTTTAATTAAACACAATGCTCTAATATTCCTGCAGTTCTTTCTTTCCGAAATAAGCTCAAGTGCCTTATCACTCAGATAATTCTGTCTCTTCTGCTCCTTTTTTCCTAAAAGAGTACTGTTAGTGTCCAAAAAAGCCTGTTTAAAATGATCCCATTCTTCCTCAACTTCAGTAGTAAGCATACCATGACTGTCATAATGACTAAGTAACCTATCATGGTAAGCTTTGGCTATAACTGGGTCTTTCAGAGCTTCAGTATTAAAAGCAAATTTTTTAACCCTAGCACAACACTTTTTAAGTTTAAGTTGCAAGACACTTTTAACTAAGTAATGGTCAGATCCAATTTCAGCTCCCCTATATGCCCTGGTGTTTCTAACAGAACTAGCCCATTTGCTGTTAATTAATATATAATCAATCATATTCTTATGCAGCCCATCAGGTGAAACCCATGTGTACTTATGTATGTCGCGGTGTTTGTAATATGTGTTAGTTATTCTGAAACCATTGAGTTTACTTACCTGTAGGAGACATTGCCCATTGCCATTGCAGCTACCAATACCAAAAGGGCCAATCACCCCTCCCCAAAGGTCAGAATCAGTACCAACTTTGGCATTGAAGTCACCAAGAACAAGGGCAATATCTCTTTTCTTGACAGAATTCAAAATATCCTGAAGTTGTTCATAAAACCTATGCTTCTCATCCTCATCGGCATCCTCAGTGGGGGCATAACAGCAGATAACATTCAGGTCTTTAACGCTTGTCTGAAATTTTGCTGTAAGAAACCTTTCATTAATGCACTTATATCCTAGAAGAGCATCACTAGCGTGTCTGCTGAGAAGCAGACCCACGCCTTGGTGATGCTTATTGTCGTCCCTCCCTGAAAAGAGAAATTTAAGATTATTTTTAAGAATCTGACCTTTATCTGTCCATCTGGTCTCTTGCAACCCGAGAATATCTAAATTATAATGGTGGAATTCTTGTGTGAGGACATCAAGAGAAAAAGCTCTGTGCAGAGTCCTCACATTCCAACTACCTATGGAGAGAAAATGGTTAGTAGGATGTTTAAAGAAACTATGTTTATTGAGCCAGATAGTTAATGTTTTGTGTGGTAGAAAACGGACAGGCATACAAGGATTGAAGGATAAACAAGGTAAGGTTATAGAAGGGGAGGATTCTGTCATGGCTAGGTGGGCTGAGCATTTCAGTGATGTTCAAAACAATGTAGTTAGTTCTACTCCCATTGTTTGCAATGATGATAGATGCATTGGTGGCTTTAATGTTGGCCCTATAACACAATCTGAAGTTATTTTGGCCGTTTCTAAACTTAAACTTCATAAATCCCCAGGGGTAGATGAAATTACTACGGAAATGCTTAGAGCTGGGAATGTTTCGGTTACCACTTGGATGACTGAAATTCTGAATCTCTTTTATGATAATGGCATGGTTCCTAAGGATTTTACCAGAGCCATTGTTATCCCTATTTTCAAAAAAGGTGATCGCAGTTCTTGTGATAACTATAGGGGTATTAGCCTACTCTCTGTTCCAGGTAAAGTTCTTTCCATGATTATGCTTCATAGAATTAAGAATCTGGTTGACAGTGAATTGCGTGATGAGCAATGTGGATTCAGAAGTGGTAGGGGATGTGTGGATCAGATATTTTCACTTAGGCAGATTCTTGAGAAATGTTTAGAGTTTCAGAAACTTTTGGTTGCTAGCTTTGTTGATTTCAAAAAGGCTTTCGATTCTGTTTCGTCATAATTTGTGGTTGATTGTGAAATCATATGGTATACTAGACAAGTTAGTTAACATAATGAAAGCTCTCTATAATAACACTGAGTCGTGTGTGAGAGTTGGTAAGGCTTGTAGCAACTGGTTTAGCATTACTTCTGGTGTTCGACAAGGGTGCATTTTGTCTCCTTTTCTCCTTAGTTTGGTTATTGATTATGTTATGCGAAATTCACTTCAAGGGAAAGATTTTGGCCTTAAATGGGCTGTAGGTACGAAAATTTCTGATTTAGATTATGCTGATGATTTAGCCCTTTTGGCAAATGATGTTGATGAGATGAACTCTTTCATTCGAGCTGTTGATGAGACTGGTAGTAGAGTAGGTTTGGTTATAAACAGAGAGAAAACTAAAGTGATGAAAATTGGTCAGGCAGGCTGTGATTCAGTTAATCTGAATGGTTGCACCCTTGAGCAGGTGTCACAGTTTAATTATCTTGGGAGCTATGTAACATGCTGGTGATGTGCGGCATGAGATTAACAGACGAATAGGGATTGCTGCCGGGACTTTTAAGAACCTATGGAGAGTGTGGAGAAATAGGCGTATACACCTAAAGACTAAAATTAGACTGTATAATAGTTTGGTTCTTTCTAGGGTTAGTTATGGTAGTGAAACTTGGACACTTTGTAAATAAGATAACAGGAAACTAGATGCTTTTGATTCCAGATGCTTGCGCAGTATCTTGGGCATTAGGTGGTTCAACTTTGTAACCAATGATGAGGTTAGGCAAAGGAGTTTGCAACCTCCTTTAAGCAGCATATTGTGCAGAGAGAGACTCCGTTGGTTTGGCCATGTTGCCCGTACGAATAATTATAGATTGACGAATAGGGTTATGAACAGTGTGCCTAAAGGCCTCAGAAAGAAGGGGAGACCTAGGATGCGGTGGGCAGACAATGTCAAACAGGACCTTGTTAATTGGTGTGCAGTGGCCAGATGCAGTAGATGTAGCTCAGGATAGACTTGCTTGGAGAACTAAATTGCACGGTCTGATTGGACCTCCGTAGCCCATGGCTGCTTGAGGATGATGATGATGATGCTCTAATATGAAGTGCACACAGACAATAGATTTTCACATCTAAAATGTACAGAGGAAAGACATCTGTTTATAAAACAGTTATTGTCATCTCTCAGTCACCATTCGAGTTGCTACATTAAGCCAAGTGGCAACTGAGTTGCCTCTTGAGTGTAAAGGATCTCTGTTTATAAACCAGTTATTGTCGCCTCTCTGTCACCATTCGAGTTGCATCATCAAACCAAGTGGTGACTGAGGGTTGCCTCTCGAGAGCGAGGGGTTAAATGCGACATCCTAGAAAAGCAGCATATTAAAAGAATTGTTATTCAGCCATTTCCATTGTCAATTTTTTGCTCTAGAGAAAATATTTTATATGAAATTACTAACATTTTTATATGAACTTACTTTATTGAAATTACTTCCATATTATATTAAAATTCACAATGAAAGAACAAGAAAGTAAAAATTAAGGATAAAAAAATACCTACCTGAGAATCATATTCTATTAGAAAAAGGAACACAACATCTTCTCTACAAATTCTTATAGCTGTGTGTAAAGGGTATTCTGTTTTGGTCTTAAACATCTTGTATAATAATGGTGCACTCATATGAACAAAATCATCACTGGTAAAATCATTCTGGAAAATTAGGATATAAATAGAATATTTTCTTTTTACATTTCAGAGTGCAAATTCTTGTAACAATAAAAGTAATGATAATATACTTATTATTTATGATTTGATTCCCATTAGTATCAGTACTTATTATAATAGATTAGTACTTATTATAATTTTATTCCCATTAGTATATTTTTTTATTTTTGACAGATTATTAACCATGATATACAATTATTTTTTTTATAGATATGTGTATAATATTTTAATAACGCAAATGTCAATTGAACACATGCATAAATTTCTATTTTTTCTTAGGTATCAAACTTGAACAATCAAATTAAGAACACTTTAAGCTATGTTGAGACAATGGTTTAGACCAGTGATTCCCAACCTTTTCTGGACCATCGCCCCCTTTAGAAGAGAACAAAAATTTCAACGCCCCCCTAGTCCATAATAGTTAATTTTATATGAAATATTGTTGCATATTATCTGTACCTAATTTATCTGTTTATTTATCTATTAAAAATCATAAAGCAGAAATTAATAAAACGACAACCAAATGTACAATAAAATTGTTTATTAAAATTTTAAAAATAAACACAGAATCAATAAGAAATAAAAAATAATGAGATAAACACAGAATTAATAATAAATAAAAAAAAAAATAATGAGATGGTTGAGGCTGGTGGAGTGTTAATTTGTTAATGTCGGGTTCCAATTTCGTTAACATCAATCGCAGATCGCCACATTCAGTGATGTGTAGTCTGGTCCTCTTCTTTGACAGTAAATTAGCTACTGCACTGAATCCACGCTCAGCCATATAGGATGAAGGAAATGCGATTAAAAACTTCTGTACTATTGCCCACAATCCAGGGTAGAGAACTGGTATTGATTTTTGAAGCCAGAACTCTTGGTATCCATGTTTGAATTTTACTTTGAGTGCTTCGTTAGTCATGAGTTCTAAGAGTTCCTCTTCCAAATTTGATGATTCTTCAGTATCTGTGTTTGCGAAAGGGTCTAAAACCCAACTCTGTATATTCATGTTTAAAATATCTTGGAAACGCTCCATAAAATCAACATGAAGAACTTCCAAGTGTTGGCAGTAAGTAAGTAAATCTTCCGGTTTTGCAGAGACTGCTGATAATGTGGGAAAGTGGTTGTATTCACCTCTACCTAGATTTCGTTTGAATAGAAGAAGTTTTCCTGCAAAAGCAGCTATGACGTTTTTTGTTTTAATTAAATTCAACTCATCACCTTGCAATTGTAAATTAACTTGATTAAATATTTTAAACAGGTCTGTCAAATAAGCGATGTCATTTTTTGACGTAATCAGTTTTCGCGCAATTTTTCGTCTCTGTCTTCAAGAAAGTCCAGTACTGAGTCAAATAGATTGAAAAAATGATTCACACAAACACCTTTAGAGAGCCAACGTACTTCTGTGTGCAGCAGCAAGTGATTGTAATCTTCATCATTTTCATTACAAAGCTTACCAAATAATTGGTCATTCAATGAATTGCTTCTAATCTTATTGATTGCTTTAATAATGTAATGGAGCGACGTATGCAGACGTTCATTCAAATTTTTTCCAACCAAATGCTGACCATGAATAATACAATGTACAGCGAGTACATTTGGTACTGCTTGTTTCAAATGTGCTATGAAACCCTTATGATGCCCTGTCATTGCTGGAGCACCATCAGTAGCAGCAGACAAAATATTGCAAATAGGAATTTCTTTCTCTTGATAAAACTTTTGCATGGTATTAAATATACATTCTCCCTTTGTATCAGATTCCAAATTTTTAGCAAATAATAACTCTTCATGAATTTTTTCTTCTTTTATAAATCGTACATATGACAAGAGTAGAGCTTCGTTATTTGGTAGAGTTGATTCATCAAGTTGAATGGAAAATTTGCAAGTCTTTAAGTAATCACATAATGATATTTCAACGTCTTTTGCCATTTCATCTGTTCTTCTTTGCACTGAATTATTACTGAGATAAATTTTTTTGATGATATCTGACGGTGTCTTATGATGAAGAACAGTATTTAATATCTCTTTGACTGCCGGCAAAATTAATTCCTCGCCAATTGTGTGTGGTTTTCCTGCTTTTGTGATTAACAATGAAACGTTATATGAGGCTCGTAGTCCATCATCATCTTGTTTAGAAGATGACGCAAAAAGGTTTGACATAGTTGGCTGTTTTAAATATTGCTTTTCCAGTTCTTGAAAATAGAATAAATCTTTGTTCTTCTTATCAGCATGCATTTTATTTAAATGCTCTTGTAGCCTAGAAGGTTTCATAGCTTCATTTGAAAAAACTTTTCGGCAAATTAAACACATAGGTAATGATTGGTTTGTAGGAGAGTACGTAAATCCATATTTCAAATACTCAATACTGTACTGCCGGCATTTCTTTTTAGATGTAGATTCAGACATTTTCAAATACAAATTAACTTCTCAACAGATTTATAGATAGTTATAAAAATAATGTTTATAATGACTCCTAACACTTATCACTCATGACTATTTATCATGGCGAAGCACATAAAAATATTATTATTTTTATGTGCTTCGCCATAATAATAATATTATATTATTATTATATTATTATTGCATCAAGGTTGATTTGCCTATCAGGACGGACACACATGTCCAACATAATAAGCCTGATATAGTAGTGCGTGTTAAGCTATTGAATGAGATTACAATTATTGAAGTAGGAATAACATCTCAGGATAACCTGCAGACAGTAGAGGTTGAAAAGAAGAGGAAGTATGATCTGCTGGCTAATGAGTTGAGCCTAATTCATAAGTGTAATGTTAATATTATACCTTATGTTCTGACGTGGGATGGTATTGTAACTACGTACCATAAAGCATACTCAAAGCGACTTGGAGTAGGAAAACATATTGAAGCTTATATCCAATCTGTGATCTTGAAGAGAACTTTTGAGAGCATCTCAGTCGACTTCAGACGTACCAGTACACTAGTAGGCAGTAGCAGGGAACTTATTGTCCAAGCTGCAGTTGAAAAGCTGTACATGACGGATGAGGTAGTGGATGACCAGAATCACCAGGAAGACACCACAGAATAGAAGAGATAAAAAGGTTGTCACAGAAAATTCCATTAAATTTATTAATTTATTTGACCGCCCCTCTTGACTGCCTCAACGCCCCCCATTTGCCTCTGGATCCGCTACTGCCCCCATGGAAGGCTCCAGCGCCCACTGGGGGGCAGTATCGCCCCCGTTGGGAATCTATGGTTTAGATCAACTCTGTTACTGAAACTTAAGGGCTCAAGATGCCCTGAAACTTAACTTGAAAACTAAATTCAATGTCTTCTTTTGCTTTTAAAGCTGCAACAGCAATCATAATTTTAATTAATATTCTTCCTGACAATTAATTTCTTTTCTCATGCTTTTAGCTACCACATTTGGCTTTACATTATAGTTGATTATGTGCTTTTTGTCACATTTAAGCTACCGTATTTTAACGTGTATAAGGAACACCCTGATTTTTCATCAAAGATATTTTTATTTTAAGATATAATCATTTATTTAAGAATACTATCCATGTATAAGAAACCCCCCTATTTTTGGGACCCAATTTTTGGCAAAAAGGGGTTCCTTATACACGTTAAAATACGGTATATCACAAATGATTTTTCAATGCATCCTCACTCCTCACATTTGCTCAGGTATTCCTTCACTCATAGTGATATCATGCACAATTTGTATCAAATTTATTTTCATCATTGTAAAATAAAACAAAATCTGAATAAAAAATGTCTATGTAATATCTTAAATGTATAATTTTAAATATTTATGGCCTAGCAATAGAAAGCCATTCAACTTTACTACCATGAAAAGTCACCAATTCACATTAGTATGATTGTTGCATCTTCCACATTATAATAATCATATTTGCATAAGACTGTAAATAAGGAAAAGATAAATTATATTTTCCCTTCTCTACCCAATAGCAATAGGAAAAATGAAACAAGAGGATGAGGAAAATGATTTAAAAAAAAGAGTATCTGATTACATTTTAAAATTTAGATTTAAAACTTTAAGCAGAAAGTCACCTAAAAATATTTGATGCGCAAGGTTCAGGTATTATACCATACAGTAATTCTTCGGTATACAAGTTTTTGTTTATACAAGATGCACAAATTAATACCTGCTTTCAAATTTATGAGCCAATTTTCTCTTATACAAGATTATAGGACTCATATATGCTACCAAAAGCCATATAAGGTCAAGCTCCTTCATCTTGCAAACCATCATTTTATGAGTGGAAGGAGCTCATAGCAGCAAAAATTTAGCTTGGGAAAAAGTAACCAACAATGCATGAACTTACTCTTTTAATGTTTATGCATTTTCCATACAATTTTAATGATGCAGCTATTGTTTATGCATAGGCTAACATGAATACATAAAAGAATTTCATGTATTCATGTTAGCCTATGCATAAACATATTGTTATAAATTTAAAATGGACGAGCACTAAGCATGGGTATAAGTAAGTATATTTTACAACACAAATTACAAAACAATACAAATCATTACAAAAACATGGATGAAATTACTTATAAACAAACTAAATACTATCGTACATAAAGTAGTAATCTTTTCCTACAGAACAGTTAAGACCAGCTCTGTCTGCTTGACTAACTTATCGCCTCTTCACTTTGATTGCCGTATCTCTTGAATACCTTCACTTCAGGTGTAAACAATATTTTTATCTGTGTTAACTCATTAGATTTTACACTAATAAAACTAATCAACCTCCCACGCACTCACCATATAAAAATATTTCTTCTTAACAAACACTTATCGCGTATTTACTGAGACTAACTGTGTCCTCTTTGACATATCCACAACTCCAACATTACAATTCTATCATTCTTATATTTTCAGATTGGTTCTATGTTCCAGTTCGTTTGTTACATAAATCTCTCACAGAAGCATACATGAGTGTTCATGACACGTTTATCATAAACTCACTGCAACACGTTCATCTGTCATAACAATGTATCATGCATGTTTATATATGCATATATATATTATGCACATATTGTCTATATTAAGTATTTCATTTAAATACAGTAATTTACCATTAGTATAATTTTTCTTTTCATACTTAGATACTGTTCTCTGTTGTATTAAGATAAACTTTGCCTTTTTATGCTTGAAGAGAAATTTTTGACCTCCGGAACTAATTAAAATTTATAACAAGAGAAATTAATTTTCATTTTACAAGTTTTTGCCTTAAGAGCAGTTTTGGAGGAACAAATTAGACTTGTAAACTGAGGGATACTGTATTTAAAAAAGCATGCATTTGAAAGTGTATGTGACAGAAGTTTGATATGACAGCTTAGAAGAAAATGGAGATTTTAACAGAGCAATTTCAGCTAGAGAGTTAAAGATTGAGCCATGCTGCATTATTGTGCTCTTCATTATATTTTTTTTAAATACCTGCTTAACCTATGAAAGTACAGCTTCTGTCTGCATACTTGTTTGTACCACTACAAGTATCAATCAGTACTATTCTAGGATGACACCAATAAAATCCCAGAGGGAGTATGAAGCCATTTTGTTTTTGACTACCACTTCCCTTTTTAAAGCTAAAATAAGTCTCACACAATGAATCTAAAATGATTTAAGATACACTCTATTAAATATGCCAGTATTTAACAAATTTGTTCCTAAAATACAAGCTCATCATACTATGATTAATGTATGTACATACATCATATATATACTGCTTGTCTGACAACTGCTGCCATCTATTACAAATTGGGTATTTACAGCAGTTTTTGCAGCAGACAATTAATTTTTCTTCTTCTTAAAGTATACTGTTAAGTCACAGCATAAAATAGATCATGGTCTATTTGAGTAGAAATCATTCAATGAGAGATTTTGAAATTCTTGAATGTATAAAAAACTGAAGACAGAGTGGCAGTAAATGTGAATCAGATGATTTAGAATTCTATAACAATTTGTAGGTGTTTTTATACATGTAATATAAGCAATATTGTAATAGCTTCTGAAAGTGATTAAAACCTATCCATATTAAATACACAGATTACCTGTAGAAATAGACATTAACATTAGTTAATATTTCTGAAAAAAATTTATCGCTGACACGGTGGGAATCGAACCTGCAACTTTCCAGATTCACGACAGAGTGCACTACGATTACACCATGCACTGGATGAGAAAATCTTTCAGAATAAGACATTATAAATCTGTCATTGAGATGTGGTGGACCTTGCGCCATCTATATTTCAGGAGAGGCAACTCTTTTTCCAATTGTTGCTATTGATTTAGATGTTAATGAGAAGGTCGATCATGCTCAAGTATTTATTAATCTTAAAAATCCATCCATAGTGAATACACAGATTACCTGTGTCACCGACCTTCAAGCTTGTGCTGCATGGAATGTCATAGGTTATAAAAAAAATTAAACCCCATGCTTTCTTCTCCCCTAAAAAAGTGGGAAGTATGAAAACGATTGCTACCCTATATCTCCTAAATTGCTAGTGTAGAAAGTAGCAAGCTATGCATCAAATGAAAGCTTGTCATGCAGGGAGTGGCGTAAGCTATAAAAATTAACAACCATGCTTTCTTCCCCCCTAAATATGGGGGAAATATGAAAAGGATTGTTCCACTATATCTTTGGAATGGAAGTGCTGAAAGTAACATGTTGTATATCAAATGAAAGCTTGTGATGTGGGGAGTTGTGAGTCATCATCATCATCCTCAAGCAGCCATGGGCTATGGAGGTCCAACCAGACCATGCAGTTTAATTCTCCAAGCATATCTGTCCTGAGCTACATCTGCTGCATCCAGCCACTGCACACCAATTCTAACAAGGTCCTGTTTGACATTGTCTGCCCACTGCAGCCTAGGTCTCCCCTTCCTTCTGAGGCCTCTAGGCACACTGTTCATAACCCTATTCGCCAATCTATAATTATCCATAAGGCAACATGGCCAAACCAACGGAGTCTCTCTCTGCACAATATGCTGCTTAAAGGAGGTTGCAGACTCCTTTGCCTAACCTCATCATTAGTTACAAAGTTAAACCACCTAATACCCAAGACACTACGCAAGCATCTAGAATCAAAAGCATCTAGTTTCCTGTTATCTTGTTTAAACAGCATCCAAGTTTCACTACCATAACTAACCCTGGAAAGAACCAAACTATTATAGTCTAATTTTAGTCTTTAGGTGTATACGCCTATTTCTCCACACTCTCCATAGATTCTTAAAAGTCCTGGCTGCAATCCCTATTCCTCTGTTAATCTCATGCCGCACATCACCAGTATCTGTTACATAGCTCCCAAGGTAATTAAACTGTGACACCTGCCAAGACTGAAACCATTCAGATGAATTGAATCGCAACCTGCCTGACCAATTATCATCACTTTAGTTTTCTCTCTGTTTATAACCAAACCTACTCTACTACCAGTCTCATCAACAGCTCGAATGAAAGAGTTCATCTCATCAACATCATTTGCCAAAAGGGCTAAATCATCAGCATAATCTAAATCATAAATTTTCATATCTCCAGTCCATTTAAGGCCAAAATCTTTCCCTTGAATGGAATTTCGCATAACATAATCAATAACCAAACTAAAGAGAAAAGGAGACAAAATGCACCCTTGTCGAACACCAGACGTAATGCTAAACCAATTGCTACAAGCCTTACCAACTCTCACACACGACTCAGTGTTATTATAGAGAGCTTTCATTATGTTAACTAACTTGTCTGGTATACCATATGATTTCACAATCAACCACAAATTATGACGATCAACAGAGTCGAAAACCTTTTTGAAATCAACAAAGCTAGCAACCAAAGGTTTCTGAAACTCTAAACATTTCTCAAGAATCTGCCTAAGTAAAAATATCTGATCCACACATCCCCTACCACTTCTGAATCCACATTGCTCATCACGCAATTGACTGTCAACCAGATTCTTAATTCTATTAAGCACAATCATGGAAAGAACTTTACCTGGAACAGAGAGTAGGCTAATACCCCTATAGTTATCACAAGAACTGCGATCACCTTTTTTGAAAATAGGGATAACAATAGCTCTGGTAAAATCCTTAGGAACCATGCCTTTATCATAAAAGATATTCAGAATTTCAGTCATCCAAGTGGTAACCGAAACATTTCCAGCTCTAAGCATTTCTGTAGTAATTTCATCTACCCCTGGGGATTTATGAAGTTTAAGTTTAGAGATAGTCAAAATAACTTCAGATTGTGTTATAGGGCCAACATTAAAGCCACCAATGCATCTATCATCATTGCAAACAATGGGAATAGAACTAACCGCATTGTTTAGAATATCACTGAAATGCTCAGCCCACCTAGCCATGACAGAATCCTCACCTTCTATAACCTTACTTTGTTTATCCTTCAATCCCTGCATACCTGTCCGTTTTCTACCACACAAAACATTAACTATCTGGTGCAGCTCTCTGCTGTTGTGCTGTCCAACTGCTTCCTCGGCTTTGTCAGCCAAACCATCAAGCCAAAGATTCTTATCAGCAGCTAACTGATCTTTTACACGCTTATTAAGTTCTCTGTAATGCATTCTATTAGGACTAGTAGGGTATTGATTAAGGACATTCCTGCAGTTCTTTCTTTCCGAAATAAGCTCAAGTGCCTTTTCACTCAAATAATTCTGTCTCTTCTGCTCCTTTTTTCCTAAAAGAGTACTGTTAGTGTCCAAAAAAGCTTGTTTAAAATGATCCCATTCTTCCTCAACTTCAGTAGTAAGCATACCATGACTGTCATAATGACTAAGTAACCTATCATGGTAAGCTTTGGCTATAACTGGGTCTTTCAGAGCTTCAGTATTAAAAGTAAATTTTTTAACCCTAGCACAACACTTTTTAAGTTTAAGTTGGAAGATACTTTTAACAAGGTAATGGTCAGATCTAATTTCAGCTCCCCTGTATGACCTTGTATTCCTAACAGAACTAGCCCATTTGTTGTTAATTAATATATAATCAATCATATTCTTATGCAGCCCATCAGGTGAAACCTATGTGTACTAATGTATGTCGCGGTGTTTATAATAAGTGTTAGTTATTCTGAATCCATTGAGTTTACTTACCTGTAGGAGACGTTGCCCATTGCCATTGCAGCTACCAATACCAAAAGGGCCTATTACTCCTCCCCAAAGGTCAGAGTCAGTACCAACTTTGGCATTGAAGTCACCAAGAACAAGGGTAATATCTCCTTTCTTGACAGAATTCAAAATATCCTGAAGTTGTCCATAAAACCTATCCTTCTCATCCTCATCGGCATCCTCAGTGGGGACATAACAGCAGATAACATTCAAGTTTTTAAAGCTTGTCTGAAATTTTGCTGTAAAAAACCTTTCATTAATGCACTCATATCCTAGAAGAGCATCACTAGCATGTCTGCTGAGAAGCAGACCCACGCCTTGGTGATGCTTATTGTCGTCCCTCCCTGAAAAGAGAAATTTAAGATTATTTTTAAGAATCTGACCTTTATCTGTCCATCTGGTCTCTTGCAAGCCGAGAATATCTAAATTATAATGGTGGAATTCTTGTGTAAGGACATCAAGAGAAAAAGCTCTGTGCAGAGTCTTCACATTCCAACTACCTATGGAGAGAAAATGGTTAGTGGGATGTTTATTGAGAGAGGGAATGCCGACAATATCAAACAGCCCCCTAACGCAGACATGGGGCAAAGACCCGTTCCCCCACTACTAAAGGCTGAAGCCATCTACACTGGAAGACTTCCTCCAATGTAGAATTTGACGATGCCAATAGAAGCAAAGAGTTCAGGTGCCTGCGATGACCTCTGCTCAGGATTATCCACCAGCTGATATACATATCCTGTGAATCTATTCACTTGGGGCTGTCAACCCACAAACAAACAGAAAACACAGTGGAAGATTTTCCCTCCACAGAAGCCCACCAGTACAGCAAAATCAGGATCCATAATCAAGCTCAGAGCCATATATCTGTCCAGTCCAGTGGGTATGTGGTCAGCACAAGGACCCTATGTGGTTGACTACTCCTCAGCAGGGTAGAAAAAAAAGAAAAGTAGCTGTAGTTGTCCAGATCAGTAGGCCACACTAATCTGGCAGCCCTCCCCTTCCATTCACTTCCACAAGAGAGTATCTCTTTTGAAAGGTACTAACGGTCTGCACTACGAGAAGGCGGGGTCGGACATTAGGTGCTAGGCCTGGCTGGTTCTATGCATCATCACAGGGGATTGGTGCATAGCTCTCCTCCAGTGACTACCTAGCTGCCATACCTCATACATAATGATGGTTTATATTCGGTTTGGGCTAATGCAACCTCTTCGACATGCCACATAACGACATTGGAAATGAGTCCAGACAGAGGAGATAGCATTGGGACCCTTTCTGTTTGGAGCCGTGTACGATTATTAACGTCAAAAAATTACAGTTTATAGACAGGTCCATCACCCCATGCATACTAAAGTACTGTGAGGCAGTGGGCCTAGCAACTCGTAACCATTCAGCCTTTAGTCGCATCGCTGCATCCAATGTGGGAGTATTTGAGATACAGCGATACAACATCAAGGGAATGCATGGTAGTATTTGTTGTGATGCTGGTATTTTTAATTTTAACTATGGCTTTGTGACAGGAAGTTAGTATATAAGTGGTAGGTGGAATATATATTTGAAAAAAAATTTATGTAAGCTACTTTTAAGTTGTAGGTAGGTGTTTTATGTTTACAAACCAAGGTTCTAAATGGCATATTTTCTTTATGTAACTTAATTTTCACAAATAGTTGTGGAATATCTGGATACATTGGTGGAATGCATTGCTTGGCTATTTGTTCTAGCATAAAAGGATTATTTTTTAAATTACCTAATTTTCTTAATATAGATGGTATAAGATTCATCTCTATTGGTTGACATTTTAATTGTTGTAATGTTTCATTTATTTTTTGATCATATTGCTCTTTATCTATTATCACAATTTGGTTTGTTTTATCTGCCAATAGTACTTTAATTTCTTTATTCATTTTTAAACTGTGCAAAATTTTTATATCTTGTTCTTGAGTGCATTTTGTGTTGTATTTGTTTTATTGCTCTATACATTTTAAATCTTTCTTTATCTTTATAATTTTTAGGTATCCTATTTATTGTTTGTTCTAATTGAGGTATGAGTTCATATAAATTGTGTTATTTTAATATGTAAATTTAGCACTTTGTTGTAATATTTGTCTTGGTCTGGATTTAATTTTAGAAAAATTTATATATTTTCTATCTTATATATTCTCCCCATGGTAAGCTTTAGCTATAACTGGGTCTAGTCATTATGACGGTCATGGTTTGCTTAATACTGAAGTTGAGGAAGAATGGGGCCATTTTAAACAGGCTTTTTTGGAAACTAACAGTACTCTTTTAGGAAAAAAGGAGCAGAGGAGGCAGAATTATTTAAGTGACAAGGCAATTGAGCTTATTTCAGAAAGAAGGAATTGCAGGAATGTCCTTAATCAGTACCCTACTAGTCCTAATAGAAAAGATTACAGAGAGCTTGATAAACGTGTAAAGGATCAGTTAGCTACTGATAAAAATCTTTGGCTTGATAGCTTGGCTGACAAAGCTGAGGAAGCGGTTAGGCAGCATAACAGCAGAGAGCTGTACCATATAGTTAATGTTTTATGTGGTAGAAAACGGACAGGCATACAGGGATTGAAGGATAAACAAGGTAAGGTTATAGAAGGTGAGGATTCTCTCATGGCTAGGTGGGCTGAGCATTTCAGTGATGTTCTAAACAATGTGGTTAGTTCTACTCCCATTGTTTGTAATGATGATAATTGCATTGGCAGCTTTAATGTTGGCCCTATAACACAATCTGAAGTTAGTTTGGCTATCTCTAAACTGAAACTTCATAAATCCCCAGGGGTAGATGAAATTACTACAGAAATGCTTAGAGCTGGGAATGTTTTGGTTATCACTTGGATGACTGAAATTTTGAATAACTTTTATGATAAAGGCATGGTTCCTAAAGATTTTACCAGAGCTATTATTATCCCTATTTTCAAAAAAGGTGATCACAATTCTTGTGATAACTATAGGGGTATCAGCCTACTCTCTGTTCCAGGTAAAGTTCTTTCCATGATTGTGCTTAATAGAATTAAGAATCTGGTTGACAGGCAATTGCGTGATGAGCAATGTGGATTCAGAAGTGGTAGGGGATGTGTAGATCAGATATTTTCACTTAGGCAGATTCTTGAGAAATGTTTAGAGTTTCAGAAACCTTTGGTTGCTAGCTTTGTTGATTTCAAAAAGGCTTTCGACTCTGTTGTTCGTCATAATTTGTGGTTGATTGTGAGATCATATGGTATACCAGACAAGTTAGTTAACATAATGAAAGCTCTCTATAATAACACTGAGTCATGTGTGAGAGTTGGTAAGTCTTGTAGCAATTGGTTTAGCATTACTTCTGGTGTTCGACAAGGGTGCATTTTGTCTCCTTTTCTCTTTAGTTTGGTTGTTGATTATGTTATGCGAAATTCACTTCAAGGGAAAGCTTTTGGCCTTAAATGGGCTGGAGATACGAAAATTTCTGATTTAGATTATGCTGATGATTTAGCCCTTTTGGCAAATGATGTTGATGAGATGAACTCTTTCATTCGAACTGTTGATGAGACTGGGAGTACAGTAGGTTTGGTTATAAACAGAGAGAAAACTAAAGTGATGAAAATTGGTCAGGCAGGCTGTGATTCAGTTAATCTGAATGGTTGCAGTCTTGAGCAGGTGTCACAGTTTAATTATCTTGGGAGCTATGTAACTGATACTGGTGATGTGCGGCATGAGATTAACAGACGAATAGGCATTGCTGCCGGGACTTTTAAGAATCTATGGAGATTGTGGAGAAATAGGCGTATACACCTAAAGACTAAAATTAGACTGTATAATAGTTTGGTTCTTTCTAGGGTTAGTTATGGTAGTGAAACTTGGATGCTGTGTAAACAAGATAACAGGAAACTAGATGCTTTTGATTCTAGATGCTTACGCAGTATCTTGGGTATTAGGTGGTTTAACTTTGTAACTAATGATGAGGTTAGGCAAAGGAGTCTGCAACCTCCTTTAAGCAGCATATTGTGCAGAGAGAGACTCCGCTGATTTGGCCATGTTGCCCGTATGGATAATTATAGATTGGCGAATAGGGTTATGAACAGTGTGCCTAGAGGCTTCAGAAGGAGGGGGAGACCTAGGATGCGGTGGGCAGACAATGTCAAACAGGACCTTGTTAGAATTGGTGTGCAGTGGCCGGATGCAGCAGATGTAGCTCAGGACAGATATGCGTGGAGAAGTAAACTGCGTGGTCTGGTTGGACCTCCGTAGCCCATGGCTGCTTGAGGATGATGATGATATTCTCCCCATTAATTGTGTTATATTCTGTGATTTTAACTTTAGATATTCCTTGTAGACCATTTTTTCTTTTAGTCATATTTCCTTTATGGTATTTCTAATTACTTTGTTTAACATTAATTTTTCAGCTTGCTCAATATTTGTATTAATTTCGAATCAAATTTTGCTTTATTAAAAATTAATGATATAGGTATAATTGATAATCGCTTGCATTTAAGTAAGAAATTAAGTTTTAATATTATCCTGTTCAGTGAGACAGGCATCCTAACAAAGTAGCGGTTTTCCTTCCCCATACTAAGTCTTTCAGAGCTTCAATATTAAAGGTAATTTTTTTAACCTTAGCACAACACTTTTTAAATTTAAGTTGCAAGACACTTTTAACAAGGTAATGGTCAGATGCAATTTCAGCTGCCCTATATGCCCTGGTATTCCTAACAGAACTAGCCCATTTGCTGTTAATTAATATATAATCAATAATATTCTTATGCAGCCCATTAGGTGAAACTCGTGTACTTATGTATGTCACGGTGTTTGTAATAAGTGTTAGTTATTCTAAAAACATTAAGTTTACTTACCTGTAGGAGACATTGTCCATTGCAGCTACCAATACCAAAAGGCCTATCACCCCTGCACAAATGTCAGAGTCAGTACCAACTTTGGCATTGAAGTCACCTAAAACAAGGGTAATATCTCCTTTCTTGACAGAATTCAAAATATCCTGAAGTTGTCCGTAAAACCTATCCTTCTCATCCTCATCACATCCTCAGTGGAGGCATAACAGCAGATAACATTCAAGTCTTTAACGCTTGTCTGAAATTTTGCTGTAAGAAACCTTTCATTAATGCATTCATATCCTAGAAGAGCATCACTAGTGTCTGCTGAGAAGCAGACCCACGCCTTGGTGATGTTTCTCATCTTCCCTCCCTGAAAAGAGAAATTTAAGATTATTTTTATGTATCTGACCTTTATCTGTCCATCTGGTCTCTTGCAAGCTGAGAATATCTGAATTATAATGGTGGAATTCTTGTGCGAGGACATCAAGAAAAAAAGCTCTATGCACAGTCCTCACATTCCAACTACCTATATAGAGAAAATGGTTAGTGGGATGTCTAAAGTAAATATGTTTATTGAGAGAGAGAATGCCGACAATATCAAACAGCCCCCTAATTGCAGGCATGGGGCAAAGACCCGTTCCCCCACCACTAAAGGCTGAAGCCATCTACACTGGAAGCTTCCTCCAATGTAGAATTTGATGATGCCAGTAGAAGCAAAGAGTTCAGGTGCCTGCAATGACCTCTGCTCAGGATTATCTACCAGCTGATAAACATATCCTGTGAATCTATTCACTTAGGGCTGTCAACCCACAAACAAACAGAAAACATGGTGGAAGATTTTCCCTCCACAGAAGCCCACCAGTACAGCAAATTCAGGATTCACAATCAAGCTCAGAGCCTTATTTCAGTCCAGTAGGTTTATATGGTCAGCACCAGGACCCTGTGTGGTTGACCATTCCTCAGCAGGGTAGAAAAAAAAAAGTAGCCATAGTTGTTTAGATTAGTTCTCCTTCCGTTCACTTCCACAAGAGAGTATCTCTTTTGAAAGGTACGGTCTGCACCACGAGAAGGTGGGGTCGGACATTAGGTGCTAGGCCTGGATGGTTCTATGCATCATCATAGGGGATTGGTGCATAGCTCTCCTTCCAGTGACTACCTAGCTACCATTTACCTACCCAGAATACCAATAAAAGTAACTGTCTTAAATATAGAATGGCAAGGGTTATTTGAAATAGTTTTTCAGTTACTTGATAATCTACAAATCGTAAATAATATCAGATTAATTTGATACTTAAGTTTTAGCACATTTGCAAAATAGGAGGCACTATTGAAAACATAAAATGAAATATGCCGATTTAAAAAAAAAAAAGAGGAAAGTACATACCCAATGATTAGATATTAATTCTGAGCAGTGGCTTTTCAATGTTTTGGCACCAATTTCATCGGCAGTTTGATAGAATTTAACACAGTTATGCACATTTACTGATGACATCAAAGCTTTCTCACACCTAAAAAATGTGGAAAATCAGTTGAAATGGCGAATCAAAATAAGAATAGTAATTGATAGCACTTTTCTCAATAATAGAGTATAAGAAATGACAATGGGGGGGAAAGTCACATAATATGAACTATCAAGACTGAGTATAATGATAACCAACTGATGGTGGTTGATGACCAAGAGTAATTTAGCAAACATTATGATACGAACTAAAAGAAACTGTTCACTACAATATATTTGTATACGTATCTGTATTTTCACTGTTATACATATGAGAGTTACTGTTATTCAAATAGTTAGAGCAGTGCCACCAACCTTTTGTTAAGTGAGTTGGGTTGTTTTACCTCTGAGCAGCACATTTTGCACATAATGGGATAAATGGCCAAGCCATGAGTGCCCCAAAGACTTTAAGGAGGTTGGAGATAGGTATCTTCTGAACAGCTGTTAGGAGACAGATAGAAAACTCCCCTCACAGCCATTCAGCATATGATCTATAATGTGCACAGCATATGGCTCTCCTGCACATGGGGTCATGGTTTAATGTCCCATCTGACAGATGATGGTCTTTCCAAGTTCAACATTGTCCCCTTTCTGACCAAGGGCACAAAGAGAGTTAGTGGAGAAAATTCTCAATGCAGGCACAGTTGTGAACTTGAACCTGGGAACTGCAGATTATGAACCTGATATGCTATCAACTGAACTAGTTCCAGCCCCAACATTAAAGTGCCAAACATGTGAAGAGAGCAACACATTGAAACGGAAAAATTAATAAGCCTAAATATTGGCCTAATCAACAAATTAATAAAATTAAACAACTAAAATTCTTAAATGCAAGGATCTAAATTGTACACCTATTTACAGAAGCTAAAATCTTTACTACAATTGCATTACATTTTTACCTACATATAAGTTTACCATTTTAAAACCTTAAATTAACAGACTGAAAAGATATTGGTGTTAATATCACACTACGTGATGTCCAATATATTACCATATGAGCCATCAATTACACAATATTACAATTGCAATACACTTATTTTTTTTTAGAATTGCTGAGACCCACATAACCTGAATTTAAAGCAGTCCAAAGCAGCAAGTTGGAGACTATCGATTTAAAGAATATCACATTACTGTTGAGCAATTCTCAAATCTAAGAGGCTCTGCATACCAATAGCAATAGATAAGCTTTAAATCAAAGTTTCAACACTCTATCATTTTAGTGTGGTTTCTCAAACCCCAGCTAATATGCTCTACCAGTTCATAGCCAGTGGCGTGCATTAGAACAGAGCAGCATTTGTGCATCTTCACTCAATTCCTCTAAACTGTATCATTGTTGCTATCAAAGATGTTTTTCTGTGAGATGTTTACACACCAAACTACAGGATTGTCATTGGTGTTTATAACTACTGCCACTTATGTGAGAAATACATATACTGCTGTTCAAAAAAAAATGAGAACACCGAGAAGGAATAGAGTAAGATCTGTGACTTGTATGTATGAGGTATGCACCTATACTATTGAAGAAATGATTAGAGTTTGAAGGTTATCAGGGGAGTTATGTTGACTATCGGTCAATGAGAATATTCTGGAAAGGGTGTGACTGGATCCTTCCCACAGGTATTTAAAGGGGCAGTAACTGTGTTCAGCTTATCAGTTCTTGTGTAGGTCTTGTTATGATATGCTAGGCAGACCGGTGCGAGTACCATATCTGCAGGTGAAGAGTTCAACAGAGGACATATTGTTGGCATGAGAGAGGGCAATCTTTTATATTAAGAAATTGTGGCTCATGTAGGATGTAGTGTATTTGCTGTGCATTGAATATGCAAAGAATAGTTCAGAGATGGGTAATGAACATGATAGAAAGATTTTGGACCTCGTCCATAGACAATCCCATGGGAAGATCGTCATCTTCAGAGGCTGGCTATAACAGATTGCTCCATCCTGTCTATGGTCAGTAACACATCTTCCAAAGTCAGCAGTAACAGTTTGATGCATATTATTGCAATTCAGACTGCACACTGCAGACCATAGCTCTGACATCCCAACACAAAGAAGCCTGACTACAGTGGTGCATCAATCAATGGTAACGGTGTGACAAATGGTACAACATCATTTTTTCTTATGAATACCACTTATTTGTTTGAATCCAATGGCAGAATCCTTGCCCACTGATGGGTTTGGTGAAAGGCACTGAGAGGAGTGTATTTGTGCAAGGCATAGAACACCAACGTAGGATTATGGTGTGGTGTGATCAGCTCTGAAAGCAAATCTACCCCAGAATGGATCAACACCACCAATACCAGTGCTCATTACATCCAGGGCATTTTACAACCAATAGCTCTTCTGTACTTACAGACTGTCCCACATGCCATATTTCAGCAGGACAATGCAATAACTGTCATTGTTAAATACCTGAGGCTAAACAATGCGCATATCCTTCCATGGCCCACTAGATCCCCTGATTTGTCACCCATCAAAAAAAGATGGAATATGATCAAATGACGGTTGCGCAAAATACCAGCACATACTGACAAATGTAGACAAACTGTAAGCACAAGTGCAATAGTGTTTGGATAGCTTATCCAACATCCAGCATCAAACATTTGTTTGACTCCATGCCTCACTTGTGTACAGCAGGTCATACAAGGGGAGAACACAGTCATTTTTAAACAACTCTGTATGTAAATTTCCAATTGCCTCCATAATGTAATCATTTATTACTACAATAAAGATACATTGAACCCCCAAATACTTGGTCTTATTGGGCATTTTGGTTTTCGTGAACACCAGTGTACTTCAGGGTAAAACCAACATGTACTTAAATATTTTACAGCATATTTTAAATCCTTTTAGCAGCATTTTACAAAAATACAAAGAAACTTACTTTTCCACTAAACTAACAAGATCAAATCTCTTTGCAATTCTCATTAAATCCAGAAGGAAAGCATCAGGTTTTCCCAGCTCCACTTGATCAGTATAAACCCACCTCAACAAAGTTAGACCTATGTCTAATGGAATATCTGGAAAAGAAAATCAAATCATTAAAAATTCATGAAGTCATTCATACATCAATATAAAATTTAAATGAAACATCGTCTTGAACTGGGTATGATAAGACCCCATTAGAGAACCTAATGTTATCCCATTTGGCTCAAGGAAATTGGAGCAATAATTATTTTAAGCAAATTACTGTTGAGCAATTATCAAATCTAAGTGGCTCTGCATAACAACAGTAATAGATAAGCTTTAAATCAAGGTTTCAACACTCCATTATTTAGTGTGGTTTCTCAAACCCCAGCTAATATGCTCTACCAGTTCATAGCTAGGGGCATGCATTAGAATAACAGTAATTTACTTAAAATCTAACAGATCCAACAGTAATTTGATTAAAATCTGGTACTGATGTACACTATGTTGAAAAAAATGTCCAGACACTTCCATGTTATGTGAATGGAAAGCCACTTTCAAAGTTCCTTAACATTGAAAAAAAACCTTTTACGCAAAAACTGTTATTGGCGATAAACTGTAGATGTCACTCAAATATCTCTAAATATATATTTCCCATAATATTCGTTTTAATATTTAAAGAATGAATGGAAGCTGAAGCATTTATCTTCAACTTTTGACACTTGTGAAAAAATACTTCAATAATAAAAACCTCTTGTAAGAATTTGTTCACTAACTTAAATTAAATATCTGAAGTTTGTATGATGATTTTTTAAGATTTCATCAATTTGGAGACAATGTGAAAGTGTTTAACATGGATAACATGAATGTGAAAGTGAATAACATGGATATTTCTTCAACATAGTGTATAAGAATGATTTCTCACTTTTCCAATGAATTAATATCACGAAATTTACTAAGTACATTTAAATCACAGTGTAAATGACAATAAATCAAAACAACTTCTCATACATTAACTGGGCAGCAAAACATATTAATATAAAAGGTGATCAGTTGTACTTCAAAACAAATAATAAACCTTCCCTACGGCAGCAAGAGAAATTTGAAAGGCTCAGAGAATCTAATTATATATTGCCTATAACCAATAAAGGCAGAGAAATTTCCATGTCATATTTGTAAAATAAATGCAAAACTGCACTCCTTTCATGATAAAAATGCAATAAAAAAAGCTTCCCATTTTTAGATGTATATTAATAATACACTACACTCTAGTACCAAATACTATAAACATAAGGGTAGTAATGAGAAAATAACAGGTAATGTTCCTGTAAGCATAGTAACTCATGAAAGGTTTGCTGAAAAAATAAGTATTGCCTCAAGTGTGATACAAGCCCTCAATCTCCAGATAACATGCCAGGTTCTTCTAAATTTGATATTGATGTCAAACTAATACTGTGATACCTTCCTTGACATTTGAACAAATATGTCAAGAAAGTTTAATTTACTAAATACAGTTATTGCTAATAGTACTGGAATACAAAAATGGCTCTTAGATAATGTACAGATATAATAATGGCTGCTAAGATAATTTTGTATCACCATCAACTTTTAGATCTGATGATGTTGCTGATCTACCAGAAGTGGGTGTATTGGCTCCTAGAACACCTGAGGGGTTGTAAACTTTATTACTTGCAATATGTTGCATAAATATGTAAACAGTGAGTTGGATTGTTTTACCTCTAAGCAGCACTTTTTGCACAAAATGGGCTAAACAGCCAGGTCACAAGGACCCTGAGGGCCCAGAAAAAGTTGGAGGGAGGGAACCCACTATATTTGGGGGACAGATGGTAACCTCCTGTCAAGGATATCCACCGACATGTTCTTTAATGTGCAGAGAGTATGGCTCTCCACACATAGGACCATAGCTTAACTACCCATCCAACAGACAGTAACCTTTCTAAGTCAATTGGTGTCCCCTACTAATCGAGGGCAGGGCGGGGAGTTTTGTGGAAATAAATCTTAAAGTTGGCCCAGGCAGGACTCGAACCTGGGAACTGCAGATTACAAGCCTGGTGCTCTAGTGACTGTTGACTCAGTCACTAGAGTGTCAGTAAACATTTATTGCATGTCTTACTGTTGATTTTATTATTTCCATTATACTGCATATCAATTCAAATCAATTTATCACAATTTCACTGTTAAAATATTTAAATGCCTTCAAAATAAGCTCTGATACGAGATTAGCTTTAGTAACTCAATCATTGTACTATACAACATGGAGTAGAGATAGCTTATCATTGAATATAGCATGGCATCACTTTAACTTAATAAAGTCATACATGCTAACACCTTTCAATATGATCATTGAAGAAATGGGAGTCTTGGTCATACTCACATAGTATTTGATGTACAATTAGTCTATCATGAAATGCCATGAGGAAAGCTTCCTTTTGGCATATCACGAAAAAGTGCAGATATCCATGATGAGTCAGTTGACTGTTCATTGTGACGACACTCACACCATTTAAATGTTACTTAAAGGCAGGTTCACTCACCACTAAGATCTTGTTGGTGATGTCATTAGTGGAGAAACGCAGTCCTTGGGGCATGATGAACCTTTGTACTGTCCAGATGTTTAACATTTTAACAGATGATGGTATGTACTAAGTAAGTTGTTACTATTATTGATCTCACTCAATATTTAAAGCCATTTAAACAATTACAAAATCAGAGGTTCAACTCAATACATAAAACTGAAAAGGTTTCAAGTTAAAGTTAAAATCCTTGTGCTATGCATTTCTACTTTATCATTAGGTGTCATCTTCAGGCACATGATCATAAGCAATGTTTGCTTTTATTAGGTTGTCTCCTGGAGGTGCTTTACAGTAGTAGAAGTATGCAGTCATGTAGCTCAAAGGGGAGGAGGGGTTGAGTTGGTGTTACAGAGAGTTCCTTTATGTAAACTATTATGTTTTCCAAGTAGTTTAATTGGTATTTGGTGGGTGGTGAAGCTATAATTTTTTATTATAATTTACTATTAAGTAATTGATAATGCAAAATTAACCAAGATATAGCTATAATGGACCTTTCTTTCCTTCAAATATTGGCTTCATATTCAGAAATACAATCTTCTATTGTCCAATATGTCTGTTAGGCATATTGGTTTTCTTCATTTAATATTTTTGAATGGTCATTTATTACTCTATAGCATATATAGGTACAGGACAGAAAAATTGAAACAGTTCCATGTTATCTCAATAAAAAATCCCATTTAGAGCTCAGCAACTTCTTCAATGTGATTTTCAACGAAAAATATGTTTAAAGATAAATTAAAGATCTCATTCAAATCTAACAAAATCTTGATTTTAAACAATATTTGCTCAGTTTCAAAAAGTTATGAATGATGGAATATTTAACAGGATACTAAATAAATTTATCCCAAAATTTGCTTAGGTATTTCTTTAGAAAAGTTAAATTTCAAAACATTGACAAACCTTCATTTGAAAATACCATTTTCCTAATTCTAGTTATGAAATTATTTCTATTTAGAAAAAGTACAGAAATAAGTCCTGACTTTAAAATCTTGAGTTTCAAAATATGTCACTTAAGGTATCCACCATTTAAGGTCACATATACCAATCAATCAATCAATCATTTCCATAGATATGAATACATGGTATGTACAGTTACATATACCCTGAAATAGTAGCATACAAAATTTTTTTGGAAAAATAACTACACCACAAGAGTAAGACACTCGCCAGTGGTGTTAGTAAACTAAAGGTTTATACATTAGCTTAACATTAGCAACAGTAATATGAAACTGATTGATGATAGTAACTGTGATACAATGATTTACTTAAATATAATAACTTTTATAATGATTATTTCTTCATAAAATGGCTTCAATATTTTCTATTTCATCAGCATATTTGTAAAGATATTTTGAATATTTTTTTCAATATACATTTTTCATTTTTAATAGTAACTGGCAATGAGTTAAAGATTTTTGCCACCAAATAAATGTAATTTTTTTTTATTATAGTTTTTCTAGGTATGGTAACATAAATATTAGGACTTTCACTTTGTCTTGTATTATGGTTTGTTATTGACAATATTTGATCAGACCACTTTTTACTAACATTCATCAAGATGCTAAAAACATATAATTTTCTTAGTGAAAGAATATTTAATACTTTATAATAAATTTCAATGCTATCAAATTTTCTTTTTTTCATAATGCATCGTATTACAGGATACTGTGTTATTATAAAGTTTTTTACACTAGTAAAATACATAGCTCCCCATGACATAATTCCATATTTCAGTATTTCATTTCCATATTTCATTTTAATAATGAAATGTTGGGAAAGTTTCCAACATAATAAAGTTTTGGCATTATAACATTAATTTTTTCTCAATATATATGATGCATGATACATTCATTTCAATTTATAATCCAAATAGACTCCTAAATATTTAAAACTTTCAACTCCATCTATTGGAAGGCATTTACAATATTGAATATTACAACACATATCATGATAGATAATTTTATTTTGCAATAAATCATTTTCTCCCTTAAGCCTAAAGAATAAATATTTTGCTTTCATTTAAAAGTAATTTATTTGTCAGAAACCAATCTCTAATGTTATTCAAATCAGAATTTACTGCTGTAATTAAAGACTCCACATCTGGAGCAGTAATCACTAGTGCAGTATCATCAGCAAAAGTAATTATGTTCCCATTTAACTTCAGATTACATAGATCATTTATATAGATTAAAAATAAAATAGATCCTAGCATAGAACCTTGAGTTACACCGAATCATACCTTATTTTCATTACTTATACAATCAGTTATTTTTACTCTCTGTAATCTGTCACTTAAACAGCTTTTACACCAATTAAAAATTGGCCTTCTTAGACCACAGCTACACAGAATAAAAAGAAGATCCTGTGGAACTGAATCAAACACCTTATGTATATCAAGGAAAATTACAGCTACTTTCAAATTTTCATTTATTCCTTTATATACTATTGATGTCAATCACAAAATCGCATCCTCAGTAGCTACTTGCTCCCTAAATCCATACTGATTTACAGAAAAGAATTTGCTGTCATATAAAAATTTCAAAATTCTTTTCTTCAATAGTTTTTCAATAATCTTTGATATATTTGACAGAATGGAAATTGGCCTGTAGTTTCAAGGATTAATTTTATCTCCCCCTTTATGCACTGGAATGACAGTTGCAACTTTCAAGCTGTTTGGAAAACATCCTTTTGAAATGAATTATTTATTAACTTAGATAAAACTTCTTAAATACACTGCATGACTTTGAAATTGCCCCACCCAGAAGGAGTGAGGGGATAGGGGTGAAATGTAGCACACACATAGCAATACACATTGGCACACTATGATTTAATTTGCAGTCACTTACAGCAGTTAGAAGATGAGATAATGCAGCACAATGTGACTGCCTCAATAGGTGGTTGCACAGCTGTGAATGGCAATACAGGCAGATATACAGAGTGCTATGGAGTCATACAGTTGATGGATATGGTCCTGAGAAATTGCACACAAAGCAGCGTTGACTTGCTCCCATAGTTCATCGAGATTCTGCGCCAGCTGGTGAGAGGATTGCACACGTTGTACAATGTGGTCCTACAGATTCTCTATTGGGGATAAATATGGAGATTGTGCTGGCCATGGCAATACTTGACATGTTGCAAACATTGTCTGGAGACCCTAGCAGTGTGTACATGGGCATTTCATGCTGGAAAATGGCTGCTGCATGCCTCCCAGGAATGGCAACAAAATGGGCTGCAGAACCACACTAATTTATCGTGCAGCTGTCAGTGTTCCTGCGATGCAGACAAGAGGTGACCTGCTGTCATATCCAACAGCACCCCATACCAATATGCTTGGCTGACAAGCAGTGTGCCAGTCGCTAACAAAAGCTGAATCGGTCCTCTCGCCAGGTTGTCATCATACACGAACCCATTGATCATCAGCACCCAGACAGAAACGGGATCCATCACTAAACATAACAGTGTTCCATTCGTGACCCCAGTTCACACAACTTTGACTCCAAGCCAGAGAGCACTGCGATGGTTGGAAGTCAATGGCAGTCGACATAATGGTTGCCTAAAGTGCAGGTATACCTCATGCAACCTTCGGTGTACCGTTCAGGTCATTTTGGGGACGTCCATGGTTGCTGACACAGCCCGTCGAATTCTGCCTGCAGTGCTCTGGGTGAACAACGACCATGTCGAACATTGCGCCTATCAAGCCATGCTGACGTCTTTCGGACGGCACCACTCACTCTGCAACACATGCCAGAACCTTTATTTCATCACTGTTGCTAACAGCGTCCAACAGTTTGTGGATCCTGATGAACATGGGCAGCGATACGACGTTTAGTCCATCCAGCTTCACATAGGCCTATAATTCTTCCTCTCTCAAAAGCATCCAAATGGGGATAAACCTGACGACGGCATGTACCAGGCATTTTGGCCTTCACTGGACTATTTCCAAGCAGAACCACCTAATACTGCACACACAAACACACACACTTCTATTTGCATGTTTGTATGACATGTCCTTCTGGGTGTGGCACTTTCATTGTTGACAAGTATATATGGGCATAGCACTTTTAAAATATAAGGTGTCAGACCATCTTCTCCTGATGCTTTTCCATTACTTAAAGATGTTATTTCATCCATTACATCATGTTCTGTAATATAACCAAGAAAAAATGTTTGCACAATTGTATTAATCTTCGAATGACTATCAGTTCCTATTTATGTGACTAATTAAATCCCCAATCACCCCAGTGAAATAATCATTAAATTTATTTACAAAGACTAAAGAATTTACTTCAAAATGATACATCTCATCATTATATAGCATTTCTGTTGGAAAAAATCTTACTATTACCTGACAACTCATTTATTATCTCCCACTGTTTTTCCATATTTCCATAACTTTTTGAAATTTTATCTGAATAATAATTGCATTTTGCTTGTTTGATTAAATTAAGCAGAACAGTTTGGAATCATTTGAATTTTTCTTTTAAGGCCATATTGAAAGGTTGTTTTCTGCATGTTATATATTTAGTCTTTCTATAGATTGTATCAGCCCTAGAGTAATCCAAGGTTTAATTCTCTTTTTTATCATCCCTTAATCTCTCAACTTTACTCGAGTCTAATCATTTGTTGCAATTTTCTTGTAAATGATTCAAATTGCATATTTACATCCTTATTTAAGATATCACTCCAATTCTTCTCCCTTATTAATTCCACCAATCACTCTAAAGTTTTTTAACATTTTTGTCACTTTTAAATTTTGTTTAAAAATAGTTTGGAGTTTAGACCTACAAAACAATGGTCAGTAATGTGAATTTGGATTTACAAAATAATGGTCAGTAATGTGAACGTACATGTTAAAATATCTGGATTTGGAACACGCGCAAACACGGGGTCCAAGGAAGTTTGCGATTCCTCTCTGGTAATAAATATGATCATGACCCATATAAAAACCTTTTTCTTGCATCAATCACAAATATCATGCATTTATCTCTAGATCTAATGATAAAATACAAATCTCCCATCATAACAATAAAATTGTTACTTAATGTTTGTAGTTTACTTTCTAATTCATCTAAAAATTTCCTTTGGTATAAATATCAGGCCTGTAAAATGCCAATAAATTGCAACAAAGTTTTTGTTGTGTAAAATGCCAATAAAGTGTATATTATATTTGCATTTTCAAATTGGATTTGAACCAATCAGCATTTGAAAATTCAGTACAATAATCATTTACTATAATACTATTTTTTACATACACAATGACCCGACCAGCTCCTTTTTGATTCACAATTATGATACAAATTGTATCCAGGTATTGATATAAATCTAATTCATTTTTATTTACCCAAGTTTCGGTCAATACAATCATGTCTGGCAAAAATTCTGTTAAATTTAGATATAATGAAAAATGTTCAAAATTTTTCCTTACACTCCTGATATTTCCTGTAATTATTTTTAAACCCAGTCCCCATTTATAGTATACTTTATCATATACATTTTCTCCAGGAATAATTTGAACCTCAGTATTAGCTTTATTAAAAATGTATTAAATAACATTGTCAAAATCCAGCTTTTGAGAATCTATACACTCTAATGTATCATGTAAATCCCCCATTTATACAGTTCGAATAAAACACATAATTATTCATTTATTTAACAACTACTTATTTTTTATTCTTTCTAAATTCTCATAATTCCATATTCTAATAACTTTTGACTTCTTTTCTGGTGAAGATTTTTGCATCTTTCACCCATACAAATTTAAAATTAAATGGTTTCATCTTGAAGTTTCAAATGAATTATTCTTTCTTATTATATATTTAGGGAACAATAAAATAACTCTACAAATAACAAAAGGTAAAAAATTACATCTCCAATATTATATTAGCAATCACTATACTGCACAGAATCAGGAAAGCCTACAAATTCATATGATTCACTGTCAGAATCAACTAAACATTCATGGAGGAAAAAAATTTAGCTTTTTCTGGATCAACTTTATCCAAAACATTTGCTGGAAGATTTAATGAACACATTTCATATGCTGTTTTCAAAAGATAGATAACAAAAAATGCAAAATAACCCCATCAATACTTGCCCAACACTCTGCAACATTAGATTGCACATTTATCTATACACTAAAAGTGTCAAAACTAAATCTTCATTGCTATTATGTGGCAGAACACATGTTAAAAAAAATATAATTTTCTTTGTCCTTCATAAAATATATTCATTAAATGATAGAAATTGTTTAGATAGAAACAGAGTTTTAACCACAAAATATACTAAAACTGAAAAACACCATACAGTTATGTAATAACAACCAAAAAACCTTCAATACAAAAAAAACCCAACTTTTTATGAACTACTTAACCCAACTGAAAATTTACACCAGTTAATCTAATACAAACAAGACAATTAATACACTGGAAGTGTCAGTCAGCTGGGAAGAAATTAGATACAATTAGAATGCAAGTAGAACTAAAAGCTGTAGTTTGGATTCTGTTCATGGCAGTTTAAAATAAATTACCCCTCCAGCTGCCTGCCATAGAGGTCTGACAGGAGCCTGTCAGTTTAATATGCCAACAGCAAAGATCTATAAGGATGGCAGGACTCAGCTCAAGCCCAGGTCCCTTTGAAACCACAAAATATACTAAAACTGAAAAACAAAGTTTACAAGCACACTAACTACTTGGCACTGGGATTGCAGTTTGAAGGATGGCAAACACATTACTTTCTAATGCATCAAGATGAGGAATAAATGAAAAAGATTAGGATTATTTAGGTAAGAACTCTGAAATGTCGATTTTAAATATACTGTTGAACTGGACAGAAAAATTAAAACAGGTCCATGTTATCCGAATAAAAAATCATGCTCTCTTCTACAATGATTTTTAATGAAAATTATGCCTAAGATAAATTAAAGATCTTGATTAAATATATCTAAATCTCAATTTCAAACATTTGTTCAGTATTCAAAGAGTTATGAACACTGGAAAATTTAATAGGCTACAAAAATTTACCCCATAATTTAATTAAAACATTAAATTTGGTTAAGGAATCATTGCATCGTATATATGCAAACAGGTTAACATAAACAGGTTAAGAGATACACTACAATGCTAGCACATGTAGTCACTTACTACAGAACCATCATCCATGAGGTTATTAAAATAATGATTTCATCCATCCCTACCTACTGAGACATTAGGAATCACTCTTCATGGCATGTGAAAAGAAATTCTTAACAATTTGCAACTGATAAGCTCGAAAGGAGGTTGTTTTACCTGAGTTAAAACTAAATGAAAAAATATTTATTCCCAAATAATATAATATTTACCTGAAACATAATTTTTTATTTCTTTTAATGATTCTTTACAGTGATATATTTTAAAATAAAGGAGTGTTATATAAGGTGACTTGGATTGATCACATTAATGGGATTTTCTGCACTGTATATTAAATGGTTGGTCTGTAAATGGTAGCTAGGCATAAACTGGAAGGAGAGCTGTGTACCAATCCCCAGTGATGATGCACAGAACAGGCCAGGTCTAACATCTAATGTTTGACCCCACTTTCTTGTGGTGTAGACCGTTAGTACTTTTCAAAAGAGATATTCTCTTTTGGAAGGGGAGGGCTGCCAGTTCAATATGGCCTACTGTTCTGGTCATCTATGGCCACTTTTTTCTTTTTTTTTCAACCCTGCTGAGGAGTGGTCAACTTCACAGGGTCCTGATGCTGACCATCTATACCTACTAGACTGGACTTGTTTATGGATTTGAGCTTGATTATGGATCCTGGACTTGCTTCACTGGTGGGCCTCTGTTGAAGGAGAATCTGCCGCTGTGTTTTCTGTTTGCTTCTGGGTTGCCAGCCCTAAGTGAACAGACACATATGATACCTTATATCAGCTGGTGGATAATCCTAATCAGAGGCCATCGCAAGTACCTGAACCACACTTAGCTAGTTAGGCATCGTCAAGCCTAAACTGGAGTAATGTGTCTCAGGCAGGCCATACGGCTCTTGAAAAAGTCCACTTGAAAAGGTGGTGCCTGAAGTTCCTACCAACATTGGTGACTTCAGCCTTTAGCGGAGGAGGAATGGGTCTCTGACCCATGCCTGCACAGGTTTGATACTATTGGCCCTACCTATCTCAATAGGCCTAGTTTCTTTAAAAATCAAACTAATCATTTTCTCTCTGCAGGAATGTGGAACGTGAGGACATTACATAGAAATTATTCTCTTGATGTCCTCACACAGAAATTCCAGCAATATAACCTAGATATTCTAGGCTTGCAAGAGACCAGATGGACAGGTAAAGGTGAGATACTTAAAATTAACTTTAAATTTCTCTTTACAGGGAGGGAGGATGGAAAGCATCACCAAGGCGTGGGTTTGCTTCTCAGCAGACATGCTAGTGATGCTCTTCTAGGATACAAGTGCATTAATGAAAGGTTTCTTATAGCAAAATTTCAGACAAGCATTAAACACTTGAATGTTATCTGCTGCTATGGCCTCCCCTGAGGATGCCGATGATGATGAGAAGGATAGGTTTTACGGACAACTTCAAGATATTTTGAATTCTGTCAAGAAAGGAGATATTACCCTTGTTCTAGGTGACTTTAATGCCAAAGTTGGTACCGACTCTGACCTTTGGGGAGGGGTGATAGATAGGCTCTTTTGGTATTGATAGCTGCAGTGGCAATGGGCAACGTCTCCTACAGGTAAGTAAACTCAATGGTTTCAGAATAACTAACATTTATTACACACACCGCAACGTACATAAGTACACATGGGTTTCACCTGATGGGGTGCATAAGAATATGATTGATTATATATTAATTAACAGCAAATGGGCTAGTTCTGTTAGGAATACCAGGGCATGTAGGGGAGCAGAAACTGGATCTGACCATTACCTTGTTAAAAGTGTCTTGCAACTTAAACTTAAAAAGTGTGCAAAGGTTAAAAATTATACCTTTAATACTGAAGCTCTGAAAGACCTAGTTATAGCTAAAGCTTACCATGATAGGTTACTTAGTCATTATGATAGTCATGGTTTGCTTACTACTGAAGTTGAGGAAGAATGGGACCATTTTAAAGAGGCTTTTTTTTTAAACTAACAATACTCTTTTAGGAAAAAAGGAGCAGAGGAGGCAGAATTATTTGAGTGATAAGGCACTTGAGCTTATTTCAGAATTATTACAGGAATGTCCTAAATCAATAGCCTACTAGTCCTAATAGAAAGGATTACAGAGAGCTTAATAAACGTGTAAAGGGTCAGTTAGCTGCTGATAAGAATCTTTGGCTTGATGACAAAGCCGAGGAAGCAGTTAGGCAGCACAACAGCAGAGAGCCGTACCAGATAGCTAATGTTTTATGTGGTATAAAACAGACAGGTATACAGGGATTGAAGAATAAACATGGTAAGGTTATAGAAGGTGAGGATTCTGTCATGGCAAGGTGAGCTGAGCATTTCAGTGATGTTCTAAACAATTCGGTAAGTTCTATTCCCATTGTTTGCAATGATGATAGATGCATTGGTGGCTTTAATGTTGGTCCTATAACACAATCGGAAGTTATTTTGGCTGTTTCTTAACTTAAACTACATAAATCCCCAGGGGTAGATGAAATTACTACGGAAATGCTTAGAGCTGGGAATGTTTCGGTTACCACTTGGATGACTGAAATTCTGAATATCTTTTATGATAAAGGCATGGTTCCTAAGGATTTTACTAGAGCTATTATTATCCCTATTTTCAAAAAAGGTGATCGCAGTTCTTGTGATAACTATAGGGGTATCAGCCTACTCTCTGTTCCAGCTAAAGCATAAAATATTCATCAAATGGAAAACAATTATTTTTCAAGCATGAATAATGCATTTTTATAAGATATAAGTAAAAAAGTTTTCAAATGGCAATTTTTTTTAATTGAAGTTTTATGTATTGTACTACAAACAGGTATGGGTGTTGTAGGTCTCTCATTTCAGATTCTTTCTACTTGTATAATGCCTGGAAGTATAAACAAAAAACCTCAATGAAAAGAATTAAAATGCTAACTGTATATTAAAGCCAAAATCGTTTTAAATTATTCACTCAGTAAATGAAAAACATTTTATAATTTTATTTTGTGTATTTATGTAATGAGAGTATGAGTAGCTTACCTGTTAAATCTAAATGGTCTACATCAGCCAAATTAGGAACACCCCAGCAATTGCTTCTGGCAGACAAAACAAAACGATGTGCTCTTATTGGCCTCCCATCAAGCTGTACAGTCAAGTCACTGAAACATTAACTTATAGATAGGAAAATAAAGTATAATTGGAAGTGATATTAAGGCACTGAAAATACTTTCCATTATCAGCAACTATCGAGAAGTATGAAAAAAAAAAATGATGGCCAGTATCACATTATAGCTGTTATTATCCTTTGCAATAGCAAATAACTACATTCCAAGTGAGTTGACAGGTGCAGTGTAAATGGTGAGAAAATTCTTACCACCTTGTGTAAATTTAGGGAACACAAAAACACACATCTATTAATGTTGGCACTGATACTGCTGGAAAACAATGTGGATATAAAATATTTTTGGACCTCACCTGGCCTCTTTCTCAAGACTGATAAATTCTTGGAAAATTTGGGACAGAAAATCCTGCAATATTGACACACTCTCTCTCTCTAATTGTCACCTAGAGATTATTTTTATGAAGCAAATGTGAAACTCCTCAGTTTTTCAAACTTGAACAAGGTCACCATAATCTTGCATTTGAGTATCAGCATGAGTTTAACCAAATTCTGACTTCAATGACTAACTGTCAGTGAATTTGTTATTTGATTTTGAAGTTTATTTATTTTTTGTTAGTTTTTGGCTGAAATTAGATTTTTCATTGGAAGCTGAAGTATATCACCTTTAACACTAAGTTGTTCTATCAGATAAGTGTGAAAATACCCATAATAGGTGCCTTTATCTATGCTAGAAAAAGCTGGAAATTACCACCTGGTTGCAAACCAATATAATAAAAATATAAGACTGATGCAAAAGTAATGGGAAAACACAAGACATGCATGAATAATCATTCTCATGATTAACCAATGTGTTATTTAATCAAGAATTAATTACCATTAGTTGATAAGATCATATTCCAACAATCTACAAGTTTGTAGATACCATTCCTGTAGAAACTCTTGTCCTTCATGGCAACAAATTTGGCAATGAACTCTTTCACCTCATCATTCGGAAACTTCCTATTGGAAAAGAAATTGTTCAGGAATTTGAACAGAGGGAAATCTGAGGGAGCCAGGTCTAGCAAATATGGAGAATGCATATTTATTTCACAGCCATATTGTTGCAGCTTCTGCTATGTATATAATACAACATGGGGCCTCGGTTTTTCCTGGTAGAACATACCTTTTCTGTTTGCAAACCCTGGGGCATTTCATCTTCAGTACTGCACTTAAGCAGTAGAAGTAGTCAACATCTGCTCTTGCAGTTGCTCATAGTGACATCTGAGTCAATGGTTTGGACCAGTTTAAAAGCTCATAGAGGATAATACCCTTGCAATCCCACCAACAACAGAGTATCACCTTACAAGAAGGCAGTTCCAGGGTTTTCCATAGCTTGGGATGATTCTCTTGCTTGGCACCATGATCTTTTACAGATAATATTATCATAAGTGATAGACTTTCCATTCCCTGTAATCATTCTGCAAGAAAAGCATTGGCCTTTTTTTTTTTGCCAAGCAAGCAATGAAGAACATTCAGTATAGTGAGCCACCAAATTCTGCTGTGACAATTGATGTGAGTGGGATACAGGTATCCTGTTTTGACATATAACCTAGCTTTTGCAGATGTCGAATGACAGAGAAGTAATTGGTGTTCAGTAACTGTTTCAATTCCCTGGATGTCCAATGCAGATTTTCATTCAGCAGTGCCTTTAAACGATGATCGTTCAACCCCAATGACTGATCGCTTCAAAGTCATTTCCGATCAGAAAATCACTTGACTGGAACTTGTCATACTACTGGTAACAATTGCTTTTAGAGATGACTTTGTCCCAATAAATAGCCTTTTCAATGAGCTTTGCACAGTTTATGCAAACACTCTTGGGCACTGACACCATTTCTGAATTTGTACAGTTGATGGAACAAATGCACACATCTTGTGTCACTATTGTGAAATGCTTGTTGTCATTTACATGGACTAAATATAGGTACAGAATATCATCAGATACTAGAGTTATGCATGCACTATCGTTTTTTCTGCTGAGGTCCTGCCATCCTCTCAGATCTTCTACTGTGGCACATAAACTGACAGGCTCCTGTCAGACCTCTGTGGCAAGCAGCTGCTTGAGGGGGTATTTTTTTTTATATATATATTGCATTGTTACAAGACCAAATGTGTGGTTCATTTTTTCCCACTGCTTTTGCATTAACCCAATAAATTACTCTTCAAATAGCTGCTTGTGACAGAGAATTGACAAGAGCTTGTCATGCCATAGAGAAGATCTGTGAGGAAGGCTAAACCTCAGCAGAAAGACAGCACAAGAAGGAAAACACCTGCACTTCATCCAAGTGACTTTGATCAGTAGCTAAGCATATTAACTACTCAACCACCATACTGTAAATATTTTTTTTTTGTCTAGCTTCTGTGGAGTTGAAGAGTCATCAACTACCTGGTTGTAAAAATCATGTCAGAACCCAGGAACTTATGCTTGCTCAACTTGACTGAACTTTCCAATAGCACTTCTCTAATTTGTTCAAACTTTCAGCTTTGGTCACTTCTTTCATGTTGTGTCAAAAGTTCTGTTGCACAGTTGGAAAAGGGCCTATTGAACAGAATCTAAAATGTTATAAAGCAATTCTGGTTGGGCTCTCATCTATTCCCATTCCTTGGATTTCTGCAATTAAAGTCAGGCTGGCAAAATTTCATCAGTTGTGTACCTCAAGAGTGGAGTCACCAGACCATAAGTTTTGAAATTAGAACCAACTAGTGGTAACATTTAGAAATAAAACAGTATTATAATTGGCTCATTTTAATTATACTACTCAATTCCAGGAAAAGTCAGTTTCTTGAGCAGATTTTTATGGCCCTCTGAATCATTTTACAACATGCTCTACAGATACATAATAAGTTCAGTTAGTGAGTCACATTTACACACTGTTGTTTTGGTCAACAACTAACCATCACCCAAGGGTGAGAGGGTATTGAAAGACTATTGGATTACCTCTGAATAGGACTTTATTGCACACAATGGTTAAATGGTTACAAGGACTCCAAGGACTAAGAAAAGGTTAGAGAAGAGGATCCACAGGACAGCTCTTAGGAGACAGATGGAAGACTATCGTCAAGGCCATCGAGAATGTTTTTTAATGTATATAGGGTATGGCTTTCTTGTACATGGAGCTACAGCTGAATGTCCTATTTGGGGGGGCAACAGCTTTTCAAGTCCCATTAACTAGTGTTCACTTTCTCACTAAAGTGAAAAGTTGTGGTCAGTTCAAAGGTCCATGGCATGGCAAATGAGGTTAGTTGTATTTCGCTATATTTTGGGTAAACGTTGTTTCTTTTTTTTGAAAACATTCACAGTATATTATGGAAAATTACAGATGCAAAAGCCATGTATGCTCATAAAATTTAAAAACTAGAAAATACAAAATTGTTCATTTCTTAACATGTAATATTATCAAATGGGACTACATTAGCTATATTCCCCAAAAGAGTTTGTGTCATATAATTACATCACCCCTTGCTGCTTTCTCCATTCACAGAACTTAAATGATTTGTAGTTTACAGGAAAGTTCTACAGTCAATCATTCTGTCAAAGTAATTCCAGATCTTCTAGAGTCACAAAGCCACTCAGGATTCCACATTGCATGTTATTACAAATAGAGACTTGAATTTTTAATGTGACATGGGGCAGGTTGCCACAAGGTAAAAACCTGCATATGAAATTTGGGATAAAAATAAATAAAAACAAATAAAACTTTACGGTTTCCATTGCATTTAAGCTGTTGCTAACATTTAGCAAAAGTGCTGAGGAAGAGCAAACATTAGCATGGAATGGAAGAAGCATATAACTTCACATTCTAATCACTATATACCTTTACAATAGCCATTCTGAAAAAAAAAATTGAGACATGCCATTTCTAAGCTAGAGGCATACACCCACCTGCTTATTTAATATTCTGATAAATACCATCTTAAAAACATTTATGCTACATTTTAATTCACACATCTCAAAACTTCATCATGAACTAAATGCTGATGCTACTGTTGGTATACACTAACTTTCGTACACTTATAATAGGCCATTCTTCAGCATGAGGTGTAGTGGTTAAAATCTGTGGCCACTGAGTATTACACTGAATGGGCAAATTATTATACACACCCCAATAACAATATGCAAAGCAGAAGTATGTTGTCCAGTCATGTAGGATGCTGAAACTGGCAATGCCTATAAATAGAGCAGGTCTCTATGCATTTGAAACCAGTCACGGAAAAGTTGGGTTTTTTTACCTCTAAGCAGCACTTTTTTGTACACCATGGGCTAAATGGACAAGTCACAAGGACCCTGAAGGCTCAGAGAAGGTTGGTGGAGGGGACCCACTAGAACAGCTGTTGGGCGACAGATGGTAGCCTCCTGTCAAGGTCATCTAGCGTGTTCTTTAACCACGGAAAAGTAATCATGGGTAAAGGCAGTGACAAAAGTGAGTTGGACTGTGGTCAGATAGTAGGTGCGAGGAAGGCCAGTTATTCAATTATCACAACTACTGAACTGTTGAGATTTCCACATCACACTGTCACACAAGTGTACCAAGACTATGAAATATGGCAAAACTTCCAACCATTATTATGTGGAAAGTTGCTGTAAAATATGAAATTTGAACCCTTTTTATTATATACTGCTAAAGAAATATAAATATATATCATGGGAGAAATATGGACGTAAATGAGCAATTGACTTTAGAGGTGAGCGCAGACTGTCCCACATCATTAAAAGGAATTGCACTGCTACCATGGAGCAGATAATGTCAGAATTGAATGAGGGAATGTCTGCAAGCTTATGCACAAAGACTATCCATTGTACCATGGAAAAAAATAGGCTACGGCCAGTCGACATCCATATCGCATCTCCTTGTTGACTGCAAGGCACTGAAAGATTAGGCTGCAATTTGCAAAGGCCTATCACAACTGGAGTGTGGAGGACTGGAAACACGTCATCTGGTCTGACAAATTCCAACTCTATCACCAATGGGAGGGTGCATGTGTAGCATAAACCACATGAAGTAATGGAACCCAGTTTTCCAAGTTGGTGTCATACAGGCAGGTGGAGGCAGTGTAACAGTTTGGGGTGCATTTACATGTGCTTCCTTGGAACCCCTTGTACCTGTTGAGACCTCTGTCACCCGCACAAGGTGTGTGAACATCCTTGTCAACCATCTACATCCATTCGTAGCAATTCTCTTTCCACATCACATTTTTCAACAGGACAACGTCATACTGCATACTTCCTGAGTGGTGACCAATTGCTTCCAGGAGCATTCAAGTGAGTTTACCACATTCAAATGGTCATCTCGATTGCGGGACCTCAACCCCATTGAGAATTTGTGGGACGAATTGGAAAGACCTGCTCGAGTCTGCCAACCCCCACCAGCAACTGTGAATATTCAACAGGTGATTCTCACTTCGTGGATGGCGATACCACCTCCATGTTTTCAACACCTCATTGAGTCAGTACCAAGACATCTGGCTGCTGTTGTGAGGGCAAAAGGTGGAGCAAGAGGTTATTAGGTAGGTGTATATAGTAATTTGTTCATTCAGTTTACTATTTAGGCCTAATGAGCAGCAATAACATCTGCTTAATTACGAAGATATTTATCTAAACAAGGACAGCTATAGATAATTCTTCATATTAATAGACTGACAAAAAAACATTAGTCTACTATGAATAGCTTAAATAAGCACTTCATTATCTTACCTATAAAGCTCTTTATCAAAAAGTTCAGCAACTGATTTTAGCAACCTGGCTACAAAAGAATCTTCATTGATGTCACCAGTTGCTGCCACAGCAATGCTATATCTTTTCTCTACATCAGCAAGTCTAGCTTGCAGTTTAACATATTCTTCCCTCAGGAGAGTTAGATGTCTCTGCAATTTGATTACCTCTGAGAAAAAAAGGAATTAGTATAATTTACTAATATTTAAATCCATCATAATCTGGCAGAAACACAATATTTTGAAAAATTAATAAAATCTTTATCATACAGTTCAAGCCAATAAAAAGCATAGGAGTTTATGTTTGCAGTAATAAATGATTCATAGCACTTAAAGAATTATTGAACTTTGCAGAGAATAATGCAAACATACCATTCCACTGATATACCATAAGGATATAAGCCAAGATATAGAGATGGTAAAATTTAATAATCCTGCAGTGCTAAAAGAAAGTTAAATAAGCAAGTGTCTGATATATAAAAGTGACTGATGTTGTACAACAGTAGGCCAGAGTGATATTCTGTCTGAAAAGGACATCAGCTTTGAAGTGACATTCATTGATCTTCAAGTACAGGCAGGTTTACACATCTCCAATTAATGATATTTCCCTTTAACAACACTTAAAATTTGGTTGGAATATGCTACAAATCTCAGACAATAAAATGATCTTAATTTAAAAGAGTGTTGCCAATACAACCTGCACAGAAATGAATTTTGCTGATTGTTAAAATTATATGCAGTTTTTCACCCATGTCATTATCTTCTGCACTAGTAAAGCTGTGTCCAAAGTAAAAATTGTTTGTTTCTTTTTATTATTAACACTATTTAATATTAAAATATAAAGCATATGCTGTTAGAGACCTGATTTGCCTGTTATATGTTTGATATTTGAGTCATCTGAAATAACTAATAACTAACGCCCCCCCCCCCCTCTCCTCCACACACACACACACACATACCCCACTTCTGCTACACACACCTCCACTTAAATACACACACCTCCACTTATAGCTTGAATTTCCATGAGCTCTGATCAAAGATGGAAATCCAGACATATTTCCCCTCATACAACTGTATAAATATATATCAGCTCACTAATGTACCAGCTGTTGGTTGCCAAAATGAAGCTGAATCTCTTTAAAATTTGTATGGTTCTCCAATCAAAACCTTGGCAAAATTAAATTTTGGGTCCTAACAATGTACTTATTGCCAAAGAAGGTTCAAATTTCATATTTTACAACAGCATTCCTTAAGTAACTGTGGCTTGTTCACACACAAATATACAAGAGTATATCAAAAAATAAGTCACACCCTTAAATAGCAAACAACAAAGTAAATATGAGGACAGAAAATATATTAGGGCGAATATACAACCTGAATCTACTTTTCCACATAGTCGCCTAGGTTTTGTAAACACTTAACTGAAAGTGGGATTAATTTGTTCGTTCTGTGAGAATAAAAATCTGCTACAATGTCCACCAACCATGATGATGATGGTGATGGATGATGGAATGCACACTGAAATAATGCATACTCTCATAGGAAATGTTCAAAGCACTTGCCATTTCCTAGATTTGAATCTAACAATTATCCCAAATCATCTCATTAATGAACAAAATGTGATCCAGGTGATGAATGTCAATGGACTGCCTCTGTGGTATTCATCTGTCAAATCTGGCTGTTTCAAACTGTTGGCACCATTTAATGATAGCCTGATTAGGCATTTAGATTCTCCCGAGGATGCCGTGGATGACCTGTGTCTTTATGGCACTGACTTGCCCCGACAGTAGGTAGTGGAAAGCATGGCATTATCCCCATAGATAGTGTGCAGCCATATGCTGCGGTGCATCTGGGACTTGCCATTTTGATTAATTCCCCCCACCACCACACACACACAACCAACAATGTTATATTTTCTATAAAACATTACTAGTTTTTAAGTTTATATTCAATGGTTTTAAAATATTTTACCCCCACCCCCCACCCCTCTCCCATCAGTAACTTGGGCTGTGCCACTCTGATGATATATACGTTGGGTTTTTTTTTTTGCTTTGGTGCAATAACTTTTTAGCACTTAGCCAAGACCCCCAAAATTCAATACCCAAAGAAAAAAATTCAGAATGTTTAGTTAAAAAAGCAGCCTAAGTGTTCCTCTATTTCATAAACAGGACAGAAAATCCCATTAATGTGAGCAATTCAAACACTCACATTAATGCTGGTTCTTTCTTTAAAATATACAACACTGAAAAAAGCCATTAAAAGAAATAAAAAATTTTCAGGTACAAGTTTCATAACCTGAGGAATTCAGGTTGTTCTGAAGGCCAAAGTAAGTGAAACATGCTACCAGGAAGGTGTGTCTAATAAACTGGCATCTCAGTGTATGTGTAAATACATATATACATGCAAAATCCACATGCAACCATGGACTATGGAGGTCCTACCAAATGTATAATTTTGCTCTCCACAGCTGTCTGTCCTGAGCTACAGCTACTGCATTTGGCAAATGTAGGCCAATTCTAACAAGGTCCTATTTGACATTGTCTGCCCAACACATCCTAGGTCGCCCCCTTTTCCTGAAGCCCTTGGGCCACTACTCATAATCCTATTTCCCAATCTGTAGCTATACATACAGGCAACATGGCCAAGCCAATGCTGTCTCTCTCTCTGCATAAAATGTTGCTCAAAAGAGGTTGCTAACTCCTTCTTCTAACCTCATCATTACTTAAAAGTCAAACCACCTAATGCCCAAGATACTGCATAAGCATCTAGAATCAAAGGCATCAAGTGCATAATTTACTGATAATGAATAAAGTCTTGTATACAGGAGCAAAAAGGACTTCCTTGGCATGGAAATCGGTCCTTTTGATGTAATGTGTCACAACACACAGTGCATCGAACCCTGCTAAAAATGGGGCTGCACAGCCACAGGCCACAGAGTGGCCATGTTGACCTTGGTTCACTGTTGAAAGTGTCTACAATGGGCAAATGAGCATCAACACTGGACCTTGAATGATTGGAAGAAAGTCTGGTCTGATGAATCTCGTTTCCTGTTGCACCATGTGTACATGTGCATCATTTACCTGGGGAAACGTTGGCACCAAGATGCACCATGGGATGAAAACAAGATGGTGGAGGATGTGTAATGCTGGGAAACCCCTGGGTCCAGTCATTCATGTGTAGGAAACTATGATGTCTACCACCTACCTAATCATTGCAGACCAGGTACATCCTTTCACAGCAACAGTATACCCCTCTAAGTAGTGCTTTCTTTCAGCAGGATGCACTGTGCCAACTGCCCCAATTGTTCAAGAATGATTCATGGAACATGAGGAAGACTTCGATGTATTGCTCTGGCCTCCAAATTCCCCAGACATCAATTCAATTGAGCATCTGTGGTTTGTGTTGGAACAGCATATCTGATCTGCAGTGGCTCAACCATGTAACTTACAAGAGTTAAAGATCTGCTGGTAACATGTTCTAGTAGATACCACAAGGTATTTTTAGAAAACTGTAGCATCCATGCCTTGCTGGGTAAGAGCTGTTTTGGCAGCATGTGGAGGACCAACATTATATTAGGCAGGTGGTCATAATGTTTTGGCTCTTCAGTGTACCTATCATGGCAAACAGCTGCTTTTATAATATTTTTTTACTTTTGTTCATTTGTTTCTATCAATAAATAGTATCCACGGAGTTACGTGTTGACTTTGAAGTCAGCAAATCAATATAGTTTCGTGGGAAAATATTTTCCCGACAGAGGATTTGGACCTTAATCTCTCCAGATACATGCCAAAGTATTCTAAGACTACTAAATTAATGCCAGCTCTGTCATTTTTCCATCAATTGACTTATTAATCTCCCATGATTGTTGCACTGGACACCATCTATGATCAGGAACGGCAACTTGAATCCCGCATATCAGCAAAAATTTTTTCACAAAACTATTTCTTGATTTATTGACTTCAAAGTCAACAGGTAATTCTGTGGATACTACAGTATTTACTGATTAAATCATTAATAATGCTATTGCTACAATGGCCAGATTTAAAGATCCAAGGACTCTTGAAAACATTTACCTAAAGGAAAAATATCGGAATATTTTTTATAAATTCTTAATTAATAAAAATTTAAAAATTAAATCTGAATTATTGTTTTTTGATGAAATTATTATGTTAAAAAGTAACAATCTTTTTCATTTATAACATATTTTATACATTATGGCACATAACTTTAATATCTGGTAGAACAAAATTAAACTTGAATAACATAGCCTAATTAACAAAAATCACTTATTTTGTGTATTTTTCATATGAATTTTTTTTTTCTCTAGAATAGTTTCATTTTTTCCAAGTTTGGCACTAAAAATTTCACAAGAGACATATAAATTTGTTTTCACTTGCAGTAAAACCTTCATGGTGTCCACTTTTATAGGAGAGTTCTCATCCATTCATATTAAAATCACGTTTTAAAAAATTCTTTCAACTGGATGGAAAGCGAAATTCTCCTCTGGTAGGTTTTTTCACCAATTTCTTCATTAAGATGAGAAAGCCACGATAGAGCTAAGAAAGATGCACACTGTTACCAGATCATTCACAAAGCCATTCAAGGTTCTAAACCCCATCTCATTACAGGTTGGGTCCCATTATTTTAACCCAACAAAGGGTTATTTTGGGGGAACCTGTGTTCCAAATTTGGGACTTGTCAGTCATGTGTCTAGGGAACTACATGGCACTGAAATGTGTTATAACAGAGATAAAACTTAACAACTGCATAGTAATTAAGCCATCAGCAACTATAAGGCGCATGATGGTGTCAGCAAGTAGAAGAAAGTTGTACATTCCCTACCAGTGTTATCACATATAACACTATCATCATCATCATTCAAGCCTCAATCACCTCATTGCAACTGAAATTCTTTATAACTGTGTTACCAATACTATTCTGTTAGCAAAGATCTATTCGTGTTGTGTAGTCAATTTAACATTTTAAAAAAATCTAAAACTGAATTCTCGGGACACTTCTGGGGACATTTATTTGTTGGGGATAGAGACTTTAAACCAGGGACATATGTTCACCCTACTATTAGTGTGAGTGACTTATTTATTTACATCTTACTCAGTGAAACATCAAAAACAAATAGTTGCTGTCCCGATCATAAACAGTGCGAAGTCCAGGTTGAAAGTGCCGGAGCAACGTGGTTTAGTTACTATTACCAGGTGCAACAATCACAGGAGAACTGATGTCACATTTGTGGAAAAAAAAGAGCTAAAATATTTAAGGATAAGAAGGGACAGTGAGCAAATCTGTAAAGGTGCCCTCTTCTCTTCACTTGAGGGTTCAAAGAGCAAGGCAACAAAGTAGATGTTCAGTGCCATGCAGACTCAATTTGCACATGTGTGCAGACTTTTTTCCACAAAACTATTTATTGCTTCTTTAAGATGCAACAAAAAAATTTTATTTCATGTGACTAGTCAAATTTCACTGATGCAATATAAGTTCATGGTGCCATATAATATAAGCCACTGGTGCCATACAAGTTCTGATAATAGGAAATCACAGTTATGCATCACTTGGTGATATAATGAATATAGAGGAAAATTGTCATTAGTCAGGTGGGATCCAAACCCCCAACCTCCTGAAAACACATCAGGTGCTCAGACACTAAGCTACCAGCCACTGAACAAACGGCCAGCCAACATACCATAGAGTTAGTAGTTGGAAATATATCTGACTGTAATTGAAGACTGGTCTATAAGCCATATATTAGGATTTTTTTTTTTCAGTAAGGATCCCACTTGGCTAAATGACAATTTTTCTTCTATATTTATTCAATATTGAGTTCTACTTGGGAGAAAAAAAAAATGTTTCAGCAAATACATCACCTTATTAACACTTCACAGGCCAACCTGAACACTGAAAGGAAATTAAAAACCCAAATTTTTTTCGCTGTGCTCAGCCAAATAAATTCATTTACAATTTCCTGTCAAGTGCTAATGAACAAAAAAGAGTCATGCTACACATCAAATTAAACAGTACTTAATATAAAATTTTATAACCAAAATGATAAATATTTCAATTTAAATAGGACATTTTTCAGAGTGATGTATGAAAAAAATAGAAATGAAAAATTACCTCTCATATTATATGCACCCTAAAAAGTAAAATGTAAAGCATTCCAATAATGAAATCACTTAGCGAATGCATATTAACTTTAAAGGAAAAGAAGGTGCCAGCAATTTTTGTTCAGTCAGCAAATCGGTTTAATCATCTTACCTTCCTTTGAAATTAAGAGGAATTCACAGGAAGGACCCTCAACACACTGTTTTTTCTTCCACACCATTCTTTAAGTGGCTCAGGCCAACCGTTCCTAATCCCTTCTAAGAAACTTATCACTGTAAATGATGTGGCATGTTGGGGGAAATCTGGAATTCCAACCATCTTCCACCTTCTCCACACTTCCCTTCCCAGCCTTGAAGGTGCCAGAGCAATGTGGTTTAGTTACTATTGTCAGGTGTTGCTAGGTGCAAGTGCAATAAATAGATCATGTGAGAATTGGAATGAAAGCAGAAATGACTGTGTATAACCAAACCACATTGCACCAGCATGGCACAGAAGGAAAAACTGTGCAACAGGCTTAAGTGATCTCCTCATTCATATGCTCAATTTTTTTAGAGAGTGTAAAAGATGAGTAATTTATAATTTTTTTTCAATTCATACACTTTATTTTTTGCTTTTACTGTCAACTATATAGAGTTGTTTAACCTCTGAGTGGTACTTTATTTGCACACAATCCACTGAATGGGCAAATCACAAGGACTCAAAAGGCTCAAAAAAGGTGGGGGAAGGGTTGGGTTGTTTTACCCAATTAGAGCTTTTTTACATACAATGGACTAAATGACCAGCTCACAAGGACTCCTGAGAGCTCAGAGAAGGTTGAGGACCTACTGGATATCTGTTGGGAGACAGATGGTATCCTCTTGTCAGAGACATAGGAACGTGTTGGCATCGGGGCAGTTGTCAAGGGTGCCGGAATCACAGTGGTGGGGAATCACTGTGGTGGGGCGGGGCGGCACGAGCCGTTCCACGATATCTGATGTTTATGTGCAAAATAAAATCGAATGATTAGCTGTCCATAGTTTGTTGAATTTTAATGCATATTGTTTATACTGTCATATCATCAGGACAGAATATTATAAATTTTCGTTATTAGCTACAAAAATATTTTTTTGTTTTATTGGTGGACAATCCCCCCCCCCCCTGCACCGCGCATGTCATAAAACAGCTTTGGGATGTAATTTCCAACTGTTCATATTGCTTTTACAAATCATGCTGCTACAAAATAAAATTTTGTTAGATAGGTATCTTTTTCTTTGAAAGGGGAGTTCATAATTTGTACATTGTATTGAATTATTATGTTTATAAACTTGGGGATTGTTGCAATTTTTAAATATGTTTGTTTTTCAATGTTTTGACAATTTCCAAGAATCAGGGTAAGAAGTATAATAATATTAGATCGAGTTGTTATGCTGTAGATGTGTGCATGTCAGAGCCTCCAACACAGAGCAATGCTTTTATAGGTGTGTAACACAGCATTGACAATAACACTACCACTACAGTCACATTGCACAGAGCATGCATTAATATGCAGATTATGACTCGCATTTCGTTTTGCATGGTTGCCAGGTTTGGCATTCTACAGCATTGCTTACGTACAAGTAAATTATTTAATTTCATTAAAGAAGAAAGAAAACTTCATACATAAATCTGGCAACCCGTTCATTTATTTAATTCATTTCATTTTCAATATTTGTTGAGAATGAATGTGTCAACACATAGTATAATAGGCAATCACAAGAGTGTTCTGTGTATGTGTAACTGTAAACAAGTGGACCTGCTTGAGCCTGACAAGCACATGAGTGAGAATTTAATGATTTCTTATTTAGTATTTAATTATAACATTTTTGAAATATTAACTGTTAAATAGCTCGTACCACTATTCTTGTTAATTATTGCAACAAAATAACATAGATTTCATTTATTCATATATGACTCGAAAGAACAAAAGCAGTCATCAGTATCGGGTTGAACGGTTGCAAAAGGAAGAAACCCAAAAGTAAAATGCCAGTTTTCTAAGCTACTAGCTTAGAAAACTGGCTTCAAAAGGAAATATTATCCCTGAAAACGACAATACCACTGACTTTGACAGTAACTCTGAGATTGGAAGTGAAGATGAATTGAATGAGAACGTATTTGAAGAAGAGTGTGATCATGATGCTGATAATACCACCATTATTAGCCAAAATAAAACGAATAAGAGCAGCAGTTCAATGGTAGTAGAAGAAAATGTGTTGAATGAAACTATGGAACATCATTTAAATTTTAACGATCCGATAACATGGAATTTACATATTGAAAAAAATAGAACACTTACAGTAGAACGTGGTCTGGAACATCGAGAATTAAGCAAATATCCCATCACAAATGGTCGACGTTTCAAACAATTCTTGGAAAATTAGAAACGAGGGTGTTGAGAAAAAGGAAAGAAAATGGCTACTTTATTCGTAAAATAGAGATGCACTATTTTGTTTTCCGTGTTTACTCTTTGTATCTGGACATAATGTGCCATTTTGAAATACAGATGGATTCAAAGACTGGAATTCAAGACCGCTAAATATTTGTTGATTTATCAATACCATGCGTCGCAAATGGCAGTCCTATCACTCTACAGTCATATGTCATCTTTCTGATCCTTGTGGGTGGGTGCTGGATCCTTCTTGAACCCACTGGTGCCATATGTGTACAATGGTACTGGGATTGTGGCCAAAAAGGTTGGCTACATCTCTGTATGGCAAACCAGCTTCTCTAAGGCCAATGATTCTTCCAATGCTCAAAGTCTGTTAACTGTTGGAACGGCTTCGGTGTCTGCGTAAGGGCATCTTTAGCAGTTTAGAACAATTTCCTCAACATTTTATCAACCAAGGAGCTTTGGTTGCCTTTATCTGTGTTTGACAGCTCCACACCTGTGACATCAGCTTGTACCTGTCAAATCGTTTTGATCATCACGAAAACCTAATCATTTCCATATACTACCGCCTCCTTAAATTTCATCACATTTGCATAACTTCTTGCAAATGTTGCATTTTTTATTTCTTGTAGTGTACTTTCCTCCCAACAAACTGAATTATAAACTCCCTATGTAAAGTTAGTATTTTACTTACATTTTTTTAAACCTTAGTTTTCATTAATAGATTCTGAAAAAAATTCATCGCCGCCACAGCGGGAATCGAACCCGCATCTCTCCAGATTCATGCCAGAACGCACTAGCCATTGCACCACGCATCGGACAATGAATATTTTCAGAATACGACCTTATAAATTTTCTTCTTGAGACGTGACTGAGACAGCACCACCTATACTCAAGGAGATGCAACGTTTTCAGTCGTTGCATTTGATTATCAGATGTTAATGAGAAGGTCGCTAATGCGTTAAATATATAATTAAAATCAATCCAAAGTGAATGCACAGTATTCCCTGTTAAGAAACATTAATTAATAGTCCGACGCGTGGTGCAATGGCTAGCGCGCTCTGGCATGAATCTGGAGAGATGTGGGTTCGATTCCCGCCGTGGCGGCGATGAATTCTTTTCAGAATCTATTAATTAATGTTTCTTAACAGGGAATACTGTGCATTCATTTTGGATTGATTTTAATTATATATTTAACGCGGTAGCGTTAGCGACCTTCTCATTAACATCTGATAAACAAATGCAACAACTGAAAATGCTGCATCTCCTTGAGTATAGATGGAGCTGTCTCAGTCACGTCTCAAGAAGAAAATTTATAAGGTCATATTCTGAAAATATTCGTTGTCCGACGCGTGGTGCAATGGCTAGTGCGCTCTGGCATGAATCTGGAGAGATGCGGGTTCGATTCTGGCCGTGGCGGCGATGAATTTTTTTCAGAATTTATTAATTAATGTTTCTTAACAGGGAATACTGTGCATTCACTTTGGATTGACCTTAGTTTTCATTTCTGTAGATCTACTTTATTTTTGTAAATTATTGATCTTTCCGTGATTGATAATTATTAATTTTTCAGAGTTATGCTACAGCTTGGCAGGTTTACAACTTGTTGCTGTGGATAGTTTAGACCAGGGCTTGCCCCCCAGCACTGCCATCGAAAATCAAGGAAGAAATCACAACCAGGGAAAGGGAGGAGGAGGGTTCTAAATGATAGGGAAACAAAACCACCATACCACCCAAGATAGTCCAACTTAATATCTGTAAGAAATATACCCTTCTCAAATTCAAAGTCAGTTTTAACAGTTTAATTTTCAATTCAATTCAAATTTATTTCACACTTTTGTTACATTTCAAACATGTAATTTAAAACTTATAACAACACAACACAATAAATGTTTTTCTTTTCCAATGTAACTAAACAATTTTGAAAGTGTAAAATACACAACTCCACATGAGCCAAAGCTAATTTGTGAGATATCAGATTTGAGAATCTATCTGGTTTTGACAGATATAATTCACTGTTGACAGAAAAAATTTACCCGACACTTCAGTAATTTAAATTTTGGAACTAATGAAACTGATCTATAATGTTCTATCATATAGTACTGAAATTCCGGACATCTCTTTTAAACACTCAAACACAGCCCATGGCAGCTCAGAGAGCACTTCTGAATCATCCCCCCCCCCCTTCATGGCACCTCAGGGGCATGCCGTTCATGCCTGACCTTGGCGACTCTGTGCAGACCACATGTGCATACACCGATCAAATGCATCGCGTCTCTATTTCATCCCACTGCCAGGACAGTGCCTGCCTGACAACATGCCAAAGCAGACAGCACAAAATACGCCACAATGCCTAGTCACCAACATCTCGCATAGGCAACTGGCTCAGAGCACTAATAGGAGCATGAAGTTTAGAATGACACCCATTGGCTCATACCACATAGGCAGCAAAGTGCAGATTAGCAACACCACCACATGTAAGAACTCTATCGCCAAGTGAGAGGCAACAATACTGGACCTGTGAAAACATCAGCTACAGAGAACAGCACACAACCCGGAATTGTCCTCTTTGAACAATCAATGAAGCTACCTCTAGAAGAACAAAACACAAGAAAAAATGCCATAAATTAAGGAAAACTCGGAAAAATTATGATAACACAAAACTATATGAATGATTTTAATGAAATATGATGAAAACATGAATTGCAATGCTAGTTTCAGAATAGCATAAAATATTTTACACTAGAAACATTTTTCTTCAAAAAATAATACAGGAACTTGTCCAAAAATGGTGTCAGAATGCAATGGGCAAAGTTCTTTAATAAGGAGTGTGGTCACCCCTTACAGCAATGCATGCATGGCAGCGATGTTCCATGCTATTTGTGATGTTGTCAATCAGCTCAGTAGGGAGTAATGACCATTGTTCCTTTAAAGCAATAATAAGCTCTCCCTTTGTTTCAGGTGGCGGATTGAGGGCAGCAACACATCTCCCTAGAGCATCCCATACACGCTCAATCGGATTTAGGTGGGATATTGAGCTGGCCACTCCATGCGCATAATGGTCTCCCTTGAAGGCAGTGTTCCACTAATTAAGTGTTACTGTCTTGTAAGATGAATGTTTCACCTATTGCGCCAGCATAAGGACGTACATAAGGGTCCAGGATGTCATCTCTATACCTTTGAGCATTGAGGTTCCCACTCATCAACGCATAGAGATCTATTCATCCACCTAAGAAAATGCCACCCCAAACACACACGCTATCTCCGCCATAACTGTCTCTTTGACGTGTTACTGGGATGATAGCAGGTACCTCATTCTCTCCATATCAAACAATGTCCGGAATCACTCTGCAAGCAAAATCTGGACTCATTAGTGAAGAGACCGCCATTACTCTTCTGTTCAGTTAACATGCATGTGTGCCCAATTCAATTACTCTCTCCTGTGACATGACATTAAGAGTATACAAATTACTGGCTTTCTAGCGTACTAACATCCCTCATGAAGTCTTCTACACACAGTAGAAGCTGATACAACCCTCCCAGTGCTGCTGCAAGAGAGAGTCATAGCTGAGAGGGAGTAGAGTAGGCCTGTCATGCTATTGGGCAGCTCGAAACAGGGCATCATCTGACTGACTTTGGCCTGCTTTGATCCATCCAAAGGCTCTCTACCACAGTTTATTTGGAAAATCATGTCTCAAGGTCATTCCTAGAAAATGGCTATTTTGAATTTCTTTATTCACATTTACAACACAAATAATGATCTATTCCAAAATACCCGTTTTTATGCTGTTATTCGATTATGCAAATTGATTCAACCTAGATTAATTTGCATATGATATGCTCACTCGGCATTACTGGTTGGTACCATGAATAAGTTTGGTGAGGATCACACAAATTTTTGGCAATTATCGCAATTTTTCCTTAATTTATGGGAAGCCAGTGTATTTAACCTAAACTTCACTGCACCAACCTATAGCCATCAATTACCCCATTAGTGTCAATGAGCCAATTGTTTGATACTATACTATGTGACTAGTTCAGCACCTACAATGTTTATAGAATTAATTTAATCTCTCTTTAATCCAGCACACTGTGTTTTTACCTTTATTTCCACCTACATAATTATTTTTCTGATGGAGTTCCTCACTTGGGTCCTCAATATGGATGACATAATGCCACCTGAAGGCATTTGTTGGTTGCAGTCATTTCTCATTAATTTTGAGATAGTGTTTCAGACAGTTATAGGCACAGTATAATTAAATTTCCTCATAATTTCTGTTAAAAGAGTCAATGAGGTGTGAGATAAGAGGGAATGGTGTAGTAAATTTATTTCTGGGTGTTGTGTTGGTGGTACATGTAAGGAAGAGTTTTGTTGTAATGGAAAGCTGTGACTAATGGTCTCAGCTTTTCTGACCATTATAAAAAATAAAAATAAATAAATACCCCCTCAAGCAGCTGTTTGCCACAGAGGTCTGACAGGAGCCTGACAGTTTTTATGCCAAAGTAAAAGGTCTGAGAGGATGGCAGGACCTCAGCAAAAAAACAATACAAACGTCCAAGCCTTACCCGGGGCTCAAACCCAGTAGCCAAGTGTGCTAACCACTCAGCCATGGGACGGCTTAAAAAAAAATGTCAACTGCATGCGGTATTCCCAGGTGGTCACCCTCCCAAGTACTGACCGTGCCCAAAGCTGCTTAACTTTGGGGATCAGACGAGAACCGGTGCTTTCATTATAGTGAGAGTAAATTTACTAATAATATTGAAAAATGTTGTTAGTTTTTTTACAATATAAATTTTATTATATAAATGAAATGTTAATAATGTACTCTGAAATATAATTTTTGTGCAAAAGTCAAGAAGTCACTCTTAGCATTGATATCAAATATATTATTTATATATATATATACTTACAATTACCTATTCATCCACTCAATAGTGACATCAAATGCACACACTAAATAACAATATATCATATATTGTACCATATTAAAATGTTTCCAAATAAACCTTTTCACAACAAACTGATGCAAAACCACCATTTTGTTGAGGAAGAATGTATAGTGCAATCAAAATCTAGATATTTTGTGTGTGATATATTTTGTACTATATTAGCTTTTACGTGATTCTCACCAATCTTGTTCTTAAATGTGTGATACAATCATGATATTATTCTTTGGCATTTTACAACAATACTATCAAGTTTGTTCTTCAAGGATATGCTCTTCATTTTCTACTATTCAGAACTGTTAGTGCATCCCTAATGACATTAAATATAGATTTTTGCCAAATATTTCTTATCTTTATGGACAAAGTGATTCCTTATGGCTATGCTCTCCTTTCCCCCTCTCCATATGGCTGACAGCTACGCATTCCTCCCATTCGTCAAGGTGCTAGTAATTTTAGTTTAGAGCTAGTTTCTCTTGGTACAGATTTAATTGCATTACAATAGCAGTAAAGCATAAGTTGAATGCATTGTCATTAAGAAATAAAGCAAAAGTGATCACAGCTGTTGAAAGCAGAGGAAAGAAGAAGAAAAAAGATATTGCCAAAGAATTTGCAATACCTAGCAGTACTCTGTCAACCATTTTAAAGAATAAAGATATGATACTAAAATAGCTAGTGTGTGATAAAGGAAAAAGGCATGCAGCATTTACTGCTGTTGATCAGTGTTTGCTAAAATGGTTTTCTCAATGTAGGAACAAAAATGCTACAGTAGATGGTTTCTGCAACAAGTATTATATTTATTTTAAGTGCAGAGCTGATAACTTGAAGTTTTTTTTTTCCTTTGAGCTTCGAGTTAATGAGTGTTTATTGTACTATCATTATAATGTAAATCCATGGAGTTGAATTTTGTGAGTCAGTAGAAGCATACAAAATACAATTAGTGGTAGGTAAGAGTGTAATGTGATCATTGATAAAATATTGTGAGAAAATTGACAATTGTGTTCTCTCATTGTTTTTTGAGTGTAGTGTTTGCTGTTGTGCTAATATAAGTGAGTTATATTTGGGTTGGGCTGTTTTAGCTCTGAGCAGCACTTTTTTTTTACACACAATGGGCTACAAACCAGATCACAAGGACCCCAAGGACTCAGAGAATGTTGGGGGAGGATACCCACTAGACAGCTGCTGGGAAACATGGTAGCTTCCCTTCAAGAGCATCCAGCATGTTCCTTAACATGCACAGGGTATGGCTCTCCCATACACACAGGGACATGGTTTAACATCCCATCCAACAGATGGCGGCCTTTCCAAGCCCATCGGTCGCCTACTGACTGAGGACAGGGAGTTTTGGAGAAATCTCAATGCTGGTGGAGCTCGGGCTTGAACATGGGAACTGCAGATTACAAGCCTGGTGCGCTAATAATTGAGCCATCCCACCCTAAGTGAGTTTCAAAATTTTGTTGTCGATGTTAATGTTTGTAATTTGGTGTAGTGTTTGATTAAATTATGAATGTCAATTGGTGATAATGGTGTGCATTCATAAAGGGAAAAGTTGTGGTTTAGGCATTGAATGGGTAGTTTTGGATTATATTTTTTTCCTATTAGATTATTTAGCTCCAAGGGCTTTTTCAAGTGTGAACACGGTGGGTTGTTCACTGTTTTGTATTTTTTGTCAATGTTTTAGCCCACTGGTCATTTAGTCCCTGGGTGTTTTTAGTGCAGATCAGTTTTGATCATGATTGATTTTTTTGATCATTCATTCATGATTTTGTACATTTTTGCAATTGTTTCCCCCCATTGGGTTATTTAGCTCCTGGTGCTTTCTCAAGTGTGGATTGGCAGCAAACTGTTTTGTGATTTTTTTGCTTTTGTAATTATTTTACCCCATTGGGGCTATTTAAACCCCAGGGACTTTTCCAAGTGTTGATCAGCAGTGTGTTATTTACAACTTTGTGCTTTAGGATCATGAATGTTAACAGGGGATAATGGAGTTATTATTGTTGTATTAAATGGGTTATTTAGCTTCAGTGCTTATTTTGAGTGCAGAGATGGTGGTGCATTGTTAACAATTTTATGCATTTTTTTGCAATCATTTATCCCCATTGAGTTATTTAGCCCCTGAAATTTTTCCAAGTGTCAATCAATAGTGTGTTGTTTAGGATAGTGCATGTTTGCATCTACTTCATGGATTTTTTAGGTTGTTTTGTTCAGGATATCACATTTGGTGTGCTGAAATGTAAGAAGTTTTGGATTTCTGAAAGTAATTTTGATTGTTTTATATGAATTTTCTTAGATTTAGTTTTCTGAAGTTTCATAAAGTTTTGAAAACACAATTAATCTTATTTGTAGATAGTGTTGATGATGACAGTATTTTGGTTTAGAGGTTAGGATGTAGGAAAACGGACTATTTTCAGAGACTATTTTGTAAAAATAATGGAAGCAGCAGTATGAAATTCTAAATAATTAGCAATAAATTTTGCCAGGGAGTTTTTCACAGTCCTCAGCCAACAAATGATATTTCTCAGGAAATGTATGACATCGAAGCATAAAGTATGATGTGAAATCATGTCATGCATGTGATTTAATGTAAAGAGATACTCTCTTGTGGAAGTGAACGGAAGGGGAGGGCTGTCAGATTAGTGTGGCCTACTGATCTGGACAACTATGGCTACTTTTCTTTTTTTTTCTACCCTGCTGAGGAGTGGTCAACCACACGGGGTCCTGGTGCTGACCATATAAACCTACTGGACTGGACAGATATATGGCTCTGAGCTTGATTATGGATCCTGATTTTGCTGCACTGGTGGGCTTCTGTGGAGGGATAATCTTCCGCTGTGTTTTCTGTTTGTTTGTGGGTTGACAGACCCAAGTGATTAGATTCACAGGATATGTTTATCAGCTGGTGGATAATCCTGAGCAGAAGTCATCGCAGGTGCCTGAACTCTTTGCTTCTATTGGCATCGTCAAATTCTACATTGGAGGAAGTCTTCCAGTGTAGACGGCTTCAGCCTTTAGTAGTGGAGGAACGGGTCTTTGCCCCATGTCTGCGATTAGGGGGCTGTTTGATATTGTCGGCATTCCCTCTCTCAATAAACTTAGTTTCTTTAAACATCCCACTAACCATTTTCTCTCCATAGGTAGTTGGAATGTGAGGACTCTGCACAGAGCTTTTTCTCTTGATGTCCTCACACAAGAATTCCACCGTTATAATTTAGATATTCTCGGCTTGCAAGAGACCAGATGGACAGATAAAGGTCAGATTCTTAAAAATAATCTTAAATTTCTCTTTTCAGGGAGGGACGACAATAAGCATCACCAAGGCGTGGGTCTGCTTCTCAGCAGACACGCTAGCGATGCTCTTCTAGGATATGAGTGCATTAATGAAAGGTTTCTTACAGCAAAATTTCAGACAAGCGTTAAAGACTTGAATGTTATCTGCTGTTATGCCCCCACTGAGGATGCTGATGAGGATGAGAAGGATAGGTTTTATGAACAACTTCAGGATATTTTGAATTCTGTCAAGAAAGGAGATATTACCCTTGTTCTTGGTGACTTCAATGCCAAAGTTGGTACTGACTCTGACCTTTGGGGAGGAATAATATACCCTTTTGGTATTGGTAGCTGCAATGGCAATGGGCAACATCTCCTACAGGTAAGTAAACTCAATGGATTCAGAATAACTAACACTTATTACAAACACCGCGACATACATAAGTATACATGGGTTTCACCTGATGGGCTGCATAAGAATATGATTGATTACATATTAATTAACAGCAAATGGGCTAGTTCTGTTAGGAATACCAGGGCATATAGGGGAGCTGAAATTGGATCTGACCATTACCTTGTTAAAAGTGTGTTGCAACTTAAACTTAAAAAGTGTTGTGCTAGGGTTAAAAAATTTACTTTTAATACTGAAGTTCTGAAAGATCCAGTTATAGCCAAAGCTTACCATGATAGGTTACTTAGTCATTATGACAGTCATGGTTTGCTTACTACTGAAGTTGAGGAAGAATGGGATCATTTTAAACAGGCTTTTTTGGATACTAACAGTACTCTTTTAGGAAAAAAGGAGCAGAAGAGGCAAAATTATCTGAGTGATAAGGCACTTGAGCTTATTTCGGAAAGAAAGGAATGCCCTTAATCAATACCCTACTAGTCCTAATAGAAAGCATTACAGAGACCTTAATAAACTTGTAAAGGATCAGTTAGCTGCTGATAAGAATCTTTGGCTTGATGGTTTGGCTGACAAAGCCGAGGAAGCAGTTAGACAGCACAACAGCAGAGAGCTGTACCAGATAATTAATGTTTTATGTGGTAGAAAACGGACAGGCATACATGGATTGAAGGATAAACAAGGTAAGGTTATAGAAGGGGAGGATTCTGTCATGGCTAGGTGGGCTGAGCATTTCAGTGATGTTCAAAACAATGTAGTTAGTTCTACTCCCATTGTTTGCAATGATGATAGATGCATTGGTGGCTTTAATGTTGGCCCTATAACACAATCTGAAGTTATTTTGGCCGTTTCTAAACTTAAACTTCATAAATCCCCAGGGGTAGATGAAATTACTACGGAAATGCTTAGAGCTGGGAATGTTTCGGTTACCACTTGGATGACTGAAATTCTGAATATCTTTTATGATAAAGGCATGGTTCCTAAGGATTTTACCAGAGCTATTGTTATCCCTATTTTCAAAAAAGGTGATCGCAGTTCTTGTGATAACTATAGGGGTATCAGCCTACTCTCTGTTCCAGGTAAAGTTCTTTCCATGATTGTGCTTAATAGAATTAAGAATCTGGTTGACAGTCAATTGCGTGATGAGCAATGTGGATTCAGAAGTGATAGGGGATGTGTGGATCAGATATTTTCACTTAGGCAGATTCTTGAGAAATGTTTAGAGTTTCAGAAACCTTTGGTTGCTAGCTTTGTTGATTTCAAAAAGGCTTTCGACTCTGTTGATCGTCATAATTTGTGGTTGATTGTGAAATCATATGGTATACCAGACAAGTTAGTTAACATAATGAAAGCTCTCTATAATAACACTGAGTCGTGTGTGAGAGTTGGTAAGGCTTGTAGCAATTGGTTTAGCATTACTTCTGGTGTTCGACAAGGGTGCATTTTGTCTCCTTTTCTCTTTAGTTTGATTATTGATTATGTTATGCGAAATTCACTTCAAGGGAAAGATTTTGGCCTTAAATGGGCTGGAGATACGAAAATTTCTGATTTAGATTATGCTGATGATTTAGCCCTTTTGGCAAATGATGTTGATGAGATGAACTCTTTCATTCGAGCTGTTGATGAGACTGGTAGTAGAGTAGGTTTGGTTATAAACAGAGAGAAAACTAAAGTGATGAAAATTGGTCAGGCAGGCTGTGATTCAGTTAATCTGAATGGTTGCAGTCTTGAGCAGGTGTCACAGTTTAATTATCTTGGGAGCTATGTAACAGATAATGGTGATGTGCGGCATGAGATTAACAGACGAATAGGGATTGCTGCCGGGACTTTTAAGAACCTATGGAGAGTGTGGAGAAATAGGCGTATACACCTAAAGACTAAAATTAGACTGTATAATAGTTTGGTTCTTTCTAGGGTTAGTTATAGTAGTGAAACTTGGACACTTTGTAAACAAGATAACAGGAAACTAGATGCTTTTGATTCCAGATGCTTACGCAGTATCTTGGGCATTAGGTGGTTCAACTTTGTAACTAATGATGAGATTAGGGAAAGGAGTTTGCAACCTCCTTTAAGCAGCATATTGTGCAGAGAGAGACTCCGTTGGTTTGGCCATGTTGCCCGTATGAATAATTATAGATTGGCGAATAGGGTTATGAACAGTGTGCCTAAAGGCCTCAGAAAGAAGGGGAGACCTAGGATGCAGTGGGCAGACAATGTCAAACAGGACCTTGTTAGAATTGGTGTGCAGTGGCCAGATGCAGTAGATGTAGCTCAGGATAGACTTGCTTGGAGAACTAAATTGCATGGTCTGGTTGGACCTCCGTAGCCCATGGCTGCTTGAGGATGATGATGATGACATTATTGTTTGATATTTTACCATTCTTACTTTATTTACTTGGCCAATAGGATCACAGGTAAATGGCTATGTGTAATATTTATTTAACCTTTCTGGTGTCCACGTTGTCTGTATAAGTTTGGAAAATCTTAATTGAAAGGCCAAGGATATGTCCTTGGCCTTTCAATTAAGGTTATCCAAACTTGGTCCTTTTAAAATCCCAAAAAAATTGCCATTTTAATTTATATATATATATTTAAAAATATATATATATAATTCAGGCTTCTAAAATAATATTTTGTTTTTTAATTTGATGCACATTTTATTAAACTAGAATATAAATAAAAAAAATTCCGCTAATATTTATTGCTTTATCAATATCTAAAGAGCATCAGGTCATGCTGTGATTATCATCTATGTTTACAATATAAATAATTTGATAAAGCCATCTGATTGCATTTCTTAGAAGCACTAAACACTATTGCCGATTTGCTTGTTAATGTTCCTATTTGTTGAAGCAACCTTCTGATTTACGCTCACAAGTTTAATTTGAACTATTATCAACAAATTTTTTCTAAAATTTTCAAAAATCTGCTTATAATTAACAAAAAAAATGCTATTTTTTAAAATGATAGATTTTGGAATTATAAAATAAGTACGGCCATTTTTTCTTCGTTTCACACTCTTTCCTGTCATAAACCTATTTCAGTATTCCCAAGTTATCATTTTTCCCAGCATTCTATGCATCTTTCCCACTCTTAAAATCATAATTGGAAGTAAACACATCGTTCTTAGAAATTCTGGTTGCAGTTGTATTTAATTACTTATTCTTCACTGAGGCAAACAAGATGCAGATGGATGACACATGCTAACTCCGTTGCGTGTACTATAAGTGTTTTTTACAGTTTTGGTCCAGCATATTGGTTACCCTTTGTAAAGTTAGTATTTACTTTTTTATATTTAATCTTAGTTTTTATTTCAATAGATTTATTTTTGGAAATTAGCGATCTTTTGGCCGATCGATAAGTAATGATTTTTTTCATAGTTATGCTATATCGTATGGCCGGCCTACAACTTGTTGCTGTGAATATTTTAACATCGCATTAGGCTATGTGTTATTTTTTATTTTATTATTTACTACTTTGCCAGTAAAACTTTGATCTAGTATCATTTTTCTGAAAATAAATGAGGTTTTGGATATGAAAGCAAATTAATCTCTGTAGATTTACTTCCATTAGTTAGCGATCTTTCAATCGACTGATTTATCAATCTTTCCAAGTTATGCTAGATCGGAGGCTGGCTTAAAAGTTGTTGCGGATATTTTATTTAACATCCCATTAGGTTATATGTAATTTTTCTTTTATTATTTCTTGTTTTTTAGCAAAAAAAAACTTTGAGCTTGTACCGTTTTCTGAAAATGAGTCTTGGATAAGGAAGCAAAATAGACTTCCTAGCTATGGAAATCAGCCATCGTGTGGGAGGGCAATTTCGGGTAGGAGTCCCGTCCACTAAACTCATAGAAAATCCCCTCTAGAATTTTTTTTTTTTCTTTAAATTACGAATTTTTATGATTACATTTAATGATTTTAAAGACATCCCCCCTCTCCCTCAGTACTTTGGCTGGGCAACTCACACGGTATACTGTTGCTTTTTTTTTTGGCTTTGGTGCACAAACCTTTCTGCACTTAACCAAGATCGCCAAACCTCAATGACCAAAGAAAAAATTTATAATGTTTAGCAAAAAAAGCAGCCAAGGAAGTTTTTTTTTCTATTTCATAACCAGTTCAGAAAATCATGTGAATGTGAGAAGTCCAAGTCAAAGAATCATTAAAAGATATAAAAATCATATTTCAGGTTGAATATTATATTATTTGGGATGAAATTTCATTTCGATAAATATATAATTTAACTATTTTTATTCAGCAGGTTTTCCAAAATGAAACCTTAATTGTATAGTGCGATCTTTTTTTTTTCACCATATCACATTGAAAAAGGCTTATGAAAATCAATATGCTCGCAAATTTGTTTATATTATTTTTATAAAATTCATAATTAAATTCTGTTTAATTTCATATATAACATGACCTATTTCCATTGATTGGTTATTTTTTTTTAAATTCTAAAGTTCACTTGTTTATGTGATAGCAAAATTGGCTTAAAGCCTGAAATTTTCTCAAAGTATTATTAAATAAAATAAAAATAAATACCCCCTCAAGCAGCTGCTTTCCACAGAGGTCTGACAGGAGCCTGTCAGTTTATATGCCATAGTAGAAGGTCTGAGAGGATGGCAGGACCTCAGCAGAAAACAACACACACATCCATGCCTTACCTGGGGCTCGAACCCAGGTCCCTTAGATCAGTACCGAGAAAAAAAATTACAAAACAAGGAAAATATTTATTTAAAACCAAAAACAAATTTTTTGTTATTCAGAAATATATAGTCATTCTATTCATGTGCATTGTAATCATTTCTGTCTATTAGTTTGTTTGTTTTTAATAAATTTTCATTTGCTTGCCAGATGCATTTTTTTTTACAACATGACTCTAAAAAAGTCCTATTAGAATAAAACATATAGTCTTTTTTATTAACTACTTTATTATCAGAAAATCCAGAATTAAATGCTGACTAACTTGGCATACAAACATGCCATAATTCTTTTCATTAGTTATTTGGCAAAAAAAGTTCCAAAAATTTTTTTTCTGGCTGAGCAAGGGAGAAAATAGCTTGGCCTCTGGATGGAAACCTGTTATTCAGGCTGGACACTGGAAGGGTTAATGAAGGATTTTTAATGATAAGCAGAAAAGGGATAATTAATCTGTCCACCTTGTGTTTTCTAAATTTAGATACCTTACCTCTAACCCAGGTCCCTTTGATCAGCAGCCAAGTATGCTAACCACTCCATTATGGGAGGAATTGAAATTATTTAATATTAGGAGGGTTGTTTTTGAAAGTGTTAGTCAACCGTTTTGTAATGTTATAGCCAGTTCATTTGAAAGTGGGACTTCAATAGCTTTTTGTGGCTATGTGTTGGGGGAATGCTTTAAGTAAGTTCTTTGGAATCAGCGTTTATTGAGGGAGGGGTCTGAGCTATTTTTAATCATATATGTGTATTTCATAGGATGAAGTAGGTGTTTTGTTGTGGGTATGGAAGAAAATGGGGAAAGTTTTGAATAGTGTTTGGGGAAACATGTAAAGTGGGGTTTCTGAGAATTCCAATGTAGTATGAGATGGGACTGGAGTATGTTTGGTAAAAGAATGCTTGAAGTTTTTGTGTGTGGTACTGAACATGGTGGTTGTAACAAACACTTGTATATCATTATAGTAGTTTGAGATGAATTGAGTAATTATTAGTGGTTATGTATACTATAATAATTATTAGTGCATTATAGTGATATATTAATTTTGTTAGATATTTATTACTTTTTTAATGTTATTAATATGATTTATTGGGTATATTTGGAAGGTTGGGTTGTTTTACCTCTGAGCTACACTTTTTTTGCACACAATAAGCTAAAAGGCCAGATCACAAGGACCCTGAAGGCTGAAAAGTTTGGGGAATGGGCTCACTGGTAGAGATGTTGGGAGACAGATGGTAGTCTCCTGTTATAAGGCCATTGTTTTCTTTAATGTGCACAGGGTATGGCTCTCCCACACACAAGGCCATGGCTTAACATCTCTTCCAACAGATGACGGCCTTTCCAAGCCCATCAGTGTCCCCTATTGACCATGGGCAGTTTTCTAGAGATAAATCTCAATGCTGACATATCTGGGACTCAAACCTTGGAACTGCAGATTTAGGGGATTACTTCAGCATAGAGTAATGTTAACAAACTGGCAATACTTTATATCGCTTCTCAAAAATGGCAATCATATAGTTTTAACAAATTATTTATGTCATAGGTTAATAAAATATCATCATCATCATCATCCTCAAGCAGCCATGGGCTACGGAGGTCCAACCAGACCGTGCAATTTAGTTCTCCAAGCAAGTCTATCCTGAGCTACATCTACTGCATCTGGCCACTGCACACCAATTCTAACAAGGTCCTGTTTGACATTGTCTGCCCACCGCATCCTAGGTCTCCCCTTCTTTCTGAGGCCTTTAGGCACACTGTTCATAACCCTATTCGCCAATCTATAATTATTCATACGGGCAACATGGCCAAACCAACGGAGTCTCTCTCTGCACAATATGCTGCTTAAAGGAGGTTGCAAACTCCTTTTCCTAATCTCATCATTAGTTACAAAGTTGAACCACCTAATGCCCAAGATACTGCGTAAGCATCTGGAATCAAAAGCATCTAGTTTCCTGTTATCTTGTTTACAAAGTGTCCAAGTTTCACTACCATAACTAACCCTAGAAAGAACCAAACTATTATACAGTCTAATTTTAGTTTTTAGGTGTATACGCCTATTTCTCCACACTCTCCATAGATTCTTAAAAGTCCCAGCAGCAATCCCTATTCGTCTGTTAATCTCATGCCGCACATCACCATTATCTGTTACATAGCTCCCAAGATAATTAAACTGTGACACCTGCTCAAGACTGCAACGCATCACATGAAAAAAGAAAATATTATTTATTAAGCCTGAATTATATATTTTTATATCTATTAAAAAATTTTAAAATGGTAATTTTTATTTTTAAAAAAACAAATTTTTTTTATTATACTAAAAATGGATATATATATATACATCCTAGGCACTGGAAGGGTTATTGATGTGCTTATGCATGTTTTTATTAATATTTGCGGTTATATTAATAGTGATAGTTATTAATGTATTTAAATATGGAATTGAAGATTTGTTTTTAATGCTTATTAGTATTTGTGGTTGAGAAGTTTAATGCAGATATTTAATTACTGAAAATGATGTGTAATATATAAATGGGTGTTGAACTGTAATTAGCATGTTATAAATATCACAGGTTGGAATGATGTTATGTATATGTTTTTGTTGTCTTTGATGATATTATACTGGTTTCCATAAATTAAGGAAAATCCCTATGTTAAGTCAATGGGAAGCTAACATCAAAGCTCTATAACTTCTAAAATAAGTTTTTTTTTTGTTTTGAAAAATGTGATTGCAGATAAAGATCTTAATCATAAAAATGAATATCTCGATTTTCAACAATATTCGTTCAGTATTTAATGAGTTATGGAAGTTTAAATATTTAGCGATAACAATGTCAGCCACAAAAATTGACTTCAGAAGTTAATTAAAACTTAGTAATGAGTATTGTATCAAAGTATTTAATAAGTTTATATTTTAGAACTTTGTGTGAAGAATTCTTTCACTATTGTTCAGTTTTGTGTAAGTTTCTTAAGACTGGCATTGCTGTTGTTAAATATTAGAACTTCCATAACTCATTAAATATTGAATGAACATTGTTGAAACTCAAGATATTGGATTTATTTGATTGAGATCTTTATCTGCAATCACATTTTTCAAAACAAAAAACTTACTTCAGAAGTTACAGAGCTTTGACGTTAGCTTTCCATTTTCTTAACATAGTGATTTTCCTTAATTTATGGAAACCAGTGTATTCAGTTTGGGGGGGCTCTTTTATAATTCGAATCAGTGGTGCACTGTTTCCGATTTTCTTGTTTTTGTGAGATGCATTTCTCTGGTGAGATTATTTAGTTCCGAAGGCTTTTTTTATTTCGGATTGGCAGTGCATTGTTCCCGATTTTCTTGTTTTTAAGATTTGTGTTCGATTAGATTAATTCTGGTGGTTTATTTAGATTAATTTTTGTATGTGTAACTTGTTTAAGGAATTTAGTTTTTGGAAATATATTTATGGAGTGTTTAAAATATTGGGAAAAGAGGGGAGGGAGTGATCGCAGGAATTTGCAGTTGTGAGAAGGCAATTGCTGTGTTGTCTTAACTTGGTGTTTATGAGTTTATATTTTTTTATTCTCTTTTAGTAATTCGTGGTTGTGAGAGTTTTTCTTATGGGAGGGGGGTGTTAGGGTCTGGGAGTTATGAGAATCATCGCAAAGGTCAGTTTTGTTATGTTGCATACAAAAATAGCAGCTAATAACATTAAAGTGCACTTCTGCCCTAAACTGTTTTTAATTCATTTGATATTTTTAGTTGGATGGATCATATTTTAAAGCATAAATTGAATCAATACAAAAAAAAAAATTATTTTTTAGCTTAACATCTCAAACATATATTTTGCATTTACTTGGAATTAAAGTTAAAATACAAATTCTGATATGCATAAGAAGGAATTAGTTATTGTATTTGTAGTCTTGAAAATCTGCTCACTTAAACCAAAAGCATATTCACAATCGTTTACTTATAATTCATCTTTTTTTGGATCAGTTTATTTCAATTCACCTACAATGCTCTGGTAACCCACATGTATCTCCCAATGCTGTTCAGGGATGTTTAATGCCTATTGAGCATCAAATCACATCACATGGTGGCCCCCGGTTTGGTAACTACTGTTCTACACTATTCCTTCTTATAGATTTATAAAGCTGTAATTTAGTGTATGAGAGTGGTCCCTGAAACAATATGCTTGGTTTTTATTACATGATGGGAGGGCAACTAAAGCACTTTCATTGAGCCATTATGTCCAGGTTTAAGTTATTAACATAACTGTTACGTTATTTACGCCTTTTCGTAAGGGCGGAGAGAGTACGTCGTTCCTGATTAAAGAGAGGAAGAAAAATTAATAATTTTTAACACTTAGGGCATTTAAAAAAGATTTTAAATTCAATGTGTTAAGAAAGAAAATTGAAAATAAAAAAAATATAGCCCCAAGATTATAAATATTAAAATAGGAAAAAAAACCCCTACTAAAACAGTGGCTATTAACACCTCTTACCTTCAGTCGCCATGTTTACAGCTGTCAATAGTTTGTTGCCATACCACTGCATTTATATTTCTTTGCTAGGTTTAAAATTCTTCAAAAGACATTAAAATCCGGAAAATATGAACATATTTCCCAAGAACAAATATAAAGCAATGATAAAGGCTTTAAATTATAAACCGGGTAATACCTATAGGGGAGTCCCCCCCCCTAGCTAGTAAATCAGAGTCGGCAAAATTTGTAGCAACTTGATAAAATCTAATTGAGTTGTGAAAATTAGGTGGAGGGGGGGGGGGGTGTACAATAAAAGGGAATATGCAAAATCTAGGACAGCTGAGAAACTTCGAAGTGACTTGGTGAAATTGAGGTGGGATGTAAAAATTGATATTTCTTTTCTGCAAAATTATTCGAGTTGGCAAAATCGAGACAACTTAGCAAAGCTAAAGCATTTGACAAAAATTCGAAGCCACTTGGCAACATACACGTATGTTATGAAACAACTGACAAAATCTATACAACTTGAAAAAAATCTTGGAGTTGGCAAAATTGCAAGTGACTTGGTAAAAATTTAGATTTATATTCTGTAAAATTATGGCCAGTTTGAAAAATATAGAGGAATTGGCAAAATCGAGGCAACTTGGCGAAATCGAGGAAACCTGGCAAAATGTAGGCATCTCACCTCAATTTCCTGTCATCCAAATCTCCTGTAATGATACACAGAATCCGCCAGGCTTCTCACTTATAGTGGAACTCAGCCTTCTCGTCATGCAGATCTTAGTACCTATCAAAAGACGTACTTTCTTGTGGAAGGGAAACAAGGGAACGCAAAAGGATGGTTACCAGATCAGTCTTAACTACCATGGCTACTATTTTTTTTCTACAGTGCTTGGGTTGGGTTGGGTTATTTTGCCTCTGAGCGGCACTTTTTTGCACACCTTAGGCTAAATCGCCAGGTCACATGGACCCCAAAGGCTTTGAGAAGGTTGGAGAACTGGAACAGTTGTTGGGAGACAGATGGTCGCCTCCTGTCAAGGCCATCCAGCGTGTTCCTTAACGTGCAGAGGTATGGCTCTCCCATACATGAGGCCATGGCTTAACGTCCCATCCGACGGACGGCGGCCTTTCCAAGCCCATCGGTGTCTCCTACCAACTGTGGGCAGGGCGGGGAATTTTGCGGAGATGAATCTCAACGCTGACCCAGCTGGGACTCGAACCTGGGAACTACAGATTACGAGCCTGGCGCGCTACCGACTGAGCCACCCCCGCCCCTTTCTACAGTGCAGAGGAGTGGTCAACTTCAGAGGGTCCTGCTTCTGACCATACACTGAAGAGCCAAAACATTATAACCACCTGCCAAATATGATGTTGGTCCTCCACATGCCACCAAAACAGCTCTTACCTGTCGAGGCATGGATGCGACAAGATTTCTAAAGGTGTCTTGTGGTATCTGCTACCAACACGTTACAAGCAGATCCTTTAACTCTTGTAAGTTACGTGGTAGGGCTGCCGCAGATCGGATATGCTGTTCTAACACAAACCACGGATGCTCGATTGGATTGATGTCTGGGGAATTTGGAGGCCAGGGCAATGCCTGGAAATCTTCCTCATGTTCCTCAAACTATTCTTGAATAATCCAGGCAGTGTGGCATGGTGCATTATCCTGCTTGAAAAAGGCACTATTAGAGAGATATACTATTGCCATGAAAGGATGTACCTGGTCTGCAGTGGTGTTTAGGTAGATGGTAGACGTCATAGTTTCCTGCACATGAATGACTGGACCCAGGGTTTATCAGCAGAGCATTGTCCAAAGCATTACACTTCCTCCAACGGCTAGTTTTTGTTCCACGGTGCGTCCTGGTGCCAATACTACCGCATATGTACCCGGTTTCCTGTTGCACCATGTGGATACATGGTGCAACAGGAACGAGATTCATTGGCCCAGATGACATTTTTCCAATCATTCAAGGTCCAGTTTCTATGCTTGCGTGCCACTATCGATGGTGTACGCGCTATCGATGGTGAACTAAAGTTGGCGTGGGCACTCGGAGCGACCTGCAGCTGCACAGCCCCATTTTCAGCAGAGTTTGATGTACTGTGTGTTGTGACACATTACTACCGTCACCAGCATTCAAATTACGGCGAGTTGCTGCACAATATCCCTTCTGTTGGCTCGTACCATTCGGGATAGCCTTCGTTCACCTCTAACATCAATGAGCTGTGGTTCACATCTTGCCACGGTTCGTGATTTTTCCCTCCTCGGACCACTTTTTGAACGTACTAACCACAGCTGACCATGTGCACCCCACAAGCCTTGCTGTCTCGGAAATACTATGGCCCAGTTGTCTGGCCATTAGAATTTGGCCTTTGTCAAACTCATTTAAGTTCGCTGCCTTTCCCATCTGGAAAACAAAAATAACACTGAATAACAGAGCTCATTATCAGGTGTTATTTGTACGTTTCATGATCATCACATGCACCGTCGTTTACCTACAGTTGCTTAGATTTGCATAAAGATGTGCTGGTAATAATGTTTTGGCTCTTCAGTGTACATACACTATATTGCAAAAAGTATCCGGACACTTTCATGTTAAGTGAACGAATAGCCACATTCAAATCTGCCTAACTTTGATATAAGTTTTTTACAGAAAAAATTCACTAGACATAAATTGAAGATCTCTGTCAGAGCTCTTTAAATCTCTATTTTATATAATATTAATCTAATATTTAAAGAGTTATAGAAGCTGAATCATTTAAATGAAACTTTTGCTAGTTCTGAAAGTTTACTTCAAAAAGTTAATCACAACTATTATAACAAGTTGGTCTCAATATAAATGCGATATTTGAATTTTGGGTTAGGATTTTTGAAGTTTTCATCAATTTGGGGGGAAAATGTTTTGGAAATATGGTGTATCAAAACATCTCTTGTTAAATATTATAGCTTCCATAACTCTTTAAATATGAAATTAATATTATAGAATATAGAGATTTCGAGAGCTCTGACCGAGATCTTAACTTAGGTCCAGTTACTTTTCCCATAAAAAGCTAATTTTAAAAGTTAGGTAGATTTGAAAGTGGCTATTTGTTCACTTAACAAGAAAGTGTCCGAACACTTTTTGCAATATAGTGTACCAACGTGACTGGAATAATTGTTGTGAGCTTGATTGTACATCCTGAATTTGCAAACTTTCTCCTACCAGTAAGTAAATCTAGTGGTTTGAGAATAACTAACACTTATTACAAACATGCGACTACATAAGAATATGATTGATTATTTATTAATTAACATAAAATGGACTAGTTTTGTAAGGAATACCAAGTCATATAGGAGATCTGCTATTGTATGTTAAAAGTATTTTGCAATTTAAACCCAACAAGTGTTGTGCTAAGGTTACAAAAGTTACCTTTAACACTTAAGCTCTGAAAAACCCAATTATAGCCAAAGCTTGCCATGATAGGTTGCTTGGACATTATGACAGTCATAATTTGCTTATTACTAAAGTTCGGGAAGAATACGACCTTGTTAAACAGAATTCTCTTGAATTCTGCAAACTGCCACCTCCGGTTGTGAGCAATGAACATTACGACTCTTGTGATAACCACATTCGGTTCCTGAGATTTTAGGCACGTCTTTAAATCACTGGTATCTCGCTTCTGTAAATCAAGAGATTCTATTCCTAGCCTTTCAACAAGTCGTTTCTTGTAGATTCCACCCTTGTAAGCAACAACACTTTTGTAAGGTCTTCGACACTTTTCATGAACGAGACGTACAATATCATCGAGACAGTCCAGTTTCCACACGACTTCCCCCATACGAGGGTACTCCTATCAGGCCTCGGTAGTCTGAATATCCAAGTTTCCAGTTGAAAATTTACCTTCTACAGTAAAACCATCCAGTCGATAACACAGCATACATGATTCCTATTCATCAAATAACCGTAGAGTCCATCATGCTGATTCACATTGCACCGTAGCCATCTCCTACAACTTGACAAAATCCACCTTTCCAATTCTTTTCAATATAGGAATAGCCCAGCTGCGCCTCTATAGTGAACGCTTGCACAGCTTTATCAAACTTAATCATGCAACTTTATCAATAGGTAGCTGATGCAAGATAATATCGAGAAGCATCTCCTCTAATAAACCAGAATAAACAGCCTACTGCTCATAAGGCTGGGCATTCCAATGAAAGGTAATGGACTCGAAAACTGCGTTGAAGAATTCCATGACTCCTGATCGAGTTTCAATGCCGAGACTTTATAGGAATGTTTACCCATTCACAAGAGTAAGGGTGATATTAAACACCAATCATTGGAAAGATATAACATTTTCAATAATAATGATTTTCTGATGATAATCACCATTATCATCAGAATGGGTAATTATGTAATTATTCATTCTGAGATAGGACATGTATTTTATTTTTCATTCGTGAGAAGTGTTCCTCCTATCAAAGATTTTCGGAGAGAATGCTCTAAGGACTTTTATACTAAAACTAGTACCCCCCCCCCCCCTCGAATCACAAGCAACATCGAGAAAGGTACAGGGGGGTTAAAAACGATTCAGCTACTCTTGTCCCATAATTTGGTACCTAATTTAAATATCCCATACCTACACCTTTACTATTAATTTCAAACTGACTTTGAAATTAGTTTATAACTAATTTCAAAGTTAAAATGGGTACTGGGTAACAGTTTGAAATGTGATAAATGTATAAAATTTGAAAGTTTACTCTCTCATTTATTTGGCTATAATTGTATTACTTTAAAATCAGAGGACAAACTTCAGCTTGTGTCAGTTATGTTAAGAGATTTACTAAGCCATTCTTTTACAGACAGTAAAACATGATCTCCCAGAAACTGAATATCATAATTTGCAATTTCTACAAAAACAGCTTCAATTATTCAATGAAAAACATCCGCATATAGTTCTGAAGTATTGATATGGTCTTGAACTATTTTTTTATTCAAGTCGATCATGTAAAATTATTAAAAAGAAAAGTTCCCTTGCATTGCCCCATCATGTATATTTTAAAAAAAATTTCAATGAGATTCAGCTCAAGTTCTGGAATTCAAAATTTTCATATAAAGTATTTAAGAGAAAAGTTTTGCTTGCTTACTGAAAAGGAAAAGTATGTCTATGTTCTTCTAGATGAAATTTATGTCAAACATGTGGTATCCTAAAAAGGTAGAAAATTTGAAGGGCTCTCAATAAACAATATTTTAGATGAGGCCTGTCCTGTTCAGACTTTTATGATTACATCAGTGTTTTCTAAAAATAAAAATGTGCTTGTAACGTATCCTATTAAAAAAATGAATGCTACTCAGCTGCCCAATTCACATGAAACGTCCTTAAACTTCTGCATGAAACTGGTTACAAGGTTCTAACATTAATATCTCATAATAACAGAATTAATCATATTCTGCTTGAAATATTTTCTGGAGGGAAATTAACCTCAAATATACAAAACCCATTAGGAATGGACGAAAAGTTTTCTATTCTTTGGCACTGTACATTTAATGAAGTCAATTAGAAAGAATTAATTTAATCAAAAATTTATTTAACCAAAAAAATCATGTGTTTCAAGTCCACATAAAAAAAATTGTACCAGTTAGAACAATATGATAGTGTGAAAATATCATCAAACTTGTCGAAGAAAGTTCTGTACCCGTCTCCAATAAAAAACAACAACAGAATGTTAAAACCGCCGTTAAGCTATTTGATGAGAAAACAATATTTGTAAATTGATTCTGTGTCAAACAGAAGTGGATATGGATTGAATGTGTTGGAAACAAAACATTTTATTGAAATAATTTTAAAATGGTTAAAAGTAGTTAATGTAAAGCATAACTTAAAGGTAGGCAACTCCTTGATAGTGACTGTGAACAAATAAGAAATATTACTGATGAAAACTAAATTTCTTCTAAAGTTTTGCAACTGGTTAGATGAGTAGAACAATTTAACACCACAAACTTTTCAGCCATGTAGTTGAAGAAGTGGTAAGCTATCTCGTGAGACACAAGTTGCCTTAAAACACGCTACGAAAGCATTAGTCGATATATCACAACATTTGTTGACAGAATTATCTGCTGATTTTGTATTATTTGAAAAGTTGCAAAATAATCACTAATAGGGTCGATTTGGACAATATAGGCAAATGTGTGAGTAAATTAAAATGTTTCTGTTGCCCAGTTAATTGGAATCTGTAAAAGAAAATGTTCATACAGTTCGTGTGTTCATTGTCCAATGACTGTGTGAAGATTGGAACCTTTTTCTTTTAGCTCTGGCCCTTGGCCATATCTTCTTCTAACCTTAGCATAACTACTTTGGTCATTTAGACAAAACTGCCTCTCTTTTTTTTGCTATCATTGGCCGCAATTAACTGACCTTTCAACACTTCTTCTCTCTCATTAATTATAGAATCTACTTCCTTAAGATCATTTCCGTCTAAAAATCTCACTTATATCCTTTAACATTTTCTCTTTATCACTACTATTTACTTAATCCTCTATATTACCATCGTCCTTATATTTAAAACCTAATTCCTGGATATTTGCATTACCGATCTTACTTAATTTCTGAGTTAGGTTCTCACTTTCAATTAATTGTCTAATTTCGTCTGATTTATTTTTATCCATTATTTCTACATTATCTGTTACTTCAGAATTATATACCTCACTTTTTTTTATCTTATCTGGCATTACGTGGCTAATTTCTTATGCCTTTTTAACGCAGACATCATTCATTATTCTAGACTTAAGGTCCTCGTCTGACTAATAATTATTTTTAACATCCGATTCAGACACTTTATGCAACGGAAATTCCCTTGTACTTTCCAAATTACATTTCCTTTCTGTTGGAAGATCACATTTTACCTGAAGATTATTAATTTTAATTATTTGACCGTGCTTATTCACCACATAATCGTTTACCTTATCAAGCTGCATTCTATATTTCTTCTCATACTTCTGATATTTAATTTTCTCACTCTCTACATTATTATCTGCTTTGCTCTCAATTAAATCTCTATGCTCTAAACTTCTTTTTCTGATATTGACACTCTTACTATATTATCTTTCTCTTTATCAGGTAACTTATGAAATATTTCATACTTATCATCTAAATAAATATTTTCTTCACTAAATTTACCCACATCTCTCCTATATAAATCCTTATTTAAATCTATCTTATCTTCAACCTTCTCACATTTAATTTTATCACTCTCTACATCATTATTTACTTTGCTCTCAATGAAGCCACTAGACTCTAAACCTCTTTCTCTGACTTTAACATTCTTACTATCATCTTTCTCCTTATCTAGTACCTTACATAATATTTTACACTTATCATTTAGAGAAATATTTTCTACAGTAACTTTAGACACATTCTTTTCCACCTTAAATTTAATTCCATTCACTGCATCGCTGCTACACTTTTTCTCATTATATATTTCAAATTTAACCTTATTCTTAACCTTATTACTGAATATCTTATCATCAAGGACTTTGGTGTCAACATGGAGATCCCTCAATGGAAAATTACTCCAATCTTTCCAGTTATCTTGCGTTTATCAGTTGCTTTACCAACTGCATTAGGCATAAATCTTATTTCACCACAACCTTTCTTACCTACTGACTTCTCAGCACCATCATACTTAAAGATTTTCGGGCATTTGCCAAACTTCGACATAGCCTCATTATTACCTTTTCTGCTGGTTTGTACATTGCCATATCCATTTCTCTCCAAGTTACTGACACCATAACTGTTAATAATATTTACAGTATCATCTAATACTTTCCTTGTAATATCTTTATATTTATTACATTTCTCAGGCATTTGCCTTTCTCAGGCATATAATTCCTTTCATCAAAACAAGAGCTACCACTTTTAACAAACACTTTACTTCTATTACTCTCATTATTTACCTCATAATACTCACTCTCACCATCAGAGTTATTATTACCTCCTGCATTATCTGCGTTAAATCTTTGAAACTTATTCAGTCTTATCGGATTTTCCTGACAATCACCTGATCCCCCCCTTTTATCTTACCTTCGACACTATCCATATATTCTTTCTCTTGTCAAGCTAATTCTCTACCTTCCTTTTTCTCTTCTAGCATTGTCTTCTCTACCATCCAGGCCTGTTTCTTTTCTTCTATTACTAACCGTTTAGGGGCGGGGGTGGCTCAGTCAGTAGCGCGCCAGGCTCGTAATCTGTAGTTCGAGTCCCAGCTGGGTCAGCGTTGAGATTTATCTCCGCAAAATTCCACGCCCTGCCCGCGGTCAGTAGGGGACACCGATAGGCTTGGAAAGGCCACCGTCCGTCGTATGGGACGTTAGGGTTGTTTGGGTTGTTTTACCTCTGAGCGGCACTTTTTTGCACACCATGGGATAAATGGCCAGGTCACATGGACCCCGAAGGCTCAGAGAAGGTTGGGGGAGGGGACCCACTGGAACAGCTATTGGGAGACAGGTGGTAGCCTCCCGTCAAGGCCACCCAGCGTGTTCTTTAACTTGCACAGGGTATGTCTCTCCCGCACACGGGGCCACGGCTTAACGTCCCATCCGACGGACGGCGGCCTTTCCAAGCCCATCGGTGTCCCCTACTGACCGTGGGCAGGGCGGGGAGTTATGCGGAGATAAATCTCAACGCAGGTCCAGCTGGGACTCGAACCTGGGAACTACAGATTACGAGCCTGGCGCGCTACCGACTGAGCCACCCCTGCCCCATTATATGGGACGTTAAGCCATGGCCCCGTTTGCGGGAGAGCCATACCCTGTGCACGTTAAAGAACACGCTGGATGGCCTTGACTGGAGGCTACCATCTGTCTCCCAACAGCTGTTACAGTGGGTCCCCTCCCCCAACCTTCTCTGAGCCTTTGGGGTCCATGTGACCTGGCCATTTAGCCCATGGTGTGCAAAAAAGTGCCGCTCAGAGGTAAAACAACCCAACCCAACTAACCGTTTAAGTTCTACCTCCCTATTTTTTTCTTTTCTCTCTCTTTCATATTCCCTATTTCTTTCTTCCTCTTCTCTATCTCTTTCTTCTTTCCTTCTCTTATATTTCCTACCTCTTTCTTCTTTTTCTCTTCTGCATTCCATTTCCAATCTTCTTTCTTCCCTATCTCTTTCTTCTTTCTCTCTTCGGTATTGCATCTCCCTCTCCGAGACTGATTTCGGACCTGAGTCACTTGTTTTGACCGGATTCGAACCACATCTGCTAGCACCCTGTACAACCCCAATATCGCTATCAATACTATCAATTTTGGTAACTTCCCCACTTTCCCCAGCTTCAATGTGTCTGGTTAAATCAACGCTCCCATACTGCTCATATTATTACATCCTGGATTAATCCTTAGTTTTATCTCGACTCATCAGCATCATTGGCAACTCAAATGAGTCTAAAAATAGAAAAACATAAAAACCACAGTCCTTCCCTGAAGATCAGCTCTGCTCAATTGCCTGCTGCACCTGGAGTCTCCTTCCAAAACTATGAGGGGCAGGAGTAGCTCAGTTGGTAGCGTGCCAGGCTCGTAATCTGTAGTTCCCAGGTTCGAGTCCCAGCTGGGTCAACGTTGAGATTCATCTCCGCAAAATTCCCCGCCCTGCCCACGGTTGGTAGGGGACACTGATGGGCTTGGAAAGGCCGGCCGTCCGTCGGATGGGACGTTAAGCCGTGGCCCCATGTGCGGGAGAGCCATACCCTGTGAACGTTAAAGAACACGCTGGATGGCCTTGACTGGAGGCTACCATCTGTCTCCCAACAGCTGTTACAGTGGGTCCCCTCCCCCAACCTTCTCTGAGCCTTTGGGGTCCATGTGACCTGGCCATTTAGCCCATGGTGTGCAAAAAAGTGCCGCTCAGAGGTAAAACAACCCAACCCAACTAACCGTTTAAGTTCTACCTCCCTATTTTTTTCTTTTCTCTCTCTTTCATATTCCCTATTTCTTTCTTCCTCTTCTCTATCTCTTTCTTCTTTCCTTCTCTTATATTTCCTACCTCTTTCTTCTTTTTCTCTTCTGCATTCCATTTCCAATCTTCTTTCTTCCCTATCTCTTTCTTCTTTCTCTCTTCGGTATTGCATCTCCCTCTCCGAGACTGATTTCGGACCTGAGTCACTTGTTTTGACCGGATTCGAACCACATCTGCTAGCACCCTGTACAACCCCAATATCGCTATCAATACTATCAATTTTGGTAACTTCCCCACTTTCCCCAGCTTCAATGTGTCTGGTTAAATCAACGCTCCCATACTGCTCATATTATTACATCCTGGATTAATCCTTAGTTTTATCTCGACTCATCAGCATCATTGGCAACTCAAATGAGTCTAAAAATAGAAAAACATAAAAACCACAGTCCTTCCCTGAAGATCAGCTCTGCTCAATTGCCTGCTGCACCTGGAGTCTCCTTCCAAAACTATGAGGGGCAGGAGTAGCTCAGTTGGTAGCGTGCCAGGCTCGTAATCTGTAGTTCCCAGGTTCGAGTCCCAGCTGGGTCAACGTTGAGATTCATCTCCGCAAAATTCCCCGCCCTGCCCACGGTTGGTAGGGGACACTGATGGGCTTGGAAAGGCCGGCCGTCCGTCGGATGGGACGTTAAGCCTTGGTCCCGTGTATGAGAGAGCCATACCTGTGCACGTTAAAGAACACGCTGGACAGCCTTGACAGGAGGCTACCATCTGTCTCCCAACAACTGTTCCAGTGGGTCCCCTCCGAACCTTCTCTAAGCCTTTGGGGTCCATGTGACCTGGCCATTTAGCCCAAGGTGTGCAAAAAAGTGCCGCTCATAGGCTAAACATCCCAACCCAACCCAAAACTAGGAACCTCTTTCATAGTGACGGACCTTGGCACACAGAACCTCAGCGAAGATCTGATTGATGTAGCACTCGAGGAAATTGCACTCTGTAGAATGGATGTGGCTTAGTCCACTGAGCTGCTTGGAGATTCCTGACTTTCATGGAATCACTGACACAGGATCACAAATTGTTCTAAATTTCTTGCACTTTTTCTTCTTTCAGAGGAAATTTTCTTCCTCCTTTTCTTTTATAACAATGGACATCTTCTTTGGCATATGAATATAATCCTGTCGACTGCACCAGATGTGGTGGACTGCTCCGAATGTGATGGGCTGGGCCAAACGTTGTGGCCTCCGAGGACGATGAGTTAGTCCATTGATTACCTTCACCCTTATTTTGGTGAAATCACAGGTTTGTGGGTTGTTACACCCTTACTGACATATGTCTCAGATTTGCTACGTCAAGTGATGTATAAAAATATGTCCAACAATTCACGCATGGGAGTTGTATAGGAACGACACAGTTTATTCACACTATATACAATCACGTGCTGGGATTCTCTGGATTCCGTAGGCCTTTCCTGCTTTGCTGCTGAAAACAATTATGCAATGAGGTGGAGAACCGCACACTTTGCAGGTTCTTGCTTCACCAACCTCAAACTCGCCAAAAGGATATTTAACCTTCGCCTGCAATGTGGTTCACATAAAATCCACAGAACTGTATCTGATTCACCAAGAATCTTGATTCTCACTTAGAATCAAATCTTCACCTCATGGGATTTTCTTTGAGTAAGAGCAACATCCCTTGATGCGTGTTCAAACGTCCTTCCTGTCTGACCACTATGCTCAAGACTTTGATTCCCACACAGAGAATCGAACCCTCTCCTTAAGAGTTTATTTTGAGTTAGAGTGAAGTCCCTTGACGTGTATTCAAACGTCTTGTGATAAGACATTTTGATAAGATATTTTGGAAAGATAATTCTACACATAAATATTAATAAATGTAAAACTTTTTTGTTTTTACTATTTTACAATTTTTTGCATCATTTCTGAAATTCTATTTTCATATCTGATTTTTAAAAAATTTTATTTTCACTTTTTGAAGGTTTTATAGATATAGCTACATTATGAAAACAGTAAAACTAATATTTTACAAATTAATTTCATCGAGAGAAACTTCTTAACCATCCATCTGTTATGTGACATCAGAAAAAGAACAGGCAATGCAGAAAAATATTATATGATATCATTCTCTTATCAAAGAAGAGTATTCTCTTTTTAAGACAAGATCTTGAATAAATAAAATAAAAAAAAAAAAATAAATACCCCCTCAAGCAGCTGCTTGCCACAGAGGTCTGACAGGAGCCTGTCAGTTTATATGCCACAGTAGGAGATCTGAGAGGATGGCAGGACCTCAGCAGAAAAACGACACACACATCCATGCCTAAATCCGGGGCTCGAACCCAGGTCCCTTAGATCAGTAGCCAAGCGTGCTAACCACTCGGCCACGGGACGGCTTCCACGGGAATAAAAGTATTAAAAGATTAAAAATACGTTCCCCGAATATTTATCTTGAATAAAAATTAATCATCTTTGATGAACAACATAAGAATCATAATTTTCTTCTTTTATCTCATATCATCTTTCCAACATTGTGATAAATACATTTTGGGAAGATAATTCTACACATAAGTATTAATATATATATAATATACACATAAGTACACATAATCTACACATAAGTATTAATATATATATGATATCTACACATAAGTAATAATATATATAATATCTACACATAAGTAATAATATATATAATATCTACACATAAGTATTAATATATGTATTTATACGACTGTTATATTGAAATGATTAGCCACATTTTTCAAAGAAAGCTGTTTCAATGAAAATTACAATACGAAGCAAATTATTACAAAAGCATGGATGAAATTATGTATAAACAAACTAAGTCAACCGGAATAAACTGTATAATAATACAAAGATCAACTTTCAGAAGAATCCATTATCTCACTTCTATTCACATCCAATTCACAAAACAAGACTAAAATCATTCAATGAACAATAAAATCATGTTGATAAATAAATATTCAATCTAGCTAGAATTATATATGTGAATACTTGCAATATCTCGAGAATAACCTTACCAATTCCTAAATAACTAAATAATAAATAAAATAAAATAAATACCTCCTCAAGCAGCTGCTTGCCACAGAGGTCTGACAGGAGCCTGTCAGTTTATGTGCCATAGTTGAAGGTCTGAGAGGATGGCAGGGCCTCAGCAGAAAAACGACACATACATCCATGCCTTACCCGGGGCTCGAAAAAACTATACACAAAATGATTTCCTTATTATTTTTTAGTCCTCAAGTACTTTAAAACTGTGGCTAAGAATACTGGTTTCTCAGAACCAATTCTTTTCAGGTGTAGATCACCACACATAAGACGACTAATTCTTCTTTATCTTTACCAGCTTAACAACACGATCGATACCAATAAACCAATCGACCTCCCGCGCACACACTAAAAAAAAAACATTTATTCTTTAGATTATCGTGCACAGACTAAGGCTATTTTTGCCTCCTTTCAGATCTCCCCAATTCCAATAACAACTCTACAGTGGCGGCTCGTAGCTAAAATTAGTGGGGGTGCTGCTCCAAAAAAATTTTAGCCTTTGTTTTAAAATTGTGTAAAAGGAAACAAACATGTATAAAAAGAAAATTTATTCACAAACTTGATAAAATCCTAAAAGAACAAAATCAAACATTTTTTTACTTACTTTAACCTAAATTGTTACAGTTCAAGCTTAATCTATTCATTTAAAAATGAAATCCATTCTTCTTGTTTTAATTTGCGCGAAATAAAATGAATCAAATAGAATAGCTGGAAGCAGGATAATAATCTAATTCTACACTTTATCACATTCAAGAATATGGTACACGGTTTTTAAGCACAACACACGCGGAGTAAAAAAACTTCCTTCAACCAGCACGCCAGGGTTCGGCACTGCGGGAACGACAGTGCTCTCTCTCTCTCTCCCTTGCAGCCTTGCGTGTAGCTTCCTATGTGCGCATGCGCACAACAGTCAAACACCTCGCCGCTAGTACTGTGAAGCGCACAGTTCCATACAAAGATTTTTGTTTCTTTTTCATAAACTGGGGGAAAGCTACTGACATTAAACTTAAGGATTATATATTGTACAAGTATAAAGAAAGAATTAAAGAAAAAAGGACTCATTATATTAAATGTTATCGATAATATCAAGTTGAAATTGGGGTGCTGCATTTCCACAGTGCCAATACGCGAGCCGCCACTGCAACTCTATCTCTTCCAGATTTTTTAGATCGGTTCTCTATTCCAATTCGTTGGTTAAAATAAAATCTCTCGCAGAAGCATACACGAGCATTCATGTCACGTTTATCATAAACTCACTGCAGCACGTTCATATGTCGTAACAATATATATGTTATCGTTAAAGTATGAAATCCGTTATTTCATAGAATTCCTAGTTATTTCATGAAATAACTTATCAAGTCAGTTAAAGCGTAAAACTCACTTGTATTCTATGGTTTAACTAGTTATTTCATAGAATAACGATCTACACCCCGTTAAAGTGTAAAATAACCGAGTAAATAAATCTTAAATTCAAAAGGCTGTAAAGAGAGAACCACTGGTCAGAAATACCACACCTATTTTCAACCGACTATAAAGTGTTATATAATAATAATGATATTAACTTTTATGTTTTGTTTAAGAATATGGAAAGTAGCTCTTCTGAATCAGTCGTCCGCATTATAAAAAATGCCCCGGATGAGCGGAGACCAAGTGAGAACGAATCAGTAAAGTGATTCATTCTTGAGAACTTGGCCTGCTCAATTTTGGACGTTTTTTATAATTCGGACCACTGATTCATGTTGACAGAGGGATGACCCTGCTTTCAACTCTACTCTCGAACAATAGAAATAGTCTTCTTTTTTTATTTTTTGTTGATTTCTGGGTAGAATGCATTTTTTGTTGTTTTTGGTCACTTTTCAGAATCTACCGTCCCGTGGTGCCCGTGGCCGAGTGGATGCTTTCGTTGGACAGAAGTTTTGCCTTGGTATTGAACGAATCCATTTCTGTCGCAAATCGATATCTTCTGGAAATTTAAAAACTGAGAATATTTTTTCCCCGTCGTAATTGCTCCTGCACTGAGGAACGCAGCAGCGCGATGGCATTTCGCTAAAAAAAATCAATGAACGTAATAACAAAATATTGTGTGCACACACTAAATCAAACGTTTTGCCGAACTAGCTAAACACTAACAAAAACAAGATGGAGGCGACGCTACTAGCTACGGGTCGACTAAAATTGACGTCATTAGAATCGCTTCACCGACTGGTAGGGCCTTCTCCTCTAGGTGGTGTTGCCTCTGCTCAGGATTATCCACCAGCTGATAAAACATATCCTGTGAATCTATTCACTTGGGGCTGTCAACCCACAAACAAACAGAAAACACAGCGGAAGATTTTCCCTCCACAGAAGCAAACTACCAGTGCAGCAAAATCAGGATCCATAATCAAGCTCAGAGTCATATATCTGTCCAGTCCAGTGGGTTTATATGGTAAGCACCAGGACCCTGTATGGTTGACCACTCCTCAGCAGAGTAGAAAAAAAAAGAAAAGTAGCCATAGTTGTCCAGATCAGTTCACTTCCACAAGAGAGTATCTCTTTTGAAAGGTACTAACGGTCTGCACCACGAGAAGGCGGGGTCGGACATTAGGTGCTAGGCCTGGCCGGTTCTATGCATCATCACAGGGGATTGATGCATAGCTCTCCTTACAGTGACTACCTAGCTACCATTTACAGACCAAATTGGGATTGGGCTTGTGAAATTCAGGATAGTTGACTAAAATCGAGTAAACTTGGCAAAATCTTGGGGAGTTTGAAAGTTTGAAGTGATTTTAGTCAACTATCTTGAATTTCACAAACCCAATCCAATTATCACAACTCCCCTGTATTTTACCAAGTGGCTTCCAATTTTCCAACTCCCCTAGATTATGCCAAGAGTTCTTGGTTTTTCCAACTCTCTTTCATTTCACAAAACCAATCCCAATTTTCACAACTCACCTGTACTTTACCAAGTGGTTTCCAGTTTTGCAAACTTCCCTAGATTTTGCCAAGTTTTCTCGATTTTGTCAACTCTCCTTAATTTCTCAAAAACAATCCCAATTTTCACAAATCACACGTATTATACCAAGTGGATTCGGATTTTGCCGACTGCCCTAGATTTTGCCTCGCCACAATTTTACAGAAAAAAATCCCAATTTTACATTACACCTGATTTTTGTAAAGCCACTCTGAACTTTGTCAACTCCTCCAAGAATTGCCAACTTTCCTAGATATTGCGAAGTTGCCTCGAATTTGCCAACACGCCATAATTTTACAGAAAAAAAGATTGCAATTTTCACATCTCACCTGAATTTTGTCAACTTTCCACGATTTTGGCCAGTCACTCCGAATTTTGCCAACCGCCCCTAGTTTTTGCCAACACCCTAAGTTTTGCCAACTCTCCTAGATTTTGTCACCTCGGCATAATTTTACAGAAAAAAAAATCCAAATTTTCACATCTCACCTGAATTTTGTTAACTTCCCAAAATTTTGTCAAGTCACTGCGAATTTTGCCAGATTTTGAATCCCCAAGATTTTGCCAAGTTGTCCGGATTTTGCCAACTTCCCAAGTTTTTACCAAGTCACTCCTAATTTTTCCAACTCCTTAAGATTTTACCAACTCACCTGTTTTTACTAAGTGGCTCCGAATTTTGCCAACTGCTCTAAATTTTGCTGTCTCTCCATTTTCCAAACTGCCTTAGATTTACCAAGTTGCCTCGATTTTGACAACTCCCCTTAATTTTCCAAAAAAATTACAAATTTTCACAACTCATCTAGATTTTACGAAGTCGCTTCGAATTTTTCCTACTCCGAGTTACTTTGGGGGGAGCCTCCCCCCATCCCTTATGGCTACGCCCCTGCATGTACGATAATATTTAATCCATTGTAAAATACCCAAGTTTTAATACGTCTTGGCTGAAGAAACTCTTTCGTCGCTCGCCCGCCCCACTTGCCTACCTGAGGCAAGCCACAGCCGCCTGCCCCCCTTGCACGCACTCTTTTTAAACCAAACAACGGGGGGGGGGGGGGTCTGACTTAATGAAACCCGTTTAACAAAGTTCGTTGGGAATTTCTATGGCAAGGGAAAAAAAAATCATTTTTCCTAAACAAATTAGGTCTAAGCATTATGTAACGAGATTAGCAATAACATTACTTAATGGTAGCTCTACCTGGTAACACTTCAATTTACAAAACATATTCATTATTTTTGACACAGGATTTTTTTTTAGAACGAATGAAACTACTTAAAAAAGAAATATTGTTTGTGGGTTGACAGCCCCAAGTGAACTTGCAACTAACAAAGAGTTGCAACTTAACAAAGAGAACTGGGAAAACTGGACGACAACAAAGAGAACTGGGAGATTACAAAGAGAACTGGGAACGGGGACATAACAAAGAGAACTGGGAGAACTGGAGACAAAGAGAACTGGACTTAACCGTGCAACTAACAAAGAGAACTGGGAGATTTCTCCCAAACTAATCTATAAAGTCATCTTCTCTTTCTCTTCAATGTAAGTTAAAAAGTAAGTTAAAAAGTATAATTTAAATATATGTGGCAACTCTACCTGGCAACTTCAATGCACGAAAAACACTTAGTTTCTAATGATACAATTACAAAATATACTTTTAGGACTAATGAAACCATCTTTTCATTGCAACTAACAAAGGGAAAAAAACTTGGGGAATTTCCTGGAAATCAATCTACACACAAAAAAGTTGTTTTCTCTTCTCAATGGTTCGAGTCCCAGCTGGGTCAGCGTTGAGATTTATCTCCGCAAAATTCCCCGCCCTGCCCACGGTCAGTAGGGACACCGATGGGCTTGGAAAGGCCGCCGTCCATCGGATGGGACGTTAAGCCATGGCCCCGTGTATGGGAGAGCCATACCTGTGCACGTTAAAGAACACGCTGGATGGCCTTGACGGGAGGCTACCATCTGTCTCTCAACAGCTGTTCCAGTGGGTCCCTTCCCCCAACCTTCTCTGAGCCTTCGGGGTCCATGTGACCTGGCCATTTAGCCCATGGTGTGCAAAAAAGTGCCGCTCAGAGGTAAAACAACCCAATCCAACTCTTCTCAATGTAGGTTTAAAAAGTATAATTTAAATATATGTGAGGTTTTCCATCAAATTATTACAGTCTTAATTCTTGGAAGACTTTTTTTTACCAGCACTCGTGTAACCACATAAATAGATTGAGAGAAAGAGATCCACTTTAAGGAATAAAAAACCATAGGTTAAGCGTCACTCCTTTCTCATCATGCCAAATGACGCTCCAATAGAAGTTCACGTGTTAGCCGAGAACGAATTTTCCGTCACCTGCCATTGATACGGGTTCCACCTCGTAGAGCATTCTATCATCTTCTCTGGACCTCTTTGTAAGCTCGTGATGATACGAACTATCATCAGGTCCAAATGGGTTCCACCTCGTGTTGTGTGTGTGTGAGTGTTGTCCGTTGATCGGTTTAAAAAGATTTCGTGCAAGGGGGGCAGGCAGGCAAGTGGGGCGGGTGAGCGATGAAAGAGTTTTTTCAGCCAAGACGTATTAACACGTGGGTATTTTACAATGGGTTAAATACTCTGATACATGCATTTTTTTATGAGTGGATTTCCGTAGACTGTCTTGTCCGCGTTGTGTGAGGAGTGAAAGTGTCACTCTGCCCAAATATATATATAAAGAAGTGATGTTACTCCTTAAAGTTGGTTTTAAGTCTTTAACCCCAATAAAAAAAGTCTTCTGAAACTGTGATTGAACAATATGGGGGTTGGGTTGGGTTGTTTTACCTCTGAGCGGCATTTTTTTGCACACCATGGGCTAAATGGCCAGGTCACATGGACCCCGAAGGCTAAGAGAAGATTGGGGGAGGGGACCCACTGGAACAAGCTGTTGGGAGACAGATGGTAGCCTCCCGTCAAGGTCATCCAGCGTGTTCTTTAACGTGCACAGGGTATGTCTCTCCCGCACACGGGGCCACGGCTTAACGTCCCATCCGACGGACGGCGGCCTTTCCAAGCCCATCGGTGTCCCCTACTGACTGTGGGCAGGGTGGGGAATTTTGCGGAGATAAATCTCAACGCTGACCCAGCTGGGACTCGAACCTGGGAACAACAGATTACGAGCCTGGCGCGCTACCGACTGAGCCACCCCCGCCCTCAATATGGGGGAAACGCTAAAAAAATGAGGAGAAAAAGTGACCTTCTCTTCCTTTAGCTTCAAGGAAGAGTCAATTTCCTTCCCTCTTTAAAAACTAAGTGTAAAAAAATCGTTTGTCGTAGAGAATAATTTTTTTTTGGGGGGGGGGGGGGGGGGGCGGGGTAGAGTTGCCTGTTTATTTGTTATAACGGTTAAAAGATTTGTAACTCATCAATGAATTGCTAACTTATACAGTTAAATGTCCACTGAAGCGGTTCTCTACAGTGTTTTTCGAAGCTCTGGTAGTATTTTCAACAGGTTTGCTCCTGTTGTTTTCGAAACTTGTTTATTCTCCTGTCCAGTGGCGGACTGGCCAGGGTGTCAGCTTGCCCGACGTCAAGTGGGCCTGTGGGCCCCTGATGAAGTGGGCCCCCTTAAACATTAGACAATATGTTAAAAATGATAGCCTTATAGTTGTAGGTGGGCCCCCTTTGTCTCCTGGCAACTAATATTTTTAGACCTAGTCCGCCACTACTCCTGTCCCTTTACTGGCTTACTTGGCTCAATCGGTAGCGCGCCAGGCTCGTAATCTGTAGTTCCCAGGTTCGAGTCCCAGCTGGGTCAGCGTTGAGATTTATCTCCGCAAAATTCCCCGCCCTGCCCACGGTCAGTAGAGGACACCGATGGGCTTGGAAAGGCCGCCGTCCGTCGGATGGGACGTTAAGCCGTGGCCCCGTGTGCGGGAGAGCCATACCTTGTGCACGTGAAAGAACACGCTGGATGGCCTTGACGGGAGGCTACCATCTGTCTCCCAACAGCTGTTCCAGTGGGTCCCCTCCCCCAACCTCCTCTCAGCCTTCGGGGGTCCATGTGACCTGGCCATTTAGCCCATGGTGTGCAAAAAAGTGCCGCTTAGAGGTAAAACAACCCAACCCAAAGTCCATTTACTGGTTTTCTGTCCACTGAAAAGCTCTCTCTCTCTTTAAAGGAGCATATGACCTACTGTGAAGAACATGCCTCTCAGAAAATAGAGCTGCCAAGTGAAGAAGAGAAGTGTCTGAAGTTTACGAATTTCAAATTTCAGCTCCCTGTACCTTATGTGATCTATGCTGACTTCGAATCATTTTTAGTAAAAGTAGATACATGCCTCCCTAACCCAACTGCCTCTCACACTACAATTACGGCTAAACATGAAGCGTGTGATTTGCTTATGTGGTTGTGGGTCCTGATGGACATAGTTACAAACCACAAACAATTTATAGGGGTCCGAATGTTATAGAGGAGTTTTTGAAGTGCCTTCTAAAGGAAGAAGAAATTATTCAAAAGTTGATGAAGCAGAATGTTGCTATGTGCCTGTCCGACGATGAGCAAAAATTATACGAAAATGCTTTAAGCTGCCATATATGCATGAATCCCTTGGCAGAGATCGAGTAAGAGATCATGATCATTTTACGGGAAAGTTTCGAGGAGCCGCACATAACGCCTGAAATTTGAATTTTAAACCTGGAAAGGAGATTCCAGTCGTCATTCATAACCTGAGAGTCATTTAATGATCAGGTTATGATAGTCATTTAATGATCAGGTTATGATAGTCATTTAATAATCCAGAGTATTGGGAAGATAAAGAATCGAAGAATTAACTGCATTCCTAACAATATGGAAAAATACATAGCTTTCTTTCTAGGCAACCTACATTTTTTAGATTCTTTTCAGTTTCTAAACACATCACTAGAGAAACTGGTGAATAATTTACCTGCAAATGAGTTCCAAATTCTGAATGAACATATTGAACCTGAACTGGCGCCTCTCCTCATGAAAAAGGGTGTGTATCCATATGATTATATCGACAGCTCTGAGAAATTTGAGGATACAAAATTACCACCACGTGAAGTTTTTTATAACCAGCTTACAGAAAAGATGTTAGCAGAAGAAGATTACAATCATGCTTTGAAAGTGTGGAATGATTTTAAAGTGAAAAATCTAGGAGAGTACCATGACTTGTATATCAAAAGTGATGTGCTTCTACTAGCTGATGTTTCAGCATTTCAGAAAGTTATGTATTAATTATTCTGAACTCGATCCTTGTCATGTCTATACCGTTCCTGGATTAGCATGGCAAGCATGTTTGAAGATGACAAATGTTGAAATGGACTTGCTCACCGATCCTACGATGTATTTGTTTCTGGAGAAAGGCATTCGTGGCCGCATTTCCGTAATTTGCAATCGGTATAGCAAAGCGAACAATAAATACCTAGACAAAGACCTAGACCTCTAAATACATCATATATTTAGACGCTAATAATTTATACGGTTGGGCTGTCTCAGTATCTCCCGGTAAGCGACTTTCACTGGATTGACAGAGAAAAACTGGACAATTTTGACGTTAGCACAGTGACTGATGATTCTGAAACCGGTTACATATTAGAGGTTGATTGAGACTATCCTGCTCCGCTTCACGATATGCATAATGACTACCGATTAGCTGCAGAGAAATTTCAGATTGATGCACAATTGCTCTCGCCTTACTGTTGTGAACTGTTTGCCCATCTAGGATTAGCTGTTTCAGACAAATCAGCGAAACTTGTTCCTAATTTATATGCGAAGAAGAACTATATAGTGCATTATCGAAATCTAAAGCAGTATTTAGCTCTAGGCATGCAGCTGAAACATATCCATCGCATTTTAGAATTTAAACAGTCGACTTGGCTAAAACCATACATCGAATTTAATACCTGTCAAAGAAGAGAGGCGAGAAATGATTTCGAAAAGGACTTCTTCAAATTGATGAACAGCCATGTTTGGGAAGACAATGGAAAATTTGAGAAACCGTGTGAAAATTGAATTAACTCAAGATAAGAAGAGACTCCGGAAATTAATCGCATCACCTGCATTTCATGCCTTCCAAGTATTTGATAATGATCTGGCCTGTATACAGTCGAAACATAAGAAACTGAAACTTAACAGGCCTATTTACGCAGGATTCTCGATACTTGACATCAGCAAAACTCTGATGTATAACTTTCATTATGAATTTATAGTGCGTAAGTATGGAAATAGAGCAAAATTATTGTTCTCTGATACTGACTCCTTGTGCTACGAGATACAAACAGAAGATGTATATGAAGATATGAAAGATCATGCCGACCTTTTCGATACTTCGGATTATCCTGAAGGCCATTTTTTGTATAATACACGAAATAAAAAAGCACTGGGAAATTTTAAAGATGAACTCCTCGGTGTACCAGGAGAATGTTTTGTTGGTTTACGCTCCAAGATGTATATTCTTCGGAGTAAAGATGGTGAAAAGAAAGCAGCTAAAGGTGTGCCAAAGAAAATCATTAAAAATAAAATATGCCATGCAGATTACGAAAATTGTCTGCTAAACAAATTTATGTCGCGAGACAGTGCTGCGAAAATCGAGAGTCATCGTCATCGTATTTACACTGTGTCTTCAACGAAAACAGGGCTATGCCCTTATGATGATAAAAGATTTATACTTGCTAATGGAAATGATACTTTGGCCTATGGACATTATAAAGCTGCTTGAATTTCTTAGAGCAACCCTTTTTCAGCAGATCTCCTGTCTTTGAAAATCAAGAGTTTTTTTTTTTTCCGGAAAACGGGAGAAAAAACATTTTTTCCCACCGACTTTTATCTCAAAAAAATAAATGCTGTGCAAATCTCACTGCTGTTGTACGGAATTGTGGAGATCAATCATCACTTTCTCAGGGTTGGGATGTTTTACCTTTGAGCGGCACTTTTTTGCACACCATGGGCTAAATGGCCAGGTCACATGGACCCCGAAGGCTCAGAGAAGGTTGGGGGAGGGGACCCACTGGAACAGCTGTTGGGAGACAGATGGTAGCCTCCCGTCAAGGCCATCCAGCGTGTTCTTTAACGTGCACAGGATATGTCTCTCCCGCACACGGGGCCACGGCTTAACGTCCCATCCGACGGACGGCGGCCTTTCCAAGCCCATCGGTGTCCCCCTACTGACCGTGGGCAGGGCGGGGAATTTTGCGGAGATAAATCTCAACGCTGACCCAGCTGGAACTCGAACCTGGGAACTACAGATTACGAGCCTGGCGCGCTACCGACTGAGCCACCCCCGCCCCGTACTTGCTCAGGAATAAAGTTTATTATATTGGGGAAACCTGTAGCATGTAATGGGATATTTCTTTAAATAAGGACTTTTTGTCCTGTAAAATTCGTCTCAGTGTCAGTCAATGTGTTGAGTGTCTTTCTTGAAATCTGTATTACACATGCAGTACTTCATAAATGTAATTTGATTAATTATAAAATCTGCATTTTGCCTCAACATAAAAAAAGAGTGTTCGTACGTGATAAAGCTGTTGAATGTAAAAATTACATGCCGTTTTTACATGCTAAGGCAAAAAAAAAAACTGTTACCTATCATGCCAGCGTTATTTTCTATCATGAAAATATACCATCCAATCCATCTCTCTTCATTTTCAGAGTCTTAAGCTAGTAGATGAGAAGTGAAACAGTTAGCAATCACGTATCGGAACAGACCAATCACTTTCCGACCCAATCCATTTGATACTAAGGTGGGGGGGGGGGGGAGACCTGATTTCACATTGCTTCTCCCCAAGCTCAATAAAATGACAAGAATATTGGGATCAGTAATGTTTTATCGAATTTCGTGTTAACTCTCATCCTCAAATCTTGCACATTTACTGAAAGAGAACACATGATAATTATAAATACGTGTGAAATGACTTCAAAATGATTTATTTACATCCCAGTGAAACAACTGGAGTAGCAAAATTTTCTGTAAAAATAATATTGGCCCCACTGGATGAGAAATACTCCTATTGAGTAAACATTAGCCTCCTAGATTCTCTTTTAGAAACCTCCCCCCCTATATAGGATTAACCGTAACCACCTTCGATGCTCTTAATTAGAAACCTCTCATAGGATTAACATTAGCCTCCTTCGATTTTTCTGGATTGAAATTCTCCCCTAGGATTAACATTAGCCTCCTTAGATTTTTCTGGATTGGAATTCTTCCATAGGATTAACAATAGCCTCCTATGAGTCAGAACCCCCATTTACCTTCTACTCGCGTCGCATTTGACTTTGCTTTTCACCATACTTTTACGACTTTTAATGACTCCGTAGTGACGTAGAGAATTTGGGTTGGATTGTTTTACCTCTGAGCGGCACTTTTTTGCACACAATGGGCTAAATGGCCAGGTCACATGGACCCCGAAGGCTCAGAGAAGGTTGGGGGAAGGGACCCTATGGAACAGCTGTTGAGAAACAGATGGTAGCCTCCCGTCAAGGACCATCCAGCGTGTTCTTTAACGTGCACATGGTATGGCTCTCCCGTACACGGAGCCAAAGTTTAACGTCCCATCCGACGGACGGCGGCATTTCCAAGCCCATCGGTGTCCCTTACTGACCGTGAGCAGGGCAGGGAATTTTGCGGAGATAAATCTCAACGCTGACTCAGCTGGGATTCGAACCTGGGAACTACAGATTACGAGCCTGGCGCGCTATCGACTGAGTCATCCCCGCGCCTCATTACAAAAGAGGTATAGCGAAAAGAATATAAGTCTAAATCTCAGTTTTTTTTATTACGGCAGTATATATCAATTTATTCTTTAACAAATTGTGTATATATACAGGGTGAATCTGAAAAAGTGGGCAAAACTTTACGGGGTGGTAGAACGCAGCTATACGAGCAATATTCGTCATAGAATGTATGGTCGGAACGCAAGCGGTGAGAAGTTAAAAGGTAGTTTTCCACTGTCACATTTAAAGAATGAACACAAGAAGGAGAGGAGATACTTCAGAAAACATTTTATTAACAGGAATGTAATTGAGGTACATGCTCAAAGAAATTGCTCAAAAGAGCTGCGGCCAGCTGTAATGCAGGCTTCAAGAAGGTTCGAAGGCTCAGGCTTCAGGCTCGAAGGTTTTCCGATCTGGAGTGCATCTCATCGGAAACCGGTCGCGGTAACGTTTCTGTGCCTCACTTGCATTTCCGTCCGCCGCACCGTACACAAAGTGCATATCCGCCATTTCGTGGTTAGTATAACCAGCCATCCTCTCGGCAATCCACGGTAGAAATGCCGTTGGGTGCGAGGACCGACCCTTTTATACCATTTCCAACGCCACCTAGCGGCTCGCCGTTTGCGTTCCGACCATACATTCTATGACGAATATTGCTCGTATAGCTGCGTTCTACAACTCCGTAAAGTTTTGCCCACTTTTTCAGATTCACCCTGTATAAATAAATAAAAATAAATACTCCCACAAGCAGCTGCTTGCCACAGAGGTCTGACAGGAGCCTGTCAGTTTATATGCCATGGTAGAAGGTCTGAGAGGATGGCAGGACCTCAGCAGAAAAATAACACAAACAGCCATGCCTTACCCGGGGCTCGAACCCAGGTCCCTTAGGTCATATATACCTATAAAGTTTGCAATGTTTTCTAATTAAACGCTTCTTGACTTTTCAGAAGAAAGTGGCTTTCACGGGAATCACTGAAGTCCGTTGTTATGTAAGTTTCTTTCGATGATTATTCTAAAATACTTTGGAAAATGATAGTGTTGCTAAAATTCTGAAGATCTTTAAGATAAAATTACTAGAGACTTTTAGAACAATAAAGATCTTTAGAACAGTAAATCAAGTATTCACACAAATTGTTGCATGCGGTAACCCAATTTCATTTCTATTAAATTTTCTTACTTTAATATTAATAGAAATTTTATGTGTTATCCACAAAATATTAGCTATTAATGTTGAGATCTGCATTTTATTCACTCATTTTTTTCAAAGTAAAAGTTTGTGAACTCCTGATATTGGCATCTTAATAATTATAGGAACAAAGATCTGTCAGCCAATGATAACGAAAAATATTTTTCTAAGAATTGAACTTTTAAAAATATAACATTGTTATTAATATAATTTTAATGTCTAAAGGTAAATGCAATAGTTTCACTTGATGTTATTAGAATAACCACTGCAATCACTTACAACTATGTTCCGTTTATAGGGGGGGCAGGGGGGGGCTCAGTCGGTAGCGCGCCAGGCTCGTAATCTGTAGTTCCTAGGTTCGAGTCCCAGCTGGGTCAGCGTTGAGATTTATCTCCGCAAAATTCCCCGCCCTGCCCACGGTCAGCAGAGGACACCGATGGGCTTGGAAAGGCCGCCGTCCGTCGGATGGGACGTTAAGCCGTGGCTCCGTGTGCGGGAGAGCCATACCCTGTGCATGTTAAAGAACACGCTGGATGGCCTTGAAGGGAGGCTACCATCTGTCTCCCAACAGCTGTTACAGTGGGTCCCCTCCCCCAACCTTCTCTGAGCCTTCGGGGTCCATGTGACCTGGCCATTTAGCCCATGGTGTGCAAAAAAGTGCCGCTCAGAGGTAAAACAACCCAAAATCCGTTTATAGGACGTATGGACGGCTCCAAAGAAGTCCTCCTTCCTCGAGTATAGTGAGTACCCATTTATATTGCTTTCGTTGTGATATCGTTTCGTCGTTTTGTCGATGTTTGTGATTGTTATTTTTGTCACCGTCGTTCATGTATGAATCATACATTTTCCCCACCAACTTGGCTCAGTTGATTACTCTTCCGTATTTTAAATTTCCTTTGCTTTCTTTTAAATATCTTTTATAACTTCTAATAATTATTGTTGTATAATAACAAACGGTTGGATTGTTTTATCTCTGAGCGGCCCACAATGGGCTAAATGACCAGGCCACAAAGGGCTCGGAGTAAATTGGAGGAAAAAGACACATTGGAAAGTTGTTAGGAGCCAGATGGTAGCCTCCAGTCAAGGCCATCCAGCGTGTTTTTAACGTTCGTAGGGTCTGGCTCTCCCGCACACGGGGTCACGGCTAACGACGGACAAACGATGCCTTTACAAGCCCATCGGTATATATGATGACCCTCCTGACCGAGGGTAGGGTGAGGAGTTTTGCAGAGATAAATCTCGAAGCTGGCGTAGACGGAACTCGACCCTGAGAACTGCACATTACGAGTCTGGAGCGCTACCGACTGAGCCATCCCTGCCCCCTAGAATAACAGTGGCTTCTAAATGTAAATATATAGTCATTAATATGAATCCCAGTGTTCATGTCCGGCAATCCCGATGCCCGGCATCTTGATATAGAGAGCGATTAGTTATCACTCTCATACGTGGCTGGTGTTTGTACAGGGTACACTGATTAGCAAGACGTACGTCAGCGACATCGTACAACTGGTCGTCTTGCCATATTTCAGTGTAATCTCAAATGCGATATTCCAGCAGGATAAAGCTCGCCCACACTCCGCCCCACCAAATCCCTTGGCCAGCACGCTCTCCGGACTTGTCTCCAATCGAGCATGTCTGGGACTGGATCGGACAAAGACTCTTCCGCTGACCGCGGCAGGCAACGACCATCGCTGAACTGCGCGTCCAAGTTGAAAGCGCATGAAATGGTATCCCCCAGAGTGATATCCAGCATTTGTACGCCAGATTGCATGCCAGATTGGAAGCTTGTATTGGTGTTCGAGGAGGTTTAACACCTTATTAAAATGTGCCTTCTGCAAAATGTAATACTCATGAAAAGGAATAATAAACATTGAATCACTTCACACGTGTGATCACTATCCTTTCTTAACAAGTTGTTTCTACTAAATAAATCTCATAGATTACGCTTAAATTGTTTATGGTGTTCTTTTTTCAATATCCGCCAGTGTAGTTAGTTACTTTACATCATAAACATTGTAGGGATTTGTTTCCAATATACCAAGGAAAAAAACTTATTAAGAAACGGGAAAAGCTTAAACTATTACAGAGCCTAATGCTAAATGAAAGTTTCTGAAGTACGGAATCATGGGATTTTTCAAATTACGTTCCCTCCTTTGCGTTCTCTTCCACTATAAGAGAAGTTCCACGAGAGTTGATCCTAATGATTTAAATGCCAAATGCATTGCAACTTTGTAAGTGTCATTTATGGTATTACATATTTTAGAAAACTGAAGTACTCGAGAAACCAGAACAAATTGGTTAATAAATATATAAAAATCATATTTCTTTAACCCATTAAGTATCTAAAGCCAGTTGAACCTTTTTTTTTCTTAAACATTAGGCCTAACTTGGTTTAATTTTTATTTTAATATTAATTGTCATTCAAAATAAAATTCTCTTTCATTTAGTACATAACATGGCTGAATATCTAGAGAAAGTTATAAAGTTCATTTTTTTTTTGTGCTGCAAGAAAGATAAAAATTTTATGGCTACAATTTCGTGTTTTTTGATAGATCAGACACCTCAGAGGTTAACAGGATTAGGTCTTTAATAAATATTTTTGGCTACGGCTGACCAGTGTTTCAGGAAACTATGATGATAATTTTGCTCTCTCTAATAACTTTAACGTCTGTATTAGAGATACCTTAGGGTTCAAGTTTTGGATATCGATCTCGGTTAAAAGAGAAATTATGACGTCACAAAATTTATATGTGCAAAAATATATCTAACTATATCTTTTTCTTTTAAATTCTTTAGGATACACTCCATTGAAATTTTAAAACACTTAAATTTGTTTGAAGACAAAATTCAAATATCAATGTTGTTTGAAACAAAATAAGTGTGATGAGCAGAAACAGATCATCTTGAGCATCATGAAGGCAACCACGGTGGCCAACCATTTTCTGCAACATGCCACGTTTGTTTAGAAATTTGTACCGAGCACACAGGGGCAAATCCAGAAGCCACCAAAGGCAAAGCTACAGAGGAAGTTGATCATACCCCTCCCTCGTAGATACTGATCTGTTTTCTTCTAATAAAATGTTAAAAGATATGTGAATTTTAAGTTGTATAATATGTGGTAGAGACAAGATCTCAATGCACAAATACTTCAGCAAAGCAAAAGAGATTAATCGACCGAACATCACCTAAATATCTGTTTCATCCATAAAAATAGCCCTAAGTGTAGAAAAAGACATTTATTCACTACTGCACAAAATTGGGTTTAACCTCCTACCCCAAATTTTGTGTATACGACACTGGTATTCATATTAATGACTATATATTTACATTTAGAAGCCACTGTTATTCTAGGGGGCAGGGATGGCTCAGTCGGTAGCGCTCCAGACTCGTAATGTGCAGTTCTCAGGGTCGAGTTCCGTCTACGCCAGCTTCGAGATTTATCTCTGCAAAACTCCTCACCCTACCCTCGGTCAGGAGGGTCATCATATATACCGATGGGCTTGTAAAGGCATCGTTTGTCCGTCGTTAGCCGTGACCCCGTGTGCGGGAGAGCCAGACCCTACGAACGTTAAAAACACGCTGGATGGCCTTGACTGGAAGCTACCATCTGGCTCCTAACAACTTTCCAATGTGTCTTTTTCCTCCAATTTACTCCGAGCCCTTTGTGGCCTGGTCATTTAGCCCATTGTGGGCCGCTCAGAGATAAAACAATCCAACCGTTTGTTATTATACAACAATAATTATTAGAAGTTATAAAAGATATTTAAAAGAAAGCAAAGGAAATTTAAAATACGGAAGAGTAATCAACTGAGCCAAGTTGGTGGGGAAAATGTATGATTCATACATGAACGACGGTGACAAAAATAACAATCACAAACATCGACAAAACGACGAAACGATATCACAACGAAAGCAATATAAATGGGTACTCACTATACTCGAGGAAGGAGGACTTCTTTGGAGCCGTCCATACGTCCTATAAACGGATTTTGGGTTGTTTTACCTCTGAGCGGCACTTTTTTGCACACCATGGGCTAAATGGCCAGGTCACATGGACCCCGAAGGCTCAGAGAAGGTTGGGGGAGGGGACCCACTGTAACAGCTGTTGGGAGACAGATGGTAGCCTCCCTTCAAGACAGTCATTCTGAAATATTTTGAATGACTGTTGAAAACCTATACTTTTAAAACTCCTTTTGTATCTCAAAACTCTTTGCTGTATAATTTGAAGTAGACTTATTAGACCTTCAAAAACCTATTTTTATAGATAACTTATATTGATACGTCTTATCTCACTTACCTGAACTAACTATGATATATACATTGTCCATCGTGAACATTACTGTGAACTAAAAATTAGATCACAGTGATTATACCTTTAGTGTCTACCTGAGTGAAAAATTATAACCCATAGCTGAACACCACCCGGAACGTTCGAATCAACACGCTCATATATGCCCGTGATTCAAACCCGAACCGCATGGTAGCTGCCATCGGCTTCTAGATCCCTGCTCTAACAAACTTTTTGCGAAATTAATTTTTTAACAAAATATTTCAGAATGAGTGTCTGTCGCACTCGTTGTTTGAAAGAGCAGTTAGTTTTCCTCGAAATTAAGACACCAAACTTCGGTGAGTCTTCTTTCGAGCAAAACACTGATTCACTGTCACTGCAATATCGAAAATACGATACTCGTTGTGCTGTACACGAAATCATGCCGTTGGAACTTGTCGTCTTCCTTACCGTTGTTCCTCAGACTGAATTATAGGTAGCTACTGAAAAGTACAGAGCACGTGGGAACGCTGTTTCGGCTCTTGACTTAAAAAATGAGCCGCCTATCCGATAATACGTAAATCTGCGACCTGTGCGACAAAGAGATTCATACTCTGTACACTTTAAAGAACACATTGGATGGCCTTGATGGAAGAGTACCATCTATCTCTGTCCAGTGGTTCCCCTCCCCCAATATTCTCTGTTTCTTCGGGGTTCCCGTGACCTGACCATTTAGACCATCGTGTGAAGAAAGTGCTTTCAGAGGTAAAACAACCCAAACCAACAACCCATGAAAGGTTGTTTTTATATTTTTAATAAGGTTTTTCTATATATTTTTTCTACATATTTAATGTACATAGGATATCACAGGAAATTGAGTTGGATTTTCTTCAAAACCTATACTTTTAAAACTCCTTTTGTATCTCAAAACTCTTTGCTGTATAATTTGAAGTAGACTTATTAGACCTTCAAAAACCTATTTTTATAGATAACTTATATTGATACGTCTTATCACACTTACCTGAACTAACTATGATTTATACATTGTCCATCGTGAACATTACTCTGAACTAAAAATTAGATCACAGTGATTATACATTTAGTGTCTACCTGAGTGAAAAATCATACCCCGTAGCTGAACACCACCCGGAACGCTCGAATCAACACGCTCATATATGCCCGTGATTCAAACCTGAACCGCATGGTAGCTGCCATCGGCTTCTAGATCCCTGCTCTAACAAACTTTTTGCGAAATTAATTTTTTAACAAAATATTTCAGAATGAGTGTCTGTCGCACTCGTTGTTTGAAAGAGCAGTTAGTTTTCCTCGAAATTAAGACACCAAACTTCGGTGAGTCTTCTTTCGAGCAAAACACTGATTCACTGTCACTGCAATATCGAAAATACGATACTCGTTGTGCTGTACACGAAATCATGCCTTTGGAACTTGTCGTCTTCCTTAACGTTGTTCCTCAGACTGAATTATAGGTAGCTACTGAAAAGTACAGAGCACGTGGGAACGTTCTTACACGTCGGGAACGATTTTTGTTAAGTAAATATTTTCCTACAAAACGTATGTAAATATAGTTCCACAAAAATCTGATATTCTGATTCGGAATAGTTGATTTTGGAGTAACAAAGATTTTAGAATTTAAATATTTGTTTCGTTAATTCCCATTTTAATGCTATGTCCCCCTTTAGATAAATTAGAATCATTCGGAGTGGCCAAAATAAATTTTCATTGATAACCATTTGAATTTTCTATTCGTATTGAAACTATCATTTTTTAATGTCTTAAATGCCTAACACCCAAAGAAGTTATGTTGAATTTCAGTTATTGCTCCTCAAAATATATATATACATACAACAATGCTTATATTTCTAAGCATTGTATTCTCGGCTCTGTTGGTAACAGTTAGAGATATTGATTATTCAATGAAATAATGGAATCACATTACGGTCTTCATTTGATCGCATAACAATTAGTGTTTGAATCGGAAACTTTGAATCGTAATAAAATTCTCTTCTCCATTAACTTTTTACCTTTTTCAATTCATATAACGGTATATTCTTTTGAAAGATACAGATATTGGAACGAAGAATTTTCGAAAACAAATACGAAAATCCGTGATATTTACAATAAGCTTTTTATAGGAAAATAGGACTGGATAAATTTAAATTTCATTCAAATCTATCTAAATCCCGATTTTCAACAATATTTGTTAGGTATTTAAAGAGCTATTACGGAAGCTCGAATACTTAACAGCAGCAAAGTCAGGTCTGAGAAATTTGTGTAAAATTGTCAGTTTTTGATAGAAGCATTTACATAAAATTGTAAAATATACCACTTACTTTATTGAATGGTTTGAAAAAATATTTTTTTAAGTTATAATTAACATTTAAAACGAATTCTCTTGATTGCCATCTCTATTATTCAATATTGAACTTTCGATAACTCTTTAAGTAGGATATTCAAATGAAAGCATATGAAACGGGGAGTGTTATAGGCTATGTAAAAAATTTGACCTCTTTATGCTTTCTTCCTCTCCAAAAAAGGGGAATTTTGAAAAGGATTTCCGCTATATCTCCAGAGCGCGACTGCCGAAAGCAACAAGCTATGTATGCATCATATGAAAGCAGATGAAGCGAGGAGTGTCATAGACTATGCAAAATTGACCGTCCTATGCTTCTTCCGCCGTAAAAAAGGAGAAATAAGAAAACAATTTTTCCGCTATATCTTCCGAACGCGAGGGCCTACAATTACCTTATAGCTGTCAAATGAGAGTTCAAAGGACCATCGTAAACTGTTTCGAATTTTGCTCCCTCCCATAAAAAACGGGGCAGATTGTCGCGGGGATGGATCTTAACTAACTATATCTCAAATTAAAATCTGTGACGTTTTCAATGTCATGGGCTACCTTAAACAGGACTCCAAAAAGAGTGGAAGAAAGATGTTCTTTATCAGTCACATATCAAATGAAAGTTTCTGAAGGTAGGCGTTTTTAGTGACAAATAAAAAATATAAATAAAATAAAAAAATTTAAAAATATAAATAAAATAAAAAAAATTAAAAACTGCCCATATGCGCCTAAAAATAGAAAATAAAATTTTTCAAACCATTCAATAAAGTAAGTGGTATATTTTACAATTTTATGTAAATGCTTCTATCAAAAACTGACAATTTTACACAAATTTCTCAGACCTGACTTTGCTGCTGTTAAGTATTCGAGCTTCCGTAATAGCTCTTTAAATACCTAACAAATATTGTTGAAAATCGGGATTTAGATAGATTTGAATGAAATTTAAATTTATCCAGTCCTATTTTCCTATAAAAAGCTTATTGTAAATATCACGGATTTTCGTATTTGTTTTCGAAAATTCTTCGTTCCAATATCTGTATCTTTCAAAAGAATATACCGTTATATGAATTGAAAAAGGTAAAAAGTTAATGGAGAAGAGAATTTTATTACGATTCAAAGTTTCCGATTCAAACACTAATTGTTATGCGATCAAATGAAGACCGTAATCTGATTCCATTATTTCATTGAATAATCAATATCTCTAACTGTTACCAACAGAGCCGAGAATACAATGCTTAGAAATATAAGCATTGTTGTATGTATATATATATTTTGAGGAGCAATAACTGAAATTCAACATAACTTCTTTGGGTGATAGGCATTTAAGACATTAAAAAATGATAGTTTCAATACGAATAGAAAATTCAAATGGTTATCAATGAAAATTTATTTTGGCCACTCCGAATGATTCTAATTTATCTAAAGGGGGACATAGCATTAAAATGGGAATTAACGAAACAAATATTTAAATTCTAAAATCTTTGTTATGCCAAAATCAACTATTCCGAATCAGAATATCAGATTTTTGTGGAACTATATTTACATACGTTTTGTAGGAAAATATTTACTTAACAAAAATCGTTCCCGACGTGTAAGAACGTTCCCACGTGCTCTGTACTTTTCAGTAGCTACCTATAATTCAGTCTGAGGAACAACGTTAAGGAAGACGACAAGTTCCAAAGGCATGATTTCGTGTACAGCACAACGAGTATCGTATTTTCGATATTGCAGTGACAGTGAATCAGTGTTTTGCTCGAAAGAAGACTCACCGAAGTTTGGTGTCTTAATTTCGAGGAAAACTAACTGCTCTTTCAAACAACGAGTGCGACAGACACTCATTCTGAAATATTTTGTTAAAAAATTAATTTCGCAAAAAGTTTGTTAGAGCAGGGATCTAGAAGCCGATGGCAGCTACCATGCGGTTCAGGTTTGAATCACGGGCATATATGAGCGTGTTGATTCGAACGTTCCGGGTGGTGTTCAGCTACGGGGTATGATTTTTCACTCAGGTAGACACTAAATGTATAATCACTGTGATCTAATTTTTAGTTCACAGTAATGTTCACGATGGACAATGTATAAATCATAGTTAGTTCAGGTAAGTGTGATAAGACGTATCAATATAAGTTATCTATAAAAATAGGTTTTTGAAGGTCTAATAAGTCTACTTCAAATTATACAGCAAAGAGTTTTGAGATACAAAAGGAGTTTTAAAAGTATAGGTTTTGAAGAAAATCCAACTCAATTTCCTGTGATATCCTATGTACATTAAATATGTAGAAAAAATATATAGAAAAACCTTATTAAAAATATAAAAACAACCTTTCATGGGTTGTTGGTTTGGGTTGTTTTACCTCTGAAAGCACTTTCTTCACACGATGGTCTAAATGGTCAGGTCACGGGAACCGCGAAGAATCAGAGAAGATTGGAGGAGGGTCCCTCTGGACAGAGATAGATGGTACTCTTCCATCAAGGCCATCCAGCGTGTTCTTTAAAGTGTACAGGGTATGAATCTCTTTGTCGCACAGGTCGCAGCTTTACGTGTTATCGGATAGGCGGCTTTTTTTTGGGTCAAGAGCAAAAACAGCGTTCCCACGTGCTCTGTACTTTTCAGTAGCTCCCTATAATTCAGTCTGAGGAACAACGTTAAGGAAGACGACAAGTTCCAAAGGCATGATTTAGTGTACAGCACAACGAGTATCGTATTTTCGATATTGCAGTGACAGTGAATCAGTGTTTTGCTCGAAAGAAGACTCATCGAAGTTTTGTGTCTTAATTTCGAGGAAAACTAACTGCTCTTTCAAACAACGAGTGCGACAGACACTCATTGTGAAATATTTTGTTAAAAAATTAATTTCGCAAAAAGTTTGTTAGAGCAGGGATCTAGAAGCCGATGGCAGCTACCATGCGGTTCAGGTTTGAATCACGGGCATATATGAGCGTGTTGATTCGAACGTTCCGGGTGGTGTTCAGCTACGGGGTATGATTTTAAACTCAGGTAGACACTAAAGGTATAATCACTGTGATCTAATTTTTAGTTCACAGTAATGTTCACGATGGACAATGTATATATCATAGTTAGTTCAGGTAAGAGTGATAAGACGTATCAATATAAGTTATCTATAAAAATAGGTTTTTGAAGGTCTAATAAGTCTACTTCAAATTATACAGCAAAGAGTTTTGAGATACAAAAGGAGTTTTAAAAGTATAGGTTTTGAAGAAAATCCAGCTCAATTTCCTGTGATATCCTATGAACATTAAATATGTAGAAAAAAATACATATATAGAAAAACCTTATTAAAAATATTAAAAACAACCTTTCATGAGTTGTTGGTTTGGGTTGTTTTAACTCTGAAAGCACTTTCTTCACACGATGGTCTAAATGGTCAGGTCACGGGAACCCTGAAGAATCAGAGAAGATTGGAGGAGGGTCCCTCTGGACAGAGATAGATGGTACTCTTCCATCAAGGCCATCCGGCGTGTTCTTTAAAGTGTACAGGGTATGAATCTGTTTGTCGCACAGGTCGCAGCTTTACGTGTTATCGGATAGGCGGGTCTTTTTTTGGGTCAAGACCCAAAACAGCGTTCCCACGTGCTCTGTACTTTTCAGTAGCTACCTATAATTCAGTCTGAGGAACAACGTTAAGGAAGACGACAAGTTCCAAAGGCATGATTTCGTGTACAGCACAACGAGTATCGTATTTTCGATATTGCAGTGACAGTGAATCAGTGTTTTGCTCGAAAGAAGACTCACCGAAGTTTGGTGTCTTAATTTCGAGGAAAACTAACTGCTCTTTCAAACAACGAGTGCGACAGACACTCATTCTGAAATATTTTGTTAAAAAATTAATTTCGCAAAAAGTTTGTTTGAGCAGGGATCTAGAAGCCGATGGCAGCTACCATGCGGTTCAGGTTTGAATCACGGGCATATATGTGCGTGTTGATTCGAACGTTCCGGGTGGTGTTCAGCTACGGGGTATGATTTTTCACTCAGGTAGACACTAAAGGTATAATCACTGTGATCTAATTTTTAGTTCACAGTAATGTTCACGATGGACAATGTATAAATCATAGTTAGTTCAGGTAAGTGTGATAAGACGTATCAAAATAAGTTATCTTTAAAAATTGGTTTTTGAAGGTCTAATAAGTCTACTTCAAATTATACAGGAAAGAGTTTTGAGATACAAAAGGAGTTTTAAAAATATAGGTTTTCAAGTAAATCCACTTCAATTTCCTCTGATATCCTATGTGCATTAAATATGTAGAAAAAAAAATATATATATATATAGAAAAACCTTATTAAAAATATAAAAACAACCTTTCATGGGTTGTTGGTTTGCATTGTTTTACCTGTGAAAGCACTTTCTTCACGCGGTGGTCTAAATGGTTAGGTCACGGGAACCCCGAAGAAACAGGGAATATTGGGGGAGGGGAACCACTGGACAGAGATAGATGGTACTCTTCCATCAAGGCCATCCAATGTGTTCTTTAAAGTGTACAGAGTATGAAACTCTTTGTCGCACAGGTCGCAGATTTACGTATTATCGGATAGGCCGCTCATTTTTTAAGTCAAGAGCCGAAACAGCGTTCCCACGTGCTCTGTACTTTTCAGTAGCTACCTGTAATTCAGTCTGAGGAACAACGTTAAGGAAGACGACAAGTTTCAAAGGCATGATTTCGTGTACAGCACAACGAGTATCGTATTTTCGATATTGCAGTGACAGTGAATCAGTGTTTTGCTCGAAAGAAGACTCACCGAAGTTTGGTGTCTTAATTTCGAGGAAAACTAACTGCTCTTTCAAACAACGAGTGCGACAGACACTCATTCTGAAATATTTTGTTAAAAAATTAATTTCGCAAAAAGTTTGTTAGAGCAGGGATCTAGAAGCCGATGGCAGCTACCATGCGGTTCAGGTTTGAATCACGGGCATATATGAGCGTGTTGATTCGAACGTTCCGGGTGGTGTTCAGCTATGGGTTATAATTTTTCACTCAGGTAGACACTAAAGGTATAATCACTGTGATCTAATTTTTAGTTAACAGTAATGTTCACGATGGACAATGTATATATCATAGTTAGTTCAGGTAAGTGAGATAAGACGTATCAATATAAGTTATCTATAAAAATAAGTTTTTGAAGGTCTAATAAGTCTACTTCAAATTATACAGCAAAGAGTTTTGAGATACAAAAGGAGTTTTAAAAGTATAGGTTTTGAAGAAAATCCAACTAAATTTCCTGTGATATCCTATGTACATTAAATATGTAGAAAAAATATATAGAAAAACCTTATTAAAAATATAAAAACAACCTTTCATGGGTTGTTGGTTTGCATTGCTTTACCTGTGAAAGCACATTCTTCACGCGGTGGTCTAAATGGTCAGGTCACGGGAACCGCGAAGAATCAGAGAAGATTGGAGGAGGGTCCCTCTGGACAGAGATAGATGGTACTCTTCCATCAAGGCCATCCAGCGTGTTCTTTAAAGTGTACAGGGTATGAATCTCTTTGTCGCACAGGTCGCAGCTTTACGTGTTATCGGATAGGCGGCTCTTTTTTGGGTCAAGAGCAAAAACAGCGTTCCCACGTGCTCTGTACTTTTCAGTAGCTACCTATAATTCAGTCTGAGGAACAACGTTAAGGAAAACGACAAGTTCCAACGGCATGATTTCGTGTACAGCACAACGAATATCGTATTTTCGATATTGCAGTGACAGTGAATCAGTGTTTTGCTCGAAAGAAGACTCACCGAAGTTTGGTGTCTTAATTTCGAGGAAAACTAACTGCTTTTTCAAACAACGAATGCGACAGACACTCATTCTGAAATATTTTGTTAAAAAAATTAATTTCGCAAAAAGTTTGTTAGAGCAGGGATCTAGAAGCCGATGGCAGCTACCATGCGGTTCATGTTTGAATCACGGGCATATACGTTCGTGTTGATTCGAACGTTCCGGGTGGTGTTCAGATACGGGGTATGATTTTTCACTCAGGTAGACACTAAAGGTATAATCACTGTGATCTAATTTTTAGTTGTAGAGTAATGTTCACGATGGACAATGTATAAATCATACTTAGTTCAGGTAAGTGTGATAAGACGTATCAATATAAGTTATCTATAAAAATAAGTTTTTGAAGGTCTAATAAGTCTACTTTAAATTATACAGGAAAGAGTTTTGAGATACAAAAGGAGTTTTAAAAGTATAGGTTTTGAAATAAATCCAACTCAATTTCCTGTGATATCCTATGTACATTAAATATGTAGAAAAAAAATACATATATAGAAAAACCTTATTAAAAATATAAAAACAACCTTTCATGGGTTGTTGGTTCGGGTTGTTTTACCTGTGAAAGCACTTTCTTCACACGATGGTCTAAATGGTCAGGTCATGGGAACCCCGAAGAATCAGAGAAGATTGGAGGAGGGTCCCTCTGGACAGAGATAGACGGTACTCTTCCATCAAGGCCATCCAGCGTGTTCTTTAAAGTGTACAGGGTATGAATCTATTTGTCGCACAGGTCGCAGCTTTACGTGTTATCGGATAGGCGGCTCTTTTTTTGGGTCAAGAGCAAAAACAGCGTTCCCACGTGCTCTATACTTTTCAGTAGCTACCTATAATTCAGTCTGAGGAACAACGTTAAGGAAGACGACAAGTTTCAAAGGCACGATTTCGTGTACAGCACAACGAGTATCGTATTTTCGATATTGCAGTGACAGTGAATCAGTGTTTTGCTCGAAAGAAGACTCACCGAAGTTTGGTGTCTTAATTTCGAGGAAAACTAACTGCTCTTTCAAACAACGAGTGCGACAGACACTCATTCTGAAATATTTTGTTAAAAAATTAATTTCGCCAAACTTTTGTTAGAGCAGGGATTTAGAAGCCGATGGCAGCTACCATGAGGTTCAGGTTTGAATCACGGGCATATATGAGCGTGATGATTCGAACCTTCCGGGTGGTGTTCAGCTACGGGGTATGATTTTTCACTCAGGTAGACACTAAAGGTATAATCACTGTGATCTAATTTTTAGTTCACAGTAATGTTCACGATGGACAATATATAAATCGTAGTTAGTTCAGGTAGTGTGGTAAGACGTATCAATATAAGTTATCTTTAAAAATAAGTTTTTGAAGGTCTAATAAGTCTACTTCAAATTATACAGGAAAGAGTTTTGAGATACCAAAGTAGTTTTAAAAATACAGGTTTTGAAGTAAATCCAACTAAATTTCCTGTGATATCCTATGTACATTAAATATGTAGAAAAAAAATATATATATATAGAAAAACCTTATTTAAAATATAAAAACAACCTTTCATGGGTTGTTGGATTGGGTTGTTTTACCTCTGAAAGCACTTTCTTCACACGATGGTCTAAATGGTCAGGTCACGGGAACCACGAAGAATCAGAGAAGATTGGAGGAGGGTCCCTCTGGACAGAGATAGATGGTACTCTTCCATCAAGGCCATCCGGCGTGTTCTTTAAAGTGTACAGGGTATGAATCTATTTGTCGCACAGGTCGCTTTACGTGTTATCGGATAGGCGGCTCTTTTTTTGGGTCAAGAGCCAAAACAGCGTTCCCACGTGCTCTGTACTTTTCAGTAGCTACCTATAATTCAGTCTGAGGAACAACGTTAAGGAAGACGACAAGTTCCAAAGGCATGATTTCGTGTACAGCACAACGAGTATCGTATTTTCGATATTGCAGTGACAGTGAATCAGTGTTTTGCTCGAAAGAAGACTCACCGAAGTTTGGTGTCTTAATTTCGAGGAAAACTAACTGCTCTTTCAAACAACGAGTGCGACAGACACTCATTCTGAAATATTTTGTTAAAAAATTAATTTCGCAAAAAGTTTGTTAGAGCAGGGATCTAGAAGCCGATGGCAGCTACCATGCGGTTCAGGTTTGAATCACGGGCATATATGAGCGTGTTGATTCGAACGTTCCGGGTGGTGTTCAGCTACGGGGTATGATTTTTCACTCAGGTAGACACTAAATGTATAATTACTGTGATCTAATTTTTAGTTCACAGTAATGTTCACGATGGACAATGTATAAATCATAGATAGTTCAGGTAAGTGTGATAAGACGTATCAATATAAGTTATCTATAAAAATAGTTTTTTGAAGGTCTAATAAGTCTACTTCAAATTATACAGGAAAGAGTTGTGAGATACAAAAGGAGTTTTAAAGTATGGTTTTGAATTAAACCCAACTCAATTTCCCGTTATATCCTATGTACATTATGTACAAAAAAACTTATATATATATATAGAAAAACCTTATTAAAATCGTAAAAACTACCTTTCATGGGTTGTTGGTTTGGATTGTTTTACCTCTGAAAGCACTTTCTTCACACGATGGTCTAAATCAATGATTCCCAACCTTTTCTGGACCATCGCCCCCTTTAGAAGAGAAGAAAAATTTCAACGCCCCCCTAGTCCATAATAGTTAATTTTGTATGAAATATTAAAATATTGTTGCATGTTATCTGTACCTAATTTATCTGTTTATTTATCTATTAAAAATCATAAAGCAGAAATTAATAAAACGACAACCAAATATACAATAAAATTGTTTATTAAAATTTTAAAAATAAACACAGAATTAATAAGAAATAAAAAATAATGAGATAAACATAAAATTAATAAGAAATAAAAAAATTAATGAGATGGTTGAGGCTGGTGGAGTGTTAAAAATTTGTTAATGTCGGGTTCCAATTTCGTTAACATCAATCGCAGATCGCCACGTTCAATCAATCGCAGATCGCCACGTTCAATCAATCGCAGATCTCCACGTTAACATCAATCGCAGATCGCCACGTTCAATCAATCGCAGATCTCCACGTTAACATCAATCGCAGATCGCCACGTTCAATCAATCGCAGATCTCCACGTTAACATCAATCGCAGATCGCCACGTTCAATCAATCGCAGATCTCCACGTTAACATCAATCGCAGATCGCGGACCAAGACGAGGCCTAGGCCCCACACATATGCTGCAGTACGTGTGCAAGAAATCTTCCGAAGTGGCTGAAAGGCGAAAAAGTGGCGATGCCGTTTGCTGTTCCTATGATTTGGAGAGAGCCGAGCAATTGCACAGATGACTCCTACTTCTGCATGGCTCCACCTGTTTATGGAAACCTGTTCACAAGGAATCTAGAAGTGGACAATATACAATCTGCTCTCTGACCAGTTCCGCACGGCGAAGGCCTTCCCATTCTCGAACCTCCAAAAGAATTTGCCATCGATTCAAACGATGAGGAGGGAGGCGAACCAACGTTGGGTTCTCCGCAACCTTCAGTGTCTAATGATGATCCATACATCTGCCACGGTGCTTCATCTATGCCACATATTCTCACCGAAGAAGAAATGAACGTTCTTGTTCGCGATCTGAGCTGTCCAAGGCCAAAGCAGAGTTACTTGGATCAAGACTTAAATAATGGAATCTTCGCAAGGAAAATGTCCAAGTGACTTCGTTTCGAACTCGTCATGAGCCGTTTGTACCTTACTTCAGAAAGGAAGATGCCCTTGTGTTCTGCTCCGATGTAGATGGCCTGACGAATGCTCTCGGAATCAAACATAACCCTCAAGAATGACGATTATTCATAGACTCCTCGAAATTGAGTCTCAAGGCGGTGTTGCTGCATAATGGAAATTGACTTCCATCCATTGCAGTTACACACACTGTCTACATGATAGAAACCTATGACAACCTAAAACAGCTATTGAACTGTCTTTAATACAGCCAGTATGGCTGGTATCTCTGTTGTGACTTGAAGGTAGTGGTTCTGTTGATGGGTCTGCAGCTGGGACATACGAAGTAACCGCTGTTTCGTGTGTGAATGGAACAGCACTACGTGAAGAGAAACTGGCCTCAGAGGAAATATCTGATGGTCGGAGAGGAGAATGTGGAACACCTGACACTGGCAGAAACGCACAAAATCCTGCTACAGTCCCTACACATCAAACTCGGTGTGATGAAAAACTTCATAAAAGCCATGGACCAGACTGCATCAGCTTTCAAGTACTTGGCTGACAAATTCCCACGACTTAGCGAAGCGAAAATTAAAGAGGGAATTTTTGTGGGTCCTCATATCCACGAGCTGTTCAGAGACCAGATGTTCGACAACCTGCTTCAGAGTGACGAGAAAAAAGCTTGGGACGTGTTTCGTCTGGTGTCAATTAAATTCCTCTGGAATATCAGAGTAGACAACTACAAGAAACTGGTTAAGTACATGTTGTCTCTGCATCACAAACTTGGCTCCAATATGTCTTTAAAGATCCACTTTCTCCATTCCCCTTTAGATTTCTTCCCGACAACTGCGGCACGGTTAGTGATGAGCACTGTGAACGTTTTTACCATTGTTATTAAAACGTTAACATTTGCAACGATAATTTTAAATTTTTGCAACATAATTTTAAAATGTTAACATTGCAACGATAGACAAATGATACCAAGGAAACTGGTCCACTTCAATATTGGATGAGTACTGTTGATCGCCAGAGATGATTCTGAGCAGCTGTACAAGCGATGGGCAAAAGCGACGTCGGAAGTAGAAGCTGAGTTTTACCGATGCATGTCATAAGTACGTATCATTATATTATATAAGAAACTATTGCGGATTTCTCAGAAATCGTAGCGAATTTTGTGTTTTCATTGTCATATTCGTGTTCAGCACCCTGATGTCTTTAAGAAATGGCTACTTTTATCTCAGAGGCATGACTTTTATGAAAATTTGTTGCCCAGTGTAATGAGAGCGGGGGGGGGGGATTCGAATTGGAGAACAGAAATGAAACAATGTATTTTACCGTTTTAGCTACACTTTGGTTACAGTATATCATCTTAAAATGCATTATTAGCATTCTTATAAGGGTGATTCAAAACTATTGGGCCAAACTTTAAGGGGTGATAGAACACACCTAAACAAGCACTTTTCGTCATGCAATGCATGGTTGGAACTCAAGCGGTGAAGCGCTAAGGGTTAGCAGTTATTGTGTCAGGAATGTGTCTGGATCAGGCACACGTCTGGTCGGAAAGCGCTCGCGGTACAATCTTTGAGCTTCCCCCGCATTCCCGTCCACAGCTCTGTACGTGAAATGCATGTCCGTCTTCTCCTGATTCGTGAAGCAATCCATCTTTTCTGCAATCCACGGTAGAAATGATGATGAGTGCGAAAACCAGCGCTTATAAGTGTTCACTGGAAAGCGCCCTCTAGCGCTTCACCGCTTGAGTTCCAACCATGCATTGTATGATGAAAAGTGCTTGTTTAAGTGTCTTCTATCATTCCTTAAAGTTTGGTCCAAGCATTTTGAATCACCCTGTATATACCATATGTTCAACATATTTTCGATTTTCATATCTAATGTTATTCTTAAATTCTTCATTAGAAATACCTTTCCTTAGCAAAATAAAAATTTGGCAACCCAGTTTAAGTTCAGACACATCTTGTCAGAGAGTTTTGGCCTGTTGAGCATACGCAGTCAAACGTTTAAAACATTCGCAAAGGGAAAAGATCATTTAATATAGATTGCTTTGTCAGGATAAGCCAATCAAGAACCATGGGCCACTCAGAAACGAAGACCTGGCTCTTGCAGTTCAACGCTATTCCATTACAGAGCATGTCTGTTTGTGTCATTGCTATTTTGTTAGAGATTTTCAGTTGTATTTGAACATTTGGTAACTGAGCGTGAATTCCAAAAAAAAAAAGACTAAGTGATAAATATAGAGGAAATTTGTCAGGTAGGATCAGAACCTACGACTTCCTAATAACATGTCAGGTGCTCTGACCGCTGAGCTACCGGCCGCCGAACAATCATCCTCTATTAATGGATTTAAGCCACTAAGAGCTATGTGTCGAATGAAAGCTTGTGACACAGAGAATGTCGTAGCTATAAAAAAATGTCCCCCGTTATCTCTTCCTCCCTAAAAATCTGAATAATATCGTAAAAGAGCTATGTGTCGAATGAAAGCTTGTGACACAGGGAATGTCGTAGGCTATTAAAAAATGTCCACCGTTATTTCTTCCTCCCTAAAAATCTGAATAATATCGGAAAGTCGTTCTACTATATCATCGGATTGGGTGGACCTACAGTTACCAGTTAGGTGTCAAATGAAAGCTCGTATAATTCTACTATACAAGCTTTCACTATTCCCCCTGAAAAAATGTGGGGGCGATTTTCGCGGGGGTCGACTCTAACGGGTTGGGTTGTTTTACCTCTGAGCGGCGCTTTTTTGCACACCATGGGCTAAATGGCCAGGTCACAAGGACCCCGAAGGCTCAGAGAAGGTTGGGGGAGGGGACCCACTGGAACAACTGTTGAGAGACAGATGGTAGTCTCCCGTCAAGGCATCCGGTATGTTCTTTAACGTGCACAGGGTATGGCTCTCCCGCACACGGAGCCACGGCTTAACGTCCCACCCGACGGACGGCGGCCTTTCCAAGCCCATCGGTGTCCCCTACTGACCGTGAGCAGGGAATTTTGCGGAGATAAATCTCAACGCTGACCCAGCTGGGACTCGAACCTGGGAACTACAGATTGCGAGCCTGGCGCGCTACCGACTGAGCCACCCCCCGCCCCCGTCTCTAACGAGTCTTGTCTCCATTTCTATAGCTTATGTTGTCTCCAACATTATTGTTATATGTACTTTCAAACTAGTTCAAAAGGGTAAATGTGCTTGGTATTTATAAGTTGTATGTCAAAGTTTTCGAAGGTAGGTGTTTTAAGTGACAAAAAAATTAAAAATTAAAAAAAACCTATCTATCTCTAGGGCCCTAAAAAGTATAAAATAAACTTAAAGCATATCGATGGTGCAATCTCACTGAGTTCGTATTCGCTTCGAAGGAAGGTAGGGCGCCGATTTACATACTAAGCAAGATCTTCCTTCGAAACGAATACGAAGTGACAGATTGCACCACCGCTATGCTTTAGTTTAGGGCCCTATAGGAAAATAGGTATTTTTTAAAATTTTTAATTTAATTTTTTAGATCATTTGCCTCAAGTGATGATGAATGACTTTGTAACTAATGATGAGGTTAGGCAAAGGAGTCTGCAACCTCCTTTAAGCAGCATATTGTGCAGAGAGAGACTCCGCTGGTTTGGCCATTTTGCCCTTATGGATCATTATAGATTGGCGAATAGAGTTATGAACCCTGTGCCTTTTCTGTGCCAAGGCCTCAGAAAGAGAGGAAGACCTAGGATGCGGTGGGCAGACAATGTGAAATAGGGCCTTGTTAGAATTGGTGTGTAATGGCCGGATTCAGCAGATGTAGCTCAGGACACATATGCTTGGAGAATTAAACTGCACGGTCTGGTTGGGCCTCCGTAGCCCATGGCTGCTTGGGAATGATGATGATGATGACGAATGAGTTTAGGCAGAATAATAATTATTGTTAACCAAACATTATTTATTGAAATAAATGTTTTCTTTTTTAAACAAAACAGGGCAGAACGTTTACGACTGTGACATCTGTCAGTACAGGTTTACATCATTACAATTTCTCACTAAGCACAAGAAGAGGCATCGAGGAGAAGGAAAAAGTTAGAAATATTCTTGTTCAATCATGTCCTTATTCTACTATTTGGCTAATGAATATCATTTGCTTACCCACTCTGGAGGACAACACAAATGACACACAACAAGTGCTTCATTCCTTACAAGTGCTTCATTCCTTACAAGTGCTTCATTCCTTACAAGTGCTCTCATTATGGAAAGAGTTTCTTAAGAGAAAGAAAATCTTGGAGTGCATCTTGGTATCCACAAAGGTGAACGACCATCCCCTTGCGATCTTTGTAGCAAGTCTTTCAGAGCGCAGAGCAGTCTCTTTAGTCATAGACGAATCCATTTGATGCAACGGCCATTCGTGTGCAGACACTGCGAAAAGGCATTTGCCCGGAATCTTAATTTAATTGTACACGAAAAACATTTTTCTGAATCTGGGAATTCGTTTTCGGAAGTATTATTTGAAATTTATTTTAAAAGGGTCTGAAAATATTTCTAATACATTGCATTTCCTTTAGAAACGAAAAATTAATTTTATTATTCGATAAATTTGATGTTCTCACAAAAGCTCATTGTGAGACATGCACAATGTAATGTATGAAGCAAATGTAATGTATGAAGCAAACTGTAGTTCAGAATTTACGAACCAGGTGTCGTTTATTTATGATGACATTCGTCATTGTGACTTACTGATAATGATCCGTAGGCAAAACAAATGGTAAGGTTCAATTGTTTCTATATTGATATTCACTTGTATTGATATTCACTTGTATTGTAATTTTCTTTATTTCCTTAGATTTTAATCATCATCATCATTATCATCATCCTCATCCTCAAGCAGCCATGGGCTACGGAGGTCCAACCAGACCGTGCAATTTCGTTCTCCAAGCAAGTCTATCCTGAGCTATATCTACTGCACCAGGCCACTGCATACCAATTCTAACAAGGTCCTGTTTGGCATTGTCTGCCCACCGCACTAGGCAAAGGAGTTTGCAACCTTCTTTAAGCAGCAAATTGTGCAGAGAGAGACTCCGTTGGTTTGGCCATGTTGCCCGTTTGAATAATTATAGATTGGCGAATAGGGTTATGAACAGTGTGCCTAAAGGCCTCAGAAAGAAGGGGAGACCTAGGAAGGTCTTCCCCTTCTTCAGAAAGAAGGGGAGACCTTCCTAGGTTTTCAGGTTTCCTAGGTTTCAGGTTTTCAGGTTTCCTAGGTTTCAGGTTTTCAGGTTTCCTAGGTTTTCAGGCAGGCTGTGATTCAGATTAACTGAATCACAGCCTGCCTGACCAATTTTCATCACTTTAGTTTTCTCTCTGTTTATAACCAAACCTACTCTACTACCAGTCTCATCAACAGCTCGAATGACAGAGTTCATCTCATCAACATCATTTGCCAAAAGGGCTAAATCATCAGCATAATCTAAATCAGAATTTTTTGTATCTCCAGTCCATTTAAGGCCGAAATCTTTCCCTTAAAGTGAATTTCGCATAACATAATCAATAACCAAGCTAAAGAGAAAAGGAGATAAAATGCACCCTTGTCGAACACCAGAAGAAATGTTAAACCAATTGCTACAAGCCTTACCAACTCTCACACACGACTCAGTGTTATTATAGAGAACTTTCATTATGTTAACTAACTTGTCAGGTATCCCATATGATCTCACAATCAACCGCAAATTATGAAGATCAACAGAGTCGAAAGCCTTTTTGAAATCAACAAAGCTAGCAACCAGAGGTTTCTGAAACTCTAAACATTTCTCAAGAATCTGCCTAAGTGAAAATATCTGATCTACACATCCCCTACCACTTCTGAATCCACATTGCTCATCACGCAATTGTCTGTCAACCAGATTCTTAATTTTATTAAGCACAATCATGCAAAGAATTTTCCCTGGAACAGAGAGTAGGCTGATACCCCTATAGTTATCACAAGAACTGCGATCACCTTTTTTGAAAATAGGGATAACAGTAGCTCTGATAAAATCCTTAGGAACCATGCCTTTATCATAAAAGATATTCAGAATTTCAGTCATCCAAGTGGTAACTGAAACATTCCCAGTTCTAAGCATTTCCGTAGTAATTTCATCTACCCCTGGGGAATTACGTAGTTTCAGTTTAGAAACAGCCAAAATAACTTCAGATTGTGTTATAGAGCCACCGTTAAAGCCCCCAATACATTTATCATCATTACAAACAATGGGAGTATAACTAACCACATTGTTTAGAACATCACTGAAATGCTCAGCCCACCTAGCCTTGACAGAATCCTCACCTTCTATAACCTTACCTTGTTTATCCTTCAATCCCTGTATACCTGTCTGTTTTCTACCACACAAAACATTAACTATCTGGTACAGCTCTCTGGTATTGTGCTGTCTAACTGCTTCCTCGGCTTTGTCAGCCAAACCATCAAGCCAAAGATTCTTATCAGCAGCTAACTGATCTTTTACACGTTTATTAAGTTCTCTGTAATGCTTTCTATTAGGACTAGTAGGGTATTGATTAAGGACATTCCTGCAGTTCTTTCTTTCCGAAATAAGCTCAAGTGCCTTATCACTCAGATAATTCTGTTTCTTCTGCTCCTTTTTTCCTAAAACAGTACTGTTAGTGTCCAAAAAAGCCTATTTAAAATGATCCCATTCTTCTTCAACTTCAGTAGTAAGCAAACCATGACTGTCATAATGACTAAGTAACCTATCATGGTAAGCTTTGGCTATAACTGGATCTTTCAGAGCTTCAGTATTAAAAGTAAATTTTTTAACCCTAGCGCAACACTTTTTAAGTTTAAGTTGCAAGACACTTTTAACAAGGTAATGGTCAGATCCAATTTCAGCTCCCCTATATGACCTTGTATTCCTAACAGAACTAGCCCATTTGCTGTTAATTAATATATAATCAATCATATTCCTATGCAGCCCATCGGGTGAAACCCATGTGTACTTATGTATGTTGCGGTGTTTGTAATAAATGTTAGTTATTCTGAAACCATTGAGTTTACTTACCTGTAGGAGACGTTGCCCATTGCCATTGCAGCTACCAATACCAAAAGGGCGTATTACTCCTCCCCAAAGGTCAGAGTCAGTACCAACTTTGGCATTGAAGTCACCAAGAACAAGGGTAATATCTCCTTTATTGACAGAATTCAAAATATCCGGAAGTTGTCCATAAAACCTAATTAATAAAAAACAATACATTTGAAATATAAAGCGAACATCGGAAAAAAGTGTTTTTGTAGTACTGCGGTTTATATTATCGTTTTTAATATTTACGACATGAAATTAATCAAAATTTATTAAATATTCTGACTGCTTTTACAATTTAATAAAACATATTCTTTGCATAAAGTCATTTGAATATTAAATCATTTATATATTTGGTGATCAGAATTATCATAAAGTGATAATATTTAAATATGATTCTAGAAAGAACAAGTCAATGGAAACACACGATATTTGGAATTTACTCATTTCAGATCATTAGTAAAAGTAATGTATGAAGCAAACTGTAGTTCAGAATTTACGAACCAGGTGGCGTTTATTTATGATGACATTCGTCATTGTGACTTACTGATAATGATCCGTAGGCAAAACAAATGGTAAGGTTCAATTGTTTCTATTATGAACAACCGCCATTTCAAACGTATTTACAGGAAACTGAAAAATGAAGATTCTGAGATATTAAATGCATTCCCATCCATACGATAATAATATAGTTTTTGAAAAGTTTCATGCCACAATTCGTTATTGAAGCAAAGGAGTTATTAAGTTTAAGTAAAGTTACGAACATTTATATTGAAGTTATGCAGGAAAATATGTAAAGTAAGAAGTAAAGTTAACTATTATATAATTATAATGGTTATGACCAGAGGTATCCCGTCATTAAGGGTCCGGCCTCCCCAAACTTTCTATAATGCACTTCTAATTTAATTTCAGATTTTATCTTAATTTAAACCTAAATAAGAGTGAGTACTGAAATTTGTTGACTTCCATTCGTTTCGTGTACAAGGAACTTTCATATCTATCGTATACCACTATAACAGGTCCAGATATAGAAAAAAGTATTGGGACTTTAGATGCCTTTAAAAATTATCTTAAACAATAAATGAAATACTCAAAAACTTAGTATTTTTGCTTCTGTTATCCTTACGAGCATTTTCAAAGTAGGGCATCTCTCCTACATCCCACTCCCTTAGTTCCCTCCCTGTACTGGCATTTTGTGAATAACGATTGCGAAATAAAATAAATAACTCATCCCTAAAACTTTCGAAAATGATTATCATTATCTTAATGCAATAGAAGCTTATATAACAATTTCTCTTACAGTAATTCGACCAATTAATTACTAAATTCTAATATAAAAATAGATTTTGAGCTGATATACAATATTCTTTTAGTTTTACGTACAATATCAGTGGATTCTGCTAAAAAAAGTTATTTTTAAAAACGTTTTGGTAATTGCTTAGAATAGTTTACTGATATTTTCAAGGGCTTTAGGTTCGAGAACTGTAATAAATAGGTGTATATCAGAAGGGAAAGCATAGATAAAATACTTGTACGGAATTAACATTTTTGTAACGGACCTTGTCGAGATATGATACTGGTAGTCTAACTTGAAGTCTGTGGCTCTGATTGTTTCTGGGTTGGGTTGTTTTGCCTCTGAACGGCAATTTTTTGCACACCATGGGCCAAATGGCCAGGTCACATGGACCCCGAAGACTCAGAGAAGGTTTGGGGAGGGGACCCACTGGAACAGCTGTTGGGAGACAGATGGTAGCCTTCCGTCAAGGCCATCCAGCGTGTTCTTTAACGTGCACGGGGTATGACTCTTCCGCACATGGGACCAATGCTTAACGTCCCATCCGAAGGACGGTGGCCTTTTCAAGCCCATCGGTATCCCCTATTGATAGTGGGCAGGGCGGGGAATTTTGCACAGATAAATCTCAACACTGACGCAGCTGGGACTCGAACCTGGGAACTACAGATTACGAGTCTGGCGTACTACCGACTGAGCCACCCCCACCCCAATTGTTTCTGGGGAGTGAGTGTAGACGCGTTATTTTACCCCTGAGCGGCAATTTTTTTGCCCACAATGGTCTAAATGACCAAGCCACAAGGTCCCCAAAGTTTCAGAGAAGGTTGGGAGAGGGGACCCACTGGAACAGCTGTTGAGAGACAGATGGTACCTCCGGTCAAGGCCATCAAGCGAGTTATTTAACATGCATAGGGTATGGCTCACCCGCACACGGCATCTCGGCTTAATATCCTATCCGACGGGCGGTTGCCTTTTCAAGTCCAACGGTGTCCCCTACTAACCGTGGTCAGGCCAGGGAGTTTTGCGGATAGAAATCTCAAAGCTGACCCAGCTGGGACTCGAACCTGAAACTTCAGATTACGAGTTACCGACTGTGCCACCCCACCCCGTTATTAGTGTAGGCGCATGGATAAGATTGCATAAATGATACAGTTGGAAATGCTGCTAATCGTATTCTATAATTTACTTTGGTTTCCTGTAGTGATCTAAAAAAACATTTATTTCCTGTAGTGACTTAAAAGAACATTTATTATTTTCTAGAGCTTATACCATAAAATAGCAAACAAAGCTTATTGGTCGCATTTTTCAATATCGGTGTTTTTATAAGTATGAACTGGAAGTGCCTTGTTCACAAATTTTCATTGTTTGGATAAGTTTTCTCCGATTGGATTTTTTAATTTCGGTGTTTTTTTAGTGGGAGGCAGAACTATTTACTGACATCATAGCAAAATAATCCAATGAGGAACAGCTAATCTGCTAAGTCTCATCTCCACCGATTGATTTCTAGTAATATATAAAAACCTTACCATACCATTCAGTGTTTCCTTTGTTACCAAAGTCAAGGTAGCAGTAGCAAAAATATCAACACAAGTAAAATTTGGTCTTCATCGGAAGAATAACAGAATACTACTCTGTGTGTGTGGGAGCTCAGTTGGTAGTGCAAGGGTGCATACTGCCCTCAGTAAGTAGGTCACACTGATGGGTTTGGAAAAAGCTGTCGTCCTCAGATGGAAGGTAAAGCCATTTTCACCGTGTGCTGGTGAATACCCTGTGCACGTTAAAGAACACACTGGATGGCCTCGATGGGAGACTACCATCTTTTTCCTAAGAGTTATCCAGTGGTTTCCCTCCCCCAACCTTCTTTAAGCCCTCGGGGTCCGTGTGACCTGCCATTTAGCCCATTGCGTGCAAAACAAATTTGCCTCACAGAAGTCAAACAACTCAAACTAACTGCTCTGGGGCAATATTAAAAATCATAGTCATTCCTTTCTTGAGAGTTGTTTTCGCTACACGGATTGCTTTCACTTCTTTTAGATGCTCGCGTGCTTATCACTGAATCTATGCATGATACGTTTTCATTTGTTTGCAGGCTGTTATACTCATTCCTGATCAGAATATACACGGTGACTATAATTAAACTGACAGTACTCAGACCGATGTAGAGAAGGGTCTACTCGGCGGATCACAGTGAAAAGTGGTGGATACCTTAATAAGAACATGGGGTAGAGAATTTGAGAATACAAAAAAATCAGTGTTAGTGCACCAGGTGGTGTGGGTGCGCTAAAATCGTGGTAGAAAATACTTATTTCTCATGACATTTCAACCAATCACACGTGAGAGTCTCATGAGGCACAATATAAAATGTGATGTCTTCCCTATAATCGCTAGAAGGAACCATGGGTATCTGCAAGAAAGACCGAGCTTTGCTAGTGAAACTCTTTTACCAAAACGGCAGTAATGCCGCCGCTGCATTACTTGAATATCGTCCTCTGAAAGATATAAGGAAAGGACCTTTGTCGCAAAATGGACTGAAAAATATGATACAGAAATTCGAAGAAACAGGCGAGTTGGGTGTGGCTACGACTGAGCCACTCCCGCCCCCTGGATTTTTCCCATTGAAACAGTGACATTCAGCGGTGATTCTCAAAATTAAGTTTGCAGTATTCTTCTAAACTTTAGAAATCATAATAAACAATTCTAGAGTCTAAGCTAAGCACAATGCGATCTCTTCTTCCAAAGTCAAAATATAATATCCTTATCCCCGACTTTCATGCTGCCTCTCCGATGTATGCTCTATTAGGCGAGACTGATGTGTGACCCAGATGACCTGCGGAACTCTGACGGCGCATCGTGTAACACCGTGACGCGGGATTTGCTGCGTGCTTACAGCGGAAAGTAAGTGGGGAGTGCAGCCCATTTAAAAAAAAGCAACATCTCTCCTGACCATTGAAAGAGTCGGAAGTAAAATGGTTTACTATGCTCTTGGAGTTAGAATATTTGATAGACTTTTCAATAAAGTCGGGTCAACGCTCTTGGAGGGTGTGACTGGATATTATTGGTGGGGCAGTGGATTAAAGCTGCGCCCTTATTAAATATGTATGTAGGTAACGTAAAATATGTATGTAGGTAACGTAAAATATGTATGTAGGTAACGTAAAATGCTATTCATTAAACGTAATATTTAACCAAGAGATACAGAGTTGATGGTTTTATTGAGTACCTTAACTACTGTGTGATTAAGATCGAGAAAAGTCATTTGGCTAACAGATCTCTCAAATAAATAAAATCAGTCTTGACAGAGATCTTTAAAATATTACTGGAAAAATGAACGAGAAATTCATAATAATAATAATATTTCTTCGCTCAATTACCATTAAAAGCATTCTCAAATGGTTGGTGGATGACACCCCTTGGACCCCTTGGATTCGCAGCTGGAAACAAATGAATTTTAATTTATTTTTTTAAGTGATTTTAGTCTAATGAAATAAGAAAAGTCATGAATTTTAGAGTTACATTGTTTTCAGACAGACAAATAATATCTAATACCGAAACAAAACACGTAACCATGGAAACCATAAGCTTCCTTGTTTAGAAAGGTGACCATTACTATTATACGTTGATTTTAAAGATTCACATTCACTGAAGGTTCTCGAAATAAAATTTCCTTTACTTTCATTTTTGATTTGTTAATTAACAAGCCCATGGTCTATAGCTATCGATATTTTAAAAATATCTGTACGGTGGATATAACCAAAATCTTGCCAGTCAGTAGAATGCCAGTTCTACTGAATGGCAAGAAAAGATAAACATGAAGCAAAAACTAATCAGAAAGCAAATAAAACATCAGTTATTTTGTACAATATTTGTTTTCTGAGCCACCTGCGGAGCTAGCGTTGTTTAAGCATAAACCCCTTAGGTTCAGCATCCCTCACCCATAAAAGAACTTAAGTTCAGCATCCCTCACCCATAAAACTTAGGTTCAGCATCCCTCACCCATAAAAAACTTAGGTTCAGCATCCCTCACCCATAAAAGAACTTAGGTTCAGCATCCCTCGCCCATAAAAGAACTTAGGTTCAACATCCCTCGCCCATAAAAGAACTTAGGTTCAGCATCCCTCGCCCATAAAAGAACTTAGGTTCAGCATCCCTCACCCATAAAAGAACTTAGGTTCAGCATCCCTCACCCATAAAAGAACTTAGGTTCAGCATCCCTCGCCCATAAAAGAACTTAGGTTCAACATCCCTCGCCCATAAAAGAACTTAGGTTCAGCATCCCTCGCCCATAAAAGAACTTAGGTTCAGCATCCCTCACCCATAAAAGAACTTAGGTTCAGCATCCCTCGCCCATAAAAGAACTTAGGTTCAACATCCCTCGCCCATAAAAGAACTTAGGTTCAGCATCCCTCGCCCATAAAAGAACTTAGGTTCAGCATCCCTCGCCCATAAAAGAACTTAGGTTCAGCATCCCTCGCCCAAAAAGAACTTAGATTCAGCATCCCTCACTCATAAAAGAACTTAGGTTCAGCATCCCTCGCCCATAAAAAAACTTAGGTTCAGAAACCCACTGAAAAAATTTTGATTCATCACCCCACTAAAAAAAATTGGGTTCAGCAACCTCCTAAAAATAATCCTTCATGGGGCCATGACAAACGTTACGATTATTGCTGATTGTACAACTGCCTTTGTTAATTTTTTTCTGCGCGTTTACAACTTCCAAGGGAAAATGACACTAATTCATTAAACTTAAATAGGAATCATAACTGAACAGTACTAGTTTAAGCTTTCTAATGTTTGGATATTTACTTAAATATCCTGGTTGATATTATTATGCTTAATGTCCTGGCTTTTATTTCTTACTTAAATATCCTGGTATTTTATTCAAATATCCTGGTTTTTATTAAGTGAAATCTGGACACCCTCGGTATAACAGAATATTAGTTACTCATGCTATAATAGATTAAGATATGCAGTATATTTCAGTGGAACCATTATTATGTGATTTAGAAATTGCATTTTCGTAAAACCCTTTCTCTCCATTTGCACCATCTTCAACAAATATGTAACAAACCGTAATCATCATCATCATCATTCTCAATCAGCCATGGGGTACGGAGGTCCAACCAGAACGCGCAATTTAGTTCTCCAAGTATATCTGTCCTGAGCTACAGCTGTTGCATCTGGCCACAACACAGCAATTCTAATAAGGTCCTGTTTGACATTGTCTGCCCACCGCATCCTAGGTCTCCCCCTCTTTCTGAGGCCTTTAGGAACACTGTTCATAACCTTATTCGCCAATCTATAATTATCCATACGGGCAACATGGACAAACCAACGGAGTCTCTTATTGCACAATATGCTGCTTAAAGGAGGTTGCCGACTCCTTTGCCTAACCTCATCATTAGTTACAAAGCTAAACCTCCTAATGCCCAAAACACTGCGAAAGCATCTAGTTTCTTGTTATTTTGTTGACAAAGCGTCCACGGTCACTACCATAATTAACCCTAGAAAGAAACAAACCATTATACAGTCTAATTTTAGTCTTTAGGTGTATTCGCCTATTTCTCCACACTTTCAACAGATTCTTAAAAGTCCCGAGAGCATTCCCTATTCTTCTGTTTATCTCATGCTGCACATCACCAGTCTTTGTTACATAGCTCCCAAGGTAATTAAACTGTGACACCTGCCAAGACTGAAATCATTCAGATGAATTGAATCACAACCTGCCTGACCAATTATCATCACTTTAGTTTTCTCTCTGTTTATAACCAAACCTACTCTACTACCAGTCTCATCAACAGCTCGAATGAAAGAGTTCATCTCATCAACATCATTTGCCAAAAGGGCAAAATCATCAGCATAATCTAAATCATAAATTTTCATATCTCCAGTCCATTTAAGGCCGAAATCTTTCCCTTGAGTGGAATTTCGCATAACATAATCAATAACCAAACTAAAGAGAAAAGGAGACAAAATGCACCCTTGTCGAACACCAGAAGTAGTGCTAAACCAATTGCTACAAGTCTTACCAACTCTCACACACGACTCAGTGTTATTATAGAGAGCTTTCATTATGTTAACTAACTTGTCAGGAATACCATATGATCTCACAATCAACCACAAATTATGACGATCAACAGAGTCGAAAGCCTTTTTGAAATCAACAAAGCTAGCAACCAAAGGTTTCTGAAACTCTAAGCATTTCTCAAGAATCTGCCTAAGTGAAAATATCTGACCTACACATCCCCTACCACTTCTGAATCGACATTGGTCTTTATGCAATTGCCTGTCAACCACATTCTTCGTTCTATTAAATACAATCTTGCAGAGAACTTTACTTGGAACAGAGAGTAGGCTGATACCCCTATAGTTATCACAAGAACTACGATCACCTTTTTTGAAGATAGGGATAATGATAGCTCTGATAAAATCCTAAGGAAACATGCCTTTATCATAAAAAACAAATAAATAAATATATAAATACCCCCTCAAGCAGCTGCTTGCCACATCTGACAGGATCTGACACAGAGATCTGACAGGAACCTGTCAGTTTATATGCCATAGTAGGTGGTCTGAGAGGATGGCAGGACCTCAGCAGAAAACAACACAAACAGCCATGCCTTACCCGGGGCTCGAACCCAGGTCCCTTAGATCAGTAGCCAAGCACTGTAACCACTCGGCAGACCGTTATAGGTGCCTATTCGTGGGGAGGGTGCTAAAGCATTTCCCCTAAAAAATCTTTGAAAGCTCAATATTGAAAAATGATAAAATTATTTATAAGCACAGTTCATTGTTTTGGGAAAAACTCTATGTTATTTGAAAGTGCGTATGAAAGATAACAAAGAAGTAGCAGCTTGTCAGCTGGGGTGGCGTTGTTCCACGGGTTGCACTTTTTAGGGGAGGCAAATTTGCATGCAAATTAATGACCGTAGCTGTAGTAAGATTAAACAGAATGAGTAAGACCTATTTTTATAGAGAAAATTTTCAGTCTGTTAAAAAATCACATTAAAATTAATTAAATTAAACTTTCATGTCTAAGATGAGATCTGGAGAAAGAGGCGGCAGAGTCCAAGCAAGAGAATTGATTTCCATTGCAATATAAAGTTTTCCCATCTCCATTTGATTAGAGGATTTGAAAAACTTTCTTGAAATACATGTGAAATATGCACGATTTTAATAATATTTTGCTTCCATCAGACTTACTACATTTTAAAGGGGGAGGCATGCCCCCTACACTCGACCCTGATTGATCACAATGTCAGTTGTTTTCCCCAAACTCTTCAGTTCAATATTTTACTACCACAAGGCAGGACATTACTCGATTTGGAATATCAAACAGATAAGCATTATACATCGAACTGATATATTCTTAAGCAATGACCGAAACTGCTTTTATATATAAGCAATCAAATTTCCATTTTAGTCATAATTTTTAATATCTTCAAGACGTTGCAATCCAAATTATGTGTAGAAACAAATCGTTTGAGAAAGATGCACTTGAGGATTAAAAAGTTCAAAGTTTAAATACTGGAAATTCTACCTCAGTTGCATTTTAATTCGAAGTACCAAATTTATTACTTTTCCAATAATCTTTGTTCCTTATTAGTTTTTGTGGAAGGCATGGGGATTACCAAGGGAACTGTTTCATAATGCCATTCAAAGACGCAGGTCGCTTGTGTATTAAATTTATTATTTGAAGTTTTCCAATTATCAGTAAGAGTATTAAACCTTCTTAGCCACTGCACTCCTAAATGCATTATCTGAGCAATAACTAACATTTTACCATTTAGTCCTTTGTGCATTATGCTTCATTCAGATCTATAATAACTAATAATTTCGGAAACTGGCTTTAATGCTGTTTTTCGTAAAGATCAGTGCAAATGTATATTAAAAAAATCTCGATGTATTTAAATGTAAAAGTGCTACTTTTTAAAAAGTACACGATTATTTACTTCTCATAAAGTTTAATCTAAACACTATTTTAGTTTAAAATAGTATTAAGGAGAAAGGTTAACCAAGCGAAGTACAAAGAAAGGAACGAAAGAACAGACGATAATGTAAATCCTTTAGCTCAGCTGTCCCCCGCTGGCCATGGGTAGCTCCGGGTGACGTTAAGGTAATATTATTTCCTCGTTCATGGTTGTACGCATGGGCAGCCTACTTCAGGCAGCTGTGCATGGTTTTCCCACATGGTGATATAACTTTTGGAAGTTTTCCAACGTGCATTAGCTTCGAATATTATCGGTGAGGTCAATAACCTCACTGATCAATAACTATAAAAACTGTCGAAATATATTTACCTTTTTTAAACAGAATTCGGCCCTTCCAACACCTAAAATACTTGATCTCTTGTCCGCAATTTTGCAATTTTTTTTCCTTCTTCCACACCGTGTTGAATTAATATTCTCTGTCTGTAAATGGTAGCTAGGTAGTCACTGGAAGCAAAGCTATGCACCAATCCCCTGTGATGATGCATAGAACCGGCCAGGCCTAGCACCTAATGTCCGACGCCGCCTTCTCGTGGTACAGACCGTTAGTACCTTTCAAAAGAGATACTCTCTTGTGGAAGTGAACGGAAGGGGAGGGCTGCCAGATTAGTGTGGCCTACCGATCTGAACAACTATGGCTACTTTTCTTTTTTTCTACCCTGCTGAGGAGTGGTCAACCACACAGGGTCCTGGTGCTGACCATATAAACCCACTGGACTGGACAGATATATGGCTCTGAGCTTGATTATGGATCCTGATTTTGCTGCACTGGTGGGCTTCTGTGGAGAGATAATCTTCCGCTGTGTTTTCTGTTTGTTTGTGGGTTGACAGCCCCAAGTGAATAGATTCACAGGATATGTTTATCAGCTGGTGGATAATCCTGAGCAGAGGTCATCGCAGGCACCTAAACTCTTTGCTTCTATTGGCATCGTCAAATTCTACATTGGAGGAAGTCTTCCAGTGTAGATGGCTTCAGCCTTTAGTGGTGGGGGAACGGGTCTTTGCCCCATGTCTGCGTTAGGGGGCTGTTTGATATTGTCGGCATTCCCTCTCTCAATAAACATCCCACTAACCATTTTCTCTCCATAGGTAGTTGGAATGTGAAGACTCTGCACAGAGCTTTTTCTCTTGATGTCCTCACACAAGAATTCCAAAATTATAATTTAGATATTCTCGGCTTGCAAGAGACCAGATGGACAGATAAAGGTCAGATTCTTAAAAATAATTTTAAATTTCTCTTTTCAGGGAGGGACGACAATAGCATCACCAAGGCGTGGGTCTGCTTCTCAGCAGACATGCTAGTGATGCTCTTCTAGGATATGAGTGCATTAATGAAAGGTTTTTTACAGCAAATTTTCAGAACAGCTTTAAAAACTTGAATGTTACCTGCTGTTATGCCCCCACTGAGGATGCCGATGAGGATGAGAAGGATAGGTTTTATGGACAACTTCAGGATATTTTGAATTCTGTCAAGAAAGGAGATATTATCCTTGTTCTTGGTGACTTCAATGCCAAAGTTGGTACTGACTCTGACCTTTGGGGAGGAGTAATAGGCCCTTTTGGTATTGGTAGCTGCAATGGCAATGGGCAACGTCTCCTACAGGTAAGTAAACTCAATGGATTCAGAATAACTAACACTTATTATAAACAAGGCGACATACATAAGTACACATGGGTTTCACCTGATGGGCTGCATAAGAATATGATTGATTACATATTAATTAACAGCAAATGGGCTAGTTCTGTTAGGAATACCAGATCATATAGGGGAGCTGAAATTGGATCTGACCATTACCTTGTTAAAAGTGTCTTGCAACTTAAACTTAAAAAGTGTTGTGCTAGGGTTAAAAAATTTACTTTTAATACTGAAGCTCTGAAAGACCCAGTTATAGCCAAAGCTTACCATGATAGGTTACTTAGTCATTATGACAGTCATGGTATCTTACTACTGAAGTTGAAGAAGAATGGGATCATTTTAAACAGGCTTTTTTGGACACTAACAGTACTGTTTTAGGAAAAAAGAAGCAGAAGAGACAGAATTATCTGAGTGATAAGGCACTTGAGCTTATTAATAAATACCCTACTAGTCCTAATAGAAAGCATTACAGAGAACTTAATAAACGTGTAAAAGATCAGTTAACTGCTGATAAGAATCTTTGGCTTGATGGCTTGGCTGACAAAGCCGAGGAAGCAGTTAGACAGCACAACACCAGAGAGCTGTACCAGATAGTTAATGTTTTGTGTGGTAGAAAACGGACAGGTATACAGGGATTGAAGGATAAACAAGGTGAGGTTATAGAAGGTGGGGATTCTGTCATGGCTAGTTCGGCTGAGCATTTCAGTGATGTTCTAAACAATGTGGTTAGTTATACTCCCATTGTTTGTAATGATGATAAATGTATTGGGGGCTTTAATGTTGGCTCTATAACACAATCAAGTTATTTTGGCTGTTTCTAAACTGAAACTACAAAAATCCCCAGGGGTAGATGAAATTACTATGGAAATGCTTAGAGCTGGGAATGTTTTGGTTACCACTTGGATGACTGAAATTCTGAATATCTTTTATGATAAAGGCATGGTTCCTAAGGATTTTACCAGAGATATTGTTATCCCTATTTTCAAAAAAGGGAATCGCAGTTCTTGTGATAACTATAGGGGTATCAGCCTACTCTCTGTTCCAGGTAAAGTTCTTTGCATGATTTTGCTTAATAGAATTAAGAATCTGGTTGACAGTCAATTGCGTGATGAGCAATGTGGATTCAGAAGTGGTAGGGGATGTGTGGATCAGATATTTTCACTTACGCATATTCTTGAGAAATGTTTAGATTTTCAGAATCCTTTGGTTGCTAGCTTTGTTGATTTCAAAAAGGCTTTCGACTCTGTTGATCGTCATAATTTGTGGTTGATTGTGAAATCATATGGTATACCTGACAAGTTAGTTAACATAATGAAAACTCTCTATAATAACACTGAGTCGTGTGTGAGAGTTGGTAAGGCTTGTAGCAATTGGTTTAGCACTACTTCTGGTGTTCGACAAGGGTGCATTTTGTCTCCTTTTCTCTTTAGCTTGGTTATTGATTATGTTATGCGAAATTCACTTCAAGGGAAAGATTTTGGCCTTAAATCGACTGGAGATACGAAAATTTCTGATTAAAATTATGCTGATGATTTAGCCCTTTTGGCAAATGATGTTGATGAGATGAACTCTTTCATTCGAGCTGTTGATGACACTGGTAGTAGAGTAGGTTTGGTTATAAACAGAGAGAAAACTAAAGTGATGAAAATTGGTCAAGCAGGCTGTGATTCAGTTAATCTGAATGGTTGCAGTCTTGAGCAGGTGTCACAGTTTAATTATCTTGGGAGCTATGTAACAGATAATGGTGATGTGCGGCATGAGATTAACAGACGAATAGGGATTGCTGCCGGGACTTTTAAGAATCTATGGAGAGTGTGGAGAAATAGGCGTATACACCTGAAGACTAAAATTAGACTGTATAATAGTTTGGTTCTTTCTAGGGTTAGTTATGGGAGTGAAACTTGGACACTTTGTAAACAAGATAACAGGAAATTAGATGCTTTTGATTCCAGATTCTTACGCAGTATCTTCGGCATTAGGTGGTTCTTTGTAACTAATGATGAGGTTAGGCAAAGGAGTTTGCAACCTCCTTTAAGCAGCATATTGTGCAGAGAGAGACTCCGTTGGTATGGCCATGTTGCCCGTATGGATAATTATAGATTGGCGAATAGGATTATGAACAGTGTGCCTAAAGGCCTCAGAACGAAGGGGAGACCTAGGATGCGGTGGGCAAACAATGCAAACAGGACCTTGTTAGAATTGGTGTGCAGTGGCCAGATGCAGTAGATGTAGCTCAGGATAGACTTGCTTGGACAACTAAATTGCACGGTCTGGTTGGAATACCGTAGCTCATGGCTGCTTGATGACGACGACGACGACGACGACGACGACGATGATGATGATGATGATGATGATGATGATGTCTTTATCTGTAGCAGTATGCGATTTAGATTCAATAATGCTTTTTTTTTACCCCGTTTGTACCATTGTTTGATTAAACATTTTAATTCGCTCTTTTACTAACCTTGTAGCTACACAGAGACATGTCTGTGCCTCCCCCAAATTCCTTCTATGATATCCTCTCTGCCACCCCATATTGCATTATAACAATGGTGCTTGTATCATAAAACTCGAGTTCAAGACAGCTAATAGTTCTGCAATTCAAGAATGCGTTGTACAGTCGCTGAAAAAAATATCCGAACACTATGTTTGATTACAGAATTCAGGAAAAATATGCAGCAACGATTTTTTTTAGAAATTAGTGATCTGACAACCTTGGTGTACGGTACACGAAGGTGCCAGATCGCTAATTTCTAAATAAAATAGTTGCCAGATATTTTTTCTGAATTCTGTAATCAACCATAGTGTTCGGATATTTTTTTGTGCGACTGTACTTCAACGGAAGAGATCCTAGTATGTATCCAACCCTGAGATACATTGAGGAAGTGAAAAGGCTACATTTTAATGAATGAAATATACATTTATTTCAAAATATCGTATTGTACAACACTATTACACTTAATAAGTTGTCGGTGTCGGTTCGTTGAGGTGTTCGCTTGCTTCAAATGTGGAAAATACAGTAGATTCACATGAAATTGAGTGTTGAAACAAATGTACGCAGGGTTAGGTCGAGAGATGGATTCAGAAGTGTTGAATTGTCTCTTTGGCATCAGGACACTAAAGGATCTCTTCAAAGATGTAGAAAAGGCTTTTTCCCTTTATTTTCTAGCTTCATTGAGAATTCATTTTTGCCGATGGAATAAAGCTCCAAGTCACAAGACTCCAATGCTCAGAAAAGAATATTGAAATGGAAGAATATTTGATAGTTTTGATAGATTTGATTGATAGTTATTATTATGGTTATGAAAACAAAGGCTATTGAAATACTTTGCTTATTACAGTTTAAGCATAAATCCCTGGATAGAAAAAATGAGAAAAGTTTTATGATAACAGTGGGAACGAAGAAAAGTCTATTATGTCGCGTATGCCTCAGCTTTGGAGTATGTTGAAGTACGTTAAGTGATTTGATGTGGAAGCGTAATAGACGTTATCAATAAAATTGAAAGCGAGGTTTATAGTTAGAGAGAAAACTACAAACAAGGAAATTACCATTAAAAAACTTGCATCAAAGAATGAAAAGCGACAATGCATAGCTGTTATAGTACTTTTAGTGTAAAAAGAATATTTACTCTACGATAAACGACTTTGCATCGCGATATTGCTTTGTAACGGGTGGTGTCTTCAAAGACGTAAAGAGAATCCATTGTATATGGGTTTTGTTTTTGAAATATATTATTTTCGTGTTTACACATCAATAATTTGATGTTTAAATCGGAGATAACCTTTATATTCATTGCAAACACATATTATATATAATATTGTTACGACAGATGAACGTGCTGCAATGAGTTTGTGATGGGCGTGTCATGAATTTGTGTGTGCGTGAGAAATAATTAACCAACGAATTAGAACATAGAACCGATCTGAAATATAAGAAAGATAGAAGTGTTGTTGAAGTTGTGAGATCCAAAAGGAAGCATAATTAAGAGTCTCTCTACACGATAGTTTAACGAATAAATGTTTTTATTAAGTGTGTGCGATGGAGATTGACTACTTTATTGGTATGGATTAGATTGCTAAGCTGGTATATAAAAAGGAAAAATATCGTCGTTTTGTGCATGGTGATCAACGTATGAAAAGAATTAGTTCTGAAAAACCAGCACACTTAGTCGCAGTTTTGTGCATAGTTATTTAATTATTTAATAGATTCTTCTGAAAGCTTATCTTTATATTAATATAGAGTTTCGAACCGGTTGACTTTGTATATAAATTATTTTATCCTTACTTTTGTAATAAATTGCATTGTATGTAATTTTCATCGACCAATTTTTACTTGAATCCACGCTCTGTGCTCATCCATTTTAAATTCCAATAATAATAAAAAAAACATATTAAAAATAATTATATAATTACATATAATATATAGGTATACGTTTATTGAAACATGTATAACATTTATTTGAGGTTTGCATGCTACTACAGTGTCAATTAATAGCTATCGGTCAAATGATTATAAGACTTCCGTAAAGTAAATATTCGGTTCAATTAACAAATATCTTATCTCTTCAACTAAACAAAATCTCCGGAAATGATTTCTGATTATAATCAGGAATTGAAATTAAACAATACTAGATGCAATTACAACATGAAGAAACTTCTCTTTCTAATGTTTGGACTCTTGCTTATTATTTTTATGCGATGACACCAATTCAATAATATTCACTTTAATGAATAAATTCTGCCTTATTCAAGACACTCATAGACAAAGGTTGCGTGGTCTCATTGCAGCCACGTCATTCATTTTGAATTATAATGCATAAAAAAACCTCAAGCAGCTCTTTCCACAGAGGAACTTTTAATTCAAAATACTAGAAGTTTTTAAGAATGAAGGGACCATAGCAGAAAGACAGCACAAAAATCCATTCCTTTCTTGGGGCTCGAACATAGGTCCTTTTGATCAGAAACCAAGTGCGCTAGCCACGAGACGACCTCATAATGAATATATATTTTTTAATATCTGTATCTTATAATGTTGATGCATAGTTATAATACCTGTATCTTATAATGTTGATACCTAGTTATAATACCTGTATTTTATAATGTTGATGCATAGTTATAATATCTGAATCTTATAATGTTGATGCATAGCTATAATATCTGTATTTTATAATGTTGATGCATAGTTATAATATCTGAATCTTATAATGTTGATGCATAGTTATAATATCTGTATCTTATAATGTTGATGCATAGTTATAATATCTGAATCTTATAATGTTGATGCATAGTTATAATATCTGAATCTTATAATGTTGATGCATAGTTATAATATCTGTATCTTATAATGTTGATGCATAGTTATAATATCTGAATCTTATAATGTTGATGCATAGTTATAATATCTGAATCTTATAATGTTGATGCATAGTTATAATATCTGTATCTTATAATGTTGATGCATAGTTATAATATCTGAATCTTATAATGTTGATGCATAGTTATAATATCTGTATCTTATAATGTTGATGCATAGTTATAATATCTGAATCTTATAATGTTGATGCATAGTTATAATATCTGTATCTTATAATGTTGATGCATAGTTAAAATATCTGTATCTTATAATGTTGATGCATAGTTATAATATCTGTATTTTATAATGTTGATGCATAGTTATAATATCTGAATCTTATAATGTTGATGCATAGTTATAATATCTGAATCTTATAATGTTGATGCATAGTTATAATATCTGAATCTTATAATGTTGATGCATAGCTATAATATCTGAATCTTATAATGTTGATGCATAGTTATAATATCTGAATCTTATAATTTTGATGCATAGTTATAATATCTGTATCTTATAATGTTGATGCATAGTTATAATATCTGAATCTTATAATGTTGATGCATAGTTATAATATCTGTATCTTATAATGTTGATGCATAGTTATAATATCTGAATCTTATAATGTTGATGCATAGTTATAATATCTGTATCTTATAATGTTGATGCATAGTTATAATATCTGAATCTTATAATGTTGATGCATAGTTATAATATCTGTATCTTATAATGTTGATGCATAGTTATAATATCTGAATCTTATAATGTTGATGCATAGTTATAATATCTGAATCTTATAATGTTGATGCATAGTTATAATATCTGTATCTTATAATGTTGATGCATAGTTAAAATATCTGTATCTTATAATGTTGATGCATAGTTATAATATCTGTATTTTATAATGTTGATGCATAGTTATAATATCTGAATCTTATAATGTTGATGCATAGTTATAATATCTGAATCTTATAATGTTGATGCATAGTTATAATATCTGAATCTTATAATGTTGATGCATAGTTATAATATCTGTATCTTATAATGTTGATGCATAGTTATAATATCTGTATTTTATAATGTTGATGCATAGTTAAAATATCTGTATCTTATAATGTTGATACATAGTTATAATATCTGTATCTTATAATGTTGATGCATAGTTATAATATCTGTATCTTATAATGTTGATGCATAGTTATAATATCTGTATTTTATAATGTTGATGCATAGTTATAATATCTGAATCTTATAATGTTGATGCATAGTTATAATATCTGAATCTTATAATGTTGATGCATAGTTATAATATCTGAATCTTATAATGTTGATGCATAGCTATAATATCTGAATCTTATAATGTTGATGCATAGTTATAATATCTGAATCTTATAATGTTGATGCATAGTTATAATATCTGAATCTTATAATGTTGATGCATAGTTATAATATCTGAATCTTATAATGTTGATGCATAGTTATAATATCTGTATCTTATAATGTTGATGCATAGTTAAAATATCTGTATCTTATAATGTTGATGCATAGTTAAAATATCTGTATCTTATAATGTTGATGCATAGTTATAATATCTGTATTTTATAATGTTGATGCATAGTTATAATATCTGTATCTTATAATGTTGATACACAGTTATAATATCTGTATCTTATAATGTTGATGCATAGTTATAATATCTGTATCTTATAATGTTGATGCATAGTTATAATATCTGTATTTTATAATGTTGATGCATAGTTATAATATCTGAATCTTATAATGTTGATGCATAGTTATAATATCTGAATCTTATAATGTTGATGCATAGCTATAATATCTGAATCTTATAATGTTGATGCATAGCTATAATATCTGAATCTTATAATGTTGATGCATAGTTATAATATCTGAATCTTATAATGTTGATGCATAGTTATAATATCTGAATCTTATAATGTTGATGCATAGTTATAATATCTGTATCTTATAATGTTGATGCATAGTTAAAATATCTGTATCTTATAATGTTGATGCATAGTTAAAATATCTGTATCTTATAATGTTGATGCATAGTTATAATATCTGTATTTTATAATGTTGATGCATAGTTATAATATCTGTATCTTATAATGTTGATACATAGTTATAATATCTGTATCTTATAATGTTGATACATAGTTATAATATCTGTATCTTATAATGTTGATACATAGTTATAATATCTGTATCTTATAATGTTGATGCATAGTTATAATATCTGTATTTTATAATGTTGATGCATAGTTATAATATCTGAATCTTATAATGTTGATGCAAAGTTATAATATCTGAATCTTATAATGTTGATGCATAGTTATAATATCTGTATCTTATAATGTTGATGCATAGTTATAATATCTGTATTTTATAATGTTGATGCATAGTTAAAATATCTGTATCTTATAATGTTGATACATAGTTATAATATCTGTATCTTATAATGTTGATGCATAGTTATAATATCTGTATCTTATAATGTTGATGCATAGTTATAATATCTGTATTTTATAATGTTGATGCATAGTTATAATATCTGAATCTTATAATGTTGATGCATAGTTATAATATCTGAATCTTATAATGTTGATGCATAGCTATAATATCTGAATCTTATAATGTTGATGCATAGCTATAATATCTGAATCTTATAATGTTGATGCATAGTTATAATATCTGAATCTTATAATGTTGATGCATAGTTATAATATCTGAATCTTATAATGTTGATGCATAGTTATAATATCTGAATCTTATAATGTTGATGCATAGTTATAATATCTGTATCTTATAATGTTGATGCATAGTTAAAATATCTGTATCTTATAATGTTGATGCATAGTTAAAATATCTGTATCTTATAATGTTGATGCATAGTTATAATATCTGTATTTTATAATGTTGATGCATAGTTATAATATCTGTATCTTATAATGTTGATACATAGTTATAATATCTGTATCTTATAATGTTGATACATAGTTATAATATCTGTATCTTATAATGTTGATACATAGTTATAATATCTGTATCTTATAATGTTGATGCATAGTTATAATATCTGTATTTTATAATGTTGATGCATAGTTATAATATCTGAATCTTATAATGTTGATGCAAAGTTATAATATCTGAATCTTATAATGTTGATGCATAGTTATAATATCTGAATCTTATAATGTTGATGCATAGTTATAATATCTGAATCTTATAATGTTGATGCAAAGTTATAATATCTGAATCTTATAATGTTGATGCATAGCTATAATATCTGTATCTTATAATGTTGATGCATAGTTATAATATCTGAATCTTATAATGTTGATGCATAGTTATAATATCTGAATCTTATAATGTTGATGCATAGTTTTAATATCTGAATCTTATAATGTTGATGCATAGCTATAATATCTGTATCTTATAACGTCAATGCCTAGTTTCCATACCTGAATCATTAAAGCTATTAATCAAAGGGTGGAATCAGACAAATGCGCATTTTAATCTGTTAATGTGTAACTGGAGGTCACTAGTTCAATAAGTAACTGCTTTCAGCCTCTTGGACGAACAGCATTCATCCTCAAAAGAAGATATAGAACGCGTGCAGTCATTATAGCGCACACCGGACATTCAGCCATGCAGTCATTATAGCGCATCAGAGGACACATCAAGGCACGGTCGCACGTCAGAGGACACGTTAAGGCACGGTCCCCCCAGATCCAGCCCTGGGTCTTCTGACCTGATCATTTAGCTCATTACGCGAACTAAAGTGCCGTCGACAGGTAAAACAACCAAAGTAGACCAACGGCTCGGGTCACGTTAGGGTGGGAGGGGGGGGGGGGGGGCGAAGAGTGCTCAGTTAACGTATTGAAAATTCTCATAGGTCATATAGGTCGACACGATCGTTTTTCCTATTAGTGAACCAATGATCTACGAGAATTTTCGAAAGCGTCAACTGCGCAGTCTCATCTTAGGGTGAATGGTTGCGCCGCTCTAAAAACGGATATTCTCTGATTGTAATTCTTGCGTTACGACACAGTGTGATCGCATTCTAATAATGGATCTTTTGGCTGTTACGTGACATTGTTCTACACTGATATTGTTGGTCAATTGCGTGAATTAGAATATTCGTGTTTTTGAATTATTCGGGCTTCCGTATGATTTGAAGTAATCAATTGAAATATTTAGATTAACGTTGGAATAAAAATAATAAATAAAAAAAACATTTTTTCCAAATTTTTTTCTAAAAACTTTCAAAATGGAAACAAATCGCTAAATTATTATTATATTATTCATATCCTATTGATTTCAAAATGAAAGGTCTTAATTATTATTTTTTGGTTGGGTTGTTTTAATTGTCAGCATGATTTTTTTTTTACCTTCACTGGCCAAATGAAGTCAATAGGACTTAATGGCTCAGGTGTAGATACAGGAAAAGGGTTGAATTGTTTTATCTCTGAGCGGCACTTTTTTTGCTCACAATGGTCCAAATGGTCAGGCCGCAAGGACTCCGAGGGTTCAGTGCAGGTTTGGAGGGAGGGGAATCATTGGACAGTTGTTACGAGACAGATGGTCGTTTCTCGTAAAGTTCACCTAACGTGCTCTTTAACGTGCACAAGTTATGGCTCTCAGGTTCACTTGGCTACGGCTTAACGTCCCATCCGACGGACAGTTGCCTTTCCAAGCCCATCGGTGTCCCCTCCTGACCGAGGGAAGTGCGGGGAGTTTTGCGGACATAAGTCTCAACATTCGCCCAGCTGGGACTCCAATTTGGGAACTGTAGATTACGATCCAGGCGCGATATCCACCATCAACACCACCTCCGAGTGGCACTATTTTTTTTGGCTCACAACTGAAATTCTAGGTCCCAAAAAACCAATTTTTTAGAATTGAACAGTGGAAAAGTAGGCCCATGACGCTGTTTAGGGGACATTAAAAAAGATTTTTCTTTTTGGTTTAATTAGGATCACAGGAATTTCTTTCCAAATAAGAAAAGGATCGCAGAAATTCGCTAGATTTTGCCTTATTTTCAGCGATCATTCTCGATCGGAATACTTTAATAGGATATGTTTTTTACCTATATATTTTCTTATAGACATCTCTTTCGTGAATTTCAGTTGACAATTAAAAATTAGCTGATTGTGACTTAGTGCGTGATAAAGGATGACGCTAATTATGACCATCACGCAGAAGTTGTAAAGCCCTGAAAATCTGCACTTAGGGGTAATTCGGATCGTAGTTCTCGGGAGAAAAAATCCGAAATTCGATCTTCGACCTGTCCTTCAAGGTCAGAGAGAGGTGAAGCAGAGATCAAAGCTTGACGTAAAAGTGCTAGAAATGTGAATATTGGTATATAGGAGTACTTCGGATCACAGATCCCAGAAGCTTTAAAAATCTCGGATTCTTTGTGTGTTGGGGTTTCGAGATCAAAAATTAAATTTTAATTTACCACTTTTAGAGAGCTAAATTTGATGCCTACGGGCAGGGACGTACCTAGAATTTAGTTCGGGGCTGTCTGAGAATAAGCCTTGAGTAGGGTTTCCCAGTTACTAAAACATTCCACCAAACTGGAAAGATTAAAATGATATTCTACATGAGATTTTATAATTGTTGTTTTAATATATTTTTAGTGCCAGAATAACATATGGGGCTAAGATAAAGTTGTATAAAACTTCCAACTGTTATTGTTCAATTTATTTTTAATATTTTTAAACTGAACGAAATAAAGACAATTGTTTTGAAGTTCAAAGCAGATAGACGAGTTCGATATTTAGTAGAAGACGACAGGGTTCTCAGCGGGCTTATTTTTATTGAGGGAGGGTGGGTTAATGAAAACCCAGAGATAATGAAAATGGAAATTCTACACAATACATTAATAATATTATTTCACAAATATTTTTGCAATTTTTTTTTGTAGTTCATTTTTCAAACGAACTAATGTCATCATTTTGTTTGTTTTATCTGTCTGTACACTTTCATCTTTTTTGTTTAACAGATTAATTTAAAATTCCTGTTGAATTGGAGGGGTATTGATGACACCCCGTAGGCAGGGACGTACAGTCGCTCAAAAAAGTATCCGAATGTTATGTTTGATTACAGAATTCAGAAAAAACATCTGGCAACAATTTTTTTAGAAATTAGTGGTCTGGCAACCTTCGTGTACGTACACGAAGGAAAGAAGGGAAGAAAGAGGAAAGGAGGGGAGAGAAATAGGAAGAGAGGGCAGAGGGGAGGAGGTGACAAAGAGAGAGGAAGAGAGGCAGAGGGGAGGAGGTGACAAAGAGAGAGGAAGAGAGGAAGAGGGGAGGAAGAGGACAGAGAGAGGAAAAGAGGCAGAAAAGAGAGAGGAAGAGAGGGCAGAGGGGAGGGAGGGACAGAGAGAGGAAGAGAGGACAGAGGGGAGGAGGGGAGAGAGAGGGGAAGAGAGGGCAGAGGGGAGGAGGGGAGAGAGAGGGGAAGAGAGGGCAGAGGGGAGGAGGGGACATAGAGAGGAAGAGAAGGCAGAGGGGAGAAGGGGACAGAGAGAGGAAGAGAGGGCAGAGGGGAGGAGGGGACAGAGAGAGGAAGAGAGGGCAGAGGGGAGGGGACGGAGAGAGGAAGAGAGGGCAGAGGGGAGGAGGGGACAGAGAGAGGAAGAGGGTGCAGAAGGGAGGAGGTGACAGAGAGGAATAGAGGGCAGAGGGGAGGAGGGGACATAGAGAGGAAGAGAGGGCAGAGGGGAGGAGGGGACAGAGAGAGGAAGAGGGGGCAGAGCGGAGGAGGGGAGAGAGAGAGAAAAGGGGGCAGAGAGGAGGAGGTGACAAAGAGCGAGGAATAGAGGGCAGAGGGGAGGAGATGACAGAGAGAGGAAGAGAGGGCATAGGGGAGGAGGGGACAGAGATAGGAAGAGAGGGCATAGGGGAGGAGGGGACAGAGATAGGTAGAGAGGGCAGAGTGGAGGAGGGGACAGAGAGAGGAAGAGGGGGCAGAGCGGAGGAGGGGAGAGAGAGAGGAAGAGGGTGCCGAGGGGAGGAGGTGACAGAGAGGAATAGAGGGCAGAGGGGAGGAGTGTACATAGAGAGGAAGAGAGGGCAGAGGGGAGGAGGGGACAGAGGGGAGGAGGGGACAGAGGAAGAGAGGTATCAGAGGGAAGGAGGGGACAGAGAGAAAAGGGGGCAGAGAGGAGGAGGTGACAAAGAGAGAGAAATAGAGGGCAGAGGGGTGGAGGTGACAGAGAGAGGAAGAGAGGGCATAGGGGAGGAGGGGACAGAGATAGGAAGAGAGGGCAGAGGGAAGGAGGGGACAGAGAGAGGAAGAGGGGGCAGAACGGAGGAGGGGAGAGAGAGAGGAAGAGGGTGCAGAGGGGAGGAGAGGACAGAGAGAGGAAGAGGGGGCAGAGCGGAGGAGGGGAGAGAGAGAGGAAGAGAGGTATCAGAGGGAAGGAGGGGACAGAGAGGGCAGAGGGGAGGAGGGGACAGAGAGAGGAAGAGAGGGCAGAGGGGAGGAGGGGACAGAGAGAGGAAGAGAGGGCAGAGGGGAGGAGGGGACAGAGAGAGGAAGAGAGGGCAGAGGGGAGGAGGGGACAGAGAGAGGAAGAGAGGGCAGAGGGGAGGAGGGGACAGAGAGAGGAAGAGAGGGCAGAGGGGAGGAGGGGACAGAGAGAGGAAGAGAGGGCATAGGGGAGGAGGAGATAGAGAGAGACAGAAGGGCCGTGCATCGAACCGAATAAGATATTCGGAATGAATACTATTTCGAAGTGCAACTTCTCGAACCATTTAGTTCAATGAAACTAAATCTCGACCCCGTTGTTCTTTTGAGGAGATCGAGACTGATTTCCGTTTAGCACGATAACATAAAACTCTTCTCTCTCTTTGAAAACTTCATACATGTTCAAAATTATTCTAACCTACATTACTTTTCATTTCAAATTCTTTCCGATTATTTAAAAAAAATAACCTAAATCACTTTTCACTTCAAAAAAAATTTTTTTCCGTCTATTATCCTCTCTTCATACATTCACAGATATTCAAAGTCTATCTTTTCATCAGACCCCCGCCTCCGAAAACGTCATTTTACCGGTTGATTTTGTCATATGTTTCAAACAAATTTCGCAAAACTGTCTCGCTTTGTCAAACTGGCTTTCTACAACCGAATAATCCAGTGAAGTGTATGATAACTCAACAAACCACATCATTTTTTATCTCTTTCACACACACACACTTCATTTTTCTGAAAATTAGTAAATATCTCGTCTGCCCGAAAAACTTAAATTACCTTTTTCTCACATGAAACACCCCTGTTTTTTCTGATTTTCACACATATTTTCACAAAAAACAACAATGATTTACATGGCTTTTTACAATCGAATAATCCATTGAAGTGTATGATAACTCAACAAACCACATCAATTTTTATCTCATATACACACACCTCATTTCAAACTAATCCATTTAAACTAATTCACAATTTAATTTTTTCTATGAAAATTTTCTTTCTGTGAAAAACTAATTTAAGTTCTGAAATTCTTAAAATAGTTTTTCACATGCTAAAAATGTTTTTAGCATGTGAAAAACTAATTTTTTTTCACCGTTTTCGTTTTTTAACCCCGTTTTTTCCAATTTTCACACATATTTTCACAAAAAACAACAAAAAAACATACTTTTTTCCTCATCCCTCATAACTTTTCCCATGGATTTTCACAGAATTCTCTGTACCAATTTACTGGCCCATAACCCTCATTTATGCTACTACTATCAGGAGCCAAACGTGATAACCGCTTGGCTACAAAGAAATCCAAAGGACAAACCTTCCAGAAATGAGGTTTCCCATATTTCTTCCTCTGAATTTTCGTTTAACAAGACCAAGATACTAGAGATGTTTCAAAAGGTTTCACATGTGAGGTAACGCATCTGTGTCTACTTTAAATTCTTAGTAAAGCATTTTTTTGTGATTCAAAGTAGCAAATCAGTACTCTCTAGAGCTACATTAAATCATACCAGTGCTTACAGTAATCTACAATAAATATGGGAGTAAAAATAGACCTAATTGCAAGACAGTAAGAAATATTTCCACGGGTTTCCCTTATTAGTGCTTTATAAGAAATTTCTTAGAATTTTTCCTTTATAAGAAATTTCTCCTTATTAGTGCTTTATAAGAAATTAGAATCATTATAAAATTATTTTGAAACTATGTGTAATAATTCAGTAGATAATATTTGTTTCTATATGACCACTACCAAATCGTGTCTGGATAAAAATTGTAAAGGAATGCGTCTAGATGTAAAGAAAAATCACCAGAACACCTTTTCGAAATATTTTTTTAGAAAACTTTGTTCTGCATCGGTATAGAAAAAATGTATTTGTTACCACCTTACTTGCATGCAATAAGCATATGGAGATAATTGCTTATTTCGTGTGTTGTCTTATTTCCGAAAGGCTATTTTGTACGTATATTGGATTGGATTGTTTTACCTCGCAGCGGCACTTTTTTCAAAACAATGGACTAAATGTCTAGGTTACAAGGACCCCGAAGGCTCAGAGAAGGTTGGGGGAGGGACCCACTGGACAGCTGTTTGGAGATAGAGGGTAACCTCCTGTCAAGGCCATCAAATGTGTTATTGAATGTGAACAGAGTATCCGTAAGAGATGGGACGTAAAGCCGAGTCCTCACACTGGGCCACGGCTTTACGTCCCATCCAACGGAAAGCAGCGTTTCCAAGCCCATCAGTAACCCCTAATGACCGTTTGCAGGGCGGGATGTTTTACCCAGCTGGGACTCGAAACTGGGAACTGCAGTTTAGGAGACTGGCTCGCTACGACTGAGCCACTCCCGCCCCCTGGATTTTTCCCATTGAAACAGTGACATTCAGTGGTGATTCTCAAATTTAAGTTGCAAAATAAACTTTCGAAATCATAATAAACAATTCTAGAGTCTAAGCCAAGCACAATGCGATTCTTCTTCCAAAGTCAAAATATAATATACTTATCCCCGACTTTCATGCTGCCTCTCCGATGTATGCTCTATTAGGCGAGACTGACGTGTGACCCAGATGACCTGCGGAACTCTGACGCGCATCGTGTAACACCGTGACGCACGATTTGCTGCGTGCTTACAGTGGAAAGAAAGTGGGGAGTGCAGCCCATTTAAAAAAAAAGCAACTTCTCTCCTGACCATTGAAAGAGTCGAAAGTAAAATGGTTTATTATGCTCTTGGAGTTAGAATATTTGATAGACTTTTCAATAAAGTCGGGTCAACGCTCTTGGAGCGTGTGACTGGATATTAACGGTGGGGCAGTGGATTAAAGCTGCGCCCTTATTAAATATGTATGTAGGTAACGTAAAATATGTATGTAGGTAACGTAAAATGCTATTCATTAAACGTAATATTTAACCAAGAGATACAGAGTTGATGGTTTTATTGAGTACCTTAACTACTGTGTGATTAAGATCGAGAAAAGTCATTTGGCTAACAGATCTCTCAAATAAATAAAATCAGTCTTGACAGAGATCTTTAAAATATTACTGGAAAAATGAACGAGAAATTCATAATAATAATAATATTTCTTCGCTCAATTACCATTAAAAGCATTCTCAAATGGTTGGTGGATGACACCCCTTGGACCCCTTGGATTCGCAGCTGGAAACAAATGAATTTTAATTTATTTTCTTACGTGATTTTAGTCTAATGAAATAAGAAAAGTCATGAATTTTAGAGTTACATTGTTTTTAGACAGACAAATAATATCTAATACAGAAACAAAACACGTAACCATGGAAACCATAAGCTTCCTTGTTTAGAAAGGTGACCATTACTATTATACGTTGATTTTAAAGATTCACATTCACTGAAGGTTCTCGAAATAAAATTTCCTTTACTTTCATTTTTGATTTGTTAATTAAGAAGCCCATGGTCTATAGCTATCGATATTTTAAAAATATCTGTACGGTGGATATAACCAACATCTTGCCAGTCAGTAGAATGCCAGTTCTACTGAATGGCAAGAAAAGATAAACATGAAGCAAAAACTAATCAGAAAGCAAATAAAATATCAGTTATTTTGTACAATATTTGTTTTCTGAGCCACCTGCGGAGCTAGCGTTGTTTAAGCATAAACCCCTTAGGTTCAGCATCCCTCACCCATAAAAGAACTTAGGTTCAGCATCCCTCACCCATAAAAGAACTTAGGTTCAGCATCCCTCACCCATAAAAGAACTTACGTTCAGCATCCCTCACCCATAAAAGAACTTAGGTTCAGCATCCCTCACCCACAAAAGAACTTAGGTTCAGCATCCCTCACCCATAAAAGAACTTAGGTTCAGCATCCCTCACCCATGAAAGAACTTAGGTTCAGCGTCCCTCACCCATAAAAGAACTTAGGTTCAGCATCCCTCACCCATAAAAGTACTTAGGTTCAGCATCCCTCACCCATAAAAGAACTTAGGTTCAGAAACCCACTAAAAAATTAGGGTTCAGCAACCTCCTAAAAATAATCCTTCATGGGGCCATTCCAAACGTTACGATTATTGCTGATTGTACAACTGCCTTTGTTAATTTTTTTCTGTTCGTTTACAACTTCCAAGGGAAAATGACACTAATTCATTAAACTTAAATAGGAATCATAACTGAACAGTACTAGTTTAAGCTTTCTAATGCTTGGATATTTACTTAAATATCCTGGTTGCTATTGTTATGCTTAAATATCCTGGCTTTTATTATTTACTTAAATATCCTGGTATTTTATTTAAACATCCTGGTATTTTATTTAAATATCCTGGTTTTTATTAAGTGAAATCTGGACACCCTCGGTATAAGGTATTAAGATATGCAGTATATTTCGGTGGAACCATTATTATGTGATTTAGAAATTGCATTTTCGTAAAACCCTTTCTCTCCATTTGCACCATCTTCAACAAATATGTAACAAACTAATCATCATCATCATCCTCAATCAGCCATGGGGTACGGAGGTCCAACCAGAACGTGCAATTTAGTTCTCCAAGCATATCTGTCCTGAGCTACAGCTGTTGAATCTGGCCACAACACAACAATTCTAATAAGGTCCTGTTTGACATTGTCTGCCCACCGCATCCTAGGTCTTATTCCCCAATCTATAATTATCCATACGGGCAACATGGCCAAACCAACGGAGTCTCTCTCTGCACAATATGCTGCTTAAAGGAGGTTGCCGACTCCTTTGCCTAACCACATCATTAGTTACAAAGCTAAACCTCCTAATGCCCAAAATACTGCGAAAGCATCTAGTTTCTTGTTATTTTGCTTACAAAGCGTCCACGGTCACTACCATAATTAACCCTAGAAAAAACCAAACTATTATACAGTCTAATTTTAGTCTTTAGGTGTATACGCCTATTTCTCCACACTCTCCATAGATTCTTAAAAGTCCCGGCAGCAATCCCTATTCGTCTGTTAATCTCATGCCGCACATCACCAATATCTGTTACATAGCTCCCAAGATAATTAAACTGTGATACCTGCTCAAGACTGCAACCATTCAGAATAACTAAATCACAGCCTGCCTGATCAATTTTCATCACTTCAGTTTTCTCTCTGTTTATAACCAAACCTACTCTACTACCAATTTCGTTAACAGCTCGAATGAAAGAGTTCATCTCATCAACATCATTTGCCAAAAGGGCTAAATCATCAGCATAATCTAAATCGGAAACGTTCGCATCTCTAGACCATTTAAGGCCAAAATCTTTTCCTTGCAGTGAATTTCACATAACATAATCAATAACCAAACTAAACAGAAAAGGAGACAAAATTCACCCTTGTCGAACACCAGAAGTAATGCTAAACCAATTGCTGCAAGTCTTACCAACTCTCACACACGACTCAGTGTTATTATAGAGAGCTTCCATTAAGTTAACTAATTTACCATATGATCTCACAATCAACCACAAATTATGACGATCAACAGAGTCGAAAGCCTTTTTGAAATCAACAAAGCTAGCAACCAAAGGTTTCTGAAACTCTAAGCATTTCTCAAGAATCTGCCGAAGTGAAAATATCTGACCTACACATCCCCTACCACTTCTGAATCCACATTGGTCTTTATGCAATTGACTGTCAACCAGATTCTTCGTTCGATTAAATACAATCAGGCAGAGAACTTTACCTGGAACAGAAAGTAGGCTGATATATGCCTTTATCATAAAAAACAAATAAATAAATATATAAATACCCCCTCAAGCAGCTGCTTGCCACAGAGATCTGATAGGAGCCTGTCAGTTTATATGCCATAGTAGATGGTCTGAGAGGATGGCAGGACCTCAGCAGAAAAACAACACAAACAGCTATGCCTTACCCGGGGCTCGAACCCAGGTCCCTTAGATCAGTAGCCAAGCACTGTAACCACTCGGCAGACTGTTATAGGTGCCTATTCGTGGGGAGGGTGCTAAAGCATTTCCCCTAAAAAATCTTTGAAAGCTCAATATTGAAAAATGATAAAATTATTTATAGGCACAGTTCATTGTTTTGGGAAAAACTCTATGTTATTTGAAAGTGCGTATGAAAGATAACAAAGAAGTTGCAGCTTGTCAGCTGGGGCGGCGTTGTTCCACGGGTTGCACTTTTTAGGGGCGGCAAATTAATGACCATAGCTGTAGTATGATTAAACAGAATGAGTAAGACCTATTTTTTAGAGAAAATTTTCAGTCTGTTAAAAAATCACATTAAAATTAATTAAATTAAACTTTCATGTCTAAGATGAGATCTGGAGAAAGAGGCGGCAGAGTCCAAGCAAGAGAATTGATTTCCATTGCAATATAAAGTTTTCCCATCTCCATTTGATTAGAGGATTTGAAAAACTTTCTTGAAATACATGTGAAATATGCACGATTTTAATAATATTTTGCTTCCATCAGACTTACTACATTTTAAAGGGGGAGGCATGCCCCCTACACTCGACCCTGATTGATCACAATGTCAGTTGTTTTCCCCAAACTCTTCAGTTCAATATTTTACTACCACAAGGCAGGACATTACTCGATTTGGAATATCAAACAGATAAGCATTATACATCGAACTGATATATTCTTAAGCAATGACCGAAACTGCTTTTATATATAAGCAATCAAATTTCCATTTTAGTCATAATTTTTAATATCTTCAAGACGTTGCAATCCAAATTATGTGTAGAAACAAATCGTTTGAGCAAGATGCACTTGAGGATTAAAAAGTTCAAAGTTTAAATACTGGAAATTCTACCTCAGTTGCATTTTAATTCGAAGTACCAAATTTATTACTTTTCCACTAATCTTGGTTCCTTATTAGTTTTTGTGGAAGGCATGGGGATTACCAAGGGAACTGTTTCATAATGCCATTCAAAGACGCAGGTCGCTTGGGTATTAAATTTATTATTTGAAGTTTTGCAATTATCAGTAAGAGTATTAAACCTTCTTAGCCACTGCACTCCTAAATGCATTATCTGAGCAATAACTAACATTTTACCATTTAGTCCTTTGTGCATTATGCTTCATTCAGATCTATAATAACTAATAATTTCGGAAACTGGCTTTAATGCTGTTTTTCGTAAAGATCAGTGCAAATGTATATTAAAAAAATCACGATGTATTTAAAGGTAAAAGTGCTACTTTTTAAAAAGTACACGATAATTTACTTCTCATAAAGTTTAATCTAAACACTATTTTAGTTTAAAATAGTATTAAGGAGAAAGGTTAACGAAGCGAAGTACAAAGAAAGGAACGAAAGAACAGACGATAATGTAAATCCTTTAGCTCAGCTGTCCCCCGCTGGCCATGGGTAGCTCCGGGTGACGTTAAGGTAATATTATTTCCTCGTTCATGGTTGGGCGCATGGGCAGCGGCCTGAAGTAGGCTGCCCAACAGTGCATGGTTTTCCTACAGCGCGCTTGGCTACTGATCTAAGGGACCTGGGTTCGACATGGCTGTCTGTGTCGTTTTTCTGCTGAGGTCCTGCCATCCTCTCAGACCTTCTGTGGCATATAAACTGACAGGCTCCTGTCAGACCTCTGTGGCAAGCAGCTGATTGAGGAGGTATTTATTTATTTTTTTTTTATGTAACTTTTGGAAGTTTTCCAACGTGCATTAGCTTCAAATATTATCAGTGAGAGGTCAATAACTATACAAACTGTCGAAATATATTTACCTTTTTTAAACAGAATTCGGCCCTTCCAATACCTAAAATACTTGATCTCTTGTCCGCAATTTTTAAATTTTTTTTCCTTCTTCCACCCCGTGTTCAATTAATATTCTTTGTCTTTATCTGTAGCAGTATGCGATTTAGATTCAATAATACTTTTTTTTACCCCGTTTGTACCATTGTTTGATTAAACATTTTAATTCGCTCTTTTACTAACCTTGTAGCTACACAGAGACATGTCTGTGCCTCCCCCAAATTCCTTTTATGATATTTTCTCTGCCACCCCATATTGCATTATAACAATTGTGCTTCTATCATAAAACCCGAGTTCAAGACAGCTAATAGTTCTGCAATTCAAGAATGCATTGTACAGTCGCTGAAAAAAATATCCGAACAATATGGTTGATTACAGAATTCAGGAAAAATGTGTAGCAACGATTTCTTTTAGAAATTAGTGATCTGACAACCTTCGTGTACTGTACACGAAGGTTGCCAGATCACTAATTTCTAAATAAAATAGTTGCCAGATATTTTTTCTGAATTCTGTAATCAACCATAGTGTTCGGATATTTTTTTGTGCGACTGTACTTCAACGGAAGAGATCCTAGTATGTATCCAACCCTGAGATACATTGAGGAAGTGAAAAGGCTACATTTTAATGAATGAAATATACATTTATTTCAAAATATCGTATTGTACAACACTATTACACTTAATAAGTTGTCGGTGTCGATTCGTTGAGGTGTTCGCTTGCTTCAAATGTGGAAAATACAGTAGATTCACATGAAATTGAGTGTTGAAACAAATGTACGCAGGGTTAGGTCGAGAGATGGATTCAGAAGTGTTGAATTGTCTCTTTGGCATCAGGACACTAAATGATCTCTTCAAAGATGTAGAAAAGGCTTTTTCCCTTTATTTTCTAGCTTCGTTGAGAATTCATTTTTGCCGATGGAATAAAGCTCCAAGTCACAAGGCTCCAATGCTCAGAAAAGAATATTGAAATGGAAGAATATTTGATAGTTTTGATAGATTTGATTGATAGTTATTATTATGGTTATGAAAACAAAGGCTATTGAAATACTTTGCTTATCTGTTATTATCTTACTTTGCACAAAACTTCGACTAAGTGTGCTGGTTTTTCAGAACTAATTCTTTTCATACGTTGATCACCATGCACAAAACGACGATATTTTTCCTTTTTATACACCAGCGTAGCAATCTAATCCATACCAATAAAGTAGTCAATCTCCAGCGCACACACTTAATAAAAACATTTATTCGTTAAACTATCGTGTAGAGACTCTTAATTATGCCTCCTTTTGGATCTCACAACTTCAACAACACTTCTATCTTTCTTATATTTCAGATCGGTTCTATGTTCTAATTCGTTGATTAATTATTTCTCACGCACACACAAATTCATGACACGCCCATCACAAACTCATTGCAGTCGCTGAAATACAGTTTAAGCATAAATCCCTGGATAGAAAAAATGAGAAAAGTTTTATGATAACAGTGGGAACGAAGAAAAGTCTATTATGTCGCGTATGCCTCAGCTTTGGAGTATGTTGAAGTACGTTAAGTGATTTGATGTGGAAGCGTAATAGACGTTATCAATAAAATTGAAAGCGAGGTTTATAGTTAGAGAGAAAACTACAAACAAGGAAATTACCATTAAAAAACTTGCATCAAAGAATGAAAAGCGACAATGCATAGCTGTTATAGTACTTTTAGTGTAAAAAGATATTTACTCTACGATAAACGACTTTGCATCGCAATATTGCTTTGTAACGGGTGGTGTCTTCAAAGACGTAAAGAGAATCCATTGTATATGGGTTTTGTTTTTGAAATATATTATTTTCGTGTTTACACATCAATAATTTGATGTTTAAATCGGAGATAACCTTTATATTCATTGCAAACACATATTATATATAATATTGTTACGACAGATGAACGTGCTGCGATGAGTTTGTGATGGGCGTGTCATGAATTTGTGTGTGCGTGAGAAATAATTAACCAACGAATTAGAACATAAAACCGATCTGAAATATAAGAAAGATAGAAGTGTTGTTGAAGTTGTGAGATCCAAAAGGAGGCGTAATTAAGAGTCTCTACACGATAGTTTAACGAATAAATGTTTTTATTAAGTGTGTGCGATGGAGATTGACTACTTTATTGGTATGGATTAGATTGCTAAGCTGGTGTATAAAAAGGAAAAATATTGTCGTTTTGTGCATGGTGATCAACGTATGAAAAGAATTAGTTCTGAAAAACCAGCACACTTAGTCGAAGTTTTGTGCATAGTTATTTAATTATTTAATAGATTCTTCTGAAAGCTTATCTTTATATTAATATAGAGTTTCGAACCGGTTGACTTTGTATATAAATTATTTTATCCTTACTTTTGTAATAAATTGCATTGTATGTAATTTTCATCGACCAATTTTTACTTGAATCCACGCTCTGTGCTCATCCATTTTAAATTCCAACAATAATATAAAAATAACATATTAAAAATAATTATATAATTACATATAACATATAGGTATACTTTTATTGAAACTTGTATAACATTTATTTGAAGTTTGCATGCTACTAAGTGTCAATTAATAGCTACCGGTCAAATGATTATAAGACTTCCGTAAAGTAAATATTTGGTTCAATTCAAAACGTCTCCAGAGCGTTTCCAGCGCAAAAATATCTCCGGAAATGATTTCTGATTATAATCAGAAATTGAAATTAACAATACTAGATGTAATTACAACATGAAGAAACCTCTTTCTAATGTTTAGCCTCTTGCTTATTATTTTTATGCGATGACACCAATTCAATAATATTCACTTTAATGAATAAATTCTACCATATTCAAGACACTCATAGACAAAGGTTGCGTGGTTTCATTGCAGTCATGTCATTCATTTTGAATTATAATGCAAAAAAAAACCTCAAGCAGCTCTTTCCACAGAGGAACTTTTAATTCAAAATACTAGAAGTTTTTAAGAATGAAGGGACCGTAGCAGAAAGACAGCACAAAAATCCATTCCTTTCTTGGGCCTCGAACATAGGTTGTTTTGATCGGAAATCAAGTGCGCTAGCCAAGAGACGGCCTCATAATGAATATAATTTTTTAATATCTGTATCTTGTAATGTTGATGCATAGTTTTAATATCTGAATCTTATAATGTTGATGCATAGTTATAATATCTGAATCTTATAATGTTGATGCATAGCTATAATATCTGAATCTTATAATGTTGATGCATAGTTATAATATCTGAATCTTATAATGTTGATGCATAGTTATAATATCTGTATCTTATAATGTTGATGCATAGTTATAATATCTGTATATTATAACGTCAATGCCTAGTTTCCATACCTGAATCATTAAAGCTATTAATCAAAGGGTGGAATCAGACAAATGCGCATTTTAATCTGTTAATGTGTAACTGAAGGTCACTGGTTCAATAAGTGACTGCTTTCAGCCTCTTGGACGAACAGCAATCACCCTCAACAGCAGGCAGAGGACGCGTGCTGTCAATATAGCGCACACCGGAATAATTAGGTTATCACAATTCAATTTGCTTTTAAGTGAGTTGTTGTGTACCTAGTGGAAAGTGTTAAAGCTGTTAATCTAAGGATGAAATCAGACAAATTCGTATTTTAATCTGTTAATATGCATCTGAGGATCACTGGTTGAATAGGTGACTGCGTTCAGCCCTTTGGACGAACAGCAATCATCCTCAAAAGAAGATATAGAACGCGTGTAGCCATTATAGCTCACAGCGGAAAAATTAAGTTATCCCTTTTGATTAGCGCTTAAGTGTGCTGTGGTGTACCTAGTGGAAAAAGTTAAAGCTGTTAATTAAAGTCTGAAATCAGACAAATAAGTATGTTAATCTGTTAATGTGGATCTGAATTCATTATGAGGCCGTCTCGTGGTGAGGGTCATTTGTTGAAAAGGTGACTGTGTTCAGACCTTTGGACGAACAGCAATCACACTCAGCAGAAGATATGGAACACGTGCAGCCATTATAGCTGACATCGGGATATTTAAGTTATCCCTTTTGATTGTCGTTTAAGTGTGTTGTATACCTAATGGAAAGTGTTAAAGCTGTTAATCAAAGGGTGAAATCAGACAAATTATTATTTTAATCTGTTAATGTGCATCTGAGTGTCACTGGTTGAATAGGTGACTGCGTTCAGCCCTTTGGACGAACAGCAATCATCCTCAATAAAAGATATAGAACGCGTGCAGCCATTATAGCTCACATCGGATTAGTTAAGTTATCGCTTTCGATTGTCGTTTAAGTCTGTTGTTGTGTACCTAGTGGAAAATGTTAAAGCTGTTAATCAAAGGGTGAAATCAGACAAATGCGTATTTTGATCTGTTAATATATATCTGGGGTTCACTGGTTGAATAAGTGACTGCGTTCAGCCCTTTGGACGAACAGCAATCACCCTCAGCAGAAGATATAGTACGCGTGCAGCCATTATAGCACACATCGGAGTAGTTAAGTTATTCCTTTTGATTGTCGTTTTAGTGTGTTGTTGTGTACCTAGTGGAAAGTGTTAAAGCTGTTAATCAAAGGGTAAAATCAGACAAATACGCATTTTAATCTGTTAACGTGTAGGTGAAGGTTACTGGTTGAATAGGTGACTGCGTTCAGCCTTTTGGACGAACAGTAAACACCCACCACAACAGGTCTTATAGAACGCATGCAGCTATAAGAGCGCACAACGGAGTAGTTATTTTGTCCGTTTTGATTAGCGTACGAAGTGTGTTGTTTTGTATATAGTGCAAAGTGTGAGAGTTTGTTAATAGGCTAGCTGAAATGAGTCAAATATCTATATGAGTCTGTGAATGGATGGTGTTATTCGAGAGACACTGGTTGAATAGGTGTCTGCATTCAGCCATTTCAACAAATGGCAATCACTCTCAACAGAAGGTGTAGATCACATTTAGTCATTACATCTCAGAGCGGATTAATTACTCTGCTTTTTTTTATTACGTTATCTAGTGTGTTTGGTACGTGCAGAGTGTAGAGTGTTAAAAGTTGTGTATTTAGAAAGCTGAAACGGTCGGAATATGTACTTGAATATATTCTCCCTCCACTTCTCTAGGTTGGACCCTCAGCCGTAGGGGTGCAGTGTGATATTTGTGTCAGTGCCGAATTATTGTTTATTATCCGTTGTATCTGAGTGTGTTTCTTGTCTCTGTGTGTAAAGTTGCATCTTGGATCGCCCCTGTACGTCTTTTGGAGTTTTCCTGATATTTTACAATAAAATGTTGAAATTTTAATGAATCATGTTTTGAAACGTAGGCGTAAGAGGTAAAGAAATAGATTGAAATATAAAATAGAAGTTAGAATTAATTGCAAAATTAGAACCAATAGATCCGCTGGACGTGTTTGTAAATACGCCTGCTTACGTAAATACATAATTAATTACTTTGAACTCACTATTTCGAATAATATTATCAAATATAAGTAGTAAATGTTAACTTGTTTTTCTGATTTGTATAGAATCCTACTGACTCTCATCTATATTCTGGTTTAGTGGATATTTTCTCCCCTTCTGCAATTTGTCCGTTAAATTTAGGGTTTACTGTGTGTCATAAAGTTAGAATTTCGTACAGTCTCTCATGAACCTGCTCGCCATTACACAAGTGAAAATTAAAATCATTCCTTCACACGCACAAACTCACATACTACTTTCCACTACTGTGATCAAAACGCATCACTGACATTTCGATGCCTTGACTAGAATGAAGTGAATTTTTATAAGTGACAAAGTACAATATCTCTCTCAAGCAAAAACAGAAACCTTAACTAAATTTTAAGTTCTACAGAAGTGCTTTAAAGGAAATCAATGAACAGTTGATAGCTTTAATACGTCTATTTTTGATGCATTTTTTTGTGAAATGTGTAATCAGTTATTTGGCGAGATATTTTAAACATATCGATGGACTATTGAAATTCGTAATGAATAAGTAACTAATTATAACAACCTAGTCGCCATCTTATTATCAATGATTCATCCATAAACATCTATTGAATTGCTGTGGCCATTGTTTCTAATTATCTATACTAGCCGTAGATACGCATTTCTCTTCACCTCTCAATGGAGTGCCAACAAAAATCGTCGTGCATGTTACCTTTGGCACGCGTCATAAAATCGCCATCACTGCTATGAGGGCACCAACCTGAGTTTTGTTGTTAAAGACTCAGTCGGTGAAGTGCCAGGCTCATAATCTGAATTTCCCAGGTTCGAGTCCTACCTGGGTCAGCGTTGAGATTTTTCTCCGCAAAACTCCCCGCCCTGCCCTCGGTCAATAGGGGGACACCAATCGGCTTGGAAAGGCCGCCGTCCGTCAAATGACATAACAAATGTTATAGACCATGTTGGCTTTGACGGGAGCTACCATCTGTATCCTAACAGATACCCAGTGGTTTCCCTTCATCCAACCTCCTCTGAACCTTTGCGGTCCTTATGATCTGATCACTAAGTACATTGTATGTAAAAAGGTGCAGCTCATAGGTAAACCAGTTTGTACTTATTTACGCACCTGTAATAAGCATCGGAAGGAACTTCAGGTCATGGTCCGTGTGAAGCCACGGTCGCACGTCAGAGGACACGTCAAGGCATGGTCGCACGTCAGATGATACGTCAAGGCACGGTCGCACATCAGAGGACACGTCAAGGCATGGTCGCACGTCAGAGGACACGTCAAGGCACGGTCGCACGTCAGAGGACACGTCAAGGCACGGTCGCACGTCAGAGGATACGTCAAGGTACAGTCGCACGTCAGAGGACACGTCAAGGCACGGTCCCCCCAGATCCAGCCCTGGGTCTTCTGACCTGATCATTTAGCTCATTACGCGAACTAAAGTGCCGTTGACAGGTAAAACAACCAAAGTAGACCAACGGCTCTGGTAACGTTAGGGTGGGAGGGGGGGGGGGGGGCGAAGAGTGCTCAGTTAACGTCTTGAAAATTCTCATAGGTCATATAGGTCGACACGATCGCTTTTCCTATTAGTGAACCAATGATCTACGAGAATTTTCGAAAGAGTCAACTGCGCAGTCTCATTTTAGGCTGAATGATTGCCGCCGCTCTAAAAACGGATATTCTCTGATTGTAATTCTTGCGTTACGACACAGTGTGATCGCATTCTAATAATGGATCTGTTGGCTGTTACGTGACATTGTTCTACACTGATATTGTTGGTCAATTGCGTGAATTAGAATATTCGTGTTTTTGAATCCGTATGATTTGTATGATTTGAAGAAATCAATTGAAATATTTAGATTAACGTTGAAATAAAAATAATAAATAAAAAAAACATTTTTCCGAAATTTTTTTCTAAAAACTTTCAAAATGGAAACAAATCGTTAAATTATTATTATATCATTCATATCCTATTGATTTCAAAATGAAAGGTCTTAATTATTATATTTTTGGTTGGGTTGTTTTAATTGTCAGCATGATTTTTTTTTTACCTTCACTGGCCCAATGAAGTCAATAGGACTTAATGGCTCAGATGTAGATACAGGAAAAGGGTTGAATTGTTTTATCTCTGAGCGGCACTTTTTTTGCTCACAATGGTTCAAATGGTCAGGCCGCAAGGACTCCGAGGGTTCAGAGCAGTTTGGAGGGAGGGGAATCATTGGACAGTTGTTACGAGACAGATGGTCGTTTCTCGTAAAGTTCACCTAACGTGCTCTTTAACGTGCACAAGTTATGGCAGTAGTTTCATCACAACCGGCAAGTCCCCCGGAAGTGCTTTCCCCCCCTATGTCGCAATCGTCCACGTTGCCTTCTTGACTTGGACCCCCTATGTCGCAATCGACCGGAAATTGACCTGTGCTGGGCCACGTTGCCTTCTGAACTTTGACCCTTATATTGCAATCAACAGGAAATTGACCCTGGCGTTGCAACTGTCATGGTATTAATAATTCATAATTAATAATTCATAATTAATAATTCATAATTGAAAATTCCTCCCCCTTTTAACCCTTGGTGCTATCTAGTTTTTAACTCTAATTTTAAGTCCTCCTTCTCGAATAGTCTCGATTTTTCTTTATTTCAGTCTTACCTATATTTTAAGCCCTGGATTTTGCAGACCCTCCTGGTTGACCTACATTTTAAGACCTACCTATATTTTAAGCCCCCTCCTTCCCTCGGATTACAAGTCTCAGAATAATTCCGCAGAAAAGGATGACACAAGTCTCAATTGTAAAAATCAACTCTCAAAGTTGTATTCTTATTAATTAAAACCCTTTCTATTAAAAGTTACCTCTATTACAAATCTTTTGCTATTCATTTTGCCAGGACTGCTAAACGATTCCCTTTTATTAAAACTCTGGTATTTATTTTTTCCAACCCCGTTAATCGATCCCCTAGTAAATAAAAACTCTCACTTACCTTTATTAAAAATCATCCAGCGCTCGTAATAAATCAGTTTACTCTAGTTGCGTTTAATCGGAAAAAAAAAAAATCATTCCATCGCTAGCGTACCGCCACGTTAATTTCGGGGAAAAGCCTCATCGGATCCAAGGTCCACGTATTTTACTAGAAGAATGCTTTTGCATACCTCCTGGTTGACCTATATTTTAAGCTCCCCTTCTCGAATAGTCTCGTTTTTTCTTTATTTCAGTCTCACCTATATTTTAAACCCTCCACTTGCAAACCCCCATGGTTGAGCTATATTTTAAGCCCTCCTTCTCGAATAGTCTCGATTTTCTTTATTTCAGACTCACCTATATGTTAAGCCCTGGATTTTGCATACCTCCTGGTTGACATATATTTTAAACCCTCCACTTGCAAACCCCCATGGTTGAGCTATATTTTAAGCCCTCCTTCTCGAATAGTCTCGATTTTCTTTATTTCAGACTCACCTATATGTTAAGCCCTGGATTTTGCATACCTCCTGGTTGACATATATTTTAAACCCTCCACTTGCAAACCCCCATGGTTGAGCTATATTTTAAGCCCTCCTTCTCGAATAGTCTCGATTTTCTTTATTTCAGACTCACCTATATGTTAAGCCCTGGATTTTGCATACCTCCTGGTTGACATATATTTTAAACCCTCCACTTGCAAACCCCCATGGTTGAGCTATATTTTAAGCCCTCCTTCTCGAATAGTCTCGATTTTCTTTATTTCAGTCTCACCTATATGTTAAGCCCTGGATTTTGCATACCTCCTGGTTGACATATATTTTAAACCCTCCACTTGCAAACCCCCATGGTTGAGCTATATTTTAAGCCCTCCTTCTCGAATAGTCTCGATTTTCTTTATTTCAGACTCACCTATATGTTAAGCCCTGGATTTTGCATACCTCCTGGTTGACATATATTTTAAACCCTCCACTTGCAAACCCCCATGGTTGAGCTATATTTTAAGCCCTCCTTCTCGAATAGTCTCGATTTTCTTTATTTCAGACTCACCTATATGTTAAGCCCTGGATTTTGCATACCTCCTGGTTGACATATATTTTAAACCCTCCACTTGCAAACCCCCATGGTTGAGCTATATTTTAAGCCCTCCTTCTCGAATAGTCTCGATTTTCTTTATTTCAGACTCACCTATATGTTAAGCCCTGGATTTTGCATACCTCCTGGTTGACATATATTTTAAACCCTCCACTTGCAAACCCCCATGGTTGAGCTATATTTTAAGCCCTCCTTCTCGAATAGTCTCGATTTTCTTTATTTCAGACTCACCTATATGTTAAGCCCTGGATTTTGCATACCTCCTGGTTGACATATATTTTAAGCCCTGGATTTTGTAGCCCCCTGGTTGACCTATATTTTAAGCCAACTCCTTCCCACGGATTACAAGTCTCAGAATAATTCCGCAGAAAAGGATGACACAAGTCTCAATTGTAAAAATCAACTCTCAAAGTTGTATTCTTATTAATTAAAACCCTTTCTATTAAAAGTTACCTCTATTACAAATCTTTTGCTATTCATTTTGCCAGGCCTGCTAAACGATTCCCTTTTATTAAAACTCCGGTATATATTTTTTCCAACCCCGTTAATCGATCCCCTAGTAAATAAAAACTCTCACTTACCTTTATTAAAAATCATCCAGCGCTCGTAATAAATCAGTTTACTCTAGTTGCGTTTAATCGGAAAAAAAAAAATCATTCCGTCGCTAGCGTACCTCCACGTTAATTTCGGGAAAAAGCCTCATCGGATCCAAGGTTCACGTATTTTACTAGAAGAATGACACAGTAACTGTTCCACAGAAAAATTAATAAAATTTGGTTTAAATTATTCGTAGGACTTGTATATAAGATCTAGCTTTAGACGTTCACCAGCCTAAAAGTTTACAGTGTATCGGAAATCGTACGTTTCCTGTTGACATCCTTCAGATCGTTTATCCGTGGGTAGCAACAGCACTTTCGCCACATCACACGATACGGTGCAATCCTTTATCAGCTGGAAGGTCAAATGTCCAGCGCTTCACTGTGTCTGCATTTGACACTGATAAGGTTTAAAAATAGATGTTTCCTAGAATCCACATTGCCTTCTCAGATTGGACTTTGAACCCTATGTCGCAACCGACCATATTTTAAGTCCTCTTCATAGAACCCCTGGTTGACTTATATTTTAAGTCCCCTTCTCGAATTTTCTTGTTTTTCCCCTGTTTAACCCATATTTTAAGCCCTCCCCTCTTCATAGATCCACCTATATTTTAAGCCCTCCCCTCTTTAAACCAAATCAGTTTTTGCGCATTTAATCGGTGTCATCCAACGTCCATACTATTTTTAGTACGTCTCCTGTATTTAAAAAAAAAAAAAAATAAATAAAAAATATTGGCTTTCGTCGCCGTATTTGAACGCGCTACCTCAGTACCGATAGCTGAAGCGTCATCGCCAGGGCGCGGATTTTTGCGGAGATAAATCTCAACTCTGGCCCTGCTATCCGCTCGACAATATTTGCTACTGATAAAACGATTTCCTTCATTAAAAATAAAAACTAATTAAATAATGGGGTATCACTGGGAAAATACTGGGAAGAACCCAAACTGATTTCGTGCTAAAACATCTCCAGATTTCAGCTTACTTGAAAAACTATTGTTAGAAATGAACCAGTGCCTCGAATCACTCAACTTCCATAAGAATACACAATTATGGTACAGTGTCGGGAAGAAATATGTTTCAACGAAATTCAATTGCATGTATTACGATCAGAAAAATAATTTAGTGGACAAAGTTTAAAATAGTTATTAAATGGTACCTTACAGTGCAAGTGCGCTTCAGGCGAAAAGCCTCCCCTTCGAACACTGCACCCCGTTTTTCCGAAGTAACTGTGTCACAAGTCTTCCTACATCATCCCTAAACAGAGAATCGGATTCAATGTGCAAGAAGATCAAGACCTCATTTGAAGGAGCACATAGTGGATACTGTACTCCATAGTGAAATGAACATTGGCCTCTTGCGGGACCTAGTTATATCCCTACTCGAAGAGAATTACTAATGAAAACGTGCTATTGTTAATGTATGTAATTCCGACAAAAAATGTTTTGTCTGTTTTAGCCACTTTGTATCCTGCAATAGGAAACACTGAACACCTTAACAACTATATACATTTAGAAGAAAACACATCAGGTCTAATTTTCCCTTTAACAATCTGGATACGAGAAAGAGATGTTCCCACTCTACATCACACCATTCAGATTTAAAGCGCACGCAAATCTCCTACTGTTATCAGACGATGAAAAGCAGCATTATTGTTCCATTAAGAATTTGTTTCTATGAAATTCAAAGGGAGAATGCTGTTTTCCATATTATAGGGAATGCAATTAATACATTCCTTGCAGATGGATGTCCTTTAGGTTATGAAATAATCTTATTAGAACGCTTAAAATTGAGATGACACACATTAGCTCCTCCGAGAAGCGCTAGGGGGTAGAAGAATATACCCGTGTAATGAAAATATTCATTCGACATAAAAAAACCTACGCCAATATCGCGTACACTGACGTGCTCCTCTTAGCTGATGTGTTTGGTGGCAGATACTGACCCCTGCTATGTTTACACAGCTCCTGCCTTCATACCTGAAGATGACAAATACTAGAGTTGATAACCTACAATGTATCTTTTTGGAAGGCATACGAGGAGGAATTTTGGTGATATGCAGACAACGAGCATTTAGAATGAAAAACTGATTGCAAGTTTGCTTTACTGTCATGCAAACCTGAAAAGAGATGAAATGGGTAGTACTTTACCCATGATACACCCTGTGACTAGGTCGTTAAATCAAATTACATGCATAAACGAAAATTAGAAAAACAACGAAATGCTTGGTAAATTCAATGAGAATCACTAAAATGTAAAGAGTGTTGGAATATCTGTAAATGCACACACATTTCAGTGGATAGGTGAATATTTTCACAATTCTTTGGAAGTGGAAGGCACAATAACTGTAAAACATACTGTGACGAGAGAGAAAGTATAAAAATGTAGTGGGATGGTGGTAAAAATCGCTTCAAAACAGAAAATTACAACGCAAATACTGAAAGATAGAAAAAAAACGACTATTCGACGGTTATTCCAAGCTGCTATCTCACGCTATTGTCAGATTTCCTGGTACTATAGTTCCCTGGTACGTAGCGCATAAGTGTGGGTGTAGTTGGCTATTTTTCGTTGCAAACACAAGTTGTTTTCACTATTAGTTATTTTTCCTGCATGAGAATACACATTTCTATACTACATTGCGTACACACGGATGGACGAATATCACAAAATACTTTGCATATAGAAAACATCAGTAAAGAACCACAGAAGTTTGGAAATTTAAAATCTGAAAACTCAGTGTTTATAAGAAAACAACAATATTTTCAGTATTTCCATGAAACGTTGAGTCCCAGAATCGATCCGCTAGACCTGACTTTGCATTCTCTGACTTCAACCACCGATAAAACGTAATGTCAGCTCTCTCGTCGGTTATCCCAAGCCGCTATCTCTTTTCAGAGTTTCTGGTCCCCTCGGTACGTTTGAATAAGCGCATAAGTGTGGGTGAAAATGGCTATTTTTCGCTGCAAACACAAGTTTTTCGACAAAGATAGGGTGTTTCACTACAATCTAACATTGGATTTCATGTGTGTTTAGTTATTTTTCCTGCATGAGAATATTTCTAATTAATCTCATAGACAGCAGGTTAGTTACTTCGGATCTAACAAAGCCAAGGTTTGAGATCCATAGTAAGACATTAACGTTTGTGTTGTTTTCCTACCAAGATCCCGACATCCTCTCACCCCCTTCTACTGGGTCGTATGAAAAAATCCTGTAACTATTACGAGAATTAGCTGCGTGAAGGCGTATTTATTTTTAAAGCAAAGACACACTAATATCGGACTCGTTAGCTAGAGAACGATATATTAACTTGCTAAAGTTTGATTTTAACGATCAGATAGTGTATACATCACCACTTTTTTAGTTCATACTAATATCTTCTAACTTTTAAAGGAAATATTATTTCATTATAAGCGATTTCATACAAAGAGATACGCACTCTATGCTTCACATTTAAATCTATAGAGATACCGTCACTACCCATGGAACACATCTGTGAAAAAACACGCTATGATAGGGTTTGAGAAAGATTTTTAGCCCATGGGGGTGGTGCACTGCAGGAAAGCACATTATCTTTGTTATCAGAACCTACATGAAAGTTATACTGTTTGGGTTTGTGAAAGATTCTTTAGTTCACAGGACACCGCATTACAGTAAAGCATATTGTCTTGTACGTATGTCTGTCTGTATGTTTGTTTGTCTCTCTCTCTCTCTGTATGTGTGTGTGTTTGTGTCTATGTGTAAATATGTATGTTACTACGAAATGTGTGTAGGTATGTGCATATATGTCAAGATGTAACTGTGTCTTCATGTTTTTCTCTGTAGATGTGTGTGTTTCAATGAATCTTGTATGTGTGCGTATGTGAGTTGTGTATGTTCATGTATGTTAATTTGTTTCTTTATATGTATAAGTTTTCGTGCGTGTGCGTATGTGTTAAGATGTCTGTATGCACATAGTCGTTTCTCTGTATGTATATACGTCTTCATGTTTGTTTCTCTCTCTCTGTATGTGTGTTAAAGTGTCTGTATGTGTTTCATCTTTATGTGTGTGTGTGTGTTTGTTCACATGCAAGAATAAACATATTGTCTTACGGACACTTGCTTGCTACAGAAGAAGCTAACAATTTAAAACGAGACTAGTGGTTATGCAAAATATTTCATCACAGATCTTAACTTGAATACTCATATTTCAGGATGTGTAAGGATTTTTCTTTAGCACGTTCGAATATTTTTTGAGCACGACTGTCTTACGTTACGTTTCCTGTCAGATGCCTCGTAACGAAGAAAGCGTGTGTGTGTGTTTTTACAATACAGAAGAGGACATTCAACCGAGAATATTTCAAACTTAGAATAACACAACATCCTGATGCGTTAAGAACGAAGCGGAGGGATACAAACAGCTGGAAAATGACCTGAAACTATCGAAATCCTGTTGTTTCGCGCAAGGGAACGAAGGACCTCTCACCACCTTCTACTGGGTCGTACGAAAAAATCCTGTAACTGTTACGACAATTAGCTGCGTGAAGGCGTATTTATTTTTACAGCAAAGACACACTAATTTCGGACTCGCTAGCTAGAGAACGATATATTAACTTGCTAAAGTTTGATTTTAACGATCAGATAGTGTATACATCACCACTTTTTTAGTTCATACTAATAACTTCTAACTTTTAAAGGAAATATTGTTTCATTATAAGCGATTTCATACAAAGAGATACGCACTCTATGCTTCACATTTAAATCTATAGAGATAACGGTCACTACCCATGGAACACATCTGTGAAAAAACATGCTATGATAGGGTTTGAGAAAGATTTTTAGCCCATGGGGGTGGTGCACTGCAGGAAAGCACATTATCTTTGATATCAGAACCTACATGAAAGTTATACTGTTTGGGTTTGAGAAAGATTCTTTAGTTCACAGGGCACCGCATGAATAAGCGCATAAGTGTGGGTTAAGATGGCTATTTTTCGCTGCAAACACAAGTTTTTCGACAAAGATAGGGTGTTTCACTACAATCTAACACGGGATTTCATATTTGTTTAGTTATTTTTCCCTGCATATTTCTATACTAGTGTGGAATTCTTAGAAAAGTGGTACTATGTTCGTGTGAAAGTGGTTCCGGCAAGCACACGTTTTTTGATAAGGTCATGCACCCTGTTTGGAAAGAACACTGTCTATGGAGCATTACTCCTGTAAATTCCATAAGCATAATGCTTCGCGATTCTGAGGTCCCCATAACTGATAGACAATACTTTGCGTTTACAGGACCTAACGCATAAAGTCTTTCACACTTCAAACTCAATCATCACATTTCAGAAAGAAAGACGATTGAAAATGAAAGGAGAAGCGTAAGAAAAGCGTCCTACCCAGCATTCTTACATTAAAGGAAAACGTAAGCATTCATTGCCTCAAAACAACTAAGACAGAGGGCGCCATGTGCCAGATTGAAAGGCCTCAAGAAGGTTGAGAACAATGGTTTAACCATCCATTTTTAAGTATTAGGGCGTTCATGTTATAATTTCTTACAACAACGTTCATATCTAGTGAAGATGAAACATTCACTTTTTGTGTAAGCATGTGAATATTACATTTCAGCAACATTCACTTTTCGTGTAAGCATATGAATATTACATTTCAGCTGTATGTGAACCAAACATTCACTTGAGAAGAATATTTTAAAAAACATCAGTGTGAACTCATGGATACATAAACGTGTCTCCTTCTTGTGTCTCTTCATATCTATATACTATTCTTACGAACACAAAAGATAGAACTTTCGAAGGAAGATGATCAGTGCAACAGTTAAAAAACTGATTTTCTGTGTTTTGGGGCTTTTCACCAATGCCATCTAGTGACAAAAATGTTGACTGTCTGATTCGAGTAAAAACAAGATTATTACTTTTAAACAGTCTGTTTATGCATATGTAGGAGAATGATTCTCTGATCTTATGCAAAGTATATTCTTGTGTAATGTATGGTATTATTCAACGGATGTCTTTCTAAGTGTATGCATATATCCGTGCAATAGACTAAGTTTTTTCTCACACACTTGTTTCGTCTCTGTAATTGTATGTTTGTGAGTGCGTATGCTTTCATGTTTGTGTGTGTGTGTGTATGTTTCTGTGTGCGGGTGAGTGTGTATGTGCGTATGTTTTCATGTGTATGTGTGTATACGTCTTCATCTCTCTCTCTCTCGGTGTGTCTGTATGTGTATATGTTATCGTATGTGTACGTGTGCGTTTGTTCACATGCAAGAATAAGCATATTGCCTTACAGACACACCGAGAGAGAGAGACATGAAGACGTATACACACATACACATGAAAACATACGCACATACACACTCACCCGCACACAGAAACATACACACACACACACAAACATGAAAGCATACGCACTCACAAACATACAATTACAGAGACGAAACAAGTGTGTGAGAAAAAACTTAGTCTATTGCACGGATATATGCATACACTTAGAAAGACATCCGTTGAATAATACCATACATTACACAAGAATATACTTTGCATAAGATCAGAGAATCATTCTCCTACATATGCATAAACAGACTGTTTAAAAGTAATAATCTTGTTTTTACTCGAATCAGACAGTCAACATTTTTGTCACTAGATGGCATTGGTGAAAAGCCCCAAAACACAGAAAATCAGTTTTTTAACTGTTGCACTGATCATCTTCCTTCGAAAGTTCTATCTTTTGTGTTCGTAAGAATAGTATATAGATATGAAGAGACACAAGAAGGAGACACGTTTATGTATCCATGAGTTCACACTGATGTTTTTTAAAATATTCTTCTCAAGTGAATGTTTGGTTCACATACAGCTGAAATGTAATATTCATATGCTTACACGAAAAGTGAATGTTGCTGAAATGTAATATTCACATGCTTACACAAAAAGTGAATGTTTCATCTTCACTAGATATGAACGTTGTTGTAAGAAATTATAACATGAACGCCCTAATACTTAAAAATGGATGGTTAAACCATTGTTCTCAACCTTCTTGAGGCCTTTCAATCTGGCACATGGCGCCCTCTGTCTTAGTTGTTTTGAGGCAATGAATGCTTACGTTTTCCTTTAATGTAAGAATGCTGGGTAGGACGCTTTTCTTACGCTTCTCCTTTCATTTTCAATCGTCTTTCTTTCTGAAATGTGATGATTGAGTTTGAAGTGTGAAAGACTTTATGCGTTAGGTCCTGTAAACGCAAAGTATTGTCTATCAGTTATGGGGACCTCAGAATCGCGAAGCATTATGCTTATGGAATTTACAGGAGTAATGCTCCATAGACAGTGTTCTTTCCAAACAGGGTGCATGACCTTATCAAAAAACGTGTGCTTGCCGGAACCACTTTCACACGAACATAGTACCACTTTTCTAAGAATTCCACACTAGTATAGAAATATGCAGGGAAAAATAACTAAACAAATATGAAATCCCGTGTTAGATTGTAGTGAAACACCCTATCTTTGTCGAAAAACTTGTGTTTGCAGCGAAAAATAGCCATCTTAACCCACACTTATGCGCTTATTCATGCGGTGCCCTGTGAACTAAAGAATCTTTCTCAAACCCAAACAGTATAACTTTCATGTAGGTTCTGATATCAAAGATAATGTGCTTTCCTGCAGTGCACCACCCCCATGGGCTAAAAATCTTTCTCAAACCCTATCATAGCATGTTTTTTCACAGATGTGTTCCATGGGTAGTGACCGTTATCTCTATAGATTTAAATGTGAAGCATAGAGTGCGTATCTCTTTGTATGAAATCGCTTATAATGAAACAATATTTCCTTTAAAAGTTAGAAGTTATTAGTATGAACTAAAAAAGTGGTGATGTATACACTATCTGATCGTTAAAATCAAACTTTAGCAAGTTAATATATCGTTCTCTAGCTAGCGAGTCCGAAATTAGTGTGTCTTTGCTGTAAAAATAAATACGCCTTCACGCAGCTAATTGTCGTAACAGTTACAGGATTTTTTCGTACGACCCAGTAGAAGGTGGTGAGAGGTCCTTCGTTCCCTTGCGCGAAACAACAGGATTTCGATAGTTTCAGGTCATTTTCCAGCTGTTTGTATCCCTCCGCTTCGTTCTTAACGCATCAGGATGTTGTGTTATTCTAAGTTTGAAATATTCTCGGTTGAATGTCCTCTTCTGTATTGTAAAAACACACACACACGCTTTCTTCGTTACGAGGCATCTGACAGGAAACGTAACGTAAGACAGTCGTGCTCAAAAAATATTCGAACGTGCTAAAGAAAAATCCTTACACATCCTGAAATATGAGTATTCAAGTTAAGATCTGTGATGAAATATTTTGCATAACCACTAGTCTCGTTTTAAATTGTTAGCTTCTTCTGTAGCAAGCAAGTGTCCGTAAGACAATATGTTTATTCTTGCATGTGAACAAACACACACACACACATAAAGATGAAACACATACAGACACTTTAACACACATACAGAGAGAGAGAAACAAACATGAAGACGTATATACATACAGAGAAACGACTATGTGCATACAGACATCTTAACACATACGCACACGCACGAAAACTTATACATATAAAGAAACAAATTAACATACATGAACATACACAACTCACATACGCACACATACAAGATTCATTGAAACACACACATCTACAGAGAAAAACATGAAGACACAGTTACATCTTGACATATATGCACATACCTACACACATTTCGTAGTAACATACATATTTACACATAGACACAAACACACACACATACAGAGAGAGAGAGAGACAAACAAACATACAGACAGACATACGTACAAGACAATATGCTTTACTGTAATGCGGTGTCCTGTGAACTAAAGAATCTTTCACAAACCCAAACAGTATAACTTTCATGTAGGTTCTGATAACAAAGATAATGTGCTTTCCTGCAGTGCACCACCCCCATGGGCTAAAAATCTTTCTCAAACCCTATCATAGCGTGTTTTTTCACAGATGTGTTCCATGGGTAGTGACGGTATCTCTATAGATTTAAATGTGAAGCATAGAGTGCGTATCTCTTTGTATGAAATCGCTTATAATGAAATAATATTTCCTTTAAAAGTTAGAAGATATTAGTATGAACTAAAAAAGTGGTGATGTATACACTATCTGATCGTTAAAATCAAACTTTAGCAAGTTAATATATCGTTCTCTAGCTAACGAGTCCGATATTAGTGTGTCTTTGCTTTAAAAATAAATACGCCTTCACGCAGCTAATTCTCGTAATAGTTACAGGATTTTTTCATACGACCCAGTAGAAGGGGGTGAGAGGATGTCGGGATCTTGGTAGGAAAACAACACAAACGTTAATGTCTTACTATGGATCTCAAACCTTGGCTTTGTTAGATCCGAAGTAACTAACCTGCTGTCTATGAGATTAATTAGAAATATTCTCATGCAGGAAAAATAACTAAACACACATGAAATCCAATGTTAGATTGTAGTGAAACACCCTATCTTTGTCGAAAAACTTGTGTTTGCAGCGAAAAATAGCCATTTTCACCCACACTTATGCGCTTATTCAAACGTACCGAGGGGACCAGAAACTCTGAAAAGAGATAGCGGCTTGGGATAACCGACGAGAGAGCTGACATTACGTTTTATCGGTGGTTGAAGTCAGAGAATGCAAAGTCAGGTCTAGCGGATCGATTCTGGGACTCAACGTTTCATGGAAATACTGAAAATATTGTTGTTTTCTTATAAACACTGAGTTTTCAGATTTTAAATTTCCAAACTTCTGTGGTTCTTTACTGATGTTTTCTATATGCAAAGTATTTTGTGATATTCGTCCATCCGTGTGTACGCAATGTAGTATAGAAATGTGTATTCTCATGCAGGAAAAATAACTAATAGTGAAAACAACTTGTGTTTGCAACGAAAAATAGCCAACTACACCCACACTTATGCGCTACGTACCAGGGAACTATAGTACCAGGAAATCTGACAATAGCGTGAGATAGCAGCTTGGAATAACCGTCGAATAGTCGTTTTTTTTCTATCTTTCAGTATTTGCGTTGTAATTTTCTGTTTTGAAGCGATTTTTACCACCATCCCACTACATTTTTATACTTTCTCTCTCGTCACAGTATGTTTTACAGTTATTGTGCCTTCCACTTCCAAAGAATTGTGAAAATATTCACCTATCCACTGAAATGTGTGTGCATTTACAGATATTCCAACACTCTTTACATTTTAGTGATTCTCATTGAATTTACCAAGCATTTCGTTGTTTTTCTAATTTTCGTTTATGCATGTAATTTGATTTAACGACCTAGTCACAGGGTGTATCATGGGTAAAGTACTACCCATTTCATCTCTTTTCAGGTTTGCATGACAGTAAAGCAAACTTGCAATCAGTTTTTCATTCTAAATGCTCGTTGTCTGCATATCACCAAAATTCCTCCTCGTATGCCTTCCAAAAAGATACATTGTAGGTTATCAACTCTAGTATTTGTCATCTTCAGGTATGAAGGCAGGAGCTGTGTAAACATAGCAGGGGTCAGTATCTGCCACCAAACACATCAGCTAAGAGGAGCACGTCAGTGTACGCGATATTGGCGTAGGTTTTTTTATGTCGAATGAATATTTTCATTACACGGGTATATTCTTCTACCCCCTAGCGCTTCTCGGAGGAGCTAATGTGTGTCATCTCAATTTTAAGCGTTCTAATAAGATTATTTCATAACCTAAAGGACATCCATCTGCAAGGAATGTATTAATTGCATTCCCTATAATATGGAAAACAGCATTCTCCCTTTGAATTTCATAGAAACAAATTCTTAATGGAACAATAATGCTGCTTTTCATCGTCTGATAACAGTAGGAGATTTGCGTGCGCTTTAAATCTGAATGGTGTGATGTAGAGTGGGAACATCTCTTTCTCGTATCCAGATTGTTAAAGGGAAAATTAGACCTGATGTGTTTTCTTCTAAATGTATATAGTTGTTAAGGTGTTCAGTGTTTCCTATTGCAGGATACAAAGTGGCTAAAACAGACAAAACATTTTTTGTCGGAATTACATACATTAACAATAGCACGTTTTCATTAGTAATTCTCTTCGAGTAGGGATATAACTAGGTCCCGCAAGAGGCCAATGTTCATTTCACTATGGAGTACAGTATCCACTATGTGCTCCTTCAAATGAGGTCTTGATCTTCTTGCACATTGAATCCGATTCTCTGTTTAGGGATGATGTAGGAAGACTTGTGACACAGTTACTTCGGAAAAACGGGGTGCAGTGTTCGAAGGGGAGGCTTTTCGCCTGAAGCGCACTTGCACTGTAAGGTACCATTTAATAACTATTTTAAACTTTGTCCACTAAATTATTTTTCTGATCGTAATACATGCAATTGAATTTCGTTGAAACATATTTCTTCCCGACACTGTACCATAATTGTGTATTCTTATGGAAGTTGAGTGATTCGAGGCACTGGTTCATTTCTAACAATAGTTTTTCAAGTAAGCTGAAATCTGGAGATGTTTTAGCACGAAATCAGTTTGGGTTCTTCCCAGTATTTTCCCAGTGATACCCCATTATTTAATTAGTTTTTATTTTTAATGAAGGAAATCGTTTTATCAGTAGCAAATATTGTCGAGCGGATAGCAGGGCCAGAGTTGAGATTTATCTCCGCAAAAATCCGCGCCCTGGCGATGACGCTTCAGCTATCGGTACTGAGGTAGCGCGTTCAAATACGGCGACGAAAGCCAATATTTTTTATTTATTTTTTTTTTTTTTTAAATACAGGAGACGTACTAAAAATAGTATGGACGTTGGATGACACCGATTAAATGCGCAAAAACTGATTTGGTTTAAAGAGGGGAGGGCTTAAAATATAGGTGGATCTATGAAGAGGGGAGGGCTTAAAATATGGGTTAAACAGGGGAAAAACAAGAAAATTCGAGAAGGGGACTTAAAATATAAGTCAACCAGGGGTTCTATGAAGAGGACTTAAAATATGGTCGGTTGCGACATAGGGTTCAAAGTCCAATCTGAGAAGGCAATGTGGATTCTAGGAAACATCTATTTTTAAACCTTATCAGTGTCAAATGCAGACACAGTGAAGCGCTGGACATTTGACCTTCCAGCTGATAAAGGATTGCACCGTATCGTGTGATGTGGCGAAAGTGCTGTTGCTACCCACGGATAAACGATCTGAAGGATGTCAACAGGAAACGTACGATTTCCGATACACTGTAAACTTTTAGGCTGGTGAACGTCTAAAGCTAGATCTTATATACAAGTCCTACGAATAATTTAAACCAAATTTTATTAATTTTTCTGTGGAACAGTTACTGTGTCATTCTTCTAGTAAAATACGTGAACCTTGGATCCGATGAGGCTTTTTCCCGAAATTAACGTGGAGGTACGCTAGCGACGGAATGATTTTTTTTTTTCCGATTAAACGCAACTAGAGTAAACTGATTTATTACGAGCGCTGGATGATTTTTAATAAAGGTAAGTGAGAGTTTTTATTTACTAGGGGATCGATTAACGGGGTTGGAAAAAATATATACCGGAGTTTTAATAAAAGGGAATCGTTTAGCAGGCCTGGCAAAATGAATAGCAAAAGATTTGTAATAGAGGTAACTTTTAATAGAAAGGGTTTTAATTAATAAGAATACAACTTTGAGAGTTGATTTTTACAATTGAGACTTGTGTCATCCTTTTCTGCGGAATTATTCTGAGACTTGTAATCCGTGGGAAGGAGTTGGCTTAAAATATAGGTCAACCAGGGGGCTACAAAATCCAGGGCTTAAAATATATGTCAACCAGGAGGTATGCAAAATCCAGGGCTTAACATATAGGTGAGTCTGAAATAAAGAAAATCGAGACTATTCGAGAAGGAGGGCTTAAAATATAGCTCAACCATGGGGGTTTGCAAGTGGAGGGTTTAAAATATATGTCAACCAGGAGGTATGCAAAATCCAGGGCTTAACATATAGGTGAGTCTGAAATAAAGAAAATCGAGACTATTCGAGAAGGAGGGCTTAAAATATAGCTCAACCATGGGGGTTTGCAAGTGGAGGGTTTAAAATATATGTCAACCAGGAGGTATGCAAAATCCAGGGCTTAACATATAGGTGAGTCTGAAATAAAGAAAATCGAGACTATTCGAGAAGGAGGGCTTAAAATATAGCTCAACCATGGGGGTTTGCAAGTGGAGGGTTTAAAATATATGTCAACCAGGAGGTATGCAAAATCCAGGGCTTAACATATAGGTGAGTCTGAAATAAAGAAAATCGAGACTATTCGAGAAGGAGGGCTTAAAATATAGCTCAACCATGGGGGTTTGCAAGTGGAGGGTTTAAAATATATGTCAACCAGGAGGTATGCAAAATCCAGGGCTTAACATATAGGTGAGACTGAAATAAAGAAAATCGAGACTATTCGAGAAGGAGGGCTTAAAATATAGCTCAACCATGGGGGTTTGCAAGTGGAGGGTTTAAAATATATGTCAACCAGGAGGTATGCAAAATCCAGGGCTTAACATATAGGTGAGTCTGAAATAAAGAAAATCGAGACTATTCGAGAAGGAGGGCTTAAAATATAGCTCAACCATGGGGGTTTGCAAGTGGAGGGTTTAAAATATATGTCAACCAGGAGGTATGCAAAATCCAGGGCTTAACATATAGGTGAGTCTGAAATAAAGAAAATCGAGACTATTCGAGAAGGAGGGCTTAAAATATAGCTCAACCATGGGGGTTTGCAAGTGGAGGGTTTAAAATATATGTCAACCAGGAGGTATGCAAAATCCAGGGCTTAACATATAGGTGAGTCTGAAATAAAGAAAATCGAGACTATTCGAGAAGGAGGGCTTAAAATATAGCTCAACCATGGGGGTTTGCAAGTGGAGGGTTTAAAATATAGGTGAGACTGAAATAAAGAAAAAACGAGACTATTCGAGAAGGGGAGCTTAAAATATAGGTCAACCAGGAGGTATGCAAAAGCATTCTTCTAGTAAAATACGTGGACCTTGGATCCGATGAGGCTTTTCCCCGAAATTAACGTGGCGGTACGCTAGCGATGGAATGATTTTTTTTTTTTCCGATTAAACGCAACTAGAGTAAACTGATTTATTACGAGCGCTGGATGATTTTTAATAAAGGTAAGTGAGAGTTTTTATTTACTAGGGGATCGATTAACGGGGTTGGAAAAAATAAATACCAGAGTTTTAATAAAAGGGAATCGTTTAGCAGTCCTGGCAAAATGAATAGCAAAAGATTTGTAATAGAGGTAACTTTTAATAGAAAGGGTTTTAATTAATAAGAATACAACTTTGAGAGTTGATTTTTACAATTGAGACTTGTGTCATCCTTTTCTGCGGAATTATTCTGAGACTTGTAATCCGAGGGAAGGAGGGGGCTTAAAATATAGGTAGGTCTTAAAATGTAGGTCAACCAGGAGGGTCTGCAAAATCCAGGGCTTAAAATATAGGTGAGACTGAAATAAAGAAAAATCGAGACTATTCGAGAAGGAGGACTTAAAATTAGAGTTAAAAACTAGATAGCACCAAGGGTTAAAAGGGGGAGGAATTTTCAATTATGAATTATTAATTATGAATTATTAATTATGAATTATTAATACCATGACAGTTGCAACGCCAGGGTCAATTTCCTGTTGATTGCAATATAAGGGTCAAAGTTCAGAAGGCAACGTGGCCCAGCACAGGTCAATTTCCGGTCGATTGCGACATAGGGGGTCCAAGTCAAGAAGGCAACGTGGACGATTGCGACATAGGGGGGGAAAGCACTTCCGGGGGACTTGCCGGTTGTGATGAAACTACTTATGGCTCTCAGGTTCACTTGGCTACGGCTTAACGTCCCATCCGACGGACAGTGGCATTTCCAAGCCCATCAGTGTCCCCTCCTGACCGAGAGAAGTGCGGGGAGTTCTGCGGACATAAGTCTCAACATTCGCCCAGCTGGGACTCCAATTTGGGAACTGCAGATTACCGATTACGATTCAGGCGCGATATCCACCATCAACACCCACCTCCGAGTGGCACTATTTTTTTTGGTTCACAACTGAAATTCTAGGTCCCAAAAAACCAATTTTTTAGAATTGAACAATGGAAAAGTAGGCCCATGACGCTGTTTAGGGGACATTAAAACGGATTTTTCTGTTTGGTTTAATTAGGATCACAGGAATTTCTTTTCAAATAAGAAAAGGATCGCAGAAATTCGCTAGATTTTGCCTTATTTTCAGCGATCATTCTCGATCGGAATACTTTAATAGGATATGTTTTCTACCTATATATTTTCTTACAGACATCTATTTCGTGAATTTCAGTTGACAATTAAAAATTAGCTGATTGTGAGTTAGTGCGTGACAAAGGATGACGCTAATTATGACCATCATGCAGAAGTTGTAAAGCTCTGAAAATCTGCACTTAGGGGTAATTCGGATCGTAGTTCTCGGGAGAAAAAATCCGAAGCGTTGACAGGTTGAAGATCGAATCGATCTTCAACCTGTCAACGTCACGTCAAGGTCAGAGAGAGGTGAAGCAGAGATCAAAGCTTGACATAAAAGTGCTAGAAATGTGAATATTGGTATATAGGAGTACTTCGGATCACAGATCCCAGAAGCTTTAAAAATCTCGGATTCTTTGTGTGTTGGGGCTTCGAGATCAAAAATTAAATTTTAATATACCACTTTTAGAGAGCTAAATTTGATGCCTACGGGCAGGGACGTACCTAGAATTTAGTTCGGGGCAGTCTGAGAATAAGCCTTGAGTAGGGTTTCCCAGTTACTAAAACATTCCACCGAACAGGAAAGATTAAAATGATATTCTACATGAGATTTTATAATTGTTGTTTTAATATATTTTTAGTGCCAGAATAACATATGGGGCTAAGATAAAGTTGTATAAAACTTCCAACTGTTATTGTTCAATTTATTTTTAATATTTTTAAACTGAACGAAATAAAGACAATTGTTTTGGAGTTCAAAGCAGATAGACGAGTTCGATATTTAGTAGAAGACGACAGGGTTCTCAGCGGGCTTATTTTTATTGAGGGAGGGTGGGTAATGAAAACCCAGAGATAATGAAAATGGAAATTCTACACAATACATTAATAATATTATTTCACAAATATTTTTGCAATTTTTTTTTGTAGTTCATTTTTCAAACGAACTAATGTCATCATTTTGTTTGTTTTATCTGTCTGTACACTTTCATCTTTTTTGTTTTAACAGATTAATTTAAAATTCCTGTTGAATTGGATGGGTATTGATGACACCCCGTAGGCAGAGACGTACAGTCGCTCAAAAAAGTATACAGACGCTATGGTTGATTACAGAATTCAGAAAAAATATCTGGCAACAATATTTTTAGAAATTAAGGGTTTGGCAACCTTCGTGTACATACACGAAGGTTGCCAGATTTTTAATTTCGAAAAAAATCGTTATCAGACATTTTTGCTGAATTCTGTAATCAAACAGATTGTTCGGATATTTTTTTGAGCGACTGTACCTCCCATGGCCGAGTGGTTAGCACGCTTGGCTACTGATTTAAGGGACCTGGGTTCGAGCCCCAGGTAAGGCATGGATGTATGTGTTGTTTTTCTGCTGAGGTCCTGCCATCCTCTCAAACCTTCTACTATGGCATATAAACTGACAGGCTCCTGTCAGACCTTTGTGGCAAGCAGCTGCTTGAGGGGGTATTTATTTATTTTATTTACCTCCCCTGCCTACGAGGATATTTCTTGTCGTAGATCTTAGAAAGCTTATGAAAAATTGGATCCGACGTCTCCATTTAGAGGTCATATTTCAGTCAAACTGTAATAATAATAATAACTACACCTAACAGAAACTTGGAACATCATGTACAGGGGTATTCGAGTCCTGCATCTCTGAAGAGTTGCGGAATTCTGGATACACCAATCCGTTGAAGTCGATTAGAGGTCGAATTTCGATCCACGTGGATGGGTTGTTTTACCTCTGAGCGGCATTTTTTTGCACACCATGGGCTAAATGGCCAGGTCACCAGGACCCCGAATGCTCAGAAAAGGTTGGGGGAGGGGACCAACTGGAACAGCTGTTGGGAGACAGATGGTAGCCTCCCGTCAAAGCCATCCAGCGTGTTCTTTAACGTGCACAGAGTATGGCTCTCCCAAACACGGGGCCACGGCTTAACGTCCCATCCGACGACGACGGCCTTTCCAAGCCCATCGGTGTCCCCTACTGACCGTGGGCAGGGCGAAGAATTTTGCGGAGATAAATCTCAACGCTGACCCAGCTGGGACTCGAACCTGGGAACTACAGATTATGAGCCTAGCGCGCTACCGACTGAGCCACCCCCTTTCAGGATGAGTACCCCGTTATTGATTAAACGAAAATAATTCTACTCATATTACTTTAGCTAAACTTTTTGCAGCTAGTATTAATTAATTACGAAAAAATAACAGTTTTAATAACAGCAGAAATAAGATTTGATAATAGAATTTTATTCTTTTTTATTTGGGATGTTATACTTGAATAATTGAAGGCTGGTTTTGATTATTTGAGGCTATTTAATTATTATTGCATTCCAAAGAAAATTTTCGTATAAATAAAGCTTACAATTTAGAAGCATTGAAATTGCTTCCACAAGTTAAAGGTTTCAATATACTTGTAATTTCAGCTTTATGGAGCCACATGTTTTAACAAATTCTGATAGATCCAATTTGCAGAAGACATTTAGCGATCATCATCATCAACAAGCAGCCATGGGCTACGGATGTTCAACCAGACCGTGCAATTTACTTCTCCAAGCATATCTGTTCTCAGCTACATGTACTGAATCTGGCTATTGCACACCAATTTTAACAATTTCCTTTTCGACATTGTCTGCCCTCCGTATTGTTTCCCCTTCTTTCTGAAGCATTTAGGCACATTGTTCATAACCGCTAATCTATAATTATGCAAACTATAAATTATTGAATTTAGCAAACTCAAACTCAGAATTTCCTAAATATTAAAAGAGTCCATAACACTGACAAAACTTGTGATTTTATTCATTTTAGGTAGTTTTTTATATACCTTTGTAGATTAATTAATGTAAAAATGGTACAAATGGTTAATTGTATAAATCATATATATTGATATAAATTGCAAATCCTTGTGGTAGATTTTAAAGAGGATATTCCACTGACAGGAATAATCTAACCATTTTTTCTGAGATAGGTGTGCAAAAAATGCAACATTTTAAATTTAAGATTAAAGAACGAATACTTTTATGTTGTATAATTACTAACAAAATACTATTTGCATTTTCCGCACCATTCCTTAGCTCAATTAAAACTTTTAAAAAGTGAAAATGCAGGTGAAGGAAAAACTTTATTCCCTTTGAAAACGAGATTTTCATATGCGTCAGTGGCGATATCCGTTATTCCAATTACAGTGGACCCCCGATATAACGCGCATGTCGGGCGGGAAACAACACCCGCGTTATAAGGTGAACCGCGTTATACCGAGCGGCGTGGTGGCGACACAATAAATTTCACACTGTAAGCTTTTCTTTTACTCATCATGCATACAATAATTAAAATAAAAAATAAATAAATACCCCCTCAAGCAGCTGCTTGCCACAGAGGTCTGACAGGAGCCTGTCAGCTTATATGCCATAGTAGAAGGTCTGAGAGGATGGCAGGACCTCAGCAGAAAAACGACACATACATCCATGCCTTATCCGGGACTCGAACCCAGGTCCCTTAGATCAGTAGCCAAGCGCGCTAACCACTCGGCCATGGGACGACACAATAATTAAACACTATTCAAAATACATGCAGGAACTCAATACATACACAATTACTCAATACGCAGTAACAATAAAATGCGATACTCACTAACGCCGCACGGACCTGTATAAACATGTTTGAACTTATCGCGAACATCGCCCGCGCTATAACCGAGTGCGCGGTATAGCGAGCAGCGCTATAACGAAGGTCCACTGTATTATTATTTTTATTATTTGGTTAATTCATTATTTAAATTATTTAGACAAAATGAATTTATTACAGTAGTGTATATTTTTTAGAAAGAAATACTCAAAGCTGTCTCATATACAAATTTACACAGCGAGACAAAAATATCGAAATTACAAAATCTTATAATATTGAAATATGTGTAACAGGCAAAACACTAGTACAGCTACATTTGAGCTTATGACCACAATAGGAATATCATATTACTTTAGTGTTTATGTTTTGCGACGACTTAGACTGATATCCATTTAGTATTCAATTTATTTACCGGAAATCAATCTAGCCGGTCACTCTGACCCCACTTTGACCCAGAATGCAATGCGACAACAGATCTGATCAGTTCTCTCGTATCTGAGATATACTTGTGGTCCAATGACCAACTCCTCTTCCTGATTAGAATGGAAAAATTAAAATGGATTTAAAGAACTTGATCAAACTGATCTACCAATTTTGATGTTGTTTTCCTTTAGGGAACCCATTTTACATTCAATGAGGGAAAAATTAAGTCTTCAAACTTAAAAAAAGTATATATATATTGTAATATATGCACTGACCACTCACATTCTTGCTCTTATTCTCGTGCCTGTGGTAAAGGATCCCCATATCTCTCTTTCCATATTCATTTCCCAATACAATCGTCATGATATTAAGGCATTTTGAGGTGTTGCACTCTCTCAACGGATCTGCGGCTTGCGGGCAATAAACAGAGGAGACACTTTAAAGCAGATATACAACACCAATATCATGCAACATTAGCCTAGAAATCTTCTGCACAGTGGAGTAACGAAATTTGCAAGAGGAGCGAAGCACATTAATAAGAATACACTCCCAAAGTCTGCTATACCATATAAGTCCTGGAAACTGAAGTAACAGAATAAATAACTTTTGAATAAACAAGCATTTTAATCAAATTATCATTTACCAAAATCTACCGGTAGTTTTAATTTAAAAAAAACTGGGTACTAATATTTAAGTATTCATAAATTTTTAAACATAATAATAATGAATAAATAACATTTTTATATTTTATTTAAAAAAAATTGAATTTAGTTAAATTTTGGATATATTGAATTCCTTAAATTTTTTAGGCATATATAATTTTTCATCTCTTTTGGTCAACGGCTGTTCAGGCCTAATGTATCAAAGTGACCTTGACCCTCCAACACGCACTCGCACCTCATTGATTTCATAGTGGAAATGACAGATAAATAAATTTGAATAATATATCCTCAAATATACTATTTACTGTTTCAGCAGACAAACTTTGTGTGATATAATACTTCTGTTTGATTGAAATAAAAGTCAACTGCGACTTCGGTTTTAGTAAGACATGGCCTATATGTAAAGATCTGTGCAAAATCTTTCTTGTACATTGCAAATTAAAAACAAATATATAAATCTAAAATTACTCTATATACATATATATACTTATAATCGTTAAATTACTATATATACATACACTGAAGCGCCATTGAATTAGGGATAGGAGACGTTATCCAAATTCAGTACCTCAAGACAGAGGGCAGATCGTAGATGCCCGACGGATGGGACACTCGATCTCCGAAATTGTCAACGAACTTGGATTTTCTCGTACGACAATTTCAAGAGTGTCCCGGGAAATAAAAATTCCTGCAAAGAAACAAGCACCTGGACAAACTGCAAAGGGCAAACCAGCCTTGAATGATCGTGGGCTTCGCCATCTGATCCGCATTGTATGGACAAATAGCGGTCAGACATTATGTGAAATCACCTCCCATCTGAACGCGGGTTTCAGCCAGGAAGTCAGTGCATAGTCCATGCAACGCTCACTTCATCGTCTCGGCTTTGTGAGCCGCCAACCTACGAGAATCCCACTTCTAACGGCATGACCCAGGGCTCAATATCTTGCCTGGGCTAAAGAACATCGAAATTGAACCATCGAAAATTAGCAACGGATAGCCTGCAGTGATGAATCCCGATTTAAACTTCATCACGCCGATGGGAGCTGAGGGTATGGCACCAACCCCATGAAGCCATGGATCCTGCATGTCAGGTCGCAATAGTACAAGCTAGTGGTGGCTCAGTGATGGCCTGAGGGTCTTCAGTTGAACGTCTGTGGGACCTTTGGTACGTGTACTGACGACTCTCTGTGCATCCCGGTATCTAGAACTCATGGCTGACCATTTACATCCATTTATGGCCATCATTCATCCCAATGGAGATGGCGTCTACCAGCAAGACAACTGTTAATTTCACAGGTCCAGGTTGGCTACTGCATGGTTACAGGAGCATTCTGCTGACTTTGAAATAATGAATTGATCACCTAGAAGTCCAGATTTAAATCCCATCGAAAATCTTTGGGATACCTTCGAGCAGAGTGTTCGGACCTGTCCCACCACGGACTACTTTGAGAGAATTGTGGACAGCTCTGGATGATGCATGGGTCGCCAAACCTGTGGAAAATTTACGCAGTTCTTGCCTCGTCGTATGGAGGCTGTTATGAGGTTTGACTGGTACTGAAATACTTTTTGGTGGTACTGAAATTAAGGTGCGTCTTACAATCGATGGCGTCTAAGAATTGAAGAAATACGGTAATTAGTTTAGTTTTGTTATTAGCAGCCAATATTTCGTGAAATCTTTCCCATTTCTTAATAAAACGGAGAGATATTCCGGCTAATGTGTGGCAGAGTTGCGATATCATTTAACCTTTAACATGCCAGGTTTATAAAACAGAATTTACTCTGGTGGTTGGGAAAAATTTTAAATGCTTCCGGCAGAATTAAAGAATAATTTAAAATCCTATACTGAAATAGCTAATAGACAAAAATAGGTAAGTCATATACCAAAACAATGAACATATTATTTTGAATTTCAAGAAAAAAAAACCTTTGAGAAAAATATCATATATATATATTAATTTTAACAGCACTTTTTGAATTAATAAAGAAGAAAAAGGAGTAATTTCATCGGATTTAAACCCCGTTCTGAAATAACTAATGAACAGAATGCGGCATGCTATATCTCAAAAGAAGTAGCATTTAATTCTATATAATGACAAATAAACAAATTTATTTGAAACAGAATAATTACATAGTACCGTATTTTTTCATGTACAGTAACTGCCAGAAATTTCTTTCCAGTCATTATATTATGTACTATCACTCTCATTATCGACATTTAATACTAACACATTACACAGGTTATTTTGAGAGAATTTACAAAGCTGAAGAAGAAGTTTAATAGCTCATTTAGAAAGAACACTCTCCATGAAAGTTTAGTTTAGGAACATTAAAATAAGGAAGAAAACAACCATAGGCTTCCGTGTCATAAAAAGCCACAGTAATGGCTGCTACAGCAGTTAATAGCTTCTTTTTCATTTTTTAGCTTTATTGAATATATAAATCATCAGGTTTTTATATTCTTTCATAAAACTTTTGTTCATAAACTTTCAGGATTGATTAAAAAAGCATTTGAAATGGCCAATTTCTATGGGAAATGAAATAAACTCTTAGAGCATACTATTCTGGGAACTATAATTCCCAATGGATTGAAAAATAAAAATATGCAGATTAAAAATGAAACGCGCGAAGTGCAGGATGTCGCTAACTTAGAAATAAATTAGGAATATGATAAGCTATGAAAATTTTTATCTAGTCTTTCGTATCAATCGTTATAAGTTGAGTTGGGTTGTTTTACCTCTGACGGGCACTTTTTTTTTCTCACAATGGGTTAAATGTACAGGTCACAAGGACCCCAAAAGTTCAGAGATGATTGAGGGGAGGGGACTTATTGGACAGCTGTTGGTAGACATATAATAGCCCTCCGTGAAGGTCATCCAGAATATTCTTTAACGTGAAAGGGCAAGTGATCAAAAATTGAATGTGTGTACGCAAGGTACGTATATATATTGCAGATTATCAGTACATAGTCGCATATTTCATCAGTACATAGTCGCAGATTTAATCAGTACATAGTCGCAGATTTAATCAGTATATAGTGACCCACCTCGGCTGGTTATACAAGCCTGTAGACCTCTTGGCATTCCATCAGTCAGATGGTTATTGGCATTCTAAAGTATGGCGTTCCAAACTGCACCCAGTTGGGCACGTAGCTGTACCAGGTTCGCCGCCAGAGAGATCTAGCGACCCATAAGGTCGCACACATGCTCAATGGGTGACTAGTCTGGGGAGTATGGTGACCATGGGTGGAACTCCACACCTCTGAGACTGTCCATTATTGCAAGTGCAGTGTGTGGGGTGGAATTGTCCTATTGCAGAATCAGTCCAGGAATTGTAGTAAGGAAGGGTCTTGATACAGGAATAAAGATATCAATGTAACGTCTCGCCTTTTGTGCACCAGAAACATGGAGCAGAGGGGACTGGCTGCCATACATAACCATGCATCATGTATTGTACACCTCTCTTTATTTCGGGGTGGGGAGCGGGTCCCGAAGGACCGCCCAGATGGGGTAAGCACGCATTCCGTCTCACGACACTACACGTGCTTGGCAAGAGAAGCTGGAAGTAGAAGATGAAGTTTGTCTCAGAGGAGATCAGTAGGGACTTGGAGAATGGGTGGTGTTAAAGGAGGTGCAGAGTAGGGTGGGCCAAAAAAATTCAAAAATTTTTTTTTCAAGTCGTAATACCGCGGAAAAGCTGCGAATTGGGGAGACTAAAAAGGGGTAAAAAAAGAAATAAAATCGGTTTATATCTTGCGGTCGCGCATGTGCTCTAAAGTTTGCCGAAATTTGGAAAAATTTATATATTTACGATAATTTTTTATCTTACTTAACTTGTCAATATTTAAATGTAGTAGCTCTAGTCGACTCTTACTCGAACCGATAATGATTTAGAAAAAAGAATGGTTCAAATCGGTTAAAGTCGTCCCCTTGCGCAACAGCTGTCAAATCTAACAAATTCTCGCGCTCGTCGTAACTCGCTCGGGTCAATAACCACGACGCGACCCCCACCTACCACTCTCGCCACCGCGCCGCGCCATTGTTCTGTCAGTCTGCACTTATTCCTCGTGTTTGATGTGTGTTTCGTTCGCTCTTCCAGTTATTATTTTGGCATTTGCACGAATTTCCACTACAAGGTCTCTATTTGGATGGGAGGAAGGACGACACGTTAGTAGTAGATCTAGCTCATTCGAAAAGGTTCTGTAGAGTAAAAAAGGAAGAGCATTACTCGCTAATTCAAGAACCTGGTTCAGTCTACATCGGCCATGTTACTCCAACTTCTGGAAGTTCTGAAGATATTGTCACTACTATTATTTCTTATCTGTCTGGTTGTGGTATTTCTCTTGAAAAATTAGTTGTCCTAGGATGTGATGGCACTGCTGTTAATACAGGTTGGAAAAACGGTCTGATTCGCCGAATCGAAATACATTTGGGGAAACCGTTACAATGGGCAGTTTGCCTTCTCCATTTCAATGAACTGCTATTCCGGCATCTGTTTCAATACCTAGACGGTAAATCAACGGGTCCGAAATCTTTGAGAGGGCCAATCGGTGAAAAGCTAAGTGGCTGCGAAAAACGTCTAGTGATTGGCTTCAAGAGTATTGGCTGTCAGATCCCCACAATAGACAGAAGTATACTAAGTAAGGATCAGCAATATCTACTCGATATTTCCATGGCAATAAATCGGGAAACTGTAAAGAGGATTTGGCTGTACGAGATCCTGCTCCCTTGTCACACTCGAGGTGGTTGACAACAGCAAATCGAACTCTCAGATTGTACTTAAGTGAAGAAAGTCCCACACCTGAACTTCAAGAAATAGTTGTATTTATTTTGAAGTCATACATGCCAATGTGGTTTAGTATTAAAACAAGTAAATACTTTACAGAGGGACCAAATCTTGTGTACCAATCAATACAATCTTCAAGGTATCTGCCTGAAGATTTACATAATATTGTCGACCCTGTGATCGAACGAAATGGCTTTTTTCACTCATCCAGAACATTTAATGTTAGCCATGACACAAGATAATACAAAACACATAAGAGAGCTCGGACTTCGACGAATTCTAAAGGCGAGACAGTTAGATCGAAAGAGAACAACTATCAGAGCATTCATGCTGCCAAAACTCAATTTCAAGGCTCAAGACTAATCGGAAATAATTAACTGGATGGACTGTGATTTATCTTCTTCCTCATTATTAAAAGATATCAGTGACGATGAGATTAAATCACATATTCAAAGTGACTCAGTCCCTAATTGGGATATAACATTCAAGACATTCCCAGTTCACACACAGGCAGTTGAACGATGTGTGAAACTCGTGACAGAAGCCTCAGGAAAAGTTTGCGGAGCTGAGTCTAGGGATGGTTTTAATAGAACGACTCTGCTGTCAAGGTCAACCATGCCTAACTTCGCCCATAAATCAGATTTCAAAGTACCTTCAGCTAAGAATGAGTTAAAACGGAGATGTTCAATTGTTCAACATGAGTTTCTTGGACTTACGACTCTTCATACAAAAACTAGTTTTTTCAATAAAAAAACTGTTTATAAATATTACTGTCTAAAATAATTTGTTTTTAAACATTTAAACTTGTATTCAATAAAGAACAAATATAAAGAACATGTAATTTGTTAGTGTTTTTTTTCCTTGAACTGTGATCTACCTTTATTTGTAAATTTTTTCAAAATTTCATTAATTTTGAAGGCAATGCGCGACCGGAAGATGTTGATGGATATCAATAATATTTAAACATTATTTTCTGTGGTCTAATACATAATAATTTGAGCTATTACATTCGGCAAGAGGCTAATTTAAAAATGTTACAAATTATCGTAAAAATGTGAATTTTTCCAAATTTCGGCAAACTTTAGAGCACATGCGCGACCGGAAGATATAAACCGATTTCATTTCTTTTTTAACCCCTTTTTAGTCTCCCCAATTCGCAACTTGCCTGTGGTATTACGACTTGAAAAACAAATTTGAATTTTTTCGGCCCACCCTAGTGCAGAGTGCAGACAGGTTGAAAATGAAAAATAAGGAAGAGAGCGAAAGCAGCTCCGGTCTCAAAGAAGAGTGTCTTGGAGCTGGCAGACAAGCCAGCCCGTCCCACAGATGTGCCCTGACTCGGGCACTCTCGATGGACACCGTGACCGCCTCATCTGCTACATCACTGATTGCCTGAGAGCTCCTGAGTTCGTTAGCGAACCCTTCCGTAATCGGGCACCTGAGGATATAATGCCCGACATCTGCATCTGGAGCCCCACAGTAACTGTGGGTAGCGATCTAAAAGCGCTCCAGATATTTTGGGAAACTCCCGTGTCCCTCAGGACCTGCATCAAATAGTGGTCAGAGGACATCAGGTATAGACTGATCCTTTTGAAGAATGTCTTTGTTTGAAGACCATTCTCAGTCATATCCCAGAGCCGCTGCCACTCCTCAATTTCTGTTCGACATAGGATAGACTTCAGGGTAGTTTTTGAGGTCTTTACCGTTATCACAGGTTGAGTATTATTACCTGCTGAGCGGGCCAGTTGGTCTGCCCGCTTGTTCCCCTCATGACCTACGTGTGCCTTGAGCCAGGAGAAGGAAACTCTGGGCATGTTCTTATTACCCAGGATGCGCTTGATCTCGTTAACAGTTTGATGTCTGTTGTTTGCATCTTCAAACGCTTGCAGAGCTGCCTGACTGTCCGTATACAACCGGATGTCGCTATTGTGACCATTGGCTTGGAAGGCTAAGCCATTATTTGAAACCTTACTATTATAATCATACACTTTGGCTCCTTGATTGTAGACAGTGTAGGCTAAGCCCACACTATCCTCGCTTTTGGAACCGTCAGTGTATATCTCAATTCCTAATCCTGATGGTATCTCCTTGGACCATGACACACTCAGTCTTTTGGTGGGATGGTATCCCACTTAGCGGTATTTGTCTCGTAATCCTGTGGTCATACTGGACTCCAAGGAATGTTGCTTTCTCCTTAGCTTGCAGGACTCTGAAAATGGTCGCTTCTTTACCGACCGTCAAAAATAGCAGAGGGATTCCTGCTAACACCAGGAGGGCATCCGTAGATGTGGTCCTATAGGCCCTGGTGATTCGCAGTAAAACAGGTCGTTAGGCAGCAATCAGCTTTCTACACATGATGGAGTGATCCATCAGGCACCACCAGGTGCCTGCTCCATAAGTTAGGATCTGCTCCGTGCCCCTGAGATAAATTTCTTTGAGGACTTCACTTCTGGGTCCCCATGAGACATGAGCCATTCGCTCTAATTTGCACATAACATTTGTGCATTTAAGTTTGAGGTCCTGCATCCAGCTCATCCTTTCATCCAGAGTGATCCCCAATAAATAGTCCAGAGTGATCCCCAATTAATAGTCGTCATATGGCGGATATCATTGCCATGTAATTTAAAAATCAGGTGCCTCTTTTTGAGGACACCCTCTTTGGCCATAGTCATGGATGTTCTCTTTGCAAAGCTGAACCCAAGCTTGTTGTGCAGACTCCATCCTTCAAGTATTAACAATGCTGAATTGCCGGCTATCTCCAGTCTAGCTCTGGACGATGCCGATATAACAAGCAGCATGTTCTAACCATAAGCCTGGAGCCAGACACCTTCAGGTAGGGTCAACTCCAGGGCAGTATCGGCTACCAAGTTCCAGAGGAATGGTCCACTGCACGAACCCTGTGGGCAGCCTCTCTCCAAGTTTCTTGAGGCTGTCTCGCTAGGTCCTTGTTAGAATTGGTGTGCAGTGGCCGGATGCAGCAGATGTAGCTCAGGACAGATATGCTTGGAGAATTAAACTGCGCTGTCTGGTTGGACTTCCGTAGCCCATGGCTGCTTGAGGATGATGATGATATTTCGCCAAAGGAAGAGGTCTTGGACCCATCTTCTTTGCGAACATATTCAATTTCGAGGGGTTTTATTTCCTTCCCTGTAGCCAGCTTGTACTGCAGAGTAAATGGTTCTATGCAGAGACATCACTACAGAACTGCTGCCAATAGGCCAACTGTGCTTGGCGTGTAGCAAGCATATACTCCGCCTGTTCCTTCCTGTACATTTCGTCTCTGAAACTTCTGTCCCCATTGCAGCACCTTTGATACCGTTTCTAAGAGCTCTGACCCTTTTTCTCTTAATACTGAGCTCAGGTGTCCACCAGGGCACCGACATACAGCCTGTGCTGGGTTGCCTCTTGAACCCAAAGGTTGTCTCACATCCAGAACTTAAACACTCCTTCAGATCTCTGAGGATTTATTCAGAGTTAGACAATCACCAATACTAGAGACGCACTGGCCGATCTTCGCCAGATCCGGCGCAACACAACGCGCGAGTTTGCACTAATCAGGGGTCTTACCCACCGCAAACGTTTTTATATAGTGTGGGGGAGGTGTTGTTCCACCCACAAGGAACACAATATAGTTGTGGTCGCTGTTAGTGACCTTATCGCTTACGCACCAATTCTGGATCTGAGGAAACATCTGAGGCGTTGTCAGGGTCAAGTCCAGGCATGGCCAACTGCTTTTGCCCCCGGGCCGGATTGGAAAAAAAAATATTTTCACGGGCCGGACGAAATATTAAAATTGAAAAATGTTAAGCAAAACACTTATTTCTTTAAGTAAACAAAATTTTATTATGAAATTTGTTTATGAATAATTGTAAGTAAATCAATACAACAAATTAACATAATAACTAATGCGACGTGTTGAGGCGGTTTGCATCGCTTATTATTTTTTTAATATCTGGTTCTATACTTGTAGTAGCTATTCTTAACACAGCCTCCAAATGTAAATCATTCAATCTTGATCTTGTTGTACTTTTATTTAGATTCATTAAAGAAAAGGTTTGTTCACAAATATAAGTTGAGCTAAAGATTACTAAATACGTCTTGGCAAGTTTTTTTAAATTTCCATATTTTTCATTATTCAATTACTTATAAAAATTACACAAATTTTCTTGCTCTTCTCGATATTTCTCATGTAATAATTCATCATATTGTAAATTAATTATTTCTAATTGTATATCAACAGGAACGTCATCAACTTGTACAGAAAATGGATTTCGGATAATAGATAAAATTTTATCAATTTTTTGAAGCAATCGAATCTCTGCTCGAAATCTGTCATTAGTGCAAGGATGTTTTTATTAAATGTTTTAACCTTTTCTTTTAAAATATTTAAAGATATGGTCTGTAACATTGGAAAATGATCAAATTTACATTCAGCCTGAATTGTAGAAAAAAAGGCTAAGCTTCATTTTAAAAGCTCTTAATTTCTGTATTAAATCATGAGCAAATAAATTTTTTCCTTGTATACATGTGTTAAATTCGCTCAAATGTGTGAGAATATCCAAAGAAAATGCTAAATCACAAATCCAATTTGGATCTAATAATTCAGGAAAATCCTCATTTTCTTTAAGCATTAAAAATATTTTTATTTCCTCTTGAAGGTCCCACACACGTCTTAAAACTTTTCCCAAACTTAACCAACGGATTTTATTGTGATATAGTACATCTAAATGACTGGTATTTAGTTCTTCAAGGAGATCAATAAATTGCCTGTGATATAATCCTTTTGATCGTAGGAAATTCACTAATTTCACAACTACATTTGTAACATGATCGATTTTTAAAATATTTTTGCACTATGCAAAAATATTTTACTCGCCTGCTGGCAACGTCGCTTGAACATCGAGTGCAGATGAGTATAAAAGTTTTAATTCTTTATAACGGAATCTTTTTTAAAAAATATAGAAGTATCGAGAATTCATTCGATTAATTACTAGAAGTTAAATGTTAATATTTAAAAATTGTTCGCGGGCCACATAAATTCATTACGCGGGCCGTATGTTGGCCATGCCTGGTCAAGTCGATCCAGCTCTGACCTCGAGGGCCATGAAAAGTTGCTGGTGTATCCAAATCATTTAAACACTGAGAAAGAGAAAGCTCTTCTTTAAAAAAACAACATGGTAAACTGCTGGTTAATATATTCCTCTTGTCAGTTAAAAATTTCTGATCTCTAAAAAAAACGCTGAGGGATATTTTTCCAACTTGATAGCACTCTCATTCAGGGAGGGGGGGGGGGGGTCTGCTGATATCTTGGTGTTTTGAGACTTATATTTTCCATTCGGTTTTGTCCTTTAAATAAAACGATTAAATGGTTTATAATGTCCACTGTCTGACTGCATCAAAGATGTGTATTATACAAATATTAAAAAAATAAATAAATACCCCCTCAAGCAGCTGCTTGCCACAGAGGTCTGACAGGAGCCTGTCAGTTTACATGCCAGAGTAGAAGGTCTGAGAGGATGGCAGGACCTCAGCAGAAAAACAACACAAACATCCTTGCCTTACCCCAGGGCTCGAACCCAGGTCTCTTAGATAAGTAGCCAAGCATGCTAACCACTCGGCCAAGCTGATTCTTAATGGTTTGTCCTCTGGGTTTGATATATTCTCCTGTATTGCATCAATCACGACTGTACAAAGCCGATTCTTTATGGTTTGTCCACTGAAGTATCTTCTTGAGACATATTCTCCTGTCGGTTTTGTCCTTTAAATGAAACGATTAAATGGTTTATAATGTCCACTGCCTGACTGCATTAAAGACGTGTATTATACAAAGCTGACTCTTAACGGTTTGTCCACTGAAACGTCTTCTTGGGTTTGAGACTTGATATATATATATATATCCTGTCATATCATGCTTATTACCAGACTTCCCCCCCAAAAAATGATCTCATTTTTTCTGACAGAGTCTCGACTGTACATAGTAGCGAAAAGGCAACACCTTTAAAAAAAATGGAATTGAAATTTGTCAGACTCACTTCAAATGCTAAAATTCTAAGTAAAAGTTTACGATTTGCTGCGGGCTTTGATTTACACAGTGCCAATGAATATAACATACCACCAAAAGAAAAGTTTTAGCATTAACCGATATTCAAGTTCAAATATCTGACGTTCACTACAGAAGAATAGCAGCCAGATCTGGTTTAACCGTGAAACATTTCATCGATGCTGGTGCCAGGATAGTCGACAAAGATTACAGAGGTAATCTAAGTGTGGTGCTTTTCAATTTTGACGGAAAAGAATTTAAAGTGAACAAAGGCGATCGAATTGCCCAACTGATTTGTGAAAAAATTAGTTACCCAGAATTAAAAGAAGTAGAAAAAATTAGATGACATTGTCAGAGGTGAAAGTGGATTTGGTTCTACGGGGATATAGCCAAATTAACTACAGATGACACTCCTTTAAAAAAAAACCTACGTTGCCAGAGCTTTTTTTGACACAACCGAAACCGAGATTAAAACTGCATTTCCAAAGTGCGACTCTTGTCCACCACCCTCTGCGGTGGTGGGTACGAATCTCGGTTAACTTCTCGCTTGATTTTTTCAAGTAAAGCTGTCTCATTGTCGTCTGTGGTGGTTCGAATTTCGTTTGATATATCCTGTATTAGCAAAACCGAGATTAATCTCCAAAGTGCGTTCCAGACTAATGTCCACCGCCCACTGTCCTCTGTGGTGGTTCGAATCTCGTTTGATATATCCTGTAAAACCTCTCGCAAATATTTGAAGGAGAGCTGTCTCAATGTCCTCTGTGGTGGTTCGAATCTCGTTTGACCTATTCCTGTATTAGCAAAAGCAATAAATGGTGAACACTGATTTTTTGTTTGTTTGTTTGAAGGAGAGCTGTTTCTCAGTGTTTGAGAGAGAGAGAACGTCTGTATAAGCAATCTGAAAGAAACCTCCCTTTTTAGAGCAAATGTGAGCGAAGAAAAATGACAAGGATTGAACGAAAATTTGCTCAGAAATTGCAAGTTGAGAAACGAATGATACGAGATATTGGAGAATCAATTTACTAAATTGCCGAGAAAAAAAGATGGAGAATCATTGACTTGTCTTAAAGGATGGAGAATCATTGACAATTAACTAAATTGCCGAAGATGGAAAATCAATATACTAAATTGCCGAAGATGGAGAATCATTGTCTTAAAGGAAGGAGAACGAGAAATTTGAGTCTTATAGGTGACCGTTGGAGAGTCAGCTGAAACAGCATCGCTCCAAAAGGGGGGTCGTCGTCTTCCTACTGCACTTTTTTTTGCTAATACGGTTTCCTCTCAGCCCGTTAATTTTAAGCGGGGGGGGAGGAAGGGCACTGACACAGAACGCTCCTCCTCCTCTTCTACCAAGGCCTTCGATAACATTTTATTTTCCTCTAAAATATGACTTAAAAGTTGCCTCCCCTCACGCCATTTAAACTCGTTTCCAGAACTTCTCCAACAAATCTCGTTGCCACAGCGTTTTTTTAAAAAATCCTCGTAGCCAGAACTTCTCGTTTTAAAAATCTCGTTTCGAAACAACTTAAACGTTCGGTTACATTTTGCTATTTTGTTGGGAAAGGAGTTAAGAGAAGATCCCAAGAAATCTGTAAAAGTCAGGTTGGAAAGAAATCGAGCCTGCGGGAACCTGTAGCAGAAAGGAAAAATATAATAAAGTTCCCTATTTTGATAATACCCCAGGCAGCTTCCTTCTGTGTAAAGCTGGAGCCAGACCATTGGAAACAAACCTTCGTTTAAGCATATTCCTTTAGATCTCAGACTGTTGTGGTGTATATGGTTTGGTTGCAAACTCTGTTGATCACATTATTTTGTTGTCTCTTAAGTTGGGTCGTATGATACCAATTTGGTGTGGGCCAGAAGAAGCCTCATCATGGTGTTCTGAAGTGAAACTTTGTTGTCACTTAGGCTTTAAAATTGAAAGCAATGTTATCTACGATGAAGAACTCGTAAAAGTTAAACTCCTGTTAGAATATTTGTTATATAAGAGAGAATGTAAAAGAAATGAAATATTACTGCCAAATGTTTGTACTGGTGGAGGGATCCCCTCATTGGAGACTAATTTCTCCAAGAACTTACAAAACTCTGAACCTTGTTTGCTTCCGAGAGGAAGGAAGTCAACAATTGACACTAATTTAATGTTGGAAACTATCTTTGTGTTGAGGTTATTGTATAGTTTAAATATTCTTGAAGTTTCTCCTTTGCATAGTTTAAAGTGAGTGAATATTTCCCATGAAATTAGATTTTTTTTTTACTTTTGGTAAAGTGCGATAAGAGAATGGTATTTCATATCTCTATATGAGAGTGAAATCTGAAATTGGAAAGTAACTACCTGATTGCCAGTTGTATATTCCGCGCTGCTCGAACACATGTTAGTGTCAAGATTTGTTTATGTTCCTGACAATTTTCGATTGCCCATTTAATTACTATCAGTTTGTTAACTAATTTTATGTTTAACCTTTGAGTTTTAAGGTGGGATCAGGTAAAATTTGCAGTAATTTTTATTCTTCCAAATATTAGGTTTAAAATATAATATGCGATATTTCGAGGCAAAGCAACCTATGGGGTCGGGTTAATGGAAATTATGGTATGAAGGGTATGGATTTGAATAAGTTTGAATAATAGTATTTGATTTCCTACCTATAGCCCATTAATAGAATTATAAGTGCGATAAAAAAATTGGTGTTATTGTTCAAACTTTCTGAAAATTTACTAAATTTTTAATTTTTATTAAAAAACTCTGAATGACATTTAATGTTAGAAATTGATCCATATAGTAATTTTTTTCTCTTAATATAACTGGAAATATATTAATATTTCTGCACAAAAGTTTGAAGGTTTGGAATATACAGAAAGTCCTACCATATGAATGAAAACTTCCATGTTATGTTAACGTGCATTGTAGGGCCCTCAGCCATCATGGTGAACTTTTTCCCATAGAACCTGTAACATTGAGTTGTAAAATGATATACATCCACATGTTCCAATATTTAAGACTGATAAAAGAAATAATTACCCTTCAAGTAGTTGCTTGCCACAGAGGTCTGACAGGAGCCTGTCAGTTGATCCATAGTACAGTGGTTCTTACCTTTTTTATTCTCACACTTGAGAGTGATCATAAATGTCCATACTTCCCCCCAAAAAATAATATTGCATGTGTTATGGATAGGAAAATTTTAATAAAGACCCCATGGTGTAAGAAGTCAATATCACTTAGCATAAGTACAACTAATTCAAGATAAAATTAAAACGATGACTATACTTTGTATGCCAAAGAAGCCCTTTATTTTTTCATTAAAAAATCACCTAAATGAAGTAAACAATTTTAATAATAAAAACTAAAATTCTGCAAATTTTTTTGAATATGTTTTAGTTCATCCAGATGAAGTAAAAAAAATTGGAAGGTGCATTTATATGAGAAAATTTTATTAAAAACAATTTACTACTGGGAGGCATCTTACACCTCCCCTGGATCCTCTCTGCACCTCTCAGATTAAGAACCACTGCCATAGTAGAAGATCTGTGAGAATGGTGGGACCTCATCAGAGCCTCGAACCCAGGCCTCTTAGATCAGTAGCCAAGTGCACTAACCACTTGGTTATGGGACAGCTTGACTAATATATGTGTTTAAAAGAGTTCTCTCTAATGAGATTATTTCGGGGAATTTTCATAAGTTAATTCATTAGCGATGACTGTTATTAAGGATATTTACTTTTGATATTTATTTTGGGAACTTTTTTTAAGTGGGAAATGAGGTTTCATTGTTTAGCAATGAATGTTGTTAATGAAATCTTTCGATTAGATTATTTATTTTTGGGGCTTTTCTTCAGTAAGGAACAAGGAATTATTCCTTAGCAATAAGAGCTGTTAATGAAATCTAATTTTGATGAAATTGTTTAATTTTCAGATTTTTTTTAAGTGCGGAATGTAGGTTTATTTCTTAGCAATAAGAGTTGTAAATAAAATTGATCAGTGTATTGATTACGGTCCTCAGCTGACAGATGGCACTACTCAAATGATATATGACGTTGAAGTGTAAAGTATAATGTCAAAAAGTGTAAAGTATGATGTAGAAATGTAACTGTTGGTTGTTGGTGGCCTATGGCTCTTTGATTTGTTTCTTTTGGGTGGGTAATGTGGAGTCACGTGTCGTGTGTGTGTGATTTCACGGGAGTGTGATGTTACGTTTGATTTTTTTTTCCATTTTTGTTTTATAATTCATTTGGATAACATACCTGTATGGTTAGAGGTAAGTGCACATGAATCATATATTTAATGAAGGTTTTTTAGTGATAGCTAGAATAATTAATATGTTGTTTTTTGGAAAATTCATTAAGGTATGGTAAATAATAAGTTATTAAAGATATTTTGTAATTGAAATTATTTAATATTAGGAGGCTTGTTGCTGATAGTGAACTGTTTCGTAATGTTAAGGTCATGTTTGAAAGTGGGAGTTCGGTAGCTTTTTACTGCTGTGTGTAGGGGGAAATGTTTTTGTAAGCTGTTTGAAGTGAGGGGCATTTGAAGGAGTAGGGAGGAGTGGTTAACCAGATAGAATTATTTTAATTTTTTTTTGTGTTTAGTATCATGCAGTAGTATTTGTTTTGTTGTGAGTGGAAGAAAATGGCAAAAGTTTATAATGTGGAGTGATTAAGTTTAAAAAATGAGAGTTTTTATGGGGTGTTAGGGTTTTCGGAGAATAGTTTTTGGTGAAATGTATAGAGTTCTCACAAGATTCTAATATAGTGGGGGGTATGAATGGGGGAAAGAATGTTGGAAGTTTTTTCATATGGGACTGAACATGGCGGTAATAATGAACACGGTAGTAATGAACACATGTATTTTGTTATTGTAGTTTGGAATGAATTGAGTGTTTTTTAGTAGTTACATGTACATGATAATTATTAGTGTATTCTAAGGACCTGGGTTCGAGCCCCGGATAAGACATGGATGTATGTGTCATTTTTCTGCTGAGGTCCTGCCATCCTTTCAGATCTACTTTGGCATGTAAACTGACAGGCTCCTGTCAGACCTCTGTGGCAAGCAGCTGCTTGAGGGGGTATTTATTTTTATTTTTTTATGGTGATTTATTAATATTGTTATATATTTCGGAGTCTTTTAAAGTTACTTATATGATTTATTGTGAATATGTGGAAGCATTAGCAGCTTTTTGATGTAGAAATTTTGGGTTGGGTTGTTTTACCTCTGAGTGGCAGTTTTTAGCACACCATGAGTGAAATGGCCAGGTCGCAAGGACCCTGAAGGCTCAGAGAAGGTTGGGGGAGGGGACCCACTGGAACAATTGTTGGGAGACAGATGGTAACCTCCCGTGAAGACCATTCAATGTGTCCTTTAATGTGCACAGGGTATGGCTCTCCCGCACATGGCTTAACGTCCCATCCGACAGACAGCGGCCTTTCCAAGCTCATCAGTGTCCATTGCTGACTGTGGACAGGGTGGGGAGTTTTGTGGAGATAAGTCTCAACGCTGACCCAGCTGGGACTCCAACCTGGGAACTACAGATTACAAGCCAGGCACGCTACTGACTGAGCCACCTCCGCCACAGAAATTATGAGTATTGTAGAAATGTTGGTGTGGAAAAACATGGTAGTTTTTGGTGGAGTCAGGAAGGTAATCAATAATTTAGGGGAGGGCTATTTGAGCTATAAGAATTTTTTTTTGGTTGTATCTGATGAGATTAGTTGATTTCGGGGGCTTTTTTATAATTTGGTTGGTGGTGCACTCTTTCCGATTTTCATGTTTTTTTCGTTTGTTTTCTTCGAAGACATTATTTATTTTTTTGGTGCTTTTTTATAATTCGGTTGGTGGTGCACTGTTTCTGATTTTCATGTTTTTCACTTTGTGTTGCCTAGGAGGACATTATTAAGTTTTTGGGCTTTTTTATAATTTGGTCGGTGGTACACTGTTTCTGATTTTCATGTTTTTTGGTTTGTGTTGCCTGGGAGGACATTATTTAGTTTTGGACTTTTTTATAATTCGGTTAGCAGTGCACTGTTTCCGATTTTCATGTTTTTTGGTGTGTTTTCTGTGAAGATATTATTTAGTTTAGGTGCTTTTTTATAATTCAGTCCGCAGTGCATTGTTACCGATTTTCATGTTTTTTGGTTTGTGTTTTCTGCGAAGACATTATTTAGTGTCGGTGCTTTTTTATAATTCGGTCAGTGGTGCACTGTTTCTGATTTTCATGTTTTTCGGTTTGTGTTGCCTGGGAGGAGATCGTTTAGTTTTGAGGCTTTTTTTATAATTCAGTTGGCAGTGCACTGTTTCCGATTTTCATGTTTTTTCGTATGTGTTTTCTTCGAAGACATTATTTATTGTTTTGGTGCTTTTTTATAATTCGGTAGGCGGTGTACTGTTTCCGATTTTTTTGCTTTTTGTTATGTGTTATGTCCGATGAAATTTAGTTATCGGGACATTTTTATAATACTGGTTGGTGATGCATTGTTGATGATGTTCTTGGTTTTCAGATTGGTGTTCAATTTCATTAATTCTGGTGATTTATTTAGGCTAATTATTGTATGTGTGACTGGATTGATTAATTTGTGGAAATATATTTGTGGGGTGTTTTAATTAGTAGGAAAAGAGGGGGGTATTTCAGGTATTTGTAGTATATGGGAAGACAAATGTGTTGTGTAGTTTCTTTGTTTATGGTTTTTTTTTTTTCATAATTTAAAATTTTTTAAGAATTCATGGTTGTGCGGAATGTTTTTAGTGGAATCATGTTTTTTTTTTTGTTACATTGTTTCTTTACAACGCAAATTACTGTTATCATGGTAACGGTACTTTGCATTTGATGTAAACTCGGGTTTTTGTTACTATGGTAACATAAAAAACAATCTTTTTTCTAGAAACCCATTTGGGTTAGGGTCTCGGGGGTTGTGGGAATCAACTAAAAGGACCATTTTGTTAAATAAATAAAAATAATGGCGGCTGAGAACTGTGATCCGTACTACTGCCATAAAATCAAATTTTGATGAAATTGTTTAATGTTTTCTTTTTTGGCTGGGATTAAGTGTGAAACGAGGGTTCATTTTGTAGTGATAAGCATTGTTAATAAAATCTTGTCTTGATGTGATTATTTTCAGTGTTTTTTTTTAAGTGCAGAAACATGATTTTCTTCTATGTAGCATTGCATATTTCTTTTATACATATCCTCTAAATTATATATATTTATTCTCAAAACGTGTCTCAAGGTAGATGTGGAAAGGACTACATTTACCATTCAGACATTTCACCCCAGTGAAACAAAAGCAAGATGGTGGCTGAGGGCCCTACACTGCATTTCTGCCAGATATTTACACAGAAATGACTTTTGAAATGTTTACTTGTAATAAATGCATAATTAATTTTCTTCTAAAGCAAGCCAAATATGGAAAAAAAAAAATAAGGGGAATGGGCAAAATTAAGCTGGAATGCCATTGTGATATAAAAAAAATTCTTTCCACCTCACTTCAGTTGTCTTCTAAAAATTTCTTGTAAAATGCATATAACATATATAGATGTTTAATATTTTTGCATCTCTGTTGTTACTACCATTCTCTTGGTGCACTGATGTACTCACATATTTGGTTGGTTGTTGGGGGGTTTTATGTGGCAAGGGTAACTAAGACCCAACTCTTAGAGTGCAGCACTCTCTTATTGCTTCCTATTTTACTCAGTGGTGAAGCAAGAAGACCTTTCTCCCCTCATTCCATACTATAAATCAGATGTAGATGTCACTAGAATTGCATAATGTTAAAGAATACTATGTTGTGCTGATCTAAATTAGGCAGTCAGGCATTCCTTTGGAGGTTAGTGTAACATGCGGCTATTTCCCAATGAGCTGTTGTAAAAGAGAGATGCAAAGGAAAGCCAGAATAGAAGCGTCCTTGACAAAAGGCAGGTGGGTTTTTTTTCATTTTCAGTACTCTCTGCTAACATAAGATAGCAGCATAAAAGGCAGCCTTTGGTACACTGCACTATAGCTTTTCAAGTTATAATGGAAAGAAAAAATATGAACAATGGGAGAACTTAAAAATGCTGATTGTCACCTATTACAATATTCCTGGAGCATTGTCTTTTATATGATACTAATTTTGATCAAGAAAGACAAAGTTACTAATTTTGCATGCTGAAATAAATAACAGTGATATTTCCTGTTTAGGAAATTTTTTATTTCTTGCCACCATGAAAATAAGTTTTTTTTAATCAAACTATGAAACCTGTCAAAAAGTGTGATCCACTTGATAAGCACAATAAAAAGATATTGTCATCTCTATGAGCTGTAAATCTTAATCTCTTAATCAAGCTCAGGTCAGATGTTATGTGTTAGTTGCAAGTGTGTGTTAAAAGATCATTTCACTTTTGATTCTGAGCTATGGCATGAAGACCCAATCATAAATAGTAAGGTTTCTGAAGAACTAAATGAAAGTGTTGTTGTGTTAGGCTGTTCACCAATTAAAATGCACCAAATGAATAACAAAGAATACATTATTGAAAAAGGAAAATCCATCAAGTAAGTGAAAAGGTAACAAAGAAAATTGCCATAATTTTAAATGTTGGGGAAAACTCGATGCCTCAAGAGAATACTAATAAAAAGTGCAATTTCAAATTTTTATTACTGAATTAAAACAAAAATGTAACCTATCAAAAAGGCAGGAAAAACTGAAACTTTTGACACAGGTTCCATTCAGCTGGCCAGTAAAGCAACTGTAAAAGAATTCAGTGTTAGCAGTTATTTAGTTAAACATGCTAAAAGCTGCTCAAGGGTTATTTGCTGAACCATCCAAAGCAAAAAGAAAACCTTTATCCAGGAATGTGGTAGAATAGTAGAAATGCTTTATCAAGATGCCTAACTGGCATAGTGGTTAGGCAGCTAGCGACTGTTCCAACAAGGCAAACTTTGTGTGTTGTGTTAGCTCTAACTAAGGCAGTGGTCAGCAGTGACTTCGGTCGTAATAGGGCATGTCCTTGTATGAGAAGGCCTGTAAAAGCTAGGAGTAGCATCTAGGATTCTTCTCTGTCCTATATGTCGCAAATAAAAAAAAAAGAAAAAAAGATCAATTTTCCAGGATGTGTCCCAGAAAATAATATTGTGTCTGTAAGAATAAACAGTGGGAAATGTCATATGCCAAAATGATTAATTTTAATGAATTTAAAGGAACTGTATGCCAAATTAGGAAAAAAAAAAATCCTGTTTTAAAAATAGAATTATCAAAATTCTGTTCTTTTTACTCTTCATAGTATGCAACAGTCAATGCTAAATACATGCATTCTGTGTGAATTTGTGAATTACATCAAAATCTGAAACTGGTATGTGTAGTTCTACCTGAAAAAATTGAGTATCAGGATTTTCTGGAAAGAGGTGTGTGTAATTTGTGTTCAAGAGAATGTATATTACATTTATATGATAAATGTCTGAAAATTGACATCTTTTGTAACCATATGAAATCTCTTCAATTCCAATGATATGGATGATGATGATATCATCAGTTATACTCAATTGTCACATGAAGGATGTTCATGGCTTTTAAATATTTCAAGTCCTGTTTCTAATTATGTAGGAAATATAGCCAATACTGCTGAAGCTATTAGGCACCATTTCATAAAGAAATTGCAAGCAACATATTTAAAGAAACAAAGGGCATTGCCCACACTGAAAGAAGCTGTAGTAGTGATGGATTTTCCAGAGAATCACCATTTCATTCTGGTAACTAGTGATCAACTGCTAATGTTTAGATTATTCCAGAATGACAGGAAAAGTTGTTTCGCAAATTTCTTTATTCGGCAAAAATATTCATAAATTTAATATTTGTCTTCAACAAGTAACTCTTGGGAAATATGTCGCTATAGCTTATGATCAGTGTGTGGTACACTGGGTGTAATGATGAGAAATCTGAAGAGCACAATGATATTGCAGTAAGCTTTATGTCTGTTGATCAAAAAACTAATATTTTTTTCATGGGCCAAACAAAAACTATTGGAACTAATCTGCAATGTCCTGTGCTGCTTGCATGTTCCTTCTACTACACGAAACAGTAGTAGACAGTGCAAACTAGACTCAAAATCCATATATCAAATGCAATATTTATTTTCTGAGTATTCATTTTGAAATAATATAAAGGGTAAAACACAATGTGCTGAATTAAAGATAGATTAAGTTAACTCTATAAACACTGTAGGTGCTGGATTAATCACAACAAACATTTGGCTCATTGGCACTATAATGTGGTACTTGATGGTCGTAGATTGGTGCAGTGAAGTTTAGGTTAAATACTTATACCTGCATTTTCTTCATGTAGCTGCCTCTGAAGAATGAAGAAATTGCAGATATGACTATTTAACCTAAACTTCACTGCACCGATCTACGACTATCAAGTACCACATTATGCCAATGAGCTGATTGTTTGTCATGATAACACGTGTCTATAGAGTTAACTTAATCTATCTTCATTTGAAATATTGGCTGAGTGTGAGATCATATGTTTTATGATATGTGTATAGCCTTTTTTTTTAAGTAATAAGTCAATTTAAACAATATTTTACTAATATTGAAAGGTTGTTTAACCCTTCCAGGACCCAGTCTATTATACAAGTTGACAAAATTCCAAAATGAGAGACCACCAAGGACCACTATATCAGTTTTTAATACAACACATGAAACTTCAAATTAAAAAAAAAAACTGCCATTTGAATTTTCTTTTGCATAAAAGTACATTATTAATGTTTGCAAAATAATACTTTTTCCATTTGATGCATATTTTATTAAACTATGGCATTATAATTTGTTAAAGCCATCTCATTGCGATTTCATAGAAGTGATATATGGTATTGCTGATTTGTTTGTTAATATTACATTGTGCTGAAGCAATCCCATGATTTAAGGTCATAAGTTTGAACTATTATCAACAAATTTTTTCTTAAAGTTTCAAAAATCTTCTGAAAACTATCAAAAACAATTGTTTATTGTTAAAAATGGAAGATTTTGGAAGTGATTATTAACTTGGTACCTATTTTTCATTATATCACTGTAAAAAGTCGTATTAAAATTAATATGTTTCTACATTTGTCCAAGTTTTTTATTTTAACAAAATTCATAATTAAGTATGGTTAATTTGGCATATAAGATGGCCTATTTCTGTTGATTAGTTATTTGTTAAAAATATTCTAAAGTTGACTCAGCAATACACCTAGATGTTTCTCAAAGTATGGTACCGAGAAAAAAAATGACAAAAAGAGATTAATTTTCTTGTTTTAAGTAAAACTATTTTTTCTGTTATTCAGGAATAAATAGCCTTTCTATTATATCATTACATTATATAAAAATAATAAATAATAAATACCCCCTCAAGCAGCTGCTTGCCACAGAGGTCTGACAGGAACCTGTCAGTTTATATGCCACAGTAGAAGATCTGAGAGGATGGCAGGACCTCAGCAGAAAACAACACGAACATCCATGCCTTACCCGGGGCTCGAACCCAGGTCCCATAGATCAGTAGCCAAGCGCGCTAACCACTCGGCCATGATGCATTATAATTAATAATTATCCATAGGCATTATAATTATTTCTGTCTATTAGTTCCGTGCCCGAGTGGTTAGCACGCTTGGCTACTGATCTAAGGGACCTGGGTTCGAGCCCCGGATTAGGCATGGATGTGTGTGTCGTTTTTCTGCTGAGGTCCTGCCATCCTCTCAGATCTCCTACTGTGGCATATAAACTGACAGGCTCCTGTCACACCTCTGTGGCAAGCAGCTGCTTGAGGGGGTATTTATTTTTTATTTATTTATTAGTTTATAAAGATTAGTTTTTTTTTTAAACTAGTTTTTATTTTCAATGCCAGATGCATTTTTTTATTACATGACTCTAAAAAGCCCTGTTAAAATGAAACTAGTTGTCTTTTTTGCTAAATGTTTCATTTTCTGAAAATCTAGAATTAAATATGATAAATTTGGCATATACTAAGTCATAATTCTTTTCATTAGTTATTTGGCAAAAAAAGTTCTAAAGTTATTTTTTTTCATGGCTGAGCATATGAAAAAATAACTTGGCCTCTGGATGTAAACCAGTTTTTCAGGCAGGTCCTGGAAGGGTTAAAACTTGCTTTTGTTTCAATTTAGGTGAAAAATTAATCATTATATTGTGTTAAAAGATTTTAGTGTCATTTTGTTTTTCTATGTTTTTTTTTGTGTTATACATAGATTATCCAACTGCTTATTGGAAAAAAGCATATTTTTGACTACATCTTCCAGTATTAAGACATTAATCAATATTAATCATAGTTGGTGAAATGAAATTCTCTTAACACTAATGGTGCAATATCTCAAGCTTCTGTCTATATTCAGCAATAGCTGAAATCTTTAAAACAGTTAAAGGATTTATTGAAATATATATTAGTATAGCCGTCCTGTGGCCGAGTGGTTAGCATGCTTGGCTACTGATCTAAGGGACCTGGGTTCGAGCCCCGGATTAGGCATGGATGTGTGTGTGTGTGTGTCGTTTTTCTGCTGAGGTCCTGCCATCCTCTCAGATCTCCTACTGTGGCATATAAACTGACAGGCTCCTGTCAGACCTCTGTGGCAAGCAGCTGCTTGAGGGGGTATTTATTTTATTTATTTATATATTAGTATACAAATACTAAAAATAATGAAAAATATCATAATGCTAATTCTGCTAATGTGCAAGAGGAAAAATTTAATTGCAAAGTACTCTATTTACATAAAAATACTTTTGGATCATTTCATGTCAATTCAACCAGGCCAGTTCACACCCATCACAGATTTAAGTGATCTTTGGCATAAATGTTAGTACACATAAGATGTCTAATTGCCCAAAATATTTTGAGTAAAAAAAATTTGACCAAACAGATCAACCCAGCAACATGGCTAAAAATTCATTTCTCTACAAGAATGTGTAGTTTTTCTGGGATATGTGTTGCCTTTCAGCTGAAGCTCTCCTTCATTACTCTGTCTTTGAACTGCAGGAAGGGACTGAAAATTGTAAGTTTGATATATTTAATTCTTCACAGTCTCTAATGAAGAATTGGAAACAGAATGATTACCATAGCAACTAATGCAGTGATAATTCTCTCCCTATGCACCACCTTTAAGTGTCACTATTGAAGGAAATAATAACTATTCTTTCTGGTTAAACAAAAGCATTAAATCAGCATAACTGAAGTCAGCTGCACATGAAAACAACCCAAAAAACCAATGCAATAACATGCATTCAACAAACTTAATGGGTATTTTTATTACCAAAAAAATACTATAAGCTCTGACTTTAAGTTTTCTGGTGAAAATGCATTAAAAGCAACTTTAAAAATTCTATGAAAGTAACCAAGATCTTCTAGGACATATTTTTCAAAAGGGCTATTCCACATCAAATCAACCAAAATTTTGGACAAAGTTCACCACCATCCTAGATTAGACACATAAGATGTCTAATTGCCCAAAATATTTTGAGTCAAAAAAGTTTTGTCAGTTATAGTCGTTTAACCCAGGAAGAAGAGGGCGGGGGTGGCTCAGTCGGTAGCGGTCCAGGCTTGTAATCTATAGTTCCCAGGTTCGAGTTCCAGCTGGGTCAGCGTTGAGATTTATCTCCGCAAAGTTCTCCGCCCTGCCCACGGTCAGGGGACACCAATGGGCTTGGAAAGGCACCGTCCGTCGGATGGGACGTTAAGCCGTGGCCCCATGTGCGGGAGAGCCATACCCTGTGCACGTTAAAGAACACGCTGGATGGCCTTGACGGGAGGCTACCATCTGTCTCCCAACAGCTGTTCCAGTGGGTCCCCTCACCAAACTTTCTCTGAGCCTTCGGGGTCCATGTGACTTGGCCATTTAGCCCTTGGTGTGCAAAAAAGTGCCGCTCAGAGGTAAAACAACCCAACAACCCAGGAAGAAAATAAACAAATTGTGATTAAACGTTTTTAATATTTTTCTTTGCTTCTACAGTAGATGAAAATACAAAACTTGGTGTATATTTTGATTATGAATTCATTAAAAAAATAAAATTTTCAAAATGCATTATGGTTTAAAAAATTTTGAAAAAACTGAAAATTTGTTTAAAAAAGTAATGTGACATATAAAAAATTGAAACTGTCATATGTTATACATTATACTCCATAGAAACGTACAAAATTATAGTATGGTTATTTCTTTGATAAGGAAAAAAAATTTTTGAAGTTGTACTATCAATGTTATCGGTAATGATGCACTTCAGGGGACTGCACTGATGCTGTTGTGCCTGTGCACTAGGTGGGGAGGCTACTGATGTGCTTTGTTGCTTGCACTCAAACACGACTTTGTAACCTCAATTTGGCTACTACTCACAGCTATACAGGACTAGACTTATACATAAGCTACAGCTTAGGGCCTCGCAATACACCAAAGAGCCAAAACATTATGACCAGCATGTCTTTATGCAAATTGGAGCAACTGCAGGTGAATGACGGTGCATGTGAAGATCATAAAATGCACATGAAAACATAAAATGCACATCATCAAACATTAATTAATAGAGTCAGAAAAAAAATTCATCACGCCACGGCGATGAATTTTCAGAATCTAAGAATTAATGAAGATTAATCTAAGAATAATCGAAGATTTCAGAATCTATTAATTAATGTTTGATGTCTATCTTAACAGGGAATACTCTGCATTCACTTTGGATTGATTTTTAATTATATATTAATGTCTTAGCATTAGCAACCTTCTCATTAACATCTGATAATCAAATGCAATGACTGAAAAAGTTGCATCTCCTTAAGTATATGTGGCGCTGTCTCAGTCACGTCTCAGGAAGAAGTTTATAAGGTTATATTCTGAAAGAGTTCGTTGTCCGACGCATGGTGCAATGGTAGCGTGCTCTGGAATGAATCTGGAGAGATGCGGGTTCGATTCCCACTGTGGCGGCGATGAATTTTTTTCAGAATCTATTAATTAATCATGAAATGGTATAAATAACACCTGATACTGAGCTCTGTTAATCAGTGTTATTGTTCTTCAGATGGGAAAGGCAGTGGACTTAAGTGAGATTTGACAAAGGCCAAATTGTAATGACCAGACAACTGGGTTAGAGCATTTCTGAGACAACAAGGCTTGTGGGGGTGCTCATAGCCAGCTATGGTTAGTACCTTCAAAAAGTGGTCTGAGGAGGGAAAAAAATTACAAACCGTCGACAAGGTGTGGGCCGACCACAGCTCGTGGATGCTAAAGGTGAATGAAGGCTATCCCATATGGTACAAGCCAACAGCAGGAGTACTGTGGTGCAACTTGTCCATAATTTGAATGCTGGTGATGGAAGTAATGTGTCACAACACACAGTACATCGAACCTTGCTGAAAATGGGGCTGCATAGCCACAGGCTATTCCAAGTGCCATGCTAACCGGTTCATCATTAAAAATGCCTACAATTGGCACGCAAGCATCAAAACTGGACCTTGAATGATTGGAAGAAGGTCATCTGGTCCAATGCATCTTGTTTCCTGTTGCACCATGTGGATGGCTGGGTATGTGTGCATTGTTTATCTGGGGAAGTTTTCATCCCACAGTGCATCAGGATGCACTGTGGGATGAAAACAAGCCGGTGAAGGGAGTGTAATGCTTTGGGTAATTTTCTGCTGGGAAACCCTGGGTCCAGTCATTCATGTGCAGTAAACTATGATGTCTACCACCTACCTAAACGTCATTGCAGACCAGGTACATCCTTTTGTGTCAAGGGTATTTCCCTCTTTCAGCAGGATAATGCATCATGCCACATTACCCAGATTTTTCAAGAATGGTTTGTGGAACATCAGGAACACTTCCAGGTATTGCCCTGGCCTCCAAATTCCCCAGACATCAATCCAATTGCATCTGTGGTTTATGTTGGAACAGCACATCCAATCTGTGGTGGCTTAACCATGTAACTTATAAGAGTTAAAGGATCTGTTGTTGGTACCTGATACCACAAGACACTTTTTAGAAATCTTGTAGCTCCATGCCTTGCTGGGTAAGAGCTATTTTGGAGGCACGTGTAGGACCAACATCATATTTGGCAGGTGGTCATAATGTTTTGGCTCTTCGATTTGTGAGGGATCTCAAATAATGCATTTTATAAAATATAATGAATGTTTTCACCACATCAGTGTTATGTTGATTTTTTAATGATCCTTTAGTTAGAATAATAAACATATATTTTGACTTTCTAATTTTCAGGGGCCTGTAAAGCTCTAAGGTCAAAGTCCAACTTTGCAGTTATAATGTTGCTGTTGATAAAAGTTCATATCCTTTGGTATAGATAATCAAACAAAAAAGCCCAGGTTTTTACAGAATTGTGAAAGCCATCTAATGTGTTCTTTAATGTGCATAGGATATCACTCTCTTGTACACGGGACCATGGCTTAATGTCTCATCTGACAGCCTTTCCAAGACCTTTGGTGTCCACTATTAACCAAGGGCAGGGTAGGGAGTTTTGCAGAGATGAATAGGTTTCTTCAGACTTTGGGCAACTGTTGTGGAATCAAGCAAAAGTTCTGTCAGAATTTGAGCGATTGAGTGTGCAGCCAGACATGTTTCGTCAGACATCATGTTTTCAAATGTGTGTTCTGTCAGACACCATGCTTTCACACATATGTTCTATCAGACATGTTGCTTTCAGACATATGTTTTGCCAGACACCATGCTTTCAGACATATGTTCCGTCAGACACCGGGCTTTCAGACGTACAACCCATCAGACACCATGCTTTCAGACATGTTCTGTTAGACTGTGGTTTCATACACTGTGCTCTTAGGCATATGTCCCATCAGACACTGTGCTCTCAGATGTGTTCCGTCAGACACTGCTCTCAGACATGTGTTCCGTCAAACACCGTGCTCTCAGACATACATTCCATCAGATACCGTGCTTTCAGACATGTTCTGTCAGACACTGTGTTTTTAGTAAATGTTCTGATTTCAGTTTACTGAAACTAGAACATTTCTTCCTTAAAATGTGATTTGAGAGAAAAGTTAACAAGTAGTTGTAGTATGGCACAATAGGTATGATGTGTAAATCACAGTAGGTAATGCAATAATCCACCCACTGTAAGTTCATTGGGTCAAAACTTCTATTAAGCTGTGTAAATTTCTTACAGATGCACAGCTAAATTCAAAGCATGCAATTCTTTTCTTCACAGCTTGTACTTCACAGACAAAAAAAAAGTTCATAAATTTGAAAAAGGTGTAAATACAGTGTCCAAGTAAATTATAATAAATAAATAAATACCCCCTCAAGCATCTGCTTGCCACAGAGGTCTGACAGGAGCCTGTCAGTTTATATGTCAAAGTAGAAGATCTGAGAGGATGGCAGGACCTCAGCAGAAAAACAACACATACAACCATGCCTTATCCGGGGCTCGAACCCAGGTCCCTTAGATCAGTAGCCAAGCGCGCTAACCACTTGCAAAAAAAAAAGCCATAATACAGTGATCATGTTATTCTAAAAGCACATTAACTAAATATATGCAAATGATGAGTCAACTGCATAGCATCACAAGAAATCAGGTAATTTAGGTCTAAAAAAGTTATTTTGGGACACAAAATAAATAGTTGTCTAAAAACTGGGATGTCTTATTACCCTAATGATACTGAAATAAAACCAGAATTACTGAATTAACTAATTTTTCTGTAACATGTTTTTTTTTCCATTGCTTAATTGAAACTAAACGCACATTTAAACTGTTGTGGTCAGCACTGTACTTCATCAAAAAATAGTGAAAGTATGTTTGTTTACAAGCTTTTTCATGAATATAACCAGGAGCTTTAACATAAAATGTTTAACTTATCTAGATGTCTGTTGTTTCACTGCAAACTTTTATTTCATATAAGAAATAATATATAGGATATAGCATACTGAGGGACAGCTTGAGGTAGGGAAAATTGTAAGGGCTACATGCTATGTTTTTTTTTATTTTTTAATTTTCAAACAACTCGCAACATTTTGTAGCCTGTCCCAGTTTTTACCAAATGAAATCTGGTCACCCTCCCTAAGTATGATTCATCATTTGTATTGCTAGATTTGTTCCCTCAAAACCTGAGGTTTTTTTTGCTTGCTTGTCTATACCAGTGGTATCCGTTTGGTGGTTCACAAATTGTGATGATGGTCCAAGGGGTTCACACTAAAATTTCTGTAATGGCACTTTAAGCAGTAAAGAATTGTCCAGTTATGTTGCAAATATATTTTTCCTCTGTGACAACAATCATGTGCTTGTTTGAAGCATTGTTTGTTTCTGCAGCAATTTGACAAAATTCAACAAAATTGGTACAATAAAGAAATTTAATGTGAAGTCTTTCAGATAAATTATTTTATATATAGGCTCTAAATTTTAGAGGTTTCATAATTATAGGTAGTAAAATTTTATATTTTATAATTATAATTATATAATGCAGTGGTTCTCAACCTTTTATGCTTTACATACCCCCTGGAAATGTGTATGTAACTGTCGTACCCCTTGTATAGATAGATAAAATTATAGTTATAGTATAACAATGGTTATTTTTACTTCGTTACTAAATATAATGTAAATTTTAATTTGGAGCTTTTTTTAGTCATTATTACCCTGGGGGTTCACAACACTTTTTTTGGTTATAAAAGGGGTTCGTGGAACAAAAAATGTTAAGAACCACTGGTCTATACCAAAGGACATGACCTTTTATCAACAGCTGCATTATAGCTGTGAGTAGCAGCTGAATAGTAGTTGGAGTTACAAAGTTGTGTTGGAGTGCAAGCCTCAAAGTATGTTGGTAAAAGTTTGCTGTGAAATATATTGATAACTTCCCATTGATTGTGACTGGAGTAGCAGGCTTCTGGCCTACTACTCCAGTCACAATTAAATATGCTAACTACATGTGGAGAGCAATGAATGATAACTTCATTCACAAGGTAGATAATGGCAGGACCCCACAAATTCTGGATGCTTTTTGAGGGATCACTCCTGACCCATGGCAGCTAGGAACCCAATCTATTACACCAGTAGAGTTAGAACTAAGTGGAACCACCCCACCAAATTTGGGACCAATTGCTCAAGTAGTGGAACCAAAGAAAATTGTCAATTTCTGCCATTAATGGCATCACACATGTCCGACCGCCCTTTTGGAATTACACCTATTATCTAATAATATATTTATTAAACTCATACTGTAATAAATTCTTTAAATGACTTTCAGATGTTACATTTATGTATTGAAATATTTGGTGCTTATTTCAGGCTGACTAAACCTTTAAGTTGTAGACCATACCAGAGAAAAATTAATGAACCAGCTTCCACAAAAAAAGACTGAACCAGCTTCCACAAAAAATGACTGAACCAGCTTCCACAAAAAGCAGGATACGTACTCGTCGACGCCTTCATCTTAAACTTTCAGAGGGCACATCAACTGATCAATTTCCTATAGCACAAATATACACTTCACAGATAAAAACCTATGAAAAAATGGTAGCAGAATCTCAAGGTAACTTATTGTTAGTTTATATGATTATATTATTTTCGTATTCAAGATAGTTTGTATGTGCCCACCAATTTGTATATATTCACAGATAAAAGCCTATGAAAAAATGGTACCAGAATCTCAAGGTAACTTATTGCTAGTTTGTATGATTATATTATTTTCGTATACAAGACAGTCTGTATGTGCCACACCAATTTGTATAAAATACTAAAGTTAAACTTAGATAAAGCTTCATCCTTTGTTGGGAAGTGTTATTTATTTTTTTAAAGGCATGTAGATTATCAGTAAATGTAGGTTATTGATTGCTCATTAATCAAATGAGACTTTTGTGATGCCCACCCATTCACTTTTACTTTACCGTAACCAGTTTTGCTTAATTTATAAAAATAAATAAATACCCCCTCAAGCAGCTGCTTGCCACAGAGGTCTGACAGGAGCCTGTCAGTTTATATGCCATAGTAGAAGGTCTGTGAGGATGGCAGGCCCTCAGCAGAAAAACGACACAAACAGCCATGCCTTACCCGGGGCTCGAACCCAGGTCCCTTAGATCAGTAGCCAAGCGCACTAACCATGCGGCCATGCTTAATTTACGTTATATTTATCATTATGTGGATTTTTATTTCCTTTTTGGCATCACAGCGCTCGTTTCCAAGAGTTAGGAGTTGCACATGCGCAACTCCGAACTTGCGATTGTCACCCTCTAAAGTGCATGCACAGGGACACGCCCACTCTTGCGTCATAGCTTGCGCCGCTCGTCAATTTATGCAAATGTCTTTCCCGGCATGCAACATGACAACGTGCGGGCTTTGTACCTCTTGTTATAACCTGGTGACATGTTGTCACAGTAGCACAGACGATAATAGAGAGAGTAGTAGAGCACAGCACAGTTTAGAGATCAGTTTTAGTTTGGAGTTTGTTGAAGATGTTTGTAGTATGAAATGATGTAGTATCTTCTTTATTGAAGTTTTGGTGAGTGCTTTTTGGAAATAAATTGTTTGTAATTTAAACCTTTTGAATCTTTACTAATTTTTTTCTCTTGAGCAACGTTAGTTTATTTTGATTAGCATTAACATAAAATTTTGACAATCATTTAATATTTTTGAATTCTTACTCATTAATGCTTGCTGGTATTTCAAACCCTAATTAAACTTTATTTTTGGCAATTTGTCAATTATTGCCTGGCGCCTGACTGAGCTATCCGGAGCATAAAAATAATTGGATCAAACAAAGGGTCCAAACTTTAAAAGTATTTCATTTCTTTGGAGCATTACACTTTGCATCTTAATTTGTATATTTTTTAGGGGTTCAGAATTAAAAGCATAATTTGCAAAAATCAATTATAATGTAAAAGACAGAGGGCATAATTATGTTGAAAAGGAAGTTATCTGTAATAGTTAATGTCAACATCAAATTTAGAGGAAAAAATTGTCTTGAGCTGGGTGGGATATGAACAACCTCTTATTTAACATATCAGGAGCTTTGACTGCTGACAGTGGGTCAGAGCAACTGACATGTTATCAGGAGGTTGTGATTCATATCCCACCCAGCTCAAGACGATTTTTCCTCTAAATCTGATATTGACATTAAACTAAGAGTGATAACTTCCTTTTTAATTGAAATAAGCTTTGAGAAATTTATTAAGTGATTGAACATAATTATGTCATTAAGTGCTCTTAGCATGAAGTTTCTTTTTTTAAATAAAACTCAATTTTAGAACCTTATTTTGATATAAATAATGAGCAATAAATATAGAAAATAAGGAAAGAAGAGCACAGAAAATTTCCTGCTGACTGTTGAAGGGTGAAAAGTGCTTTATATTGGAATGTAGAAGATGCATATAATGACAGTGACATAATATACTTATAAGTTTAGACATATATAAATCTACTACTATGTTTGGAGCTGAAGGAAATCCAATGGTAATTCTTTAAGATTTGTTTTTTGTTATAAGAAGTAGTGATTTTGAAGAACAAATTACAGTTTTATTACATATTTTTACACATATTATTAATATTTACAGTTTTATTACATAGTTACACATAGCTCGACTAGCTATAGTTATGCCTGCTGCATCACCTGTACCTCTCCTTATGCAAGAGGAGGTGTCTTACCTCTGAGCACTTGAATACTCATAAGTTTGAATTCCAAAGGAGAAATTTATCCAAGCATTTAATTTATTTCATTTGAAGAGCTATCTCCACCTCATCATCTTTCTGCCTAGGTCCGACAGAATCCTTCCAGCGTTGACAAAACTTGTCACACATTCACACTGTCCAACAGTGAAACCCTTACTACTGCTCTTCTTGCATTCCTTGGATTATCCCACACAGCCTTCTCGCTTCAACCCATCCCCCTCAGGGTTTCAAGGACGAGGGACTGTGTTAGGAGCTGCAAGAATGACTGGATAGTGGGAACTGTAACATTCCATATGTCTGAAGCTTTCACTTGAAGCATAACTTGTTACTTTCGTCCTTTGCATTCCAAAGATATAGTGGAATAATTATTTTCATCATTAGGGGAAGAAATCATGGGGAGTCAAGTTTTTATAGTTTAAAACACTCCCAGTGTCAAGCTTTAGTTTGACATATAAATCATTAAGTTTGCCTGTTACTTTTGAAAGATATGGTGGAACAACTGTTTTGACAAACACAACTGACAAACCAAAAGATGAAAAGCAAAAAACAATAGGAAGATAGGTAAAAAGGATAAGGCCTTCTTGACTGCCATAATTTGTGGTTGATTGTGAAATCATATGGTATTCCTTTTAAGTTAACGTATTGATGCTCTCTATAATAACACTGAGCCATGAAAGAGTTGGGAAAGCTTGCAGTAATTAGTTTTATCATTACTACTGGAGTTTGACAAGCTACATTTTCTCACTTTGCAGTTTGGCTATTGATTATGTTATGGGGAATTCATTGTAAGAAAAAAGACCTTAAATGGTTTACAGATATGAAAAATTCTGAATGAATTATATTGATAATTTGACCCTTTTAACAAATGATGTTGGTGAGATGAACTTTTTTATTAAACTGTTAATGAGAATGGTAATAGGATAGGTGTAGTGATAGAAAGAAAACTAAAGTGATAAAAATTAGATGGATGGTGCTCAAGTTTTTCTTTCTGCCTATCTGTCTGTCCATCCATCTGTCTCTTTCTCTCTCTCTCTCAGCCTATTGTGTGCAAAAAGTGCTACTGTTTTTGTTACGCCTCCACTAAGGACTCTGATGAGAATGAGAAAGATTGGTTTTATGGCAGCATCAGAATCTTTAATCTATCAAAAAAAGGAGCTATTATCCATGTTCTAGATGACTTCAATGCTAATTGGTACTGACTCGGACCTTTTGCAAAGGATAAACCCCTTTGGTTTTGGTAGTTCATTGGCAATGGGGAATGTCTCCTATAGGTAAGTAAACTTAATGGTTTGTGAATAACTAACAGTTATTGAAAACACCATGACTTTTCTAAATACACATTGGTTTCACAGATGGATTGCATAAGAATATGATTTATTATATATTAATCAGCAGCAAATGGGCTAGTTCTGTTAGGAATACCAGGCTATACAGGGGAGCTGAAATTGGATCTGACCATTTTCTTGTTAAAAGGATCTTGCAACTTAAACCTAAGAAGTGTTTTCCTAAGGTTAAAAAAGTTACCTTTAACACTGAGGCTCTAAAAGATCCAGTTATAGCCAAAGCTTATCATGATAGGTTACTTAGTCATTACGACAGTCATGGTTTGCTTACTACTGAAGTTGAGGAAGAATGGGACTGTTTTAAACAGGCTTTTCTTTAAACTAACAGTACTCTTTTGGGTAAAAAGGAGCAGATAAAGTTATGTGAGTAAATGAGGTACTGGAGCTTATTTACTAGTCTTAACGTTAAGCATTACAGAAAGTTTAATAAAAGGGTAAATGATCAGTTGATAGCTGATAAGAATATTTGGCTTAATAGCTTGACTGACAAAGAGCAGAGGAAGCAGTTAGACAGTGTAATAGCAGAGAATTGCACCTGATAATTAATGTTTTGTGTGGGAAGAAACAGACAGGCACACAGGGATTGAAGGATAAACTTGATAAGATTTTTAAGTTGAAGATTCCATCATGGAAAGGTTGGCTTAGGATTTCATTGATGTCCTAAACAGTGGTTTGTTGTACTCTCATTGTTTATAATGAAGATGGATACATTACTGGCTTTAATGTTGGAACTATATCATAGTCTGAAGTTATTTTGGCTCTCTATAAATTTAAACTACATCAAGACCCCAGGGGTAGCTGAAATGCTTAGAGCTAGGAATGTTTCTGTTGTCACATGGCTGAAAATTTGAATGTTTTTTATGACAAAGGTTTCCCAAGGATTTTACCAGGGCTATTATCATCTCTATTTTTTTTAAAAGGTGACCACAGTTCTTGTGTTAATTATAGGGGTATCAGCTTACTTTTAGTCTCCAGGTAAAATTCTTTACATTTATTGTGCAGCATAGATTTAAGAATTGGGTTGATGGGCAACTGTGTGATAAGCAGTGTGGATTCAGAAGTTCAAGGAGATTTTATGTACAGATTAAATTTTTTCACTTAGATTCTTGAATAATGTTTATAGAGTTTCAGAAACCTGTGATTGCTAGCTTAGTATATTTCAAAAAAGTTTTTGACTCTTTGATCTTTATAATTTTGGTTGATTGTAGATTGTAATGGCATACCAGACAAGTTAGCATAATGAAAGTTCTCTATAATAACCTGAGTTGTGTGTGAGAGTTGGTAATGCTTGTAGCAATTGCCTTAGCATTGCTACTGGAGTCTAGGAAGGGTGTCTGTAGATTTGCATTCATTCCTCTGAAGTTAACTAGCTATGACTTGTTTGAAAGCTTGTCTAAACTTGTCATTACACATTAAAAACAAAGGCCATATCATAATTTCTCTTTTTGCTGGTGGTGTGTAAAGTTTGGTATGTGAAGTCTGTGTGTTGTTCTTATGAATCCTATTAAAGACTGGGGAAAGATTTTACCATTTCACAAGGATGCAGCTTGGGGATGATGCGAAAAAAAATAATGTCGGTTTATTACAAGTAAATGGGGATCATCCCTGTTCATATGGCACTGTTACAGAATGGATGCAGAAATTCAGACAAAGACAGCTTAGCTTCGAAAACCTCGGGGACCGTGACTGAGAGAACCATCACTGCTATTCATGAACTCAGTAAGGAAAACCGACACATCACCATTTAGGTACTAAGTTTAGTTGTCAGTGTATCAATTAGCAGTATGAAAACAATTATTTATCAACATTAAAGTTCTGAAAGATCTGTGACAAATGGGCACCCTACAAACTGACAGAGCAGCAAAAAAGGGCAGATGCTGGCAATGCCTGAACCTAGTGGCCTCAGATGATTAGTAGACATTGTCACAGGTAATGAGACATGGTTTTATTACTATACAACTCTCAGAAAGGTCGACAACTATGTTTGGGTTGCAGAAGATGAAACATGTCCCCAAATCCTCCAATAAAACTTGGTTGAGGAAGAGGATGTTCACAATTTTTTTAGATTACCATGGACACCTTACCTGAAAAAAAAATGACTATAAATGCCCAATAAATAATACACCAACATTGTATTGCCCAAAGTGTTCAAGGAGATGAAGGAACAGTGGCCAACAACAGGCGTGTAAAGAGTTCATCATAATGCCAGTGCTCACAAAACCTGGCAAGTTATGGCCTATCTGGAGCAGGAAAAAATCAAACAGCTACCCCATCCTTCATATTCACCTGATCTTGCAGTATGCGATTTTTGATTGTTTCCAAAAATTAAATAGGAACTTCCTGGGAAGCCATTGGCCAACCTGCATCTCCACAATTCATTGAGTTTAGAACGGAACAGCATATTAGAGCCATTTCAAAGGCACAAGATAATTCCCTACGAGCACAACAAAAGCAACGAGAGGATTATAATAAAAGACAACAACATATGGAATTTAAAGTAGGTGAGAAGGTTTTGATTAAAACACATGAGTTTAAAGGTGCAAGACCTTGCAAAAGGCATTCATTCAGTATTGTGAAGTATTCCTCAACAGGAGTACCATCAAACCTTCCAGAATTGATGTAGACATCTGCAATGTTGCAGATGCTGGAGGATGCTTTGTAGATACTTTGAAGCAGGGTAAAGGTTTTGTTGAGGAAAGTGCAATTGTTTTTGTTCTGCAAATCATCATCATCATCCTCAAGCAGCCATGGGCTATGGAGGTCCAACCAGACCTTGCAATTTAGTTCTCCAAGCAAGTCTATCCTGAGCTACATCTACTGCATCTGGCCACTGCACACCAATTCTAACAAGGTCCTGTTTGACATTGTCTGCCCACCGCATCCTAGGTCTCCCCTTCTTTCTGAGGCCTTTAGGCACACTGTTCATAACACTATTCGCCAATCTATAATTATTCATACGGGCAACATGGCCAAACCAACGGAGTCTCTCTCTGCATAACATGCTGCTTAAAGGAGGTTGCAGACTCCTTTGCCTAACCTAATCATTAGTTACAAAGTTAAACAACCTAATACCCAAGACACTACGTAAGCATCTAGAATCAAAAGCATCTCGTTTCCTGTTATCTTGTTTACACAGCGTCCAAGTTTCACTACCATAACTAACCCTAGAAAGAACCAAACTATTATAGTCTAATTTTAGTCTTTAGGTGTATATGCCTATTTCTCCACAATCTCCATAGATTCTTAAAAGTCCTGGCTGCAATCCCTATTCGTCTGTTAATCTCATGCCGCACATCACCAGTATCTGTTACATAGCTCCCAAGATAATTAAACTGTGACACCTGCTCAAGACTGCAACCATTCAGATGAATTGAATCACAATCTGCCTGACCAATTATCATCACTTTAGTTTTCTCTCTGTTTATAACCAAGCCTACTCTACTACCAGTCTCATCAACAGCTCGAATGAAAGAGTTCATCTCATCAACATCATTTGCCAAAAGGACTAAATCATCAGCATAATCTAAATCATAAATTTTTATATCTCCAGCCCATTTAAGGCCAAAATCTTTCCCTTGAAGTGAATTTCGCATAACATAATCAATAACCAAGCTAAAGAGAAAAGGAGACAAAATGCACTCTTGTCGAACACCATAAGTAATGCTAAACCAATTGCTACAAGCCTTTCCAACTCTCACACATGACTCAGTGTTATTATAGAGAGCTTTCATTATGTTAACTAACTTCTCTGGTATACCATATGATTTCACAATCAACCACAAATTATGACGATCAACAGAGTCGAAAGCCTTTTTGAAATCAACAAAGCTAGCAACCAAAGGTTTCTGAAACTCTAAACATTTCTCAAGAATCTGCCTAAGTGAAAATATCTGATCCACACATCCCCTACCACTTCTAAATCCACATTGCTCATCACGCAATTGACTATCAACCAGATTCTTAATTCTATTAAGCACAATAGCTCTGGTAAAATCCTTAGGAACCATGCCTTTATCATAAAAGATATTCAGAATTTCAGTCATCTAAGTGGTAACTGAAACATTCCCAGCTCTAAGCATTTCGGTAGTAATTTCATCTACCCCTGGGGATTTAAGAAGTTTAAGTTTAGAAACAGCCAAAATAACTTCAGATTGTGTTATAGGGCCAACATTAAAGCCACCAATGCATCTATCATCATTACAAACAATGGGAGTAGAACTAACCACATTGTTTAGAACATCACTGAAATGCTCAGCCCACCTAGCCATGACAGAATCCTCACCTTCTATAACCTTACCTTGTTTATCCTTCAATCCCTGTATACCTGTCCGTTTTCTACCACATAAAACATTAACTATCTGGTTCAGCTCTCTGCTGTTGTGCTGTCTAACTGCTTCCTCGTCTTTGTCAGCCAAACCATCAAGCCAAAGATTCTTATTAGCAGCTAACTGATCTTTTACACTTTTATTAAGTTCTCTGTAATGCTTTCTATTAGGACTAGTAGGGTATTGATTAAGGACATTCCTGCAATTTCTTCTTTCTGAAATAAGCTCAAGTGCCTTTTCACCCAAATAATTCTTCCTCCTCTGCTCCTTTTTTCCTAAAAGAGCACTGTTAGTTTCCAAAAAAGCCTGTTTAAAACAGTCCCATTCTTCCTCAACTTCAGTAGTAAGCAAACCATGACTGTCATAATGACTAAGTAACCATCATGGTAAGCTTTAGCTATAACTGGGTTTTTCAGAGCTTCAGTATTAAAAGTAAATTTTTTAACCCTAGCATAACATTTTTTAAGTTTAAGTTGAAAGACACTTTTAACAAGATAATGGTCAGATCCAATTTCAGCTCCCCTATATGACCTGGTATTCCTAACAGAACTAGCCAATTTGCTGTTAATTAATATCTAATCAATCATATTCTTATGCAGCCCATCGGGTGAAACCCATGTGTACTTATGTATGTCGCGGTGTTTGTATAAGTGTTAGATATTCTGAATCCATTGAGTTTACTTACCTATAGGAGACTCCTCCCCAAAAGTCAGAGTCAGTACCAACTTTGGCATTGAAGTCACCAAGAACAAGGGTAATATCTCTTTTCTTGACAGAATTCAAAATATGCTGAAGTTGTCCAAAAAACTATCCTTCTCATCCTCATCGGCGTCCTCAGTGGGGGCATAACAGCAGATAACATTCAGGTCTTTAATGCTTGTCTGAAATTTTGCTGTAAGAAACCTTTCATTAATGCACTCATATCCTAGAAGAGCATCACTAGCGTGTCTGCTGAGAAGCAGACCAACGCCTTGGTGATGCTTATTGTCGTCCCTCCCTGAAAAGAGAAATTTGAGATTATTTTTAAGAATCTGACCTTTATCTGTCCATCTGGTCTCTTGCAAGCCGAGAATATCTAAATTATAATGGTGGAATTCTTGTGTGAGGACATCAAGAGAAAAAGCTCTGTGCAGAGTCCTCACATTCCAACTACCTATGGAGAGAAAATGGTTAGTGGGATGTTTAAAGAAACTATGTTTATTGAGAGAGGGAATGCCGACAATATCAAACAGCCCCCTAATTGCAGGCACGGGGCAAAGACCCGTTCCCCCACCACTAAAGGCTGAAGCCATCTACACTGGAAGCTTCCTCCAATGTAGAATTTGATTATGTCAGTAGAAGCAAAGAGTTCAGGTGCCTGCGATGACCTCTGCTCAGGATTATCTACCAGCTGATAAACATATCCTGTGAATCTATTCACTTGGGGCTGTTAACCCACAAACAAACAGAAAAAACACAACGGAAGATTTTCCCTCCACAGAAGCCCACCAGTGCAGCAAATTCAGGATCCATAATCAAGCTCAGAGCCATATATCTGTCCAGTCCAGTGGGTTTATATGGTCAGCACCAGGACCCTGTATGGTTGACCACTCCTTAGCAGGGTAGAAAAAAAAGAAGCCATAATTGTCCAGATCAGTAGGCCACACTAATCTGGCAGCCCTCCCCCTTCCGTTCACTTCCACAAGAGAGTATCTCTTTTGAAAGGTACTAACAGTCTGCACCACGAGAAGGCGGGGTTGGAATTTAGGTGCTAGGCCTGGCCGGTTCTAATGGATGCCAAGAACTTTTTGACTCCTCTCGTAAATGGTCTAGAGCAGGCATGTCAAAGATACGGCCCCCGGGGCATTTAGATGTGGCCCACAACCTCAATGAATAATACTCGAATTTCATGAAGAGTTTTTCTATACACTGAACACATAGGTACAGATTCAGGGGTGAAGCCATGGGGGTGGGGGGGAGAGGCTCTTCCCAAAGTAACTCGGAGTTGGCAAAATTCGAAGCGACTTCGTAAAATCTAGGTGAGTTGTGAAAATTTGTATTATTTTTGGAAAATTAAGGGAAGTTGTAAAAATTGAGGCAACATGGCAATTTGGAAAATGGGGAGACGGCAAAATTTAGAGCAGTTGGCAAAATTCGAAGCCACTTAGTAAAATACAGGTCAGTTGGCAAAATCGGGACAACTTGGCAAAATCTTAGGGAGTTGGCAAAATTCAGAGTGACTTGGTTAAAATCTTGGGGAGTTGGCAAAATTCGGAGTGACGACAAAATATAGGGACAGTTGGAAAATTCGTAGTGACTTGGCAAAATTGTGGAGAGTTGGCAAAATTCAAGTGAGATGTGAAAATTTTTATTTTTTTCTGTAAAATTATGGCGAGTTGGCAAAATCTAGGACAGTTATCAAAATTCGGAGTGACTTGGCAAAATCATGTAGAGTTGACAAAATTCAGTTGAGATGTAAAAATTGCAATCTTTTTTCTGTAAAATTATGGCGTGTTGGCAAAATTGAAACAACTTCGCAATATCTAGGAGAGTTGGCAAATCTTGGGGTAGTTGACAAAATTCAGAGTGGCTTTGCAAAAATCAGGTGTGATGTAAAATTGGGATTTTTTTCTGTAAAATTGTGGCAAGATGGCAAAATTCGAATTGACGATAAAATATGGGCAATTTGTGAAAATTGGGATTGTTTTTGTAAAATTAAGGAGAGTTGACAAAATTGAGGAAACTTGACAAAATCTAGGGAAGTTGGCAAAACTGGAAACCACTTGGTAAAGTACATGTGAGTTGTAAAAATTGGAATTGGTTTTGTGAAATTAAGGAGAGTTGGAAAAACCAAGAACTTGTGGCAAAATGGGGAGTTGGCAAAATTTGAAGCCACTTGGTAAAATACAGGGGAGTTGTGAAAATTGTGCCTTTCTTGTGCAATTAAGGAGAGTTGATAAAATTCGAAGTGACTTGGCAAATTCAAGGAAGATGTAAAAATTGCGATTTTTTTTTTCTGTAAAATCTAGAGTAGTTGGCAAAATTCGAATCCACTTGGTAAAATATAGGCGAGTTGTGAAAATTAAGATTTGTGAAATTAAGGAGTGTTGGACAAATTGAGGAAACTTAACAAAATGTAGGGTAGTTGGCACAATTTGAATCCACTTGGAAAATGCAGGCGAGTTGTGATAATTGGGATTAAGTTTGTGAAATTCAGGATAGTTGACTAAAATCGAGAAAACTTGGCAAAATCTTATGGCGTTTGAAGATTTTGAAGTGATTTGACAAATTAGTTTCGTGAAATTAAGGAGAGTTTGCCAAATCAAGGGAAAATTCAGATACAATTCAGATTCAAATACAATTCAGACGAGATGTAAATATTGGAATTATGTCTGTGAAATTGTGGCTACTTGGCAAAATTGGAAGTTAAATGTCAAATTACGGACAGTTAGTTGGTAAAATTGGAAATCAAGTTGCAAAATGCAGGAGATTTGTGAAAATTGACCTGTATACATTATAAGGCCAACCCCAAAGCACGAAAATCTAAGCAAGTTTGCTCAGTTGGCAAAATGTGAATTTCGAGTTGGAAAATTTGTGATTTCTCCTCCGCCCCCCCCAACCATAGTCCTTCGCTACGCCCCTGTACAGATTACAGATACCTATTGAACACGTAGTTATCTCTGTCACAAGTATGTATTCTTTTTAAATTGAGGTAGCCTTTAATAATATTATAGGTAGGATATAATAATATTATAATAATAAATTAGTGTTTAATTGAATCCCAGCCCGCTGATATACTTTGAAAGAAAAATTGGCACTCTACAAGATTGAGTTTGACACCCCTGGTCTGGAGATTTGAAAATTTCTGATTTAGATTTTTAGATTATGCTGGTAATTTGGCTCTTTTGGCAAATGATATTGATGAGATGAAGTCTTTCAATAGAACTGTTGATGAGACTGGTGATAGGTACATTTGGTGAGAAATCAAAGTGATTAAAATTGACAGGCAGGTTGTGGTTGAGCTATTTTCAATGGTTGCACCCTTGAGCAAGTGTTTCAGTTTAATTATCAGGAGCTATGTGACAGATACCGGTGATGTGTGGTAGGGTGGTGCCAATATGCAAGGCAGCATTTCTTGATGTTCATCGGCTAGGAGTTTTGACGTCACAGTGGGGAGACTGATAGTAAACAAATCTTATAACAAGTATGCATAGCATAGTTTTCCATTCAGAGAAAAAGTGAAATATAATTTTAATTTTGTTGAACTCTTTGAGAGCTATGTAGCTATGAGGAAAGTATTTATTATTATGGATATACACTCAGCGAACCACTTTATTAAATACAGTTCCCTTTTATATCAAGAGTAACTGAGATACAGCCCAGTAACTTCTTAAATAAACTTTTTAAGGAAAAATGTGAATAAAGATAATTTAAAAATTTCAATCAAATCTGTTTTAATCTGAATTTTCAACAATATTCATTCGCTATTTTTAGAGTTACGGAAAGTATGCATAACAATTATGTTAATTTTTGCCAAATGAGCTAACTTGCAAAATATTTCAGTTTCCATAATACTTTAAATGCTGAAAGAATAGTGCTGGAAATTTAAATTTAAATGATGAAAATTGGTCAGGCAGGCTGTGATTCAGGTAATCTAAATAGTTGCAGTCTTGAGCAGATGTCACAGTTTAATTACCTTGGGAGCTATGTAACAGGTACTGGTGATGGGCGGCATGAGATTAACAGACTAATAGGGATTGCTGCCGGGACTTTTAAAAATCTATGGAGATTGTGGAGAAATAGGCGTATACACCTAAAGACCAAAATTAGATTGTATAATAGTTTGGTTCTTTCTAGGGTTAGTTATGGGAGTGAAACTTGGACACTTTGTAAACAAGATAACAGGAAAGTAGATGCTTTTGATTCCAGATGCTTACGCAGTATCTTGGGCATTAGGTGGTTCAACTTTGTAACTAATGATGAGGTTAGGCAAAGGAGTCTGCAACCTCCTTTAAGCAGCATGTCGTGCAGAGAGAGATTGTTGGTTTGGCCATGTTGCCCGTATGAATAATTATAGATTGGCGAATAAGGTTATGAACAGTGTGCCTAAAGGCCTCAGAAAGAGGGGGAAACCTAGGATGTGGTGGGCAGACAATGTCAAACAGGACCTTGTTAGAATTGGTGTGCAGTGGCCGGATACAGCAGATGTAGCTCAGAACAGATATGCTTGGAAAATTAAACTGCATGGTCTGGTTGAACCTCCGTAGCCCATAACTGCTTGATGATGATGATGATGATGAAACTTTAGAGCTTAAAATTATCTTGTGTTACATTTTTTCTTATAAGGCTTATTTAAGAAGTTCTGCATATGAAGTTACTATTGATGTAATATGGAACTACTTAATAAAGTGGCCCATTGAGTGTATTTTGATGTTAAGGATTTCATGATTATATCATATGTACTCATATTGAAGTAGTCAGAATTTGTATTAGATAATTCTAAGCAATTATTTTGATCTTGTTGTTAAAATTCAATTCAATTGAATTAAAATGCCAGATATCAATTCATTACAATTTATCTTATTTACAACTGTTAATAATCATAATGAAAATCTGCGAGAAAAATTTAATTTTTGGCACTTAAAGTATGTTTCAAATGTTTTCTCTTCCAGAAGACATTTAATCTGATGTAGTATAAACATAGTTTTTAATTTACTAACAAACATTTTCCTGAAGTTATGCAATGAAACAGCTTTTTTTCTCCTTTTCACTTGAATCCCAAAGTTGTTTATCAAATTTTATCTGTAAATTCCACTTGTTTTTTGCTTTAATCTTAATAATGCTTGCAAAATAGAAATTTCCCTGTGTCTTTACTTAGTTTTTTAATAACAATTTGCAGCTGCTGCTCTAATTGTTTAATGTGTCGTATACTCTGACTTTAATGCACTGACAATAAGTTTTATTCTCTTGATCAGTGCACTATAAGCTGAAGTATTTAAATTATCAATTGCCAGCGATAATGCTACTTTTTAGTGGGCACATTGTTGCAGTTTTCAGGATCATCAATATATTTTTCCAACACTCTTGATTTTTCCCCTGACACAACAATTGTTTGATTCAAATAGAAGAGGTTGCTGAATTTTCGTGCAGCAGGTTTATATCTAGAGTAGATTTTTCCTTAAAATTTACATTTAACTGGGATTCCTAAGAGTTTGCTTTATAGGTCACAATCATAATAGGCATCTCTAAAATGTTTACTACATTTCTTAGCATGCTGTACATCGAATCTGTGTACCGACACTGTATCATATAAAAATAAAATAAAAAAAAAATAAATACTCCCTCAAGCAGATGCTTGCCACAGAGGTCTGACAGGAGCCTGTCAGTTTATATGCCATAGTAGGTCTGAGAGGATGGCAGGACCTCAGCAGAAAAACAACACAAACGTCCATGCCTTATCCGGGGCTCGAACCCAGGTCCCTTAGATCAGTAGCCAAGCGCGCTAACCACTCTGCCATGGGACGGCTACTTCTTACTAATTTTTCTTCTGATGAGAATGGATATCAAATATTGCTTTTCTTATTCTTCGAAATGTAATTCATGGACTTTGCTACTGGACAGTTAAACAAGATCTAAAAGCAAAAATTATCTGAAACACTTCACAGAGGGAAATATCCACCAAGCCAAGAACAAAGATAGACACAGAAGAACGGGTGGTTATGTAATTCCTTTAGCTCAGCTGGCTGTGTTGTGATGTAATGGAGAGCACCCTCTAAGGTGCACTAAAATGACCTTGGCAAAACAGAGCCTTTTGTGCCACACTCACCTTGATGTGTAGCATGAGATAAACAGAAGAATAAGCATTGCTGCTGAGATTTTTAGGAATCTATGGAGTGTTGATAAATAGGCTTATACACTTTAAGGCTATATTATGGCTATACAATAGTTTGGTCTTTTCTACAGTTAGTTATGGAGGTGAAACATGGACCCTTTGTGGACAAGATAACAAGAAACTTGATGCCTTTGAGATGTTTATTCATTATCTTTTATCATTTAGATGTTTATTCATTATCTTGGGCATTAGGTAGTTTGACCTTGTGAATCATAATGAGGTTAGGTGAAGGAGTCTGCAACCTCCTTTGAGCAGCATGTTAGTGAATTAGTCTATTCTGTGAAACTTAAAAATTCTGATGTCACTAAAGAAGGCCCTCAGAATTGCTGAAAGTCATTGTCTGCTCAGGAATCTCTACATATTGACATATGGCAAAACGTTCTTTTGCATATAAGCTTCATTAGATTAGAAGTGGATATGTGATGTCTCATTCATAGGACAAGAACTTACTGCAAAATTCAGAAAATTGAATAATTCTCTAATCATGTATTTCTTATAGTTCTGCCAAAGTAAAAATTTTTGCAATTTAACTCATTTGTGTAATTTTCCAGTTTTAATTTATTTTTATTATTTTTCTCTACAGGCAAATTAGAAGTTGATGATGATGACAATGACGATGATATAATGGATAAAAAGGCTAAAATATTGCCATTTAGGCACAAAGGGACAGATAGCTCGTTAGAAATTGCTAGGTAATTCTGATATTTTTTTTAAAGTTTTCTGTAATGTTTATGGTACCAAAATGATTGTACAGTGGTATACTTTGTTTTTCCATTAAGAAATTGCATAAAAAAAAATCAGACTGGGTTAATCTTTTTTTTTGTGTGTGTGTGTTTTTCCCCTTAAGTGATTTATGCAGTAGTTTAAACTTCAGAAATGGTGTGAAAGAATAATATAAGAAAAAAAAAAAAATCTAAAGAAGGAACTGAGAAGGAACTTTTGTTAACAAAGAATTCATTGAGTATCTGATTAAGGAAAACGGTGCTTATCATATCCTTGTTGAGCTGTTCACAAAACACTACTTCATACCTAAACTTTATGTTCATGACCCAAGATCACAGAAATGTGACTGAAGTTCAAATGACTTCTAATGTTGGGTAATTAATATCAGTTGATCCAGTTTTATACTAACCAGTTTGCTATTAATGACCACACTATAGATTTTGATGCACAGATATTTATTTTTACGATGCATGCTCAGAAGTCTCATGATAGAATGTCTATATTTTTCCACCGACAATATCATGAATCTAACTTTAACATAATTTTTATTGATCTCATCAGTTGCAATTAATAATCATTCTTGCCTTCCATTACAATGATGCAAAACTTCATAAAAAAAAAAAACCATCAAGCAGCTTCTTGCCACAGAGGTCTGATAGGAACCTGTCAGTTTATACGCCATAGAGAAGATATGGGAGGAAGGTGAGACCAGAAAGACAACCCAAACATCCATGCCATACCTAGGGCTTGAACCTAGGTCCCTTTGATCAGTAGCCAAGCCAGCAGTATTAAAATTCCAATGTCTGGGAATTTTTTGAGAGGCATGCTCATAAAATTATTACTTTTTACCTATTTTCCTATTGCTTTTGACTTTGACGTTTGCTGGTTGGTCAGTTTGTCGGTTTATGGAGTTGGCAAAGCATTGTTCCACCATATCTTTCGAATGTGTTGGAGAAACTTAATTTATGAGCCAAATGAAAGCGTGTGATGTGAAGAGTGTCATAGGCTATAAATAAATGACCCCATGTTTTCTTCCCATCTAAAAAAAGGGGACATGTGAAAACTGTTCTTAAGCTATATCTTCTGAGTGTGAATGCCAAAAGTAACAAGCGATATGTCAAATGAATGCTTCTGATGCGGGAAATATCATAGGCTATGAAAAAAATTAACCCTTCCTCCTGTGCCTTCTTTTCACCTAAAAAAGGAGAAATATGAAAATGATTGTTCCCCTACATCTGATGAACATGAGAGTAGAAAGTAACAAGCTATGTGTCAAATGAAAACTTTTGATGTGGGGCTATAAAATCATAGGCTATAAAAAAGTCCTCTCATGCTTTCTTATCCTTAAAAGAAAGTGTGAAAACTATTGTTCCGTTATATCTCCAGAATGCAAATACTGAAAGTAATGAGCTCTATGTCAAATGAAAGCTTCTGATGCAAGGAATGCTGCAGGCTATGAAAAATTGACACCCCTGGCTTCTTTCCCCCTAAAAAGGGGGAAATATCAAAATGATTGTTACCCTATATCTTCTGAATTTGAGTGTAGAAAGTAACAAGCTATGTTCCAAAATGAAGGCTTGTGACACAGGGAGTGTCATAGGCTATAAAAAATTGATCCCCCAGGTGTTTTTAGTGACAAAAAGGAAATAGAAATAAGTATTTTTTGATTTTTTGTAATTGCTAGTGGAGCTATTATACAAAAAATTAAACAGCATGAATAACTGCATAAAGACTTCATGGTCCTCATGAGTATTTGTGAATTATTATTTGCAATTGTACCATTTTTGCCAGTTTTAATTCATTTAGCTCAACTTATTTAGTGATAATTTTTTTTTAGTTTGGTTTTTAGAAAAGGTAATTGTGAACCATAAATTATAAGCAACTTTGCAGTAGTTCCCAATTTCTGTTATTGCTGAGATAGATGTTCAACATGATGAGAAATCTTTCTGTAAATTATCTCTTGGCAATACTACTTTGATAGTAAATAAAATCATGAAATTTGCATAATGGAAAATGGGATAAAACTTAAAAGAAAAAAAAAAGAATTAACTGGGGGAAAATCAGATCATGGATTATCAGGGAGGAAAAGAATAAACACCAAACAATCTTCACAAAATGAACATTGTATTTAGTGTATGTTAGGTGTAATGGTGTATGAAATAAATAATATGATGAAAAAAGATATATAATGCAATCTATAATGAAAAATCAGAAGCACTAAAATTTATGTTGAATTGTTTCAGTTTTAAAAGTTTATCAGTTTCAATCATACAGCATAAAGTTATTCTGAAGAATTTTTTATGTTTCGTACATGGAAGTAATTTATTAATAATTAAATATTTTAACAAATAAACTTTTTTCTAAAAATGAACACTTTCAGCTGTTAAAAGGAAGATTTTCCATTTTAATCTTATAAGTCAAAGCTACCAGAACTGAAATTTGTATCATTTGTTGTGCTAGAGCTTGAGCCCATCTACTAATAAATCAGCACTTTGATGTCGATTCAAATCTTTAGAGGAAAAATTGTCTTGAGCCAGGTGGGATATGAACCCACGACCTCCTGATAACATGTTAGGTGCTCTGGGCCACTAAGCTACTGGCCGCCGATCAAGATCTGTAATTAACGTTATGAACATTTCTATTATGTCACATATAGGTGCTATTCAGGCAATTTTAGCCACAAGCTGCTTTCTATTTTTGCCATATAGATGGAAAGCATATATTTGCCATATAGATAGAAATGTTCATAGCTTTAATTAGAGGAGATCTTGATCAGTGGCCTGTAGCTTAGTGGTACCAGCTTAGAGCACCTGACATGTTATCAGGAGATCGTGGGTTCATATCCCACCCGGCTCAAGATAATTTTTTCTTCTAAAAATTTGAATCAACATCAAAGTACTGATTTATTAGTAGATATTGAATAGTTAAGTTTATTTCATTGTTTATCATGAGCCCATGTTTGTAATTGGTGACTACAAAATTCTGGAGGTTTAAATAAGGAAACTTTTCTGAACATATTACATATTAAACTTATTTATTGTAAACTCACAATTTGAATGATGAACATTTGAGCACACTGATGATGAAAATATTTCACAAAAGCACGTTAAAACATAATCATGGAGTGCACCATTAGAAGCAAAGATGCAATGAAGGCTAATTCTTTGTCTCCCAGACTATTTTGGGTGGGATGGGAATTTTTTTGATGGTGAAGGAAACTTTCGTCAACAGTTAGAGGCTGGCCATCTCAGTGACTGGCTGCCACTGGTTGATTTGAGTCATGGGGTTTATGGGTGCCATGTTTTGTTGTACCGTGAAATGAAAGCCTATGAATTGCAAAGACAGACAAAAAATGCTGTAGCATTATCTTTATGGGGATATTGTAAGAAATGCAATGACCTCCCTTAATTTTATGTCTGTGGCAGTTGGCCCATATCTCCCAAGGTTTTATTGTGCATTATGCAACCATAGTGGTAACTAGGGGTATTTTCAAATATGGGAATGCTCTTGATTCTTGCCTCAGATAGATTATACCATCATTCCTTTTAACTATTGTATTCTTACACTGTCAATTATGGTTTTTTCTTTTAGAGTGCTGAAAGCATACTCAGTGCAATTAGTCTGCTGTCCATTGGATGTGATGTTAAGTCATGGCCCTATGAGCAGGAGAGTCTTACCCTTTGTACATTAAAGAACACATTGGATGGTATTGACAGGAGGCTACCATCTCTCTTATAAATGTCCATTAGGATTCTCTTTCCCCAATTTTCTCTGAGTTCGTAGGATTTTTGTGGCCATTTAGCCCATTGTATGCAAAAATGTGCTGTTAAGAGGTAAACCAATTTAAAAACTGAGTGCAGTTAGTCAATTTAAGCAATAATGTAATTTGGGACAATAGTTAAGTTTTAAACCTTTTGTTCTGTTGATATAACTATGTGATGACAATATTAATTCAAACTGAGATTCAAAAATACTGCAAAATACTATGTTGCTGTTCCAGAGCTGCTAAAATAATGGCCTGCAGGCCACATCTGGCCTATGAAAAAATTCTGTGGCTTTCAGAGAAGATGCAATCATGGACCAGATCATTATGACCAACTTGTCCTATTCTACCATGCCATCCCATAGCACATAGTAGCGATGTCACTGACCAGCATGGAATACAGTATATATAATCAGCATGGGCAGGGCATGTCAGTTCGTCATTACAAAGCCTGTGCTTTGGGAAAAGGGAAGGAATTCAGAGTCTGAACAGGGAATTTCAATCAGGCTCAGAGTTTGAACGGGGAATGATTATCAGCATGAGCCAGCATCTCAGCAACCACAGGCATTGTTAACTGTTCAAGGGCTGCCATAGTGAAGATGTGGTGGGAATGGTCTGAAGAGGGACACCTTCCCACCCACCCAATGTGCCAGAAACTGGAGACCATCATTTGTTGACATTCAGGTAAATGCTGGTTGTCACATGCTGTTCTGGATAATGGATGGCTCACAATCTCTCAATTAATGGCAGATTACAACCAGGGTGCATAGATAAATGTTTCTGAGCACACAATCCAGTGGATGCTCTTGTGCATGGGCCTACAGAGTTAGTTGGTGGCCCATTTGTATGTCCATGTTGACTGACCATAATTGACAGCTCTGCCTGTAGATTGAATGGGAGCTCTATGACAACATTGGATGACTAAAAAAGAGTTGCCTGGTCCAATGAGTCCAGCTCTACCATGATGATGGACAGGTCTGTATTCAATGTTGTGCAGGTGAACAGCTGCAACCAGACTGCACAGTTGGATGTCAAACAGGATGGTAGTATCATGGTATGGAGATTGACCTCCTGACTGACATAATCGTGGACATCATTTAATGCCCTCATCCACATTGAACACACCCTCACCACAGATCCTACATATGTATTGTTTTGGATCAAGCAGTTCCCTACGTAGTGACTATGTCCCCTAATGGCATATGACAGCATATGACAACACCCCTTGTCAGACAGCCTGCATTGTGCAGGATGGTTCAAGGATTGTGTTCAAACTCCCCACACGAATCTCATTGAATATTTCTGGTATGCAGTGGATCACAATATTTGCTGGTACATACCAGAGCCTTGCTCTTGCTGAACTCTGGGATCTCAATCTGTCCAGCTGGTACAGAATACCTAAGGACAACTTCCGCTATCTAGTGGAGTCAATGCCATGCAGGGTGCAAGCGGTTATCATGGCAAAATGTATCCCAACATTCTATTAGGCAGGTGGTCACATTGCTATGGCTCATGAGAATCTGTAAAATACAGAAATTAAAACGAAACATGAAACATTGCTATATAACCGTAATTATGTTGTTTCCAAAAACACAATAAAAGACCTCAGAAAATAATTGAAATAATTGAAAGCCCTCTGTTGTTGACTAAGTTTGCTGGATAAGTCAACAACCAACAAACAAACCAGTGACTATCACTGCTGAGCTGGCAATTCAACACACAGCTGTCATAGACTAGGAGCACACCACACTGCTGTCATGTGCATCTGCTTACTAGAGAACTATCATTTATGAGGGTATTGAAATAATGACCTTGTCCACCCCCACTTGCAACTGACACTGGAATCACCCTTCATGACATGGGAAGAAGAGTTTAACAGCCCTAACATCATCACACAGTGCTACTTCACTGAAGATGGAGCACTGTCCTTGCACCAAAAAAGTTTTGAGATTGCTTCTGAAAACTTTTTGATATGCAAATGGTTTGAAGGATAACTTTAAAATTTTATTTCTCAACAACAGAACTTTCAGTTATTTAAAGTATGCACTTTTTGGTTTTGTTTTTTCACATTTGATCTACAAAAGGATCCAAAATTTGGAAAGTAAGATCCTTCATGCTTGAAAATATATTTGTTCTGCTGTAGAAATTAGAATTTTTGTGCCTATGATTTTAAATGTTTCCTCAATTTCAGTCCAGGGTCCCTGTCTGAAAAATTGATTTACATCCAGAAGCTCAGCTGTTTTTTTCACAATGATCAGCCAAATAAAAATTAAATTTTGAACTTTTTTGCCAAATAACTAATGAAAGGAATTATGGCATGTTATATGCTAAATTAATCAGCATTTAATAATAGATTTTCTGAAAATAAAATATTTAATCAAAAAGACGACTAGTTTTATTTTAATAGGGCTTTTTTTTAGAGTCATGTAGTAAAAAAATGCATCTGACAATGCAAGTAAAAATTTATTTAAAAAAACTAATAGACAGAAATTATTATAATGCACATGAATAGAAAGGCTATTTATTTCTGAATAACAACAAAAATATATATATATTGAAGCAAGAAAATTATTCCCATTTCGTAATTTTTTTTTTTTGGTACTATACTTTGAGAAAGGTCCAGGCTTTTTGCCAACTGTGATGAGTCTTATCAACAAGTCAACTTTAGAATTAAAAAAAAATAATCAACTGAAATAGGTCATATTATATACTGAATTAAACAGAATTTAACTACAAATTTTATGAAAATAATAATAAGCAAATTTTAAAGCATATTAATTTTAATGTCTTTTTTACATTGATTGATAAAGGACTATGCAGTTAAGACTTAATTTTGGAAAACCTAACAAATAAAAGCAGTTAAATTATATATTAATCGAAAGGAAATTTCTTCCTGAATATTTATCTGAAACATGGGCTAGCATTGTACAAGGTGGCTTGGATTGTTCACACATTAAGGGGATTTTCTATTGAGTTTATGAAATGGGGAACACTTCTTGGCTGCTTTTTTTTTTAATAAACATTATGAATTTTTTCCTGGGGTGTCAATTTTGGAGATTGAGCATTGGGAAAGCCTTCAAATTCATCAGATTCCGATTCCCCAAAATATTGAGGAAAAAAATCACAATGATAGGAATGTACTTTTTTCAGTTCTTGATTACTTTTGATGATGATGCATTAATTTCCATTTTTAAAAATACATATAATAGATATAAAATTTAACAATTAATATTTACATATCAGAAATAAAAATATCAAAGATAACCCAAAATATAAAAACACTCAATGATTAACCTATGTGCAGCTAGCAGGAACATTTCTGTACCTAAAACTACTTTGAACTACCTGCCATGAAAACTTTGACGGTTATGATTGCATGAAAAATATCGATTTTTCCACATTGTAATATATTCAGTAAATGATAAAGTATAGGAATATTAAAATAAATTTAAAGTACGGTAAAATAAAAACCAAGAGTAAAAGTTGTAAAAGTATTGGTAAACACTTCCAAATTGCTCTGCAAAAAAAAAAGTTGTGGTTTATTTTTGGAAATTTTTCAAACTTTTAAAGAAAATGTGATTGGCAGCAATTCAAACTGTAACCTAAACCGCAAATTTAGCAGCAAGAAACCTTCATTTCAATGGGAAGAGTAAGTGCAGCAGTACCCTCATTTGAGCTATCTGAATGTCAACTGGAAGTGTTCCAAGGATATTTTATGCCACTTTGGATAGAAATTCATCATAAATTAAAACTGTATTTTTAAAACCTCTAAAATATATGTTTTCAGAGTGGATATATTGAAATTTTTTAAATAAGATATTTGTATTTTTAAAAAAAATCAAAGTTTCATGTGTGTACAAAAGAAGTTTATTGTCGTCTTTGAACTCTCATTGCCAATTCTGTCAATGTCTGTTCAACAGTGAACCTGGAAGGGTTAAAGATGTTTTTGTTGATCATATGTGCACACTTCCAATCCAAGATATTATGCCACCCAAGTGAATTTGCTTTTTGCCTATCTTAGAGTTAATTTTTTTCTGGCAAATCAGAATTTATCATCTGCTCCTCTATTTGAATAAAATTGCAAATAAATCATAAAAATAATAAAATTACAATATAACAATCATATTATTAACAAAACTGAATTTCAGGTTATCAAATAAAATATAAATTGCATAAATAATAATAACTACAGTTTACATTCTATTTATATTAGTGCAGAGGCGGGGGAGGGGATCTCCTTATAATAAGGTGGCTCAAGCAACATTCAGTCGTAATAACATTATGCTGTCTACTAGCAACCACATTCGTATCAGATCAACTACCTATACATATAGTATTGAGTAGATCTTAGTAACTATGTTAACTATTATATGGACTTAACCTTTCCAGTGTCCAGGCTGAAAAACAGGTTTCCATCCGCAGGCCACGCTATTTTCTAACTATGCTCAGACAAAAAAAACTTTAACTTTAGAACTTTTTTGCAAATAACTAATGAAAGGAATTATGGCATGTTGAATACCAAATTAATCAGAATTTTTTCAGATAAACCAAATTAATTCAGATTTTCTGAAAATCAAATATTTAACAAAAAAGATGATATATTTTATTTTAATAGGACTTTTTTAGAGTCATGTAGTAAAAAAATGCATCTGGCAATAACAATAAAATTTATTAAAAAAATTAATAGACTGAAATGATTGCAATGCACGTGAATAAAATGACTATATATTTCTGAATAACAAAAAAATTACGTTTTTGGTTTTAAGTAAATACAGGGGTGCAGAAGTAGGTATACAGTTCAATTGTGTGCATAAGTAGGTATAGTTTCTATTCTATTATCGTATGCTGATTTTTTTTTTATTATTTTTTCAGATAATTAAGTATGATATATATATGATATATAAAAGATAATGTATATTCACGAAAACCACGCACAGTTGATAACATGATTCGACTCATAAAAGAAGCATGCAAAGAAATTAATGCCAATAATGAACTTTGTGCCAAAGTGTGCTTGAGTGTAAAAACTAGATTACAGCAATGTGTAAATAGTGAGGGCCACCAATTTGACCATATAAGAGATGTACTTAATTGTTTTGTTATTGAATAAAATATTATTTAAACTGTATAACTATTATTATTATATTTACCTATTATTTAAACTGTATACCTACTTTTGCACCCCCCTGTATTTTTGTCGTTTTTTTTATAATTTTTTTTCTCAGATCATACTTTGAGAAAATTCCAGGCTTTTAGCCAACTGTGCTGAGTCATATAAACAAGTCAACTGTAGATTTTTTTTAAAAAAATAGCCAATCAGTGGCAATAGGTCATGTTATATACCAAATTAAACAGAATTTAATTATGAATTTTATGAAAATAAATAATACAGACAAATTTGCAAGCATATTGATTTTAATAAGCCTTTTTTCAATGTTATATGGTGAAAAAAAAAAGATTGCACTATACAATTAAGGCTTCATTTTGGAAAACCTGCTGAATAAATATAGTTAAATTATATATTTATCGAAAGGAAATTTTCTCCTGAATAATATAATATTCAACCTGAAATATGATTTTCATTTCTTTTAATGATTCTTTTCAGTATTGTATATTTTAAACACAGCCAATGTATACAACGTGACTTGGCCTTCTCACATTCATGGGATTTTCTGAACTGGTTATGAAATAGAAAAAAAAACCTCCTTGGATGCTTTTTTTTACTAAACATTATGAATTTTTTCTTTAGGTGTTGAAGTTTCGCGATCTCGGCTAGGTGCAGAAAGGTTTGTGCACCAAGGACCATCCCTTCCCGAAATTGCCCTCCCACATGACTGCCGATTTCCATAGCAAGGAAGTCTTATTTTGCTTCCATATCCAAGACATTTAATTTCATAAAATGATACAAGCTCAAAGTTTTTTTTATTAAAAAAATAAGAAACAATAAAAGAAAAATTACATATAACCTAATGGGATGTTAAATAAAATATCTGCAACAACTTTCAAGCCGGTCTTCGATCTAGTATAACTCAGAAAGATCGATAAATCAGCTGATTGAAGATCGCTAACTAATGGAAGTAAAATATACAGAAATGAATTTGCTTTCATATCCAAGACCTCATTTAGTTTCAGAAAATGATACTATATCAAAGTTTTACTGGAAAAGTAATAAATAATAAAATAAAAATTAACATATAGCCTAATGCAATGTTAAAATATCCACAGCAACAAGTTGTAGGCCGGCGTTATGATATAACTATGAAAAAATCTGTATTTATTGATTGGCCAAAAGATCGCTAATTTCCGAAAATAAATCTACTGAAATGAAAACTAAGGTTTAAATATAATAAAAACAAAACAAAAAAAAACTGTACAAAGAGTATCCAATATGCTGGACCAAAACTGTAAACAATACTTATAGCACACGGAATGGAGATATTGTATGTCAGCCATCTGCATCTTGTTTGACTCAGTGAAGCATAACTAATTAAATGCAAGTGCAACCAGAATTTCTAAAAAGGATGTGTTTACTTGCAGTTTCGATTTGAAGGATGCTGGGAAAAATGAAAAAATAACTTGGGAATACTGAAATTTGTTTATGACAGAAAAGAGTGTGAAACAAAAAAATGGTGGTACTTATTTTGTAATTACTTCCAAAAATCTATCGTTTTTAAAAATAGCAGTTTTTTTTGTTATTTTTAGGAGATTTTCGAAAATTTAAGGAAAAATTTGTTGATAATAGTTCAAATCAAACTTGTGAGCTTAAATCAGAAAGTTGCTTCAGCAAATAGGAATGTTAACAAGCAAATTGGCAGTACTGTTTTAGAGCTTCTAAGAAATGGCATTCAGATGGCTTTATAAAATTATTTATATTGTAGTTTAATAAGATATGCATCAAATTAAAAAACAAAATATTATTTTTGAAGCCTGAATTATATATTTTTGTAAGTTATATATATAAAAAATTTTACGACGGAAATTTTTTTTTTTAGAAAATCGGTCTTTTTTGTTGTACTATAAACGTATACATATGTCCTTGGCCTCTCAATTCATATTCTCTGAACGTATACAGATGAAGTGGACACTGGAAGGGTTAATAGCAATTACTTTTGACATTATCATTTTATGTTGACATTTTATGCTAATCTAAATTCATCGTGTAGATCTATCCAATACTTTGCTTATGTTTTAAGTTAACTGTTCACCTTATAATCACAATAAAGCTGTAACTCCAATGGTAAGTCCTTTGTTCTGATTACCTTAAACCAGCTGGCACAAAAGTTCGTAGTTAACATGTATATTGTTGCTGGTGGATGATGATCTGTTACTATCTAATCTTTTTGTAACTGTCAAATGGCTTGCTGCAGGCACATCTGGTACTGCGTGTTGTGATGTTAATGACTTATGGATATGTAGCCCATAGTTAGTGCAAATGTATGTTGTACTTTCCAGATTCTCTGCAGTCCTTTAGTGGATCACACATATACTTGCTCGGTTATGATGTTACAGGATGTTTGTAACACTCCAAAATGTATGTTAAATTCTTTACATGGACCTTGTCACTGATCCAAAAATTGCTAAATTACCAGATAGCTTGGGTGCCTGGCAATTAATCTTGCCAAATAAATTTAAATGAGAGTTATAAGTATAATAGATGTTACTTAGTAAACAAAAAGATTGTCAATTAGTAAGGTTAAACTAGTAAAAATCAAATTTCTGCTCAAGAAAAAAAAATTAGCAAGTAAAAACTATTTCATAAAACAAATGAAATTTAAACATAAATGACAATCACAACATTATCTGTTGACACATCTATAAATCGATAAATAGTTTGTGGAAAAAATTTTGCTGATGTAGAGACTGGCATATTTCTGCAGAGATGTAGGTTCAATTTCCGTATGTCGGCAAAATTTTTTCCACAAACTATTTATTTCCAAAAAAATCTACTCACTAAAGTGAATTCTTCTGCACAAAATTCTCTGAGCAACTAACAGCTCACTCAAACAAAATCTTTATCAGCATTCTACATTCTCAACTCGGACTGTCTCCAAAACTACTGATTTTTAGTTTTGTTTGTTTTTGTTAGTTTTTTGTTAGTTTTGGAGACTCGCATCTCCAAAACTAACTTCAAAACCATTCACACTACACAACACATTCTCTCTACTACTCCATCCCTACACTTTCTTTACATGTAGCATGCAAATGGCACATGAGTGTTGATGCTGGGAATTACATTTACATAATCTTATGATTGCATGTTAGCTATGATCCAAGAGATCTGATTGTCCTTCTGTACACATTAGCAGCTGTCAATTCAAAAACCGGAGTTGTGCATGTGCAACCCTGCTAGCGGATATGGGAGATGGAAAAGTGATGATCAACTGAAGAATAATCCACAAAATGATAAATATAACATAAATAAAGTAAAACTGGTTTAAGGAAAGTAAAAGTGAATGGGTGACTATTATAATTCCCCCTCTAAAAGGAAGTCAAAATTTGGTCAAACAGATTTTGAATATAAGAACACTCTTATATTGGTGGACATAAATAAAGTAATGAGTATGTATATGCAAATTTGATATTATGAACTATTCCCCCTTTGATACAACCTTCCAGCATAACGAAAGGTACATCCTCCCTTCCCCTAACAATGTGTATGATTGCCTATTGTAAATGTATACCAATGGCTGTGGTAGTTAACTGCATACTAGTGTTATCACTCTTAACTAGTATCACATTCTGATATATTCCAAAAGTTGCATACTTCTAACTATATACAAAGCTTGTTAATATCTACTCAACTACATTAATTTCCATAAATTAAGGAAAACTCTCAAAATATGAATGATTTTAATTAAATTTGATGAAAACATGAATTACATTGTTAATTTCAGAATGGCATAAAATATTTTACACTAGAAACATTTTTTGTCAAAAACATAACACAGGAACTTGTCCAAAAATGAGGTGCCAGAATGCAATGGGCAAAGTTCTTTAATAAGGAGTATGGTCACCCCTTACAGCAATGTAGGCACGACAGCTATGTTCCATGTTGTTTATGATGTTGTGAATCAACTCAGTAGGGAGTAACGACCACTGTTCCTTTAAAGCAGTGATAAGCTCCCCCTTTGTTTCAGGTGGTGGTTTGAGGGCAGCAACATGTCTCGCTAGAGCATCCCACACATGCTCAATCAGATTTAGGTCAGGAGATTGAGCTGGCCACTCCATGTGCATAATGGTCTCCTCTTGAAGGTATTGTTCCACTAGTCTAGCTCTGTGTGGGTGAGCGTTATTGTCTTGTAAGATGAATGTTTCACCTATTGCACCAGCATAAAGACATACATAAGGTCCAGGATGTCATCTCTATACGTTTGAGCATTGAAGTTCCCACTCATCAACACATAGAGGTCTGTGCATCCACCTAAGGAAATGCCACCCCAAACACACATGGTACCTCCACCATAACTGTCTCTTTGATGGATGTACTGGGATGATAGCAGATACCTCATTCTCTCCATGTCAATGTCGGAATCACTCTGCAAGCAATATTTGGACTCATCTGTGAAGAGCATGCACCTGTATTGCTCTTCTGTCTAGTTAAAGTGTGTGTGCCCAATTCAACCACTCTCTTCTGTGATGTGATGTGAGAGGATACAAATTACTGGCCATCTATCTTACAGACTTCCCTCATGAAGTGTTCTACACACAGTAGAAGCTGATACAATCCCCAGTAGCTGCTACAAGAGAGGATCATAGCTGAGAGGGAGTAGACATCCTGCTTGTTCGTGCTGTTAATCGCAGACTTTGGTCTTGTACATCAGTCGTAATTCTAGCCCTTCCTCGGCTAAACCTCTGAGACTGGAATTCATGCTAAGAAATTAATTCCACAGTCTATGAACCATAGAAGGACTCACATTCAGCCATTGCGCCATGTCTGACTTTGGCCTGCTTTGGCCAGCCAATAGCTCTCCACTGTAGTTCATTTGGCAAATGATGTCTCGAGGTCATTCTTACAAAATGGCTTTTTCGAATTTCTTTACTGACATTTAAAAATAAAAATAACGATCCACTCCAAAACACATGTTTTTATGCCACTGTCTGAATTTGCATATGATATGCTCACTCAGCATTACTGGTTACATGGACAAGTTTGGTGAGGACCGCAAAATATTTTGGCGAATTATCGTGATTTTTCTCATTTTTCCTTAATTTATGGAAACCAGTGTACTTTTTAAAAGGTTAAAGAAAAAATGTAATTACATCAAATTCTGCTCTTTCACTGTATATAATACAGTGTATCAAGTGGGGTACATAACAGCCACTTATTCCCCTAACAACAATCAAATTCGCAAAATTTAATCTTTCGTGCATAAAAGGGGGGGAAAATCGGATATTGGCCCTTTGTTAAATCCTCCTGACTATAATTAACTCGAAGCTAATAATTTCATTTTAGAAATAGGTGGGTATGTAATCATCCGCTAAAACTTCACCTAAACATAATAATTCGCGATCTAGCTGAAATAAAAATGGCATTAATTACCTCCCCTCATCGAGCTTTACATCCCCCTCCCAGGGAAATTTTGCTAGTGATGGTTTCAGTCAAACTGGACTTGGCTGTTGGGGACAGCTCGAAAGGGTACAAATCTTCAAGACATCATGGTAAGCTCATATGTATGCAAATAAATGCTGCCAATGTTGTCTTGATAACTACGCATCATTTGATGCATCAGTATCACTTATGACACCAAACAGACTTAAATACATATACATCGTATCTACGAGTAAAGAAAAGGTGTATCAATAATTTATCATATACGATGCCAACATTTCACCTAATACAATTCCTTCCAAGTTTTACACAAAAAAAACATCACTTTCAATGTAAAAATATACTTCATGCAAAATATACTTCAAATATGATTTATATCATCATTGTATACTAAATTCTCTTTCATTCTGATCATTTACATCCATAAACATTTTTATAATTTTAAATTCCTAAATTCCTTAATGTAACAACACTCAATTCAGTTTTCAGTCAGCTGAAATGAAAAACCTACAATTCATAAATACGCTTGAAATTGCATTAATACAATATATAACTCTTTATGGTTCAACTAGAACTTCAGAAGAACCAGAACACATAAAAGAATTCTAATCGCCTCATATTATAAACTCAAACTGTAAACCTTGAATAATAAATTCACTTTACAAAAATATCTGAAACTCCAAAGTTTCAACATTAAATTAAAACATTTCAAAATCTTTTAAGTATAAACAACAATAATTAATCTTCAGTCTGAATCATTTTTCAACCTTTAATCGTTCAGGTACAACACACAATTGCTTGTATCGTGTGCCTGAACACTCTGTCTTCATCTATTCCAGAAAAAAAGAAATAAAATATCATATATCATTAGTGCCATAGTGGAAGAATAATAATGTACTTAAATTTTCATTGTTGGCACTCCTTTGAGGTAAATCATCATCCAATCATTTCCCGGAGATTTCATTGCCTTGCCGATCGATAAGTGTAGGTGCTTCTGAAGATCTCGCTTGTGATGTCATCTACTCTATGTTGTCTGCTACTTTGCCAGTTGTCTACTCTGCAGGCTATCATCATCATCTCATTGACATCTTGCTATGTGCTTGACTTTTGTGCTTTCCAGGGTTGTTGCTGCCCACTTCTAGATGATGCTTCAACAGTAGAAAATTTCTTAACTTCTTAAATTCATCATGATTATTTGCACTCAGAACTTCTGGGATTCTTTGCTCATTATCATCTAAAAATTCTGCATTTATTTTGCTTTGAAACCTCAATTTCAGCACTTTTATTAGTACCATCTAATTCTGCATTATCAGCTTGTTTCTCTAAATTCACATTATTTAAATTGATAGGAAATTTTACAGTTTCTTCCTGAACACTCTGCTTTGGACTACAAAGTTCAAAACAAGTTCGAAAGTCCACTGGACCAAGGCTGCAATTTCAATTTGATTAACTTCATCCAAAACTTTCTCATGTGGATGTGAAAGATCAGCTCCTGTATCGTTGCAATCTATGAATTCAGTTTTTTCATGACAAAGCTTCACAAAAGATAATTCTAGAATGTAATGTGTACAACAGTGGCAAGACTTATGAAAGTGATTTTCTTAAGAAACTTTAGCCTCATGCTTCAAAGATCCTAATGCAAGTTTTGCAAATTGCCTTTTTTTTTTGTAACAATATTGTTCCATGTTCCCTAGTTGGCCACAAAAATCACATCTGAAAGTTTCTCTATTATTCGTAGCAAAAGTTTTTGGTGTAGTTCATTTGAAGCTCTGACAGCATCAGCATCGTATAGCTGGTATAACTGTATCCCAGATGAATGTTTCGATATCATCTCCTTCCTTTTGTCTTCATGAGAAAAGTTATGTAGCTAGATGTGTAAACTCATCATATGGAGGATATATTTTCAAAAGTTCCATTTTAAAATCTTCCCAAAATTCTATTCCATGACAAAATCTTATGTTGTTCCACCATTGCTTAGCACACCCAATTAAACAAATATTGTGAAAACCATCGTTTTGTTGCTGGGCACTTCATATAAACGGAAATGATCTTCCATGGACTTTTCCATGCCCATGATGATGGATGTTTTGTCGAATGTTATCTCAGGTAAAGGCCAATTAACATACAGACTACAGTTCATATGTTAATGGATTGACAACGAATTGTTGAGGCAGTTGAAAAACGTATAACAAATGGATTGACAACAAATTGTTGAGGCAGTTGAAAATACTCTGTTCTATCACTTGCTTCTGACTGAACAAAAATTAGAACTCCATGTTCAAAGTTTATATGTTTGTGAGCTGATGTAGCATTTGTCAGCTAATTTAGGGGTTGTTGTTATTCCTCTTTACTCTCGAGGATCTTTAAGCAGATTCATTAACATCTCTGCTTCATTCATCACATCCTGCAACCTATCTTTTACTAAGCCAATAAAGCTTACAAAGTAGACATGCTTAGCGATCTGCCAAAATTTTGAATTTATGATGAAATTTTGATTATGTGTAGTACCAGATATGTCTACAGCAAGCCATTTGACAGTTATATTAAGATTAGCATAGTGACAGATCATTGTACACCAGCAACAATATACATAAAAAAAAATAAATACCCCCTCAAGCAGCTGCTTGCCGCAGAGGTCTGACAGGAGCCTGTCAGTTTATATGCCATAGTAGAAGGTCTGAGAGGATGGCAGGACCTCAGCAGAAAAACAACACGAACATCCATGCCTTACCCAAGGCTTGAACCCAGGTCCCATTGATCAGTAGCCAAGCGCATTAACCACTCGGCCACATGTTAATTGCAAACTTTTTTTGCCAGCTGGGTCAATGTCATCAGAATTAATGACTAACCATCGTAGTTACTGCTTTATTGTGATTTTAAGGTAAACAGTTAAAATGTAAGCAAAGTATTGGATAGATCTATATGATGAATTTAGATATTCAACATAAAATGATAATGTCAAAAGTAATTACTATTAAATATGTACAATAGTTTACGTAGTTACTAAGCTCTACTCAATACTTTATGTATAGGTAGTTGATCTGATACGAATCTGGTTGCTAGTAGATCAGCATAATGTTACTATGACTGAAGGTTGCTTGAGGAACAGCCACCTTATATAAGGAGATATCCCCTCCCCACAAATATAAATACAATGTAAACTGTAGTTAGTATTATTCATTAAATATCTAATCATTGTGAATTTGGCCTATATTTTATATGAATTGCTTAATTCACACACAAAAAGTTTGCTTTTTTCATGTTGATGAAATAGTTTGAAAGAGCTTTGCACATCAGGTTCATTGTGATGCTTATGATATTAGACCAGCTACATTTTAAGGGTACATCTTGTATGTATAACATGGATGTATTTGTATATTATTAACTTGTATATTAACATGGATGCAATGCTTTCCTTGTTACTGTGGATTAGATGTAATAACATTTTGTTTAAAAAAAAGGATATAAGGAATGTAAGTATTTATCTGAACATTCTTGTATGGCTCTTGTAAACAGTTGAGGAGAAATTTATCATTCACTTCCAATTTGCAGTAATCTCCAAGTTGCTTGACACTTCTTTTATCACACACGCTTGTATAACAGGGAAGCTTGGAGACCATTTTACAAACACAAATATTGTTTTAGAATGACACTATGAATGTCATTCTAAAAACTATGAAAATAATTTAACTTCTGACAATAGATTTATAGTTTCAAATTTACAAATACCCAGCTCACTCTGAAGACTTTGATGTCTGAAGTGTCAGTCTTTATTACACTTAGAAAGGGTTAATGTTCATATTATGGCAAACTTTACAGAGGACCAAAGTGTTATAAAGCCTAACTTTAGTCTTCATATATCTGTGCTTATTTTTCCACTTTTCTCTCAGATTCTTAAAAGTTACAATATCAATTCACCTTTGCAATGATAATTAATGTTCACATTTTTGTCTACTAAATTTAAAGAAAAGGTTTTTGTTTAAATTTTTCCAGTGACATAGCTACAATGGAAATATCCATGTGTGACACCAGTTTTCTTTTTGTCTTAGAAGCATGTTATTAAGCTTGATATTTAGTTGTTGCAAATGAAATGGCCAAATTGTTAGTGAAGCATTCAACAGCTAAAACTTTGTAAAAAAAACTTTACTTGATCAAAATACACCCTAACAGATTCAATACACTTCTGCCACTGCAAAATAAGTGCATTTATGCCATTGGTAAAGAAAACTTGAGTTCCTGGAAGCGATGAATTTTTTGAAGGCATTTTTAACTGCTGTCACATTGCTGAATGTTTTCCCCATGAAGAAGTGGTAGTCAGTTGATGATAGGTCTGGTGAATATGCTGGATGAGCAAGAGTCTCATACTGTAACTGATGGAGTTTCTGGACCATTTTTGTGAGATGTCAGGTCGAGTGTTATCATGGAGCAGTAAATGCTATGTCTATTTACCGATGCAGACTGCTTCTTGCATGATTTTTCATCCTTTTTTGGAATTCTGCAGAATATTTCTCTGCATTTATTGTTTCACCTGGCTTTAGGAATAAATAATGGATACACTGGCTGCATACCACCAAAAGGTCACCATAACCTTCTTTGGTTAAAGATTAGGCTTCTGCATGTGTTTGGGTGCTTCCACAACTCCAACCTTTGAGCAGAACATTGACAATTGTATAGGATCAATTTTTCATCGCACATAACAACCCTATGCAAAAATGGATCCCTTTGGTTTTGTGTGAGAAGGTAAGTGCACACTTCAAGTCGACATACCTTATGAGGGTCAGTTAATTCATGCAGAATCCATTTATCCAACTTCTCTTTCCCAGTGGCTTCCAGGTGCTGGAAAACGGTTGAATAATGTATGTCTCATATGACTATATTGTATCGTACAGTTTGTGTGTTGGATTCAACTGAAGCATTTAATCGATCATTATCAATTGCTTCTTGGGGTCAACCACACTGCTTATTTTGAAGGCTGCTGATGTTGCCTGATTGAAATTTTTTAAACCAAATCATATTGTTCATTCGCTAGCTGTGCCTTCCCCAAATGCTGCATTGACGTTGCGAGTTGCCTCTGCAGTGTTGTGTCCCAGTTTAAACACATAACAAAAGAGCACGAATTTGACTCTGATCCATTGTCTACCTGCGAAATAGCTACTGTGTTATCATAAGCAAGCTTCATGAGTTAATATAACATATCACAAATGCCATCTAGTAACGTTTTCAGTCCTCAAAACATTGAAAACTTCATGCATCTGCAAAATCAGCCATTTGATATGCAACAACCTAATATTTTAGCAGTTATAATAAATTCTGCAGAAAGCAAAGTTCAAAGGAATAATTTTGTCAAATAGCATATACATGTTTATAATTATGTAATATTAAATTTATAAAGATACTGATTTGATATCTCATAATTTTTATGTTGCACTGTACAATTAAATTAATAAAACAAACAAACAAACAAAGGAAATTCTAGTTCATTAAAAAAAGAGAAAAAGTTGTTTTTCCAAAAAAAGAAAAGAAAAATGTTTTTAGAGAAAGCAAAGGGGGGGGGGGGGCGCAGTGAAAAGTCTTGAACTAGAGCCTAACCTTGCTTTGCCACTGAAATATTCCATTGTGCACTAACAATTTAACTATCAACAGTTATATTTTTGATGAAGCATGTCCTTTTAAATCTATTTTCTTCATTTCTTAATTTCATCAGTGAAACAGAAGAACTTGAAAACCCTCATTCTAGATCACCATCTCCTCCCCCAGTACGTAAAGTGTCAACAGAAAAAAGGTTCACTAGGAAAATGAAAAAAGTGATTAAGTAAGTGTTTTATATATGCAAATTGATATAAAATTTTGCGATTTTTTATTTATTTATTAATATTTATGTAAGATTAAAGATATGTAACTATTTCCAGTTCTCTACTGGAAGATTAATAATAATAATATAAACATGCTTATTGTACAAAGCAAATATTTCTAGTAGAGTAAAGGAAAATAAATTTACTTGATTTTAGCCATAGAGAAATTGTAATACAGATATTCAGAAAAGGGTTTTAAGTTATCCATTCAAATGAGTAGACTGAGTATGTCTTCTTCAAATACTATAGGAGTTCGGAGAATTATTATCTTGAAGTGAAAGGCAAAGTTGTACTACAGAAATATATTAATGTTTTTGTAAAATATATATAGTTTAGAATTTGATGTGTTTAAAATTTGTGGTGACCAGTAATATTTTCAGTTCACATAAAATATTTACCAGCCACAAAAACTGCTTACGATTTTGTCCTAGACAAATATTTTTTCTAAGTGCAACAGATAACCTATAAAGCAACCATTTTTACGTAACTGTAAATCTTGGATGTTTTGGTGAGTTTATTGTTTGCCCGCATAGTTCATGTTTTCTTTAATGTTTGCCCATGACTGCAAATAAAAGACTGTCATTTTGTTAAAAATGTCTCAAAGACATCGTGTGAATGACTAAGTGATGTGCCATTAAAAGTTATACAATCTCAACCATTTAGCCAGAACCAAATCATGTTTAATAGTCTATAAAACTGTCTGTGAATCGATCATAAACTATGGTATAACAATTTATGGTACAACAAATTTAACAAATATTTAAAAAAGATTGAAGGAATTCAATTCTCGATCACCAAAATCTTAATACCTGTCAATTACTGCACACATCTAACTACAGCTAAAGAAAAACATAAAGTAAAAATTCAACACGAAAAATATACAAGACTGAAACAAAAAAACTATTTCCATTTACCAACTTTTAGAAACAACTATGGAAAATATAAAAACAATTATAAAATACCACATACTTTTAACCTCTTACCAAGAGAAATTTTTTCCATAAACTCTTTTACTTTATTGAAACCCAAATTAAAAGATGTCCTAAAAATAGATTCAAAGAAACAAACAAAAACATTCACTATAGCCAACTACTCAGACCCAAAGAAAGTGTACACAACCAAAGTAAAAAAAAAAGGAAAATTATTGTATTATATCTGTGTAACGGGCCAAAGGAATGCAAAATACTTTTAAGTTTGGACCCTTTTTCTGATCCAATTAGTTTTATGCTCCAGATAGTTGAGACGGGCGCCAGGCAATAATTAACAAATTGCCAAAAAAATAGAATAAGTTAAATTAGGGTTCAAAATACCAGCGAGCGTTAATGAGTAAGAATCCAAAAATGATTGTCAAGTTTAATGTCTAAATGTAATCAAATCTTAATTTGCATTGCTCAAGAGAAAAAATTAGTAAAGACTCAAAAGGTTTAAATAACAAACAAATTTATTTCCAAAAAATCAACTCACCAAAACTTCAATGAAGAAGATACATCAACTCAGCACTCTTCAGTGCTACATGCTTATGCTCTGACAACTCACTATGCTACTCTAAGTGTTGTGCTATAACGCCCTATGTGCTGCGCTAAGTGCTTCAACGCACTATCTGCTTCTCTGACCACATGTCAGACTGTTTATAAGAGCCAGACGCGTGTCATGTTGCACGCCGGGAAAGACATTTACATAAAATGACGAGCGACGCAAGAGGGGGCGTGTCCTTGTGCACACTCTTTAGCGGGTGACAGTCGGAAGATCGGAGTTGTGCATGCACAACTCCTAACTCTTGGAAACGAGCGCTGTGATGCCAAAAAGGAAATAAAAATCCCCAAAATGATAAATATAACATAAATTAAACAAAACTGGTTAAGGTACAGCAAAAGTGAACGATGGGGCATCACAACTCCCCCTTCCAAAGGGAGTCAAAAGATTTGACCTAACAGATTTTGACAAGCAAATTTTGAATAAAGGACACATCTTATGTCATTTACACATGGCTGAACATAAATAAGTAAAAGTATGCTAGCGCAAATTTTGATAAGACGAACTATTCTCACTTTGACACAATTTTCCAGCACAACCAAAGGTACATCCTCCCTTTGGTTGTGCTGGAAAACTACAAAAAAGGTTGTGCTGGAAACCTACAAAAATGTGTATCAGCTAACCTATTGTAAATACATACCAGTGGCTGTGACAGTTAACTGTATACTAGCATAATCGGTCTACCTAGTATCACATTCTGATACAAACTCGAAATTGGCATAACTTGAACTGTACAGAAAAATGGGTTAATGAACTCCTATCTTTCTTAACTTCTAGAAAGGTTAAAGACATGAAAAGAGAAAAAAAATTTACATATGTTGCTAGCGGGGTGATAACTTCCGCTTTTCCCCTAACCACAATCAAAAAATACGTGAAAGCTAAATCTTCTCCTAAATCACATAAAAAAACAGGTGTTCGAACACCGTTATCTCCTCCTAATTACATCAAATATGCAAAGCTAAGAAAATTCAAATCTTACAAACAAGCGGAAATGTAATCATCCACTAATTCTTCTCCTATACACAGCAATCGCGAGCTAGCTGAAATAAAACAATCATTAGCTACCTCCCCCTTCAGAGCTAACGTCCCCTTCCCAAAGGAGTTATGCTGGTAACAACTCAGTCACCAGACTATGCCATTTGGGGACAGCTCCAAAAAGGTATAAACACACACACACACAAAAAAATTCTGCCGTCGTCATCATGGTCATCTCATATATATATACCAATAAATACTGCCAATGTCATCCCAAAAATTACACATCATTGACACATAAATATCACTGATGACACTGAACAGATTTAAACACATATATATAAATCGTGTCCAAGAATAAAGAAAAAAAGTGTAAATGATTTATAATATACGATGATAGCATTTCAGCCAATCACTTTTACATGAATCTCATTTTTTACATACATAAATTCACTTGGGAATGCACGTTAATTTACAATACAAAATTCTTAAAAATGAAAAAAAATATATTAAATCACTAATTCTCTTTCACTCTCCTCATTCATATCCATAAACATTTTACAATTTCTAAACTTCCCAATATCGACTTACAAAATTTTCAGCTATCAGTCAGCTGAAACAAAAAAAATCTACAAAAATACCTTTTAACTCACGTTAATACAGCAACTAGAACTTTGATGAAGAACACAAAAAAATTCTATTCACACAAGTATAAACTCGGACTACAGTAAATTCACTTTCCAAAAATAAATATCGAAACTCAAAGTTTCAACAAGAATTTAAACTTTGCTAACTATATAAATCACAATAAAGCTTCTTCTTCATCATCTATTCCAGAGAAAAGAGAACATTTATAAATCAACAAGTGCCAAGTGAAAGAATAATAATATACTAAAATTTCGTTGTTGGCACTCCGTGGCGATAAATCATCCAGTCCGGTTCCAATGACATCTTTCCGTCGTCGCTGGCTTGTCTCACTCATGTAAAAACGTTGCTGAAGATCTCGCTTGAGACGTCATCTTTGCTATGTTGACTGCTTCACTGCTGATTGTCGCTCTGCAGGATCATGGTCGTTTCTATATCTCGTCGCTACGTGCGGATTTTTCAAGAACCTGGCTTGTATTTTCTAGGCTTATTAGTGTCCGCCTCCAAATGACGTTTCAACAGTTGAGGACTTCCAAACTTGCCAGACTTGTCAGGAATACTTGCGGTCGGCACAATTTCTTGGTTGCTTTTTTCTTCATTAGAATTAGTTTTCCTTAAATCAGACTCAAAATTATTTTCATCATTATTAATTTCTGTTAAAACTTCCACTTCAGAAACCTTTTCATCAACTAAAACGGCTTTCTCATAAGGTTGTTCTACTTCACAAACTTCGTTATCTAAAATTGCATTATTTGCACTAACGGGACATTTTGTAGGTGCTTCTTTAACATTCTCCTTTGGACTACAAGGTAATTCAAAAAGTCCACAGGACCGCAGCTGCACTGTCAATTGACAATTGTCATAATTATCATCGAAAACTTGTTCCTTTGCAAACTGAAGATCGGTTTCTGTATCATTACGATCTATTAGTTTAGTTTCTTCGTGACAAGCATTAACAAAAGGTAAAGCCATAGTGGCAAGGCATAACTCATGAGAGGGCTTCTCGTGAGGAACTTCGGCCTCTCGCTTCAAAGATCCTAATTCAAGTTTCCCGAATTTTCATTCCTTCAATAACAATATTGTTCCGTGTGTCCTAGTCGGCCACAAAAATTACATCTGAAAGTTCTCTATTTTGTTTAAAAAAAAGTTTTAGGTCTAGTATCATCGTTCAAAGCTTGACGTGGCACAAAGTCTCTACTTCATTCATTCTGCATCATTTTAGGCACGTTCGGTGCAAATTGTTGGGACCGTGTAACTTCCGGTTGTGCGGGAGTCATTCTATGAGACTCAACCTGATAGCGCTGCTTTGGCGGGAATGGCATCCATTGTTGGTTAAGTGCATTTGCTGCAGATTCTCTTCTTGCAGGTATTGCCGAGCCAATTTGACTAAATCTGCCAATTGAATTCACATTTCATACTTCTCAGAATTCTCTAATGGGCAAAAGCAATTGAGAGAATATGCAATTTACAATATCAATTTCAGCGGCATCAACATCATACAGCTGGTATAACTACTGTACCCCATATAAATTTTTCTGTCATTTCTTTCCCTTTGTCTTCGTGAAAACAACTCTGTAGCTAGTTTTGTAAAATCATTATAAGCCGGATATATGTCCATGATTTCGATTTTTTTTCCCAAAGTTCTATGCCATGACGACATCCTACGTCATTCCACCATTGCTTAGCACATCCAATTAGGCAAGATACTGCTAAAACAACTTTTTTGTTGCTTGGCACTTCATGTAAACGGAAGTGCTCCTCCATGGACTTGACAAATGTCCATGATGACGAACGTTTCGAACCGTCGAACCTTATCTCAGGTAAAAGCCAATTAACATAAGGACTATAGTTAATAGATGGTTTGGCAAATCGTCGTTGTGGTGGTTGATAATACTCTGCTCTATCACTTGCTTCTGACAGAACAGAAAATGGAACCTTACATTCAAAGTTTCTATTTTGGTGAGCTGACGTAGCATTGTCAGCAAATTTAGAGGTTGTTGTCATTCCCCTTTTCTCCCAATGATCATCAAGCAGATTCATTAGCACTTCTACTTCCATCATTACATCTTGCAACCTACACTTTACTCTTTCTAAGTCGGGGAGTCATTATGGCAGAATCGGCCATATTGTTAGCAGACATGTTTAGCGGTCTGCCAAAATTTTGAATTTTGGAAATTTTGAAAACCTTTTTTAATCTTGAGCAACACTCAAAGGTACTGCTATATAACAATACTAAAGCTACAACTAAGCTTGCAAAAATATATATTTGCTTATCAAAAAAAGTTTATTTACCGTGCCTATGTATGTGTGTTCCCGGACACTTCTAATCGTTACATGCAATAAATATCTTAATTATCAGCAATTAACGCGCTGAAACTTCAGTACCTTTGACTAATACACAAAAAAGTTAAGCTTCTTGCTCAACAAAAATTTTCGGCTTAAGCTGCCGTTAAATCTATAAATAGTACATATAACTAATGAGCTCAAAAATTACTATCTTTGACAATCATGTTAAATAACATACAAAATTTATACACAAATTATACAGTCCCTATTCTTGGACTACTATCTTTTACTACTGGCGAGTCCCTGTTCGGGCGCCACTTCTTTTATTTCACTGTGTAACGGGCCAAAGGAATGCAAAATACTTTAAGTTTGGACCCTTTTTCTGATCCAATTAGTTTTATGCTCCGGATAGCTGAGACGGGCGCTAGGCAATAATTAACAAATTGCCAAAAAAATAGAATAAGTTAAATTAGGGTTCAAAATACCAGCGAGCATTAATGAGTAAGAATCCAAAAATGATTGTCAAGTTTAATGTCTAAATATAATCAAATCTTAATTTGCATTGCTCAAGAGAAAAAAATTAGTAAAGACTCAAAAGGTTTAAATAACAAACAAATTTATTTCCAAAAAATCAACTCACCAAAACTTCAATGAAGAAGATACATCAACTCAGCACTCTTCTGTGCTACATGCTTATGCTCTGACAACTCACTATGCTACTCTAAGTGCTGCGCTAAGTGCTTCAACGCACTATCTGTTTCTCTGACCACATGTCAGACTTTTTACAAGAGCCGGACGTGTGTCATGTTGCACGCCAGGAAAGACATTTACATAAAAGACGAGTGACGCAAGCTATGACGCAAGAGGGGGCGTGTCCTTGTGCACGCGCTTTAGCGGGTGACCGTCGGAAGATCGGAGTTGCGCATGCGCAACTCCTAACTCTTGGAAACGAGCGCTGTGATGCCAAAAAGGAAATAAAAATCCCCAAAATGATAAATATAACGTAAATTAAACAAAACTGGTTAAGGTAAAGCAAAAGTGAATGATGGGGCATCACATCTGGAAAAGGTTTTCTATAGTGCAAAATAGATTAATGTTAAACGAAAAACACTAAATATGAAATACCCTTTACATATACCATGAAATTCGCTTTTGAATTAGAAATTTTATTTTGCTATTGAATGCTGTGTCAATGTCATTAATTTCTTTGTTAAATATCATAATTGTCATGTTTCAGTGTCAATATTACACTTGTCATATGTCACTGTCAAACAATATTAATGTCACATCAAATGAAAGAAGGCTAAACCTTTTGTTGTAACAAATTATAAATGCAATAATTCTATATCCTGCAGATAAGCTTTAAGCTTTGCGGGCCACCTGTAATGATAAAATTTACTTGCACTTTGATCAAAGAATAATAATAATATAAAAGATGGATGAATGTGTCTCCAATGATAGTGTCCATGCTCTGAAGACAATTTCAGGGTAAAGGTGATGTCACTAGAACACCAATATAAGGTTGTCCAAAGGTCACAGCATCTTCAGTGACTATTTGGCTTTAACTACCAGACATAATAGAGACTGATTACTTTCCAACTTGCTATAGAGATTGTTTTGTCCAAAGGAAATAGAATTTCAAGGGGATAGTTTTCATAATGCTCCAGGAGAGTAGGCTCAATGCAAGACAACCAGTAGTATGTGTCCTATTAAATGCATCCTGAACAAAGCCCACCAGAATTGGTCTCAGCAACATATGCATGGTACCTAGGAACAGTGACAACTGTTATTGTCACAGATGAGTTGAGATTCAGTTTACAGACTGTTTCTCAGTGAACTTTTTCTGAAAATAAATGCAGTACACATTATTGTTCCTTTAACATCAGGGAAAGGGACCAATTTGAAGGTGGTGGCTTGATGGCTGAACAGGCATTGATATTAATTGTCACTCTGACCCCCTTTTGTTTGATAGAGGATCCCTGACTGTCTGGAGGTATTGGGATGCAAACAATGTTTTAACCCATTTTACAGGTACAGTGGACTCATGGTTCATTTTAACCCTTTCAGGGTCCAGCCTGAAAAATTGATTTACATTCAGAGGCCAGCTATTTTTTCATTATATTCAGCCAAAAAAAAATTAACTCTCTGTGATACTGTTAAATGTGTTAAATGTTGACAGTGTCATAGAGGATTAAAGATTTCAATTTAATTTTAATAAAACTTTTTAGAGTGATAAAGTAAAAACAAAATCAGACTATGCAATTAATGCTTAATTTTGGAAAACCTGATGAATAAAAATAGTTAAATTATATATTTCTTGGAAGTAAATTTCTTCCCTAATATTATAATATTTACATGAAACATGATATTTATTTCTTTTATTGATTTTTGTTTTTAGTGTGGTATATTTTAAAACAGCCAATACAAGGTTACTTGGATTGCTTGCATTAATGGGATCTTCTGTCCAGTTTAGGAAATGGAGGAACAGTTTCTTGACTGAATTTTTTTTTACTAAACATTGCAAATTTTTCTTTGGTTGCCGTGTGAAGGAAGTCCTTTTAGCTTCCATATGCAATACCTCATTTATTTTCAGGAAACAATATAAGATCAAAGTTTTTTTGCTAGAAAAGAAAGAAATAATGAAAGAAATATTAACATATAACCTAATGCGATATTAAATAATATCCACAATGACTTGTAAAGCTGGCCATCTGATATAGCATAACCCCAAAAGATAGATAGATCAACCGACGAAAAAAATCAATAATTTAACAAAATAAATCTACAGAAATGAAAACAAAGATTAATACTGACTAGATTCATGGTGCCATTATCCTATATCCAAGAGTAACTCTTTCTGTAAACATCCACTATAATCACTTTACTGCATTTGTGAGCAATAACTAGGCCACTGAACTCAACCAAAGACTCAATTGTGCCTGCTACCATGATGAACTTTGGAACAACAACTCCCGACTTGCTTCCTTCTTTCTAAGAAAACTTTTTAGTTACAGTTTCGATCTGAAGAGCAGGAAAGATGTATAAAATGCTGGGATAAATGATAAAAATAATTCTGGGAATACCAATATAGGTTTATGGCAGAAAGGAGTGTAAAATGGGAAAGGAAAATGATGGTACATACTTTGCAATCACTTCCAAAATCTTCCGTTTTTGAAAATAGCAGTTTTTTGTTAATTTACAAGAGTTTTTCAAAACTTTAAGGAAAGATTTGTTGATAATAGTTCAAATCAAACTTGTGGGCTTAAATCAGGTGATTGCTTCATCATAAAGTACATTAACAAACAAATTGGCAATACCTATAGCACTTCTAAGAAATGGTAACCAGATGGCTTTAACAAATTATTTGTGTTATAGTTTAATAAGATATGCATCAAATGAAAAGAGAAAATATTATTTTTCAAACTTGAATTGCATATTTTTAAAAGATATATCTAAAAAAATTTCAAATGGCAATTTAAAAAAATCAAAGTTTCATGTGTTGTACAAAAGACATATGTTAATGTCCTTGACCTCTCATTTCGGATTCTGTCAACATCTATGTTCGATGGTAATCCGGCAAGTGTTAATGCCATCTGGGAAGGCTAATTTTACGATGGTCTTAACATACCTTGAAACATGGGCATGACTCTCTCATGAAGAAAGGAATCCAGGATTTGCTACTTGTTTTTTTTTTTTCTCTTGGTATGTAATATTTGTTTATAGCATTCAGACAGTGTGTCACATTTATGTTTCATGGCATTTTCTTGTGAAGCCATAGCTCTGCCCCTCCAACAGAACCAAGCACTGATTATGGAAAGGGTCTCTTCAGTGACTTTGATAGTCAGTACTTTTATGAGACTTGCGTTCAGAACAATAATATATTATGCATAGACTGTTTCACCAGCTATAAGTTCTGTGAAAAAAAAAATACTTTGGATTCACAAGTATTTTTGAAGAAAAAAATTTTTTTTTTATTAACAGTTTGATGGAGAAAAACATTTTTAATACTGCATTATAGTAAATCAACATTGTTTGGGGACACTAAGTGGGTGTTACCTATTGTTTGTTGATTTTTAATTTCATTTGAAATATCTGTACAAAGTTTAATACTTTCATAACCAAATGATTCATTATTTCTGATGTTTGCATAGTAAACTTATGTCTCAGTGCAAGCCTGAAAATATGAGTCTGAGCATGTGTGCTGATAAGAGAGCTTCCTTTCAAAGCAAGTAAAACATAACATGTGCAAATGCTGCTAATACAAGAGAATGCCATAAATGGCTACCACGTAGCCCTGAAAACAGTAAAGTTTATTGTACTGTCTATGTGACTTTTCTTCAGATAGATATAATGGTTTCAATAACAGGATTAAAATAGTCATGTCGATTAAAGTAGTCAACATTTCTGTGGCCAGTGTAAAAAAGCACGAAAATTGAAAATCCTATGTAAGTGCTACAAGAGTTTATGTACTATCCATGAAAAGAAAAAACAATCTAAGTTTAATAAATAATGAAATGTCTGAAAACAGAGTAAATGATATTGAAATCATTGAATATCAAATGATATCAAAATCATACTACGAATTCTTCAAAGGTTAATTGATATAGGTTGTCCATTGGTAAGAAAGACATTTCTTGCCAAGTAAAAGAGCTACAGCAGATCTTACAAACATGTAAATCATGGTAATTTCTTAGAATTTCTAAATACTGAAAATTTATTATAGATAAAGCCATATATATAGCTAAGTTTGGAAAGAGAAAAATTCAACTTGCCCTTTTAACATTTATTTCAAAGTTCTTCATAAACAAAAAGAGCATAAAAAATCTTGCTATTCAGATTCAACTTATGTTGTTAACAAAATCCATTAGTCGGGAATGTTTAGTATCAAAGTTGATTCAGCACAGAATGTTGAAGTGATTGACATTGCAGTACTGGTTTCAGTGCTGTATGATAATCAGTTACACCATTTTTTTTTGTATTATTGAACATCTTGCCTTTGTATTAAAAAAAATACCCCTTCAAGTAGCTGCTTGCCACAGAACACACGTCTGACAGGAGCCTGTCAGTTTATATGCCAAAGTAGAAGGTCTGAGAGGATGGTGGGACCTACATGCTTTAAAATTAAATTTAAATCTTTAATTCTCTATGACAATGTTAAATGCTTTTAAGCATTTCAGCAAATGTTCAATGCTATCAAGTATCAAAAGTTATTATGGAGAAATTTACATAACGTACCGCGGAGAATGTGTAGTAACTTCCAGAATATACTTTCAGAAATAAACTTCCAGAATGTTTATGAGTGACTAGTTTAATCTTCGACATTCTTGCTGGCAAGAATCACTGAAATCAACTGTTTCCGAATCATTGAAACAGAACACTGTTCTCGTACTAGATATTTTCTACATTGAAATGGAATGACGTTCCAGTACTTGATGTTTCCCAGTTGTTGAATGAAAGTAGTTCTATACAGTTTAGTAGCAAAGTAGGGGTGGGAATTGAGAGTGCAATCTCTCCATCATTGAGGAAATTTATTTTTATAACAAACTGTTCATTGACATTCCAATGACTGGGTGGTTAGCATGCTTGGCTACTAACCTAAGGAACCTGGTTTTCAAGCCCCGGCTATAATGTATTACTGTTCTCTTTCTGCTAAGGTCTCGCTTTCTCACAAACCTTCTCTATGATGAATTGTATTGATATGCCCCTGTTAGATTTCTGGGGCAAACAGCTCTTTGAGTGGAAATTTGTTTGTTCATTAACTGGTATTAATAAAAATGTTAACAAAAAAATAACATTCTCCCAAAAAGTAGAACTGATAGAGAATTAATTTCATTCTCATTTAATATAGCCTAAATTAAATCTCATAAATTTAATACATTGAACTACTGTGCAAAAGCACTATTTTGTCAATAATATTGAATAAACCTGTATTATGTAAATAGTAAAATAGCCAAAACAATTTTTGTGTGATTGAAAAATCAGTATTATTCATAAAATTATATGTATTTAATGTTTTACAATTTTCACCCATTTGCTTTTTTGCCCCATAGCCGATTGGTTAGCGTACTTGGCTATTTTTGAAAGGTACCTTGGTTTTGAGGCCCAGTTAAGGCATGGATGATTGTATTGTTTTTCTGCTGAGGTTCCACCATCCTTCTGTCTATTCTCTGTGACAAGCAGCTGCTTGAGGGGGGTATTCTAACGGGCCTAAGAATTAAATACTTTTTAAAGTTGGACCTTTTATCTGATCCAATATTTATTCAAACTCCGGATAGCTCGGGTGCCAGGCAATAATAACTTGCCAATTAAAGTCGAAATTAGGGTTCTAATATTATACCAGCAGGCATTACTTAGCGAGTGAGAATTAAAAAAAATGATTGTCAAGTTTAATTATTAAATACATTCAAAAATTATCAATTAACATTGCTCAAGAGAAAAAAAATAGCAAAGATTCAAAAGTTTCTGTAACAAACAAAATTTATTTCCAAAAATTCAACTCACCAACATCAAATGAAAATGTCGACTACATCTCATCACTATCTCATTACTAACAACTCACTCTTCTACTACTAACTTCTACTAACAACTCTCCTCTCCTAACTTCTTACTACTTCTAACTCTACTCTGTGACCACACTTCACTGATATATCATGTGTTGTACAAAGGCCGGCACGTGTCATGTTGCACGCCAAAAAAGACATTTACATAAACTGACGAGCACGCAAGCTATGGCTCAGAGAAGGCATGTCCTTGAACATGCACTTTAGCGGTTAACAGTCAAAAGGTCAGAGTTGCTCATGCGCAACTCATGCAGCTTGGAAGGAGATCGTCACAGTCCCCAACTGATAAATATAACGTAATTAAGCAAAACTGGTTAAGGTAAAATAAAAGTGAATGGGTGGACCATCACAACTCCTACTCCTAAAGGGAGTCAAAATTTTACCTAACAGATTTTGACGAGCAAATTTTGAATAAAAGGACACTTCTCACGTCATTTACACATAATTGAACATAAATAAAAGTAAAAGTATGCTTATGCAAATTTTGATAAGACAATCTACTTTCACTTTGACACAATTTTCCAACACAACCAAAGGTACCTCCTCTCAAATCTCCTATCAAGAGTGTACATCTAACCTAGTGTAAATATATACTAATGGCTGTGGCAGTTAACTGTATACTAGTGTTAACGGACTACGTAGTATCACATTCTGATACAAAATTATCTAAATGACATAACTTTAACCTGTACACAAAGCTGGTTAATTCTACTCCTGTCTACTTAGCTTCTAAAAAGGTTAAAGAAAGAAAAATTCAATTACATACATTGCAAGCGGAGTACAGAGCTTCTGCTTATCCCCTAACCACAATCAAAATACGTGAAAGCTAAATCTTCTGTGCCTACGATACGTAAAAAAAGGGTATTGGAACACCATTATATCCTCTTAACTACATCAAACACGTGAAGCTAAGAAATTTCAAATTTTTACAAACAAGTGGGAGTGTAATCATCCGCTAATTCTTCACCCAGACACAGTAATCATGAGCTAGCTGAAATTAAAAATCATTAGTTGCCTCCCCTTTCAGAGCTATACGTCCCCCTCCCAAAAGAGTTATGCTGGTGACTTACTCAGTCACCAGGCTTGGCAATTGGGGACAGCTCCGAACAGGAACCCCCCCCCCCCCCAAAAAAAAAAGTCTACAGTCATCATCATGGTCAGCATATATACAAATCATCATGGTATATATATATACAAATAAATGCTGCCAATATCATCCCAAAAATTACGCATCATTGACACATAAATATCACTGATGACACTGAACAGATTTAAACACATCTTTGTGGGTTGGGTTGTTTTACCTCTGAGCGGCACTTTTTTGCACACCATGGGCTAAATGGCCAGGTCACATGGACCCCGAAGGCTCAGAGAAGGTTGGGGGAGGGGACCCACTGGAACAGCTGTTGGGAGACAGATGGTAGTCTTCCGTCAAGGCCATCCAGCGTGTTCTTTAACGTTCACAGGGTATGGCTCTCCCGCACATGGGGCCACGGCTTAACGTCCCATCCGACGGACGGCGACCTTTCCAAGCCCATCGGTGTCCCCTACTGACCGTGGGCAGGGCGGGATAAATTGCAGAGATAAATTTCAACGCTGACCCAGCTGGGACTCGAACCTGGGAACTACAGATTACGAGCCTGGCGTGCTACCGACTGAGCCACCCCCGCCCCTGCATATCTAAGAATAAAGAAAAAGATGTGTAAATAATTTATAATATATGACGATAACATTTCATCCAATACAAATTTCACTTTTTACATGAATCTCATTTTTGCATACATAAATTCACTTTGGAATGTACTTTATTTTACAATACAAAATATTTCTTAAAAGTGAAATATATTAAATCACTGAAATAATTCTCTTTCACTCTCAACATTCATATCCATAAACATTTTACAATTTCTAAACTTGCTAATGTTGACTTACAATTTTCAGCTTTCAGTCAGCTGAAATGAAAAAATCTACAAAAATACACTAAATCACGATAATACAATATAACAACTAGAACTTCAGATGAACAAGAATACATGAAAAAAAATTCTTTTCACACAGTATAAACTCAAATTATAGTAAATTCACTCTTCAAAAATAAATATCCAAACTCCAAAGTTTCAACATGAAATTAAACATTTCAAAATATAAGTATATAAATCACAATAAAGTGACTTCATTCTTCTTTGTCTTCATCTATTCCAGAGAAAAGGAAACATTTATAAATCATTAAGTGCCACAGTGGAAGAAGAATAATATACTAAAATTTTCATTGTTGCCACTCTTTTGTGATAAATCATCATCCAGTCAGTTTCCGATGGCATCCTTCCTTCGTTGATTGATACCTCAGGTGAAAGCACTGCTGAAGATCTCGCTGGTGACGTCATCTCTGCTATGTTCACTGCTTCACTGCCAGTTGTCGCTCTGCAGGCTCTGGTTGTTTCGTTGACATCTTGTCGCTATGTGCTGGTCTTTGAAGATCCTGGCTTTGTATTTTTCAGGTTTATTGGTGTCCGCCTCCAAATAATGCTTCAACACTTGAAAACTTCCAAACTTGCCAGACTCATCAGGATTATTTGCAGTCGGAACAGTTTCTTGGTTGCTTTTCTCATTAACTAAATGTTCTTTATCGACATTATTTTCCTTTAAAACAAACTCAAAACCAGAGCCATTAACCATTTTAGCACTAATCTCGCTTAAAACTTCTACTAAAGAAACCTCTTCATCATCTAAAACAGATTTCTCATTATCAATTTGCTCTGCATTACAAACTTGGTTCTCTAAATTTGCATTAATTACACTAATGGGGCATTTTATAGATTCTTCTTGAACATTCTGTTATGGACTACAAGGTAATTCAAAAAGTCCACTGGACTGCGACTGCACTTTCAATTGACAATTGTCATAAATATCATCTAAAACTTGTTCATTTGAACATGGAATGCCACTGGCCATTGGAAAGGCCATCATCGTCGGATGGGACATTAAGCCGTAGCCCCTGTGTGCAGGAGAGCCATACCCTGTGCATGTTAAAGAACATGCTGGACGGCCTTGACTGGAGGCTACTATCTGTCTCCCAACATCTGTTCCAGTGGGTCCCCTCCCCCAACCTTCTCTGAGTCTTCGGGGTCTATGTGACCTGGCCATTTAGCCCATAGTGTGCAAAAAAGTGCCATTCAGAGGTAAAACAACCCAAACAACCCAACTGCAATATTCGTTTAATATTTAAAGAATGAATGGAAGCTGAAGCATTTATCTTCAACTTTTGACACTTGTGAAAAAATACTTCAATAAATAAAACACAACTCTTGTAACAATTTTTTCACTAACATAAATTAAATATCTGAAGTTTGTATAAAATTTTTTAAGATTTCATCAATTTGGAGGCAATATGACAGTGTTGTCAGCTATTAAATGGTCCCACTTCAATGACTCTTTAAATATTTATCGAAGATTGCTGAAAATTTACGCTGTCACATTGCCTCCAAATTGATGAAATCTTAAAAAATCATCATACAAACTTCAGATATTTAATTTAAGTTAGTGAACAAATACTTGCAAGTCAAAAGTTGAAGATAAATGCTTCAGCTTCCATTCATTCTTTAAATATTAAAACGAATATTATGGGAAATATATATTTAGAGATATTTGAGTGACATCTACAATTTATCGCTATAACAGTTTTTACGTAAAAGTTTTATTTCCAATGTTAGGGAGCTTTGAAAGTGGCTTTCCATTCACATAACATGGAAGTGTCCAGACACTTTTTTTCAACATAGTGCAGATAACATGTAACTTGTTATATTAAGCATGGAGTAATATTACACAAATTCTTAATTTAAATTTCAAGCAATATTTCCTTGCTTCAGGACTTTGAGAATGATTAAATTACACTTAGTTATCAAAAATATTAAGACATTTTCATATTGTGCAAAAACTGTATTCTAATCTCCCTAACTTTGAATTAAGCTTTTGTAACAAAATGTTACAAGAACTGGAAAATCTAAAAGTATATCTAAAAGAAATATGCATAAGAATTTACCTTAAAATTATAACAAATTATTTACTGAAATAAATGTAATCTTGGGTATAGTTTTTCACTTTACATCAGTTTTGAAACAGTGTTTAGGACGAATATAACAGCAGTATTGGCAGTCAAATATTTCAGCTGCAACAACTCTTTTAAATAATAAATTAATATTTTCTGAAATCTAAATTTTGATAAATTTGATTGAAATTTACAATTTATTTTCTGCAACATTTTTCTGTAATTTCTTATTTTCAAGGTTAGGGAGCTTTGAATATGGTTTTGTTTTCATGTAACATAGAAGTATCCCAATATGTTTGGAAACAGAGTGTATAACCTCCCAATCCAAATTCTTTTAAGAATTTTCGATTATCAGGAAAGAAAGAGTACTTTGAAAAGAGAGTACATGCTCTCCATGGATACTTGCAGGTAGTTAAAGTTGAAAAGATGCAATTTTATTGTTTCTTAAATGAACAAATTATAGATTATTATTATAGATATTTAAAAGATGGTGCCCTGGTTATGTTGGTTCCCCTATGCTAGTGTCTTACGTGCCTAATGGGAAATCTGGACCTCTATCGTCGACTAAGCATTTCTGTTCATTATTTATTTCGAATTTGAATCATATCAGTTGAATGACTGTTGAAAATTCTGACAAACATTAGTAAAATTATGTAATTTTACTCTAAACAATTATTTTGAAACATGCCAGAATGTTTCAAAGGAACTTTTTAAAAACTTTTCCTCATTTCAATATTTCTGTTCTTTATTTCTCAGTTTGTATTTAGAATTTGCATCATAGTTTAAATTAATTTAAAGTTTGAACCTGTATTCCATTACAGGTAAAGAGTTGAATTTTTAAGATAATGTAATGTGGCTTACATATGTTGAGGGATGACCAGACCCCCAATTTCATATATATGTTTTAAAAATATATTGTTAAATTCCTGTCACAACCTGTAATATGTTCATTCAACATATAAATCACCCTGCCCTTGGTCAGTAGGGGACACCGATGGGCTTGGAAAGGCTGCCGTCCGTCGGATGGGACATTAAGCCGTGGCCCCGTGTGCGGGAGAGCCATACCCTGTGCACGTTAAAGAACATGCTGAATGACCTTGACAGGAAGCTACCATCTGTCTCCTAACAGCTGTTCCAGTGGGTCCCCTTCCCCAACCTTCTCTGAGCCTTCGGGGTCCATGTGACCTGGCCATTTAGCCCATGGTGTGCAAAAAAAGTGCCGCTCAAAGGTAAAACAACCCAACATATAAATTCGTGAATACTGAGGAAAGCTAAATGATGCACAATTCTGCTCTATAGATTTGTTAAGGGTCCTACAAACCTCAATTTTTTCCTTCAGGTCTAATGGAAAGTTTCAGGACTGAACAAGATAGTCATGCAAGTTAGCTTGTGTCTTATATGTGAACAATTCTAGGTATGGTGAGCCTTGATGAATTGTTGTTTCACTTCCAGTTAGAGAGAGTTAAATTATATAGTTTAATAATGATTTGTTTTATAATTAATAATATTAGATGTGCCTGCATGAGATATAAATTCGGTCCTGCCTAAAAAAAATAAAAATAAATACCCACCACCCCTCAAGCAGCTGCTTACAGGATGATGGCAGTACCTCAGCAGAAAAATAACACAAACATTCTTGCCTTACCCAGGGCTCGAACCCTTGTCCCTTTGATCAGTAGCCAAGCATTCTAACCACTTGGCTATGAGGTAAGAAATATATCCTGTGGCTCTTTAAAAATTCTGAAATTTAAAATACAGAACTATATTTTTAAAAGTGAACTATGAAAAGCAAATGGGTGAAAATTGCCAAACCTTAAATGCATATAATTTTATGAATATTGCTGGTTTTTTCTTCACACAATTTGTTTGGCTTCTTTGCTATTACCATAGTTTGTGCTAATTGCCAAATATAAGAAATCGAAAAATGAAAATTACAGCAAGCCTATCCACCACTTTGATATTGATTCTAATTTTAGAGGAAAAATTGTCTTGAGCCGGGTGGGATACGAACCCACAACCTCCTAATAACATGTCAGGTGCTCTGGACCACAGAGCTACCAGCCGCTGATCAAGATCTCCTCTAATTAATGCTATGAACATTCCTTTTATGTCACATATAGGCCCTATTCAGGCAATTTTAGCCACAAGCAGCTTTCTGTTTGCCATATAGATGGAAAGCATGTCTCACAAGTATGCTGATTATGATAAATAATGAGATTAACTCAACTGTTCAACATCCACTAACATCGAAATCGATGTCAAAGTGCTGATTTATTAGTGGATGTTGAACAGTCAAGTTTATCTCATTATTTATCATCATTAGCATACTTGTGGGACATGCTCTCCATCTATATGGCAAATAGAAAGCTGCTTGTGGCTAAAATTGCCTGAATGGTGCCTATATGTGACATATAAGGAATGTTCATAGCGTTAATTAGAGGAGATCTTGATCAACGGCCGGTAGCTCAGTGGTCCAGAGCACCTGACATGTTATCAGGAGGTCGTGGGTTCATATCCCACCCAGCTCAAGACAATTTTTCCTCTAAAATTAGAATCAACGTCAAAGTGCTGATTTATTAGTGGATGTTGAACAGTCGAGTTTATCTCATTATTTAACAGCAAGCCTAGTTATATGTTACATATCAAACACCAAAAATACCCTATAAAATAAATATGTAATTCTTAACTTATGAGAATAGCCTGAGATGCTAATGCGCCATTAAACCCAAAACAACCAACCAACCAACTTAACTTATGAGAAATTAAAGTTTTATATATTAAAATCTCTCGGATATTTCCAGTGTGCAGGTAAACAATTAATCAATGAAATGCTTATTACGACAAAAGAGAATAAACTTCATTTTAAAATAACTTCCTGTAAAACTTAGAAAGGGAAATTAATTTCTCAACATGCACTCTGACCTGCATTACTGGAAATCTTATTCCCTGAATGTAAGGATTCTAGTCTGATTTTTACTGTGTAATGCCATCACATAAATATTAAGAACACAAAATACTTCAGCGATATCGAATGCTTTCAAAGAGAGTGAAGTTTACAGTTTTGCAACATGAATACTCACTAATAACAGTAATTTCAATTAATGGATGAATTGGATAATGCAAATCACATTATATTATTTTATCTATAGATCATAAAAAATTATTTTTCTTAAAACAAAATGAATCTAAGTGCCTGGATATGAACAGACAAAAAAGGGGAAATAATAACTTTTTTGTAAAACTAGCTATAGCAAATACCCATATCTTATAAAACATTGAGTGTATCCCTCACTACCAGCATTTGTCAGCATCAACAGTGAACACAATCATTTGTTATCAGTGCCAGTGAAATTACAGTTTAATTCATGAAACATTTAGCAAATTTTGGGGACCCCAAAAAAGAAAGACAGTTTTCTAGAAAATTGTCTGATTGGTCCCAAATATTATGTATGGGGTTTCCTTGGGTAATGCTCTATTGCATTCAAAAATTAAGTCTCTATCTTTAATAGAGCCAGAGATAGCATTTTAGAGTGCATTTTTTTTTTTACCATTCTCCTGTCTACAGCTGTAATAGAAAACTTGAGTTCAGTTCTGAGACTGTCCATTGACATATGCATTTTCATCCCCCTCCAAATGTTGGTGGGTTATCTGCTAATTATATCCCTAAATTAAAAAATTTTAAATGAATGAATAACCATCAACTATTAGCTTTTGTTTTTACTTCGCTTTCACTGTCATGCATATTAGAGGACGAACTCATAAGAACATTCCGATCGACGAGAAACGTTATCATATTACCATAATTTAGGTATGTGAACATCACTGTGCTAATATCAGATGATCTAGATTTCATAACTTTCTTTTTCTCTTTTTGGAAAGAGCTTCCCAGATTATTTTAAAAAAAGTTATAATTGAAACAGATTACTGCCTATATTTTGTTTTCAAATATATTAATACGTATTTACATAACTTTCCAATTTCAGATTTTCTGAATTTTCATATATATTTCTCTTATATTTTCAAAATTTTTAATGAATCTAATTACACGTATATGAATGTAGTGCAATACAGTAGGATCCACTTAACGTCGTTATTTTGTTCTTTAAAATATGAAGTTAAGCGAAAAAACGTTAAACTTTTCAATGTGAGTGAAATGCATCACAATATATATTTTTCACAATATACTGATTAAATGTAGCCTAGACGAATTGTTGTATTAGTACTTTTAGGTTACTTTATTCACAAAATATTTTAATTATTTTGTGTATTTTCTATTATACTTATAGTAGTAATAACAGTATTTTTAGTTGTTACAGTAATGAGAACAGTAACATGTAGTTAAGAAGTTATAAACTACTTCAGCAAATGTAAATCGGAGGAAGTAGGCTGACAGACAATGGAACACAAAAGGACATAGTTTACGTTTGCTTTACATACGTTCCACAGTACAGCAATACTATCGAAACATACAAAATTCATATAATTTGGAATGAGAACATTGGAATAAGACAATAAAGGTGAATTCCACCTCTTTTTAAAAAATATAATTAAAAAAAATTACACTTATTTTTAACGATTCCTTTTGAGTCAGTGGCAATGACTGTAGTGGCATCTAGTGGTTAATGTGAAATATTGTGTGTGTTTCAAAGCAATGGGAAAAGTGCTTCCAATGAAAGAAATTTCTGCTCATTGAATTCTGTGGATTGAATATGGAAGATGTAACTGCCACTGTAAGATACGATAACCAATGCAGTAGCGAGGAAGTGAGAACCTTCATACACTCCTAGCTCGACTAGCATGGCAAATAGGTGCAAATATTTGTTAATTATACAGTATAATATAACAGAAAATTTTGAAGAATATATAAATATAAACTTTATATTAGACTAAACTTATTAAAGTTATGAAAATACTTTTACTTTTATGTCAAAACATTTAAATATATTTAATATACATTTCTTATTTTTTAATGAGAATTTTAAGGGAACCATTGCTTCCGTGGATGCTTTGCCACTGGATGACATTTCTTGGTTGAATTGGATGCTGTTTCATGAAAGCCAATTTTTCATTAATATTGTATATAGGCTCAGATTCTATTTCACTATCTCATGTGCATTTAAAATACTATAGAAATTAAAGAGTTGTGTTTCATTTCATGATTATATCTCACTTACAAGCTCATTTTGGTTTTGTCATATACACAAGTTTCTTGTGAAAGAATTTTATGGCATCATCAAGGTCATTTAAGGTCATCTCTAGGTCAAGATTTGTTTGAAAATTTTCTCTTTTTTATGTAGAGAAAATTTACAATTATATAAAGATAATTACAGATAGATAAATCTTTTTTTTTATTTCTGATTATGACAAATTCATTGATATTATTGTATCAAGTTCAATGGAATTATCAGAATATACACAGTCGTATCAGAATAATATGACCACCTACCATAGTATATGTATGGTAGGTGGTCATATTATTCTGATACGACTGTGTATTTGAAATGCTAACATTTTGATTCATTGAATAAATAAATAATTACATTTTGAATTCACATTTTTGTTTGAAGAGATGTTATATTGCTAATTTTTGTTTTGGGTTTTCCCCCCTTTTCTATATTGCACATTATTAAGCTGCTAATCAGTTTGGGGACTTGTGGTTTTATGTAGAATGCAAACCACTACAAACATCAATGCTTTCAGTAGGATTGGGATTAGAACTCACAGCTTTACTGACTGAAGGATTTGTGAACTAACATGCTAGTCTTTCTTGTCCACTAGACAGGTGAGCATGTTGTACCACTACCCAAAAAAATAGGTTGGGAATCAAAATTGTTGGTCACAGCTGGGGCCAACTACAGGCACCATGCTCCTGAATATATAAAGATTTAATAAATTTCTATATTTCTGTAAAAGCAATTAAAGCTACAGCAATATCAAAGCAGTAAGTATTGCTACCAAAATTTTAAGTATTACATCACTTGTAGTTTCACAACATACTGGAGGTTGAGCATAGAAACATTTTGACATATGTTTTAGATGTTCATACAGTGTAATATATAATGCCATATGGAGCCAATATCTATGTCTCTCAGGGTATTTTTCATGGCCAAGTGGTTAGTGTGCTTGGCTACGGATCTAAGGGACCTGGGTTCGAGCCCCGGGTAAGGCATGGATGTGTGTGTTGTTTTTCTGCTGAGGTCCTGCCATCCTCTCAGATCTTTTACTTTGGCATATAAACTGACAGGCTCCTGTCAGACCTCTGTGGCAAGCAGCTGCTTGAGGGGGTATTTATTTATTTTTTATTTAAATGTACAGAACGACTATGAATAAATTTTGCTCTAGCAGTGATACTGTATCCACTGAAGATTGGCTTGTTTTGAATTTGTTGCAAAACATATTACCACCACATCAACTATTAAATGCATTTTAATCATATGTCCAGCTTTTACATGTGAATATCATTTTTATTTCAGTCCTTATCGTTTACACTTATTATCTTCATACTCAGACATCTTTTATATGAGGACTTGATTTTAACCCCTGTTTTCGAAGTTTTATGTTTTACCAGCTATTTTGTTCAAATTTAATGTTTTTAACCTTTGATCTTTAGACTTGTCTTTTTCTATGGGTCCTATATACCCTATGTTAATTATTCTGCTTTGTGATTGTTGACTCTTTTTACCCAGGTTTTATATGAATTGTTTATTCTGTCCTTCCTTTGTGTGTGTTTGCCATTTTCATTTATTTTGTCTTGTTTTCTTTTAATTTTGGTTTTGGGTTTTTGATGTCTTATATTTTTATTTATCCTCATTTGGCACAACATAGCCGTTGTTATTCTTGTGCCATAAAACCCCAACAACCAACCAATCAAGACATCAAACATTCGTTTCCAAAGTAAAGTAATTTAACACGTTAAATGTTTTTAAGCACTTCGACACATGGGCTATGCTATCAAGTATCAATAATTATTAAAGAGAGATTTACGTACCGTACTGTAGAGGATTGGAAGTAACAGGAGCTCTTGGAATGCTTTTGGTGAGAAATTTAAAATTCGATGTTCTTGCCGGCAAGTGATGTCTCAGTGGAGATTAAAAATAATGATAACGGCTGCCAATGGTCTACCCACATTGGCGAATGAAATAACTATTTATACTTTCGATAGCACAGAGTGCTTAAAAAGTTTTAGATCCACGAAGCGCATTTCGCACCGTTCCTATCAGCGCTTCATCAGGTGGGAAGTGAGGAACTTAATGCAGGAGAGGCAGTTGGTTGGTGAGCATGGGGGAGGGGTGGGTGCTATAAATTGACATGTAAGGAGTTCAGCTCTGAGGATCGGAGTGGTCGGCGGAAGTGCGGGTGGCAGTAATGCGGATCTGCATGTAACGGAGGTTGGGAGAGGGTGTGGGATTATGGGAAATTGCCAAGATCTGTGTAAGTCGAGGGAAGCATCACTATTTGTGGGTAGTAATTCATTTTTATAATGAGTGAGGTACTTTTAGTGAATTAATAAATTACATAAACTGAAAGTTGGGGTTCAGATAATTATGTCATTGAGGGTCATAATAATGGTTTTCTTATTGGTGTTATTATTGGGAGTATTTGTGTGTGTGTGTGTGGGTGGGGGGTTGCATTAATCACCGATTTTAGGAGGTATTATGGAGATGTTCTAAAGGGTTAGGTGGGTGTGTAATATTGCAGGTGGCAAATGGGGATCGGCGAAGGGAGTGTTTAGGGGTGTGTGGAATTTCCAAGTTGTATGTTATATCAACTGTTGTATGGTCTGTAAATGGTAGATATGTAGTCACTGGAAGGAGAGCTATGCACCAATCCCCTGTTATGATGCATAGAACCGGCCAGGCCTAAACCTAATGTCTGACCCTGCCTTCTCGTGGTGCAGACTGTTGGTACCTTTCAAAAGAGATACTTTCTTGTGGAAGTGAACAGAAGGGGAGGGCTGCCAGATTAGTGTGGCCTACTGATCTGGACAGCTCTGGTTACTTTTCTTTTTTTTCTACCCTGCTGAGGGGTGGTCAACCACACAGGGTCCTGGTGCTGACCATATAAACCCACTGGACTGGACAGATATATGGCTCTGAGCTTGATTATGGATCCTGATTTTGTTGCACTGGTGGGCTTCTGTGGAGGGAAAATCTTCTGCTGTGTTTTCTGTTTGTTTGTGGGTTGACAGCCCCAAGTGAATAGATTCACAGGATATGTTTATCAGCTGGTGGATAATCCTGAGCAGAGGTCATCGCAGGCACCTGAACTCTTTGCTTCTATTGGCATCGTCAAATTCTACATTGGAGGAAGTCTTCCAGTGTAGATGGCTTCAGCCTTTAGTGGTGGGGGAACGGGTCTTTGCCCCATGTCTGCGATTAGGGGGCTGTTTGATATTGTCGACATTCCCTCTCTCAATAAACATCCCACTAACCATTTTCTCTCCATAGGTAGTTGGAATGTGAAGACTCTGCACAGAGCTTTTTCTCTTGATGTCCTCACACAAGAATTCCACCATTATAATTTAGATATTCTCTGCTTGCAATAGACCAGATGGACAGATAAAGGTCAGATTCTTAAAAATAATCTTAAATTTCTCTTTTCAGGGAGGGACGACAATAAGCATCACCAAGGCATGGGTCTGCTTCTCAGCAGACACGCTAGTGATGCTCTTCTAGGATATGAGTGCATTAATGAAAGGTTTCTTACAGCAAAATTTCAGACAAGCATTAAAGACTTGAATGTTATCTGCTGTTATACCCCCACTGAGGATGCCAATGAGGATGAGAAGGATAGGTTTTATGGACAACTTCAGTATATTTTGAATTCTGTAAGGAAAGGAGATATTACCCTTGTTCTTGATGACTTCAGTGCCAAAGTTGGTACTGACTCTGACCTTTGGGGAGGAGTAATAGGCCCTTTTGGTATTGGTAGCTGCAATGGCAATGGGCAACGTCTCCTACAGGTAAGTAAACTCAATGGATTCAGAATAACTAACATGTATTACAAATACCACAACATACATAAGTACACATGGGTTCCACCTGATGGGCTGCATAAGAATATGATTTATTATATATTAATTAACAGCAAATGGGCTAGTTCTGTTAGGAATACCAGGTCATATAGGGGAGCTGAAATTGGATCTGACCATTACCTTGTTAAAAGTGCCTTGCAACTTAAAAAATGTTGTGCTAGGGTTAAAAATTTTACTTTTAATACTGAACCTCTGAAAGACCCAGTTTTAGCTAAAGCTTACCATGATAGGTTACTTAGTCATTATGACAGTCATGGTTTGCTTACTACTGAAGTTGGAGGAAGAATGGGATCATTTTAAACAGGCTTTTTTGGACACTAACAGTACTCATTTAGGAAAAAAGGAGCAGAAGAGGAAGAATTATCTGAGTGATAAGGCACTTGAGCTTATTTCGGAAAGAAAGAACTGCAGGAATGTCCTTAATCAATACCCTACTAGTCCTAATAGGAAGCATTACAGAGAACTTAATAAACGTGTAAAAGATCAGTTTGCTGCTGATAAGAATCTTTGGCTTGATGGTTTGGCTGACAAAGCCGAGGAAGCAATTAGACAGCACAACAGCAGAGAGCTGTACCAGATAGTTAATGTTTTGTGTGGTATAAAACTGACAGATATACAGGGATTGAAGGATAAACAAGGTATGGTTATAGAAGGTGAGGATTCTGACATGGCTAGGTGGGCTGAGCATTTCAGTGATGTTCTAAACAATGTGGTTAGTTCTACTCCCATTGTTTGTAATGATGATAGATGCATTGGTGGCTTTAATGTTGGCCCTATAACACAATCTGAAGTTATTTTGGCCCTATAACACAATCTGAAGTTATTTTGGCTGTTTCTAAACTTAAACTACATAATTCCCCAGGGGTAGATGAAATTACTACGGAAATGCTTAGAGCTGGGAATGTTTCTGTTACCACTTGGATGACTGAAATTTTGAATATCTTTTATGATAAAGGCATGGTTCCTAAAGATTTTACCAGAGCTATTATTATCCTAACAGAACTAGCCCATTTGCTGTTAATTAATATGTAATCAATCATATTCTTATGCAGCCCATCAGGTGAAACCCATGTGTACTTATGTATGTCGCGGTGTTTGTAATATGTGTTAGTTATTCTGAATCCATTGAGTTTACTTACCTGTAGGAGACGTTGCCCATTGCCATTGCAGCTACCAATACCAAAAGGGCCTATTACTCCTCCCCAAAGGTCAGAGTCAGTACCAACTTTGGCATTGAAGTCACCAAGAACAAGGGTAATATCTCCTTTCTTGACAGAATTCAAAATATCCTG